>LR990230.1:10032500-11272500 GCA_905147385.1 Limenitis camilla | reverse complement strand
GTCGGCTAGTACTCAATATAAAACTCTGAACTTCGTTAGCGAAATAAATAATATTATTAATAAGGGTTTTAACTGTCTGTATATAGTAATAATACTTTAATTACAACTGTATAGTAAAAAGTTATTTGAACATTAATGATATATAAAGTAATAAATTAAAAAAACTCAAGTTGGCACAATCTGAAACTAGATGGCGCTATTAGTCAATTGATTTGTGCTGGCGCTTCGTAATTTCCAAATTTTATAAAAAAATCTTCAAACGAAAATTATTAATTTGGAACATGAAGGTAAAGAAAACATGATTTATATTTTCACACTCGAAAATAAAATTGAGGACATACCAAAAAAGGCTTAAGTCCACAGTTATTGAATTCCGTAACTTACCTGTCTCGGAACCTTTTGTAAAGCAAGAGATACAACAAGTTTTATGCGATCTAGTAAAAAAACTTGCGATGTTTTAGAGGTTCAAATTAATCCGTGGGACATCAAAGACATCTACAGAATAAAAAATAAGTCTGGAGCCTCGACTGTGGTGACCGAATTCACAACAGTTTTGACAAAAAATAGGATATTGGATGGCGTAAAAGAATATAACGAAAATAACCCCTCCAGGAAACTATCTTCCGTTTCTATTGGTTTAGCAGGTTCACCAAAGCCTATTTATATTACTGAGAGCTTAAGTAATAAAGACCGGAAACTTTTCGCTATGACCCGGGATGTGGCCAAAAATCAAAACTACAGATATTGCTGGTACAACAAGGGTCGAATCTATATTCGCAAATCAGAAGGAAGTGCACGCATCGAGATTAAGAACGAAGCAGACTTAGAGGCATTGAAAAAAGCGTGACTAGGTATCCCAATTTTGTCATGCTGTGAAGAATTTTATTTAATTAATTTATGTTTCGATACGTGTTTCACTCAGTGTGCCTCGTACTTTATGTTGTTTACATTACGGCTGAACTTTTATCTACCGCCAAATTTTTTCTTTTATATTTTAGATTTAACTTTATTTACACTAATACCGTTTTTACACCTACCCTTGAGGGTAGGGTACACCAGGGTACACCACACTTCTATACACAATTACACACACAAACACAGTATTCAATAATGATAATTTTACATGTTAAATACAATTTTAGTAACTTAATTATTTTATACTACGTTAATAAATTTGTCACACATCTACTACTAATCAATTACAGTTACCTTATAGTATGGGAGCCCAAGAGGGAATTTTTTGGATTTACTCGAGCGCGTCTGATTAAGGTAATGTGGGTTCATGATAGAATGCGTGTATTTTGAAAATCTGACGATTTGGGAGTGGCGGACCGCGGACAAGCTCGTACCATCAGCACAGCGCTTTCTGACGTCATAACATCATCACAGATAATCACAAAACAACGCATTCATGTCATTTTATGTATGTATGTATCACTTAATATCACCTCTGAATATCTGACGGCGCTTGAATACATTTTTTTCTACTCTTCTAGATGGCCACCCCCACAACTCAAGTCGGTAGATGAACATACCGTCATATCAGTGGTAAGTCGGACCATCTTAACAAACAATATCTAGCTAATTATCTTCATGTAATTTTTTAATTTTACAATTTTTGAAAAGCTGTAGATGTTTTCGGAACATTAAAATGGGAAACGTTAAATAACCTTTTATTCTCACTATCATCTAATCTACAAAGTGTTATATGTCCCTAAGACGCTCGAGTAAATCCCCATTTAGCATCATGGCCTCCCCTACTATTAAAGGAATGTTTAACGTAAATATAAACATCTGCTATCTCGCTCTCATTTTAATTATTATATACATTCTTGTTGTTCTATTGGTCAACATTATTATTACTTGTGCTTGTTTTTGTAATATATTTTCTAGTAATCGCACAATGATACCTAACATTAGTGACAAAAAGATTACAGATTCGATTGTTTTATATTTATACACATAAACCTAAATGGATACAGTAAATAACTTAATAGTTAACTTAGATAACATTCCTCTCTACGAAGCGATGTCATGCGCTCCTGATGAGGCTTCGAACTTTATAAAGTTAAATCCTAACTGTCTAACTATACTATCGCAAAATATTTGTAGTATAAAAGAAAATTACGACGGCCTTCTGTATTTCGTGTCTTGAGGGATATAAAGAGATTGGCCAATAGACTCAGCTCTGCAGCATACGCGGTTAAGAAAATACGCTAATTAACTGATATAGACACGGCTCGTTTAGTTTACTTTAGCTACTTCCATAGTATAATGTCTTACGGCATTCTACTTTGGGGTAACGCAGCCGACATAAACACGATTTTTGTACTGCAGAAGAGAGCTATTCGCGCAATCTATGGTCACGGCCCTAAAATATCTTTAAGAGATAAATTCAAAGAAATTAGTATATTGACTGTTGCTTCACAATATATTTTTGAAAATGTTATGTATGTACGTAAAAATATTAATGATTTTATTAGAAATAGTGACTTGCATGACATCAATACTAGGAACAAACACAAACTTGTTATTCCTACTACTCGATTGAGTAGAATTAGTAATTCTTTTGTTGGGCGATGTGTATGCTTCTACAACAGGATCCCAGAGAACGTTCAAAATTGTTCCATAGGAAAATTTAAAAAGTTAGTTAAAAAACGTTTGTGTGACAAAGGCTATTAAAACATTAAAGATTTTTTGGAAGATGTCACGCCTTGGGAATGATGCGTTCGCTCCAGGCTTTCTCAATATATAAATATATTTGTTATAAAAATTGGCGTTTAAAAAAAAAAAAAAGTTAAAAAGTAAAATATCCAAAAGAAATAGTCCCGCTGAGTTTCTTGCGCCCATTCTTCTCAGGTCTGGGTCGTTTCCGAAAGGGTGGTAGATTCCGACGTTCAATAAGAGAATGTAAATTCCAATATTGAATAAAAAATTTTGACTTTGACTTTGACTATGAAGTTTCTATAGATCCGAAAAAAATTATAACCAAAACGACGGAGTTGTCACATACATTAAAAATACCATGTCAAATTTAAAAATAATTAAATCTCATATTCTGGAGGCAAGTAGCGTCATAGTTGCAATAGGACTGGATATTGTCATTATATGTGTCTATAGACCACCTTCATTCAGCGACCCTACTAATTTTATACAGTCCTTGGATAACGTTTTTACAGAACTGAAATCGTATCGTATCTCCTACCAATATAATATGTCTATTATATTGGTAGGAGATATCAATATTGATATTACATTAGATAATAAAAATGGCTATTCATTATATTATCTTGATCTCCTCTCTCACCATGGACTTATTCCTGGACATATGCTACCCACTCATGGCTATACTTGTCTTGATCATGCTGTACAACTGTAAAATCCTAATTCATCAACAATTATCGATCACTTTGCCATTATGATTGCCATCGATATGATCAAGCCCCTACATAAAACTATTCGTAATTTTTAAAAAATTGATGAAGAAAAACTGAAAAAAGAATTATCTAATATTAATTTTAATGTTATATACAGTTTAACATACCCTAATAAAGCAACTTAACTATTAACTAAACCTATAATTACAGCCATAACAAATAGTACCAAAACTATCTCACCCTCATGCAGACGTAAACCTATTAAGCCTTGGATAACTGCAGGTTTGCTGAAATGTATGCAAATTAGAGAGAGAGAGAAGTTTATAAAAATTAAAAAAAAAATCATACAAATAAAATTTTGGAAGTCTCCTATAGAAGGTATCGTATCATTAAAGCCGGAAAGAACCCTAAAAAGCCATGGGATGTTATATTACTAATTTAAAAAAAGAAAATTCGTCATCATCTGAATTTTTGCAACATAATTATGAACAGGACTCTATTAATAAGGTTAATCACTATTATGCAGACTTGGGAAGACTACTCGGTGAAAAAAATTATTATGATACTGATATTACTTCCACGACATTAACCCCAAAAAAATCATTTGTCTTGCGTAATACTGATCAATCTGAAATAGAACGAATTGTAGTCTCGTTAAAAAGTAATTCTGCTACTGGCTGGGATGACATCTCTTCCGAATTTCTAAAAAAATTCAAAAGTATTATAGCCCCTCCTTTAACACACATTTGCAACTTAAGTCTCGACTCAGGCATTTTCCCAGACATGTTTAAAAAATTATTAATTCTAGACTTGTTGATTATTTGGAATCAAATAAGCTGATCTCTCCTCATCAATTTGGTTTTAGACGAAAATCTACGTCTGACCCTGTTCATAACTTAGTGCATTGTATAGTTAAGAAACTTGATAATAGTCAAGAGTTGACCGGTAGGACCCAAAGAGTTAAAATTGGAAAGTTTATTAGTATTGATTTACCAATTTCACACGGGGTGCCACAGGGTAGCGTCATGGTCCTAGTTTATTTTTAGTTTACCTAAATGAACTATGCAACTCATACGCGGATAATACAGCCCTCGTGTTCTCATCTTCTACTTGGTTTGAAACGTACGATTACGCTCAAAAAGGTTTTAATAGAGTTAGTGCCTGGCTTGCTAAAAATTTAGTCACCTTAAATCTGAGTAAGACCAAACTCATAAATTTTGCAATTAAAAATTTATTAATCACCGAAGCAGATACTTTACAAATTAATGGCAAACAATATAATCACAATGATTATAGCTTATATTGTATTGAAAAAGTCAAATCTATAAGATATCTAGGCATAGAACTTGACTGTACCCTAACATTTAAAGATCACATACAAAATTTATGTAATAGATTACGCAAACTGATCTATATGTTCAAGCAACTTCGGCTCTCGGCAAATCCTAACGTCATAAAAATGGTCTATATGGCACTTGGTCAATCAATAATAAATTATTGTATTTCAGCTTAGGGTGGAGCGGCTAAGACACACGTAATACAAGTCGAACGCGCCCAAAGAGCAATCCTCAAGGTGTGTTGCTTTAAGCTTCGCTTATTCCCAACAGCTGAGCTCTACAAGATTTATAAAGTCCTTACGGTCAGGCAATTATTTATTTTGGCTACTATCATAAAACAGCACTATCTAACATATTTTAATAAAGAAAATCGCTACCGTAATAATATTGCGGTTAAATATAACAGGACTAATAAATGTTTCAGCCATAAATTTTTCATTTTTCTTGGTCCTTATCTTTATAATAGCTTAAATAAAGTATTATCTTTTTATGGTGTTAACCAATACAAACTCAAAACTGTTTTGCAAAACTGGCTCCTAAACCAAGATTACAATTCAATAGAAGATATTCTTAAAGTTCTAAAGTGATTAACTGTATTTAAAAACGGTAACACTCACGCTCACACTCACTCACACACACACACAATAGCACACAAATTTGTGCTAATTTTTGAATATTATTGATAAGTGGCTCATTGGCGAAGACCTGGTGACCTGTACTGCGGGTTTTTTACCCACCATAGGCACCAGCGAACCACATACAAAATATGTTTCAATATATTATATTGTATTAACGAGAAATAGTTCAAGTTTGTATGACTTGCAGTGTTTTTCTATTTTTATTAAGATATATGTACTATGTAACCTGTAATGTATTAAATTTATGTTTTGTTTCTTTTCCTACCATCTAAAATTACTTTGTTTGTTGTATGTGTAGGACTGCATTGTTGGTTTTTGGAAAATAAATTCATTAATTCATTCATTCAATTCATTCATTAACAATTCCGAAGCTCTGCTCGGCTTCCTGCGTAATTGTAAAAGTATTTTTGTATATTCCATACTGTATATTAATAGTATCATTTCTGATGGATGAACTTTGAAAATGGCAAAAATGTTACAATAAAATACTCTGGTATATCATATTCAGTGATGAATTCCCTTCGTTTCGCTGCTGTCATAGTTCCAAGGGATTGTCTTTCACTTTTAATGGCGATGATAAATCCTAATAAAACATATTTTGCGTCATCGCGTAGAAATGCAGGTTGAAAATACTTTAAGATATTTATTTAAGTTGTCTTGGAGACATGCTCTATTAATTTTAAGGGTAATAAAAATGATAAAGTGTTACTTTGCAATTGTTTCTAACAATGTAGAACAAGTTTTAGATAGTTTTCTTCTCTTTTAAATTAACTGTTAATTTAATAATTAACGAAATTATTAGCTTAGTATATCTTTTATTTTATTCTACCACCCTATTTTTCTGCCTTAAAGTTTATTTGCGTTTAATTTTGAATGGAATCTTGTTGTTCTCGCTTCACTATCATTAGTCTGAATAATTATTATCATTGTATAAGCATCGGAAGCATGCTCTATCGCTTTACAAATTTATCTTATTAGTTAGTAATTAAAATCCTTTATTTTATCACAATAAATAAGATTTTATTTCTTCTTCATAATTCTTCGACTTCTAAACGGATTGATTATTTGAAATATCTTTTCTATATATCACCTGGCCTAAAAACTGTAATATTCCTAATAGAAGCAAGGGTTTCATACTAATCTACCTAACTAGTGCAAAAGTTAGAACATTGGTATTTAGGTTGTGGCCAAGAGCTTAACATAAACTTTGGTATCGGCCTCGACAGTTCGATTCAAATCCCACTTTGATGTAGAAGATCAAAATAGTTCAATGTATTCATAAAGCTGGTTCAAAGTTAGCCTTAGCCTAACTTATTATTGATATTACTATAAAGTTTATTAATATTGAAGTGAATTTAGAATTACATTGAGTGTTTCTACTAATAAGTTACAACCGAACTTAAGTGTTTTCGCGAGACGACTGTCTGTCTGACATCACATGTGACTACTTCTGACACAACCGAGGCTATATGGTGGGTATACTTGTCTATACTATTATATAAAGAGGAAAGATTTGATTGTTTCTATGTTTGTTTGTTGCGAATAGGATTGAAAACTACTGAACCGATTTTAAAAATTCTTTCACCGATAGAAAGCTGCATCCTTTTCGAGTAACATAGGCTATGTGGTGTTGCCATTAATATTCTAATTAAAAAGATATGGCCATTTAAGTGCCTTAACCTGGTCATTTTGTAAATTGAAGAGTTTCTCAGGAACTACTAATCCGATTTTAAAAATTCTTTCACTGAGAAAGTCTACAGTATTTCCGTCTCTCTTCCTCTTATATACTTTCATTCTCTCTCATCCTCTATCTCTTTAATTTTTATCTTTATCGAGCTGTTCAGAATGATCAGTCTCTTTTCACTTTCTTTCGATTATCTCTCTCTCTCCCCTTTATCTACTCAATTTTATTTTTGCTCTGTCCTCCCTTTTATATTATCTGTCGCTTTTTTCTTTTTCTTTCTATAAATGATAGAAAAACTGATAATGAAAAATGAAAAAAAAAACACAATTACATAGTGACAAATTGAGGACATCATTTATGATATTGATTTAATTACCCGGAGCGAAGCGAGGGCAGGCCGCTAGTAACTAAATTAAACGATGCCGCTAACCTCCCACAATTAAATTAAACTTAGTATATAGTTAATATTTTTGGGTAGGTTGTATTCGCGAGTAGTGCTCTTTATTTTAGTTCAATTATACCAAAGTACCAATTTATTACAAGATAATATATCTACAACCTCTGTTCCGATAGATTTATGCCATTTTATTAAATGGAGCTCTCTTGGTGACCATGATGGTAGTACAGGTGGTGTGGTATCGTTATGCTGGAATCACCTCCATTGTGAAGTATTTCGTGAGTGTTTACCCCTCCAACTAAGCTAAATGCTTGTGTAAGGAGTGGGCCACGCCAGTAGTCTAATATCCGGGATTTGAACCCACGACTTGTTGATCGTGAATCCAACGTCCGAACCATTGAGCTACTGACGCTTCTAATAATATATTTTATGTTGATTCGAGCCACCTCAACACTTGATTTATTTAATCTGAGTAAATTGAGAGTAAATGCTACAAAAATATAAAGACAACGATAACAAAAGAACCTTCTTAATTACAAGAGTTAGAATAAATGACGCAATTCCAGTGGAACAAAAGTGCTAAATATTTATAGAGAGATTAAAGCTCAACGTTAAATGAAACCGATGTTATATTTTTGTTGTTTTATCCCATACAAGGATAAAATTCTACGTTTAAATTGTAAAAGGACTAAAGTGTCCATTAAGTTGTAGGAGAGGGACGTGAAAATCGGCCACAAAACATCTTACGACGTTATTTGTCCGTTTTTTTGTTTCTATCTAAATTGTTTTCCATAAAAGTTAATACATGATTAGAGTGTGTTTCTCGTTTTTATGTCAGTAAAAAATCTTATGGACTTGGTCCTTGTACGTTGATTAACTTTATCTTGGTATTTGAAAGTCATCCTTGAATTAAAAATTGGGGGTATCACACTTGATCCTGGGTTTCTTTTCGTCTTCTGAGGATTATCTGGAATAATCGAATTTGATGGTCCGAAACCAGTACCGACATCTCAATATATTCACCGTATTTGTTCTTAATAGTTTTTATATAATTTACAGATCAAGTTTTAGGCCATAACCTACTCTTGTCCATATTCCATAAAATCGTGCTGTCAGTAGACCATTAAGAAAAGTTGACTAATTTGCATTGGACGCCACATATATAAAGTAAACAATGTAACAAACAACATACTATGAATGTACATAGAATGTAGGTAGAACGAAAGGCGGTCTTATGGCTTATTAGACATTTCTTCCAGACAACCTTTAGGTTAAGAAACATAGGAAATAGGGTGGTGCAACCATAAACTACCTGCAAGGAACTACAACTTAATACATAAACCAGATAATTTTATATATATGTCGGGGATTTTAAAACGATGTGAAAGGAGATGGAAGGAGGAAGATGGGGAATATTGGGGAACACTAACAGGGGTGATGGTATTGAATGGAATATTGGGTAAACGCAACGTAGATACTTTTACTGAGCCGATAAATTATCAAATATGATCTCTAACAATTACGAGAGAAACCTAAGCAGTGCCTTGGACTTGTGACCAAGGTGTAGGCTTAAGGACGTCCTTTAAATGATCATAACACTCGCCTCCACTGCTAAGCTCTCTATTTAAACCCAAGGTTAAACGCATATAAACCTAACCTAACACAAGACGAGGTAATTACATTGTAAGGTACTCACGAGAACTTGATCGGACAGCACTCCTAGCACTAACACAACACTGGACAACACTATCACTATTTAGACACTACTTCACTTCTTGAGAGACCGCGCACGACTAAGACTTCAGTCAGACTGTCGTTGGCATATAAAGGGTCACAACGGAAGTGGCTACTACCCTACTCCAACGCCATAGACAGCGATGATGATTCGATTTAATCGATAACCTTTTACTATTCTCCGACATATATATGTCGGAGGTGTGAGTTAGGTTTAGGTTAGCCTTAGCGTTAGGTTAGGTTTGCCTTGTGCTAGTTTAGGTTTATGATAGTCTAATCTTAGGCTTAAACAGTGAAACTAAGCAGTGGTGGTGAGTGTTGTAATTACTTAAAGGGATCCCTTAAGCCTACACCTTGGTCACAAGTCCAAGGTACTGCTTGGTTTGCGTCCTGTCATAATAGTAAGAGATCGTAACGATTAGTTATATCCTGACTGTGTTGCGCCCGTAGCTTATATCATAGGCCATCCGTTGTGCACATATGATGCTTACTGAAAGATTGTATATCCTTCTTCTTTTAATTAGTTTCCGACATATATAAATATTCATAATTATACACTTATAAAAATATCAAAAGCTAAGAAGAAAATATACATACGTAAAATCAAAAATAAAAAAGGTGTGTGTGCGATTCACACACGATAGAAGTGAAACTTCAGTAAATCGACAAAAGAATGAGATGAATATATATAATAATATAAAATAGTATGTATATTTCTGTCTCATTCTTTCCTACACATTTTTGTATTTGTGTCTCTTACCTGTCGTTTTGTATATTTCTGTCTCATTCTTTCCTACACATTTTTGTATTTGTGTCTCTTACCTGTCGTTTTTTCCGTTGCATCCGGTTTGAAATCACAACGATTCTAAAGAAGTTTCACTTCAATAACAATAATAATCAAAAATAAAAGAAATTTTATGACATCTATGATTACCCGACAGTAAATAAAAGTGTTTTATGGAGTTTTTAAAAATTCTTAGTTTTATGCTGCGAATATGTACGAATCACTACATAGTTTAAAACGAAGTCGCTTCCCGCTGTCTGTCTGTCTGCCCCTGTATGCTTAGATCTTTAAAACTGTGCAACAGATATTGTAAAAGTTAGAGTGAATCAAAAAGAAGGTTTATATGTATAATATGTATAAACACTGATAATTTTGGAGGTTTCTAATGTGATCTCGTAGATAAACACATTTTTTGCTCTTACATTGCAAACGCTGGCTGAACCCTACGAGATAAATCAAAATAATGTACTACAGTATTGTACACCTTAAAAAGGTCTACAAAAAATCCATAATGGTATATGTCTATCTGTTAGGGATAACCCACTATTAACTTTTTTTATCCTTTACTTTTACGAGAAATAAATAAGCCATTATTACGAAGCGATTTTAAGCAATACAGCATTAATCCTTATCCAATTAGGTAACTTAAATATGTGCATTTAATATAGATCAATATGGCCCTTTTTATATTTTAGAAGATATTACAGATTTAAAATGCGGGGACATAGCGGTTACGACTAAATACATATGTTAAATTGCACCCGGACGAAATCGGGACGGGTCGACTAGTTAATTATAAAATTTAAATATATTTGAAATAGTTATAGTCTCTGAACATAAATAAAACTGTTTTCCTTATCTGGAACAAGAATATCCAACAAATGATTGTTAGATTTACCTTAGGGAGTAGTAACGGTAAAGATGCCACGCAAAGCCTTTTGCAGGAGATTGAAAAGGGTCGCAAAGATTTATATTCATTTTATCTGGCAGTCAAAAGGTGTGAAGTCTTGAACATGTCTAGGTTAAAATATTATAAAAACTATAGCTTTATTTTATTTAATGCCAGGATAGCCAGAGATTTTACGCCATGCGCCACAATAAAAACTAAATTACCTAATTTTAAAAGTTTAAAAGTAGAAAAGGACATTCATTTATTTTATATTTTGTGATCCAAGTTCAATCACATTGAAAACACACATCAAAATTCCCAATATTGTTACGTAGATTTCTTATTTATTTTATACCACCACCATCACAACTCATTAATGGTCCACTGCTGAGCCGGGCCTCCTCAGAATGACGAGGGGGATAAGCCACCACGCTGGCCCAGTACGGGTTGGCAGACTTCACACACCTTTGAGAATATGTAGAACTCTCAGAAGTGCAGGTTTCCTCACGATCATTTCCTTCACCGTTTAAGCGAGTGTTATTTAATTGCTTAAAACACACATAACACGGAAAAGTCAGTATGTGCCAAGGAATGAACCCGGACCTCCCGAGTAAGACCGATGTCTTAACTACTGCGCTATCACTGCTCATTTAATTCATATTTTATACATACATTACTTTTATTTATTTCACACATACAGCCTGTGACTACATTACAGTAAAAAACTATTTATAAAAATTCAAAACGAATACATTTAACGTTTAAAACATTGGACTATATCTCGCTTAGACATGTTTTATGGAAATAAAATTCAGTAAAAATGGTAAGGTAAATAAATACGATGTTATGTAGAAATGGGGATGAATGAACATTTTTCTAAAAAGTTTTAAACAAAATACTAATTTTTTAATCAGTTCATTCACTTTCGTCGTGAAAACGCGAAAATAGATTATATAGATATAAAATGAAGCATAGAATTATGTAAATACTTTATTTATAGTAAAAGCTAGTGTAAGAAAATAGCTGCCATTAGTAAGAGAGCTTTGGGCATTTCGTTATAACTTGCCCATTTAGAACTTTAGTATAAAGTTTTGTATCAGCAATGGCTCGGTTTGGAAATCCTCGTTCGAGAGGATTACGATACTTTAACGTATTCATGGAATTGACCGACAGAATATTCGGAAGTTATTTTTTACCATACTCGTATTTTGAATTTCAGATAAACGGAATGAATAACATAATACGTCTATATTAATAACTTTTTGTTATCGATTTCGTGAATATACAAAAATAGCTTTTTAACAACTAGCGTTCGACACCGACTTATAAACTTTAAACTGTTTTTCTGTACTAACTCTACTAAAATGCATATATAAACCTACATATAAACTTTCCTCTTGAGTCACTCTGTCTATTGATGAAAACCGCATTAAAATCCGTTGCGTTAAGATTTAAGCGTACAGACATCGGGAAATGATTTTGTTTTGAAAATATTTCTTATTATTTTTCTTTCATTAATATATATAATAAGTTTTTTTTAATATCAAATAAAGCCTGAGTACAAAGATCGTGAGTTAATAAAATATTCTGAACGTGGATTCCTTTACAGTTTGGTATTTATGTAATATGCCTTTACTGCTCTACTGTTTATTTAGTATGCTTATCGATATGTTTTATGTATAACATAATATCAGCCCGAGCTTTAAGGTTGTAACTAGCCAGAACAATTTTTTTTAAAAGTAAAGAAATGCAAGATTTTTCCCACAGCATGATTCCGTATGATATAATACTCGACCATCCTCGACTCGATCTACGTTGATAATATCATCCAAATTCGATTAAGTCGAGCTGAGTATTCCTGTCAGAGATGATAAAAGGGACTTCCAGCCTAGACTTGCTCAATAAAATCGTCGATTTTTCTTCCACATACCACTGGAATATAGAGTAAAGAGATATAGATCTAAAACCTTTCAAGCTATTATCATTCATTGAGAGAGGAATTAAACCCATTGCAGCGGTGCCTGAAGCTTGAGACCAAGGAGCAGGTTTAAAGAGCTCTTCCATAATATATTAACTCTCACCTCCACCACTCGATCTCGCCCACTACAATAGATAATAAAGTAAACTTACGTGGACTTCAAGAAGGGTGACCTTAAGTACAATAATATAATACTAACTTCCATGTACACTGCGCGAAAACACCAGAAAGACTGACTCTATAGCACTAAAGGTTATATATAGGTATAATTGACATAATATAAAATGACCTACCCGTTAATACTACTTTATAAACGGTGTTAGCTACACTATCTAAACCAAATTTTGATGAAAGTGCATTATATGTGATTAGAAACCTTCATTACATCAAAAAATTTCTAATATGATTTTCCTTTGATACAGCCACACTGCGGTTCAATATAATCAGAGCAATGAGATTGATGTATTATGATTAACTAGTTCAGCGGTTGTGATACACGAGCAAGCTTGTTTAAATTTAGAAGATATTTTCATTTATTAATTTAATGAGATATTTTTTTTCTTGGATTTATAATTAAAAGTTAGCAACACTGTCGAATATTGTTTTGTAGTTCTTTTTATTTTATTTCTGGAATACCCACGTGAAGACAATAACGGTTTTGGTAAGTGTACCGACGCTGTCAAAAGAACTTTATTTAAAGCATATGGCTTATAATTTTTAACCGATTTCAAAAAAAGGAGGTTATCAATTCGGTTGCTTTTTTTAAATTTTTTTTTTGTTTGTTTCCTCAGAACTCCGTCATTTATGAACGGAATTGGAAATTTGTTTTTGTGAAATACAAGTAGGGTATCCCATTTTTTTCAAAATCCAGTTCTGATGATGGGATCCTTAAGGAATTGACAGCTCTCCTCAAAAGTTATAGGCACACATATAGTGATTTTGATAATTTCAGAAGGGTTTCAAGCATTTGCATTCAGAACTTATTATTTGGTGAAGTGGAACTGATGAGGAAGACCACAGATAGCCATAATATGGTTAAAAATGTTAAGCAACTAGTACTATGAGAAATTTTAAATAAGTAATTTTCTTGTACTTGTCAGCTCTGGGTCAATTGAATTGGTTGGACTAACTTTCAGTCGTCGGCTGTTAAATTTATTCGAATCAAATAATTTATTAAACTTATTCTCTGAGCCGACTCATATTGGCGATAATTTTGCTACGTGTATAGACAATGTGTTTTGTGACTGTGAAGTGTTTGAGACTTTAATAATGAAAAACTTATTCTTATTCTTCGGATCATTATGGATAGAAATTCAGGTTAGTAGATTAAGAAATTAAAAATTCAAATAAAATTACATGAAGACCAAAGTCGAGTAATAAAATTAACTTGTTTAAAAGCTACCTGGGATATTATTAATAGCATAACTAGAAGATCTAAAATAGAAAACGAACCAATTAAATTAAATATTAATTAATTCAGAAAAAAGAAGTAGCAAGCATGTTTGAAAAATTCTTTACCTATACCTATCAAAGTAACATCTGTATTAAAATCATTGCCCACGGATGCTATTTCTCTACTAAAAACTAATCTCCCAGACTGTGCTAATTACTTTGAGTTTAAACATGTTACAGCGTTTGATATTATTAAGAATTTCAGAACACTTAATATAAAAAAAACAGGTGATTTATGGGACATTTCAGTAAAAATATTAAATGCAATAATTAATAATATTGCCCCGCATCTAGCTAATATTTTTAATAAGTGAGTCGATACAGGAAAGTTTCCGGACTTAATGAAGCACAGTAAAATAATACTTCTATTTAAAAATGGAAACAAAAACGATCCCAGTAACTATAGACCAATATCTATATTACCATCACTGAGTAAAGTTTTTGAAAACATAATTTTAAACCAACTTTAAGATTATTTTAATAAAAATAAACTATTTCGTAGTCAACAGTATGGTTTTACTAGGGGTAGGTCAACAACAGACGCTGGAGTTGCACTTCTTGCGTCTCACCACAAAAATCTCTCGTCGTCTCAATTCGTCTCAAAAATCACAAAATGCGATTGGTGTATTTTGTGATTTGTCCAAGACCTTTGATTGTGTTCAACATAAAACGCTTATAAAAAAACTTAATCATTATGATATAGCTGGTATTTCACTGGATTTAATTGCCTCATACCTGAATCAAAGAGTCCAGAAGATTACTATTAATGGTGTAAAATCTTCTGGATCTTTGCTACAAATGGGCGTTCCACAGGGATCCATTTTAGGCCCGTTCTTATTTTTGATTTATATTAATGATCTGCCATACTATGTGAGGAATTTGTGTGATATTGTACTTTTTGCTGATGATGCATCTCTTATATTTAAAGTAAACAGAAATAAACATAATTACGACGATGTAAACAGTGCTTTATCGCAGGTTCTTCAATGGTTTACGGTAAATAACTTAGTTCTTAATGCTAAGAAGACTAAATGCGTTGAGTTTGCTTTAACTAATGTTAAAAAACAAAAATTTAAACTACTGTTAAATAATGAAATTTTAGATGCGGCAGACTCGACGGTATTTCTGGGTATAACTTTAGATTCAAAACTCCAGTGGAACCCCCATCTCTAGCGGGCAGACTCAGCTCAGCTGCCTACGCTGTGAGGAAAGTCAGACAAATGACTGATATCAATACTGCTAGGCTAGTTTACTTCAGTTACTTTCACAGTATTATATCTTATGGCATTTTGCTGTGGGGTAGGGCCGCGGACATTGAATCCATTTTTGTACTTCAAAAGAGAGTTGTTCGGGCCATTTATAATCTTAGAGCACGATATTCACTTAAAGATGTTTATAAAAAAATAGACGTCCCATCACAATACATATATTGTAATATTTTATTCATTTACCAGAATATCGATTCGTATTCAAAACACAAACGTTAATACTAGAAACAGAAATAAACTTGTAACATCTTACTTTCGTCTCCACAAAGTCATTAATAGTTTCATGGGGCTTGGTGTTCGCATCTATAATAAGATTCCACAGCCTATATTAGACTTGCCACTTCTACAATTTAAAACTCGTATCAAGAAATCGTTAATAAATAAAGCATACTATAATGTACAGGATTACTTAAATGATGAGAATGCTTGGAATCTGAGTGACTTTGACTCTCAAGCTAAATGATTTGTATAACAATTTATGTAAACATGACTTTTTGATGCAAGCGACTGTTGAGTTTCTTGGCGATCATAAGATTGCGAGATCCTGAGCACATTGTCTGGGACTCTGAACTGCTACATGCTACATTCTAAAGTATTGGCTTTGGGTGCACCTAGAAAGTAACAATAAATAGTATATTTACAAAGTGTTAATGCTAATTTACAACTTTTGTAAAAGCAGTGATAGCCCAGTGGTTGAGACTTCAACCTCCCGAAGGTTCGAATTCGATCCTGGGCATACACCTCTGACTTTTCTGAATTATGTGTGTTGTAAGCAAATAAATATAACTTGCTTTAAAGGTGAAGGAAAACATCGTGAGGAAACTTGCACTCCTCAGGATTCCCTAATGTTCACAAAGGTGTATGAAGTCTGCCAGACCGCACTGGGCCAGCGTGGTGGAATATGGCCTAATAATCTCCTCATTCTGAGGAGGAGACCCGTCTCAGCAGTGGGGCATTGACGGGTCGTGATGATGTTTTAGATTATTAATTTATTTATTTATAAATTGGTTAAATTTATATCTATTGGTATACTATTTAATAAAGATTATTTATAATACCTCTGGTCCGATAGATTTGAGCCTTCTTTCCAGTGATTTCTAGCGGTAACATTAACGTATTGTAACTAATAGTGTAATGTTGATTAGTGTCGAGGTGCTATGTCTCCTTTATATGGAAATTAATATTGGTTAACGTAATCGAGTAGTGCTGATGAGAGTTTATGCAATATAAAAGTGCTCTTTAAACATGCCAGTGACTTAAGCCCCGGATTCTGTCTATGGTGCAGGTTATTATTTTTTAGTTTACTTCGCAGCATATACGTATATCTACTTAGTATTTTCTAAAATATAAGAACTAAACAAGCAGATTATCAATGACAAATTATTGATAGAAGAAGACCATAATGGTAAAGCTTCAGCCGTCCCAAGAGCTACTTGCTTAGAAATTTATTGAGAAAAAGCTAAAATTAAATATTTCACACTTAACAAATCATTCGATAAAAAGTGTAAAAGTGTTCTTATTCTTGTACATATAAATACCTTTCATGAAATTCCCAGCTTATTACAAATATCGAAAATGGGGTGATAGTTATAAAACAGACACAGAAATATCACTTGTAATTACTAGGAACAGGTACCAAAATGGCTTGTGCGTTATGTTATTGCTTCACTCGAGGATGCCACGATATATCAAATACATTTTACGAGTTGCCTACAGCCGTATGTTGGTAGCTGCAATAAACTTGATACAACTTTGTCAAAGACATTCCTAAAGAAACATTACTAAGTTACAAGGGATTAACCCTCGCCGTCGCTTCGTTGAGTTGCTCAAACCTTACTCACTATATTAATTCATAGTTTGACACTCGCAACTATGAATATACTAATACCCCACTATTTCAGTTGAATTTATCAATACTAATATATAAAGCTGAAGAGCTGTTTGCTTGAACGTTCTAAGCTCAGGAACTAATGATCTGATTTGAAAATTTCTTTCAGTGTTAGATAGCCCATTTACCGAGGAGGGCTATAGGATATGTATTATCACGCTAAGACCAATAGGAGCGGAGGATAACGCGGACGAAGTTGCGCGGATCGACTAGTATTCTATATAATGCGTAGTATGTGACTGATTGGCAGTGGACACCATCATTTCATGGACTATTTTTTGTCTTACTCACTTTTTATTTAATACAATCCTTATCCTGTCAATAATTAACACAACAAAAAAAGAATTCTCCAATTTGGTGCAGTCGTTCTGAAGTTAGGCGCTTACATACATATAGGCGCTCCATCCTAGATAGTTATAATTCTTTGAGATCATTTGTTCTTTACAACGAAAGTTTGTAGACACAAACATATTTAGCTCGTCAGTGCCAACTGTCCGTAGACAGATTAAATTTGTTTTCTGAAGTCTGCTATTTTATTGGTGGAATATCAAGATGGAAGAATAAAAGATAAACATTTGAAGGACATAAAGAGATGAATCAATTTTCTATAGATAGAATACAGACATCGTCTATACATATAATATATATATGAATTATTGAACACTAATAGAAGACAAACTAATCTTTTTTTATTTATATTTTTGCATTTTAATAGATGAGTCACGTAAAAACTACTACATGAAATTGGATACGGTTTTCATAGTTGTATTTCTTCAGAACTTATATAATATATAGTCTTTATTTAATTTAAATTGGATGTCAGGAAAATAATATAAAAACAGCACAGGGTATGAAGTAATTTAATATACTAAGTAAACAACTTGAAGATTTGTGGTTACATTAACTATACATTATGTAATAATTATCTCTAAACTTTAGTAATTAACATAACCTCCGTACGCCTGATAGCTAGAGCCAAAATGGCGGTCTTCCCACTCTTACGTTATGACATTCGTTAAGTTCAATTTAGCTTATATAGTGTTGTCAACAGATAACAAATAAGTCAAAATAAATAGCACTTTTTGAATATTGGGAAAATCTGAATGGGAATGTGGTTAGCACTAAATAAGCTTTTATCTATTTAACCCCCGGTATTTATTAAGACTTTCTCAGTTTCTTCTTATGAATAGACTACATTTGTATTGTCTCGTTTCGTAGCACGTCTACGTCGTAGCGTTGCTGTAATATTCACTCTCTAGGGATATTTTAACAAATGGACTAGCTTTATTAAGCTTAGTTTCTTTCTTAATGCTCTTATTTTATGCCTTTGTTACATTTCTGTGATAAGTAGTCATTTCAGTGGTGAGGAATTTTTGGCCATGTAGATTGTTTTTACATATTTTAAACAACGTTGTATGTACAATGTTAACTGCTGTGAAACTCCTCGATTCCTAGAGACAAATCATTTTATTCTCATAAATATTATTTTATTTTGCTTTTTTTTACAGACACCGTTTTATATTAGAATACTGTAAGGCTTTTTTCACTCTAATTCTTTAAACGCGCAATAAGCTAAGGTAGATCAAAGATAGTAAATAAAATTCAATAATCTTGACTTATTATAAACAGAATTTAATAAATATTTTATGTTTTAATGAATATTTAAGTAAGTAGCAAACATGTTCAGAGGCAAAATTATGCAAGTCAATGAAGAGTCCAAAATAATCCTTCATAATAACTTCCATTAAGCTCGGAACAAACTCCGATGGAAGAGATTTGACATCGAGCCTGTCTGTGTGACGCTGCGTAATTAATTAGGGTCCCGCAAAAGGTGTCGAGGTCCAGTAGCTGTGACGCAGGCTCCTGCGGCAACGGCAGTATCCGCCCAGCAGCCGACGCGTCCGTGCGCTCCGTTGCTCCGTGTCTGTGGAATACCGCGTTCGAAATTTAAATCTCTAATTTTTTTCGTGACAAACCAGCGTTACTGCAACCTCCGAGAAGGTTAAGTTTATTCTAGTTCATAATAAATATAATTGGCTGAATATCATCTAGCATGCAATAAAATTTCGGTTAATTAAAAAAGTTGAATGACGTGAAACATCTGTTTGGTAAAGGATGAAAGAATTTGGACTGTTTTTTTTAAGTTTCATTGTTTATTTAAAATTAAATATTATTATTAGTTGTGTATGGAGCTTTTTAAAGATAGTTATTTTATTGGGATACCAAAGGAAACTATTATAATATCTATTGAAATTATTATTAATAGTACTTGCTCATTATGGTCGTGCTAGTTTTTTGCTACGTACGATCTAGTAACAAATATTAATCCTTCTTATATATCAAATTCTCGTGTCACAATGTTAGTTACCATACTTCTCTGAAACGACTCGACCGATTCTTATGAAATTTTATATACATATTCAGTAGGTCTGAGAATCGGCTACTATTTTTCAACCCCCTAAGTGATAAGGGCGGCCCACCCCAAATTTATATGACAAAACAACTTTTGCCGGGTCAACTAGTAAATTATACGATTTAAAGATAATATGCATATAAAATTAATACATCAGCTCAGCTAATATACATAATTTTGTATTGAAGATTTCAATAATTAGGGCATAAGAATTATAGCCAGCATCTTCCGTACTTTCCCATTTGAAAACGATGAGGTATAAAATTAGTATTCTAGTTATCGTTTTGTTTTTAGTTAGTTATAATATTTTAATGTATTGCATTTATCAGGTATGTATGGAATGCAACAATCTTTTTTTTTTTTTCAGAAATATCTATTTTATTAATTAACTAATAGAATAATTTGTTAAAATGGTGATCTGTAATTACATGTTAAATAGCAGATACAATTCGACATAAATCTCAATTCAAAATGTCGATGGCATTGCTTCTTTTACAATAATCTCTAAATTCCCGAGCACGTACAGAACCAATAACTGCGGCACAGATGAATAAAAGCAGATGGTTTTTAAAATAAATGTGGGCCTCTAAAAGCTCTAAAAACTATTCCCTCATGTTTTATTCAAGGGAGAATCCGTGGAATTGATGTTGAGTATTAGTAGGGCGGATGTGCTGCTTGTAACTTGTTACTAGGGTCTGTCTATACTAATAATATGAAAATACCTTATTTATATATAAGTTGGATATATCTATTGAAACCACTAGCTTTGATTTTAAGAACTCTTTCTCATATTAAAGGCTAACCAAGCTATGATCAACACTCGGTTTTACTTATATAGATGTCCATGTTGATATTAGATGACAGACTGCTTAGCTCAACACTTTAGGGTGATAAAGTCGAAAAAAGAAAAAAATCTTTAGTCAAACAATACATTTTTCAATAATAACCAAATCAGTTTAACACAGCTGTACTTGACAGAAAGAAGTGAACGAAAAAGGAGAAAAATGGTTTTGCTTCCGCAAATT
The DNA here is from genome assembly GCA_905147385.1 of Limenitis camilla. NCBI lineage: Eukaryota > Metazoa > Arthropoda > Insecta > Lepidoptera > Nymphalidae > Limenitis > Limenitis camilla. The sequence goes on along the minus strand of LR990230.1, from coordinate 11,251,636 downwards.
TAACGCGACTACTGAACAGTAAAATGCAATCTTAATGTTTGCATCGCAGCTGAGACTTTTCTAAATAACAATAACGTAGTTATTTAAAAGGAGGAGTTTAGGAGTTCTTCAATGAAATTGTCGACAGCTAATTGTATTTGAAATAAGTACTTCGGCCAAGTACGAGTGGGACTCCCGTACAGAGTGTTCCATACAATTTGAATAAAGGGACTTTGTCCCCATACAAAATAGGTCGCAGTTAATTTACCAACTGCATGTTATATATTTATATGTAGTTTTACAGTTTTAGGATTATATATTGTGTGCTGAAACACATTGATACGTTCTTGAGCGAAAGGGTCTTGATAGATAGACAGGCGGACTAGGAAGTGATTCTATAAGGTATATTTTTTTTAAGGTACGGAACCAAACTACGGAATGAGTGGCATCTGAAAACAGTATCAGAGTGATATGATCAGACCAGTACTATCAGTATATCAGAGCAGTACTTTGATCCGCGTTGACGGTAATAATGTCAGCGGGTATCAGACACCGCTTTACCAGTTCTAGTGTATTAGTCAGCGTCAGAAAAGTGTGGTGTTGCACACGTTTATTAGTTACTAAAGGTTATTTTTTTTTCTTTTAAGGTACGGAACCCAAAAAACTATTTACATAATAAAACAATCATTATATGTAACGAAGAATTTAATTTTTCTAACTCAATAAATAACACTTATCTTTAATTATTTTTTATTCTACCTACTTTATAGACATTTTTAAAATCCTATTATATATAAATAGGATATACAATTAAACAAGCTAGTTTATTTGATACCTATTATCAAAACTGTAATATTAAAAAGATTAAAGCTACTATTATGAGTACATTTGCAATGAATTTGATGATATTAGGTCGGGGAAAAAATTCCTTCGCATTTTTTAAGAAAATTGAAAACATTTTTTAATATAATTTATTTACATTTAATTAAAGTATGTAGGTACCATTTTGTTCGATAACTTTTTGCCAACTTGTAAGTAGGGAGATGAAACTTTGGGGCTTCTGATCAAAAAACCGCGACAAGTAGTTTTGGCAGTCCTCTCGTGATGTTAACCTGACACTGCCTAAAGAATTCTGCAGAGACCGAAACAGGTGGAAATCTGAAGGTGCAAAGTCAAGACTATACAGCGGATGCATTAACACCTCTCAGCCAAACTCTCTTTATTTTTGCTGAGTGGCTAAAGATATGTGAGGCCTAGCGTTATCATGATGAAAAACCACACCCCTTCTGTTGATTAATTCCGGCCGCTTTCTCTCAACTTCTTGCTTTAATTTCATTAGTTGTTCGCAGTAGAGTTCAGAGTCGATGGTCCTGCCTGGTGGCGGCTGGTGGCTCATAATGAATAATGTCCTTCCAATCCCACCACACACACAGCATCTCCTTGTTGCGAGTTAACCCGGGCTTCGCCACAGTCTGTGAAGCCTGACCGGCCTTTGACCACGACCATTTTCTAACATTCTTGTCGTACGAGATCCACAATACACAACACAATCCAAAAATGGTTCGGTTTCATTACGTCGTAATAAAGAATCACAAATGAGTACACGGTTCATTAGGTTTCTTTCAGTGAGCTCGTGAGGTACCCAAATATCGAGCATTTTTGTGTACCCAGTTTTTTTCAAATGCGCCAAAACTGTTTTATGGTCAATTCCCAGTTCTTCAGCTACGGCGTAACTACTGATATGCCGATCTTACTCCACTTTTTCAAAAATGCCATCCATTTTATCCGTAATAGGGCGACCAGAGCTAGGTGCATCTTTGACATCAAAATTTCCGGATTGAAAACGCTTAAACCAAATTTGTGCTACTCTCACAGACACTGCACTAGGTCCTTAAACATTGCAAATTATTTTCGCAGCTTGCGTTACATTTTTACCCTTTTCGTAGTAAAAATTTAAAATGTACCGAATTTCTTCATTAGATTCACTCACTTCACAGCACGAAAAACAAATAAAAATCACACATTTTCCTAATTTTTAAATTGGAATTATCTTCTATAAAATGTAAACTTTTAATGATAACAAAACCAGGCAGATACAAATAGTATAGACAAAGAGATTTTATTACAAGTTCATACATACTATAATGCGAAAAGACTTTCCCCAACCTATTTAATAATACTACAATACTATTACTTTTAGTAGTAGATTAAAAATAATTTATAGAGAAGCGCAATGATGTTTTATAATATAATATTCTTCGAGATTTCCAGGAATTCATAGGGCGTATGATTCAATGCACTTGTGTCTAAATAACGTTTACTGCAAACAGTTATTTCCGGGCAAAAGCTCGATAGATCGCTGAGTACGACGAAAACTAATCTATATTTTTGTATAATTCTAAACTATGGGTGTGGGTATAGTTGGGAGGTTGCGAGCGACAGTCTCTATTTGTCGTTTATCTGTTAAAAGAATAGTTATCTAAGTTTGCAAAAAAATAATATTTAGAATTTACTTTAATAAAGGACGTTAATATTTAAAAAATACCATAATTTATTTAAGGTATTTGCGTTTTAAATTTTTGAAAACATTGAGTGATATCATGCCGCGTGGAACAGTTGTTTTTGTATGGTAGTAGTTACATTAACTTTTCTCATAGCTTTCATCGTTTTTCTAAGAATTGTTGACAACAATTAAATTTCGCTAGTCGTGACGTCACCCTGTGTTTTTTTAGGTGGCAGTATTTTTTACATTAGCCAAGTTTATTTTACGAAAACTGTACTAATCTTCTTTTGTATTCTATATGACTTGCATTTGCTTGGTTGTCTATGAGATACTACACTGTTATACTATTACTATCCTACAGTTAATTACAGTAGAAAATTAAATTAAACAGTGTTTGGTGCTTTTACTCTTACCTCTACTCAGTGTTTCATGTCATAACAAAGTAATATTAGGTAACAATTTTCAATTGTTACAAGATCAAATGTACCGTAGCATATGGTTTTTCAGTATTTCAACATAACTTACCATTTCATATTCACCTGACATCCCTGTGGCCGAATAAATTACCATTTAATCGCATCCAATTCCCTTTATTAGAGTTTAACTGTAATTGCTTTTTCATGTTGGGTTTAAAGCCATTTACATTTAAGGATTTTACGAGGGTCTAATTAGAGATTATTTGCAGTCAATGTTCGCCTTCTTTAGCATTATGAAGTGATATTAGAATAAAAAGGTAGTAAAATTTACATACAAGTCTAATTCTATCACAATTCCACTGTAATTCATTTCTAATTGAATATTTTAAACAAAAAGTTTGAAAATTAATTTTGTTACTGCTATCTACATGGTACTTATACCGGACAGTATCATGTACAATACAATAATAATATGCACTTAAAGCGGAAACCCAAACCCAGCCTCGCGACATCACAACACTGCACAAACATAATGGTCAACAGGTGAGCTCCGTTTGACAACTCAAGTCTATAGTCTCGGGTAGTTCGCGAACGACCTAGTTCAAAAGAGCGCTCCTTTAGGTGAACTATGCGAACAAGTTGACGATCTCGCTCTTAGTTCTTTTTATTTCTTATATTTTTTAATCGAATTATTTACTTCTAGAGATGCTTATATTTCATCCATACTTGATTACTTGTTTTCTATAAAAATAAATGTGTAATAAATAAAAAAAGTGGTTTATTTTTTATAAAAAATTGATATATATACTTACATATTTTAATGGTGATAAAAATATTAATATACTGTTCATAAACATCGATATTTCTAACATTGATGTTTCACTTTTAAGAATATCGATGTTTTTTCCTTTATTTATTATTTTTACTAAATTATTTAAATAAAGAACTAACGAACTAAAAGAGCGAAGTAGTTCGCCATTGGATTGCGTACTAAAAAGAGCGCTCTTTTTCGTGACCGATTAGGCCCAAGACTACAAGTCTCGGAAGAGAGGTTATATACAGTCTTGGAAAAAAATAAAAAGTACTACCCGCGAATTAAGAAACAAGTTTAGTTACCGCGAAAAAAGTTATTAACGGCATTGCTAACTTTACATAAAAAAATTATTGATAAAAAAATATCACGTTAAATCCAATCACTAAATAATTCTATTATCCACCTCCTGGTTTCGTCATCAGATCAACTCTAATATAATAATAGTATTGTCATACTAACATACATTGATTCATTTCGATATTGGATATAAATTGGAGATGAAATGTATTTCAACACTTGATTACATTGTAATTTTTTTTACAAGTGAATTCTATTTAGAAACCTTTTAAAATCTCATAGAGTCGACCTTTATTAGTTTTCTTTAAGCTATTCTATTACGAAAAAGATATTATAAACGAATGTTACTTTGATGTGGTAAACAAAACTAATACATTAATCTATATAGATCGTCTAAGTTCCGACTGTCTAGTCAGCTAAAAATACTGATAGAACCGAAATAATACTTTCATGGATATATACCTAACTAAACCAGTTTAATATAATCTGAATTTTATATAAAAGTAGTGCTTCAATCACATTTTTTCTTTATATATCCTACTGTCCTTGTTCATTTCTTCAGCCTTTTTACATCAGATTTAGACCTTAATACTAAAAGAAGAATTTAAAAGATTGTTTTGCTTTAATCTTCGAACAGAACGTACAATTATAATTTCCCATACCATACCAATACAAACAAAACCCTCAAAGTACCAATTTATAAATATAAACAATAAAACTTCTAAAAAACGCAATTTATACGTACAACTGTATATGTGATACTCGTAAAAAATTAAAACTTATTGAATACTTCTTGCTAACGTTTAAAGAGCAATGTAGGCGAAAAATTCAAAAGAATATTTTTTGTCATTGGTAAACTGTCTTTTACCTAAGCTTTCCAACCGCAAAGCTAAGCTTATCCTTCAATCCAGATAAGACGGAATCTTAAGAGTGCGAACGACTCGCATTCGGCCTAATTTTTTAGAATTAATACCAATTATTAAGACTTGATCTTCTTATATTTGTATCTATGCCTAACCAAGACATAATTGAACATGATCAAACACCTTCATACCAGAGACAAGTCGATATATCACCCTCCAAGGGACAGATTATGCCGTAGATACGCCAGAAACCGTCTCCCAGTGATAAATCTTAATGATGTATTGGTACTAAGTTTATTAACTAAATGGATGAGGATCTGAGAGCAATTTAATTTTGTTTATCTAACCAATGTTTTGTAATATAAATCTTCTTGACAGAGATGTATCTTTTTGCTAATTTTGAACTTGTACAATTTTAGTTTTATCCCATTACTTTTTAAGGATCATGACATCAAAACTTATTATAATATCAAATTAGTAGGGTAGGGTCAGTATCAAAATTGAATATCAATATCAAGTCATTATTTTTAAATTGTCTCATGTTTGATAAAGGTCCTAGAATTGTTTTGTGACGTTTGAAGTGAGTAGCTATTTTATTATTTTTATGTATAGATATAGAAAAATAACTTCCTTTTTAACATAAGATTGTGAAAGAAATTGTGAAAGAAATTAAATCAAGTGTCCTAAAATAAGTTAGTCGGAAGCAATGTGTTACAAAGTACGTACTTACACTAATATAGTAATAAATAATATAATACCGAACTTCCTTTCATTACGAATTGAAAGAGAGTTCGGTTTTTTTTAGAAATGTTAAAAAATGGATAATGATATCGATGGAAAGTGGCAGGTGGATTATATTAAAATGATTTCTGCTTGTAGGTATTTAACTATGTCCTAAAACAAGCCGTAAATTATATGACGATATACAGATACATTTTCATTGAAAGAAAAAGTCAAAAACTAAATGGTATTGTTCGAAAACATAAAAAAAGCTCTATAAGACCGATATTGGGTTGAACATAATTCATGTCCAAATATTTTTTTGTGTCCAGCTTTTGTACCAAATAGTAAAAAGTTTCTTTTACCGGTTAAAAGTTTCAGCAGGACAACAACAATGAGAACTATTATTTGGATACAAAGCGTTGTTAGTCTGGAAATGCGAGGCGTTTGTGTTCAAGTTGTATTTGTTCTGACGATGATGATGATTTGTTCATTAATCTGTTACAAAATAAACGACTAACTACCACACTAAACTTGCCTTAAGTTAAAAATGTCTTCGAATTTTTTAAAATACAGATTAATTTAACCTATTCAGGTTATTCTTCGTTGAAACCATTCATTACGTCATGGAAATAAATCATCACAAAAATGGTCAGTAGTACAAAAAAAACGGCATTTATTAAATTATTATTAACTAAGTAATTACTATGTCGTCCAAAATAGAAGTGAAAGAGATACATAGACAAAAGTATTCAAGATAATAATCAAAAATCTCATCAACTATATAAAAGCGCGGTTAACGTGCGGTTCATGGTTAAGAATTTAAATAGTACAAATAAACTAGAATACATTTAGATCAGGATAACTTAGCTACAGCAAAACCAGTTATTACGCTATATTTACTGTTTCAAACCAATTGTATTGTAGCGTTAAAAACTAAACAATTTAGTAGTGTGAACTAACAGTAATTCATAGAAGGGCACTCAACGTTGAAACGAGTCTCATACACACTCTAATGGGCGACGCGGGAAACAAAAGAAATTCTCGAATAATAAGACGCTTTTAGAGGTTTATATTTAATTGCCGGAAATATTACCTAACAATGAAGTCAAGATACCTTCTAGATTTTCGAGAAAATCTATAAAAATCCGCATACCATTATTTTGACTTAACTAATATTTTACACAGCAATACACACTTTTGGCTTGCTTGCTTGCCTACTTGGGGATTGTGACCCATAACAGATTTAAATATGTTCTTAAATACGCAGTCCTTTGCTCTACATTACTACTCAACATAACATAAACAAAGTACATATATTACCAGTAATTAAGTCAACATAAAGAAAACTAGCTCTAAGCTTTTACATAAACAGATACTATATATTGTTCAGACTATAGAAACAAATCAAAAATACAAAGTTATCAACAGTGTTGCTAACTGTAACTTTCTCATAACAGAAACAAGTAACCAGTCAAAGAACTAGTTTAACTGTTTATAATATTATTCAAATATTCAGTTCAGTTCGAAAAGTTAAATATATTATTAATTAGTTACATATTAAAATATTATAATTAAACTTTATTCAAAATAGCATTTCAATACACGACATCCAATTATTATTGTAAATTTTAACCCAGTTACAAGTTCGTATACGATAAACTTGTACTTTATATTTTAACGAGCTTATGAAACTCTCCGTTGTGTAAAGCTCATAAAATCATTTTGTATCAGATGAGTATAATTATTATTATATATAAATACTTATTTATATTTTAATTTTATTTTTGAATATTGGAGTTTTAATATATCTATGCCAATTGTGGGTTTTTGTAGTTTTCCTTAACTAAAGTTGAATAAAAATGTATCAGGGTATACGAGCTATATAGCAACGTAGGTATCACCTAAAATACAATAATTACATGCAATTCAAAAAGAAATCTGAACAGTACCTGAGTCACGAGACTCATAAGTAGTAAAGATATTCTATCTTCTTTTTTCAAGTAATTTACCGAAATTATTCGACAAACTGTGGCTAAACCATCAAAACAGAGCTTATAAATTGTCGAGAATCAAACTTTATTAGATGTTAGCAATATGATAGAATTTTAGGTAATGACGTGGTAATAATTTTAATATAATATTTTTTGACGAATAAAGTAAAAGCTATAAAATTTACATAAGGGTTAATTACACAGTCCCATAACTGTACTTCACTTTAACCGTTATATTGAAGTTTCGAATTTATCCACAGGCTTGTAAACCGTGGTCCCATTAAAATTTTATTATGATTGTAGAGCCCAAAGGGTACTTTAGGCGAATATTGGTAAAATTTTATTATGAAAGAGTCATTTGCAACGACTCAATTAAATTAAGTAAATATTTCATGATGTCGCCTTTGTGTTTCGTGCTGCATAAGAATCTTTCTCAGAAACACTATCTCTTGTAAATAAGTGGCCAATACTGAATTGACAATAAATAGAATCTTACCAAGTACGTTTTTTATACGAGGTACTAGCCACACCTCTGCTTCTCGCGAGTGTAGTTTCACGTGTACCTTACCTTATATTTAACAAAAAACAATAATTTTCAATATTTTATTGCTATTTTAAAAAATTCAGGAATTCAATAAATATGTTTTTACTATTTGTTAATCCGTTCAGCTATGTGTGATTGAGTAACAAACATCTAAATATCCAAACACAAATTTTCCCATTTATAATTTAGATATATAATAGGAGAACCTGACTTAATGACTTTTTTTTATGGTACATAAGGTGCAAACGAGCAGATGGTCCACCTGATGGTAAGTGGCCACCATCGCCCATGGACATTGGAGAGATATTCTCTTGTTTTGCCGATGCATTGCATCTTCGAAGATAGAGTGGGGAGGGGGAGTGAAGAAATATGCTGCGGTTTCAGCGGACCCTGAGCAAGAGCCTACTAGACCCACAGCATTAATGGGATGGGAGAAGGAAGAGGTAAGTCTGGCCCACATGCGGCTCGACCGGATCGCGTCTATGACACTTGACGGTCGGATTCGCATGCTGGTTGTCGTAAGCCAGTCGGGGACAAGATCCCGATCCCCTACCATCCAGGGGGTGCTGGGTTACTCGGCTCTTACGAGATGCTCTCCCAGTGGCAGAGAGGAATTGTATTCTCTCACGGGTAATGACTTAATGACTGACATATCAACGAAGGGCCTAAACTATAAGGGTTACAAACTTGAAATTTTGCACCGGGATTCCTTTTATAACGTAGGGGAAAACACGGTGAAAGTCATGAAACACGTGTAAAATATTTTTTCGAAAATCATCCCTTAAGGGGGCAAAAGAGAGGGTGCAAAATTAGTATGACTACCACAAAATTATTAAATATGTGTACAGACAATCTATTGTAGGCTAATATAACTACCTCAAAATCGCAAACGAATTTTTGGGTAAAAGCTAGTATTAAATAAGATTAGAAAGGGTAGCAGTTAAGTCTTCATAAATAGCAATTTAATAGATTTATTGCTCTTTTCAGAAAAACAAATTGTACCATTTACACGTACAGAATCTATACCTATTTGTACTAACAGCGAACATAGCTGCTACTCTTACAGAAACCTATTGAGGTTATGGATCCATGCACGTAATGTAAGCTATAAAAATAGATGTGAAAGAAGACGGATACATTACCATAATATACCACATCTGAAATAGATAGCAGCTTTGAAGCGATTGAAATGTGCTCTATCTAATAAAAAAATCTAAGTCATGGCAAAATCTATCAAAAGTAGCTTTATTTCGATAAAAACTGTTTTGTTGTAAACCATGTTTTTATGTATTCTATGTTTTATATCATCTAAATATTATTTTAAAGAATTATAAATAATTAATGCAACATTTTGTTTGTTATGTAATTCATTCTTACATCGACAAATAACATTTCTGTAAAATCTTAATGATGCTTTGAGGTCATGTAAAAGCACCTAGTAAGTGACCTAATGAAGTCTATTAGCGTAATATATTATGATTTTTTAAAATTAAAAATCTGATTATTTTTATAGATACTTCCGACCCTGCTCATACATACTAAAAACCTGTTGGATTATGGGTTCCATATATTTTTGTTTCATTGTAAAAAATTAAGCTTTACAAATTCTCTCCCACAAAATCGTTTCAAACTACGAGTAAGTCGCAAGTCGTGAGAACGCACTCAAACAAAGTAGGGGCTCTAAACGATTTACTGTTATCTCAGTCGTTAGTCGTTACCACGGGGTTACTGTCAATAACGAATATCGTAAATCTAGCGGCATCTGTGGATAAAGTCATGTATTTACTGTTTTTATAGTTCTTTGTAGGGCTCTACTACACGCCGTCCTAACATTTGTTCGACCATAATATGAATTTAGTATTAGTGTTTAAATAAACTCGTATCTACAAGGAAAAAATGGAATACAGTGAGTTTTTTCAATTGTCAAATGTGTTGATTTAATTCTAACATTGGAAACTCCTATGAAGGATTTTGATATGATCTTCGTAACCCTTTTTAAATCTTAGCCTTTGATAGAGGAATTTTATAAATTTTTTATTTCATTTTTTTATTCTACTTTTTAAATTTTTCTTCGTTACAGACTCGCAGTAATTTTCGCAGCGATCCTAAAAATGTATTTTAAGAATACCCTACTTACTCGACAATTCATATTACACTCTAAAAGGAGGCAAAGTGGAGTGTGATTTTATAAAGTAGACATTGTTTAAGATGGTGAAAGCGATGAATTTTAGTGGTGTTGAGTATTGAGTATGACGTAAGTCGTCAATGTTATTACTACAGTGGATAATGAGGGTCAGGTGTGGAAAGGTCTTGTAGCCTTCAGTCAACAAGTCACAGGCACTACTTGATGCCTATTTATACCTATGTATATATACTACAGTAACAGTAAGTCATAATTTCTTACAATGATCTCAGACAATGAAGGGCTAGTTATAAATGTACGGTTGAAGGTTTTGTCCAATGTATATTAAAAAAAATCTTTTCATTTCCATAATTAACGCAAATTGATAAACTATCAGAACGCGGTTCGATTTCTAGCTAATTAAGGAGTATTAGATTTAAAATCTCAATAGCAAATTTGGAAATTTGAATTTACCTCGTTTTTCGGGATTTACGTTATCAGTCGACGTTCCCGTGGGGTGTTACTGCCAATAAGAGGTATCGTAAATCCCCTCGAGTCTGGAGACTGGAGCTAACTCGCAGGATTGCGATTTGTCCTCGCATTGACACATCTTCCATTTTACTGCTTCTTTTATACTCTGACAACACAGTTTTGTGTGCGAAAATAAGACTTTTATCTGTGGGAATTAAAATAACACGAATTCTATACCTATGTATTAAATTATATACTGACTAAGCATAGCATCCAATAGATAGATAGATGTTGCTTTTTTCACCAATCACTAGACATTATTTATAACGTATATTAACGATAATATTTATTTATTTAGTAACACCGTTGATAACTTTATATTCGGGGGTAGTACTTTTTATTTTATACCAAGACTATATAATCTCTGTTCCGATGACAATTTTAAAAATCATTATAAAACATTATTAATTCAATCTTTAGTAGTCACTTAAGAGCTTCACGATTTACATTTTTCATCATTATACATCGACTACCTACTATAATCTGAAGAGTTTCATTTTCCAACACTTATGGTCCACTACATATTCCCCTTCGTTTCCCCTCTGCAGCTGAGAGAGCAGCTCGTAATGGGCAAGTTTCCCGACTTGCTTGTTACGAGCCACGAGCATGCGTATCCAACAGCCGACGGTTACGCTGCAAGGGGGCCATACTTCCCCCTTTCGTCTCATCCCAGTAATTCTGCAATTCTTGGAGACACTGGTTATCTTCGAGGCGACAACGCATCAGCTGAGAGAGGCAAGGCAAGAGACACTCTCTTTTATGTGCGATGTCGTCAGGTGGACCTAAAAAAGGCACAAACTCAAAGGATTAGTAGTTGTTGAAGAATTTTATTATCTAGGTCCTTTGTTGCATCAGCTCCTAAATTTCAAATGATAGTATCGCTATCCATATACGCATTTCATTTCAATACGATTATTAGAAGCAAGTCAAAATTGACGAAGAAGTTGACGATTAGATACATGTTAGTAAATAACAAATTTGAGTCACATTATACATAATCAAGCGAAATTATAGAAGTGTGAGAGAAAATTTTCGTACTAAATAGATATACGTTCATTTAGAATGAAGAGCAGAATATGACCAGACTTAATTAGTTCCAGCATTGCTCTAAATAATCCTGTTTTAGGACCAAATGACTAGTGTATAAGACATAAACCCTACCGCTTAGACGTGGCTTAGATATGAAAGGTCCTTTATTCTCTAATATGTCTAGGGTACATAAATCATGTCAGATATGTGCCTCCCCTCTAATAAATAGCCTTAGCGTCCTTGTATTCGCCTTGTTATTAATTAATTCTGAATTAGATTCAGTCTATTTCTGGTCGAAAATGTTATCTTAATCATTACTAATTATCTTGCTTATAACAGATTTAGTATTTGTTTATAATAATTAATTAGGAGACACGAAAAATTTCATATCTGTGCTATACATAAATATTAATAATTCCTAGCCTTAGTTTGACTAAAATATTTATATTTTCATCTTGTATCCAAAAAGAGTTAAATACTTGCATGTAATTTAAAACGCATCTTTATTTTAACTTTTATAAATAAGAGAGGATTAGTTACCTACAGTTTACACCATTTATAACTAAAGAAGTGCTGGACAAATTATGAAGAGATTTGCCAATCACTTGGCATTGGGAAATAATATATACTACTTATTATACTAAAGTGATTTGAAGGGGTTGAAATAGGAGATGAAAGTTTTTATGGGAGTTCATCATATATTATATATAAAGAGAAATATGTTAAATAAGAAATATGTGAGCTGTTTTTGTGTCTATAATTTGCCCATATCACGATTTCTTAAGGAAATGTATTAAATTGTACCTATGTGTTAAATTTCAATCAAACTATATAAAATAGGTATTTAGCAGCTTTCGAATGAATGAGTACGGACATACCGAGTATTAGTCTTAATAGTCATTTCTCTTATATAGATGTAAAAATTTAGATGACTCTGCAAACGATTCAGATATTCACCCAAAACAAGGACACATTTGCAATGTCTATGCAACCCAACGACAGTTTCCGTCAACATTTCCGCTACAAGGACGTAAGCTACACTTACTTTGTTTCATGCTTTCAGTCGCAGTTCTAATGTCGTGTTGAGGTTTAACTACATATCCTGTGATATGAGTTAGTCAAAACATAATTAGAAGTCCTATTTATCACATTTAAGATATTTTTGAAGTTATCTTAGATACGACCCAGATTAGACCCAGACTTCGCATGGTTGTTATTATAATGTGCATGTATTATATATATCAACTTTCCTCTTGTATCACTCTATCTATTAAAAAAAACCAGATCCAAAGGTACAGGAGACGGGATGATAGTTATTACTATGTAGATTTACTTATGAAATATACATTTTAGACAGGAAACCTGGCAATGAATGAGTTTGTGATTCACAGCTCGATGTATCTAGGCGATATTATATTAAAATAAATAAAGTGTATTTTGGATAATGGCGACCAAGCTGCACGTTAATAAACTGGCTACACAACACGACTTGCATTTTTTTTTATATAATGTTTATGAAATAATTTAACAGAGTGTCTGAGGTCTCTTAAGATATAATTAATATATATTTAAAATTCTTTTTGTTTTAAATATTTTTTTAATATCTTGTTAGTAGGCTTACATTAAAATATACTACCACAAAGATTTTCAACATATGCTGTCATGAGAGGCCACAGAATATTTTTTCTTGTATAAATTAGTATTTTTTTAAGAAATACAGTAATATAAATTAACTTTAATGTCGTTCTTAAAATGCACAAGTAAGTATGTGACACACCACCGTGTTGGGATCGTTGTCAGTAAGAAACAAATACTATTTTACTTTGTTTATTGATTATTTTACTATATATATTTTTGTTATTTTCTATAACAGATCTTATACAAGAACTGATGTCTTCAATTTCCACAGTCGGGCCAGTTCTCTCTTGTATATACTATCAATATTTTAAAATTATATATTTTATCTTAACTCCCAAGTCTTGTAGTATGGAGTTTGATCTCTAAGTCAGCCTCCATACTACACTATATCTAACTAATATTATAAATGTGAAAGTTTCTATGTTTGGATGTGTTTTTTACTGACGGATTACTTTAAATCCAGGATTAACACATAGGCTTCTTTCACGGAGAAAATCAGATTTCCTGCGAGAGAATTACAAAAGTTTACCATCGTAAGCAACAATATGTTGAAAATTGTCGAATACTTCTATAGTATTTCTACAAGTACTGCTCGTATAAAATCGTGGTTTCTATTCCTGTATTTTAAATTATTTTAATCATATTTCTCTCACAATGTATATTCTGATTTAAAATTATAATAACTAGAACATAAGTTAAAATAATATAACATGACGAGATGAAACTTTTTAATAATTTTAAGTAACCCGCATACGAATGTCGTTTCAAACGGGTGTACTCAATGCACCGTGAAATGCTCTTAAAGTTCATGTTATTTTTTCAATTTTGTTATTCGCATAGAGAAATTAAATTAAAAAGACTTTCTTATTCCGAATTCTTCCAGTTCAATAACATGTTATTGTATATTAAGTGATATTTTAATAGTAGGTCATTCAAATAGTACAGCTGCCTTTCCTATATACCTAACAAGTAAGCTTCCATAGCTAATAAACGAAAAATTGTTACAACAAGCCCTCCGCTTCCTAATTCGCCAGATGGCAAAGGTGCGAACAAAAAATGTATTATTACGAATCATATTATATTTTCATCTAGGCGCCCCCTGAAAACTTTATGGCGCCTTTTACGCTCTGGCGCCGTCGTGTGCGTAATATGGTCGACGCGTCCCTGCGAATAATATCTTTACTTGTAAATAAGTATTAATACATATCGGTATCTAAAGGTATGTGTGTGACATCGGCAACATTTAATCAATCACACACAAGCCAGTGAATCATACACAAGCCAGTGTAAGGGGTATTGTATGTAGGCTTTTATTGTATCGAACTTCGCTTACCTTACACGTGAGAGAAGCGTGTTCAACCTCCTAAGTTACAATGACGGGGTGTTATGAGTTTAACGTGTGTATCTGTGTGTCATTGTATATGTATGTTGCATCATAACGCCCAAGATAATGGTCTGATTGTGATGAATTTTTATTTCTTTAAAAGACAATTTAGTCGAGATGGTTTTTAGTTATAATTTGTAAAGATCTTGTTAGTCGTTTAAATACTATAAGCTCATTTCTAACTTGGAAACTGAGCGTGACAATATTAATATATTGACAATTATTAATAGCAATGGCAGGTTTCCTCACGATGTTTTCTTTCACCGTTAAATTAAGTGATACTTAATTACTTACATCTCACATAACTCAGGAAAGTTAGAGGTGGGAGTGCCCAGGATCGAATACAGAACTCCCGAGTAAGATGTCTTAACCACTGGGCTATCACTGCTTGTTTATTGCACTTCAGGAATATTCGTTAAGGCCGATTGCTGTTTGTAAATTTAGTTTTCAACAATACAAAAATATCGACTTATACAAGTAAATATCGATTTTTCTAAATCGCGTGGGTATCGATTCATGGTAACTGTGTTAAATTTGAGTTTCAGTCGGGGGTAATTTAAATTTTTAATTAAATAGCTATGCTTATAGGAGTAAGCGAGATCTTGTGATTATGGAGCGGCGTCCGAGCTGCTTCTATTATATTAATCCCTTTTAACTCTAACCCTTATAATATGAGAATCACCGCAGTAATCACCTCAAACATTTTTTTCAATAACTATTTAAATATACCGTTATGAAATGATTATAATATTTTTTTCTGTATTATAAACTATGGAAAATAGAGAAATATTTTTTGTGGCTGGTGTTGATTACTCTAAAAATTGAACCACCAAAAATACATCTTATTTGTTTATCGGTAAAGAAAATAAAAACCAATTAAGGACACGTGTATAATAAATAATATATGTATAAATTCTAGGAAGCTTATCTTGAGTTACAAAATCCTTAGCCATTTTATTGACATTAACTAAAGGAATATGTCTCTTAAAGTACTATAAAAGTCACCATAATGTTGGAATGCTAAAAAGCTCGTCTATAAAAACACACGGATCATTAATCTTTGAAAATGGAGGGGGATTTCGAAAACGCGAAGTGTTGTTTTTGTTTTGCAGTTTAATTATCCAATATTTTCTTGTCTATGTATCACTTGATTTATTTTTGTTTTTCGCATTATATCTTATTTTTGTAGTACCTACAGTTTTGTTATAATGTTACTGTAGGACGTCACTAATCTCGTAGGTGTGTATGTCATTGTACACATAGATGAGAGGAACGAGTTTAATATTATATTTAACTATCAGGTTATTCTAAACTATATTTTATTTCGTAGGTGATTTAAAAATATTTTTTATTAGGTTTCTAAACGGTATTTCTATACTAAACACAAACTTTCGCCTCAATTGTTTAAAGGCTAATTTGTCTCTAAATATTTGTGTTTAAAAAAAAGTGAAGTGATTTCTAACAAAAGTGAGTGAGATGTTGGTGAAGAACGTGATTGTAAAGATGCAATGGGCTGGTGGAGGGTGTTCAGTGATTGCCAGTGACCTCTTGACTCCTTCATGTTGCTAGAACTGGACGAAAAAATTACCAAAATGTCGGCAGGTAAGGAATTCTTTTAATTAAGATTATGCCTCATGTAACTCACAAGGGAAAAGAAATTCTTATGTAATTACATCATTGTTCTTTACTTCGTATGTCTCTCCTTTTTTCTTAGAAATATCTTTAACAAGTCTTTATGCGGCAAGTTTTATGATATTAACATTATAAGGTAAAATTTGAAAACTGTATATTAGTTCTGTTCAGTTGACAACAGACAGACAACAGTTTTCCAACGGTTAAAAAAAGTTCGAAAAGTATCAAAGTACTTTTTTTTGATACCTTTAAAAACTTTAATGACAGGATTATTTTACATCTAAAAGTCACAACTTTATTCTTACAGGAAAATGTATTTTAAAATTTCATACTTCACGTTGTAAGATTGCAAAATTAAAATATTTAAATTAGAATTTTTGAAGCGTAATATTTCAATATATACTTAAATTACGATGTCGCAAAATAAGATTAAAATTTTCTCCAAGACACGAGTAGCTTATGAGAGCTTTGACGCCGCTGCGAAGAAATGCCGGCTAATTACACGGAAACTTAAGTTACTTAATTGATTTAAGGGCTCGTTAGGGAAATTTTACCCATAACTTTGAATTACTTTTAAAATATACTATAATTCGCTCAATATTTTGATAGAATATTACTGTATAACAATAACTCAGCGAATTTCGGGTAAACTAAAGTGCTACTACTAATAAAAAATAAGGGTTATTATAGATTCTACCGGGACGGGTTAGAATACAATTACCCTCTGCCGCTGGGATAGTATCGTAAGAGCCGAGTAACCCAGCACCCTTTGTTGGTAGGGGACCTGTTCCTCGACTAGCTTGTGACCACTAGAATGTAAATTCGACCGCCAAGTGTCTCTTATGCATTCCGGTCCAGCCGCATGTGGGCCAGACCTATCCCTCCCCCTCCCATCCCGTGAATGCTGCATTTCTAATGATTATTCTCCATTCCTCTTCCTCCCTCTATCGTCGAGGTGCCAACGCATCGACAAAACAAGAGTCACTCTCTTGTATTGCCGATATCCATGGGCTACGGCAGCCATTACCATCACATGGGCCGTCTGCTCGTTTGCCACTTAATTGTCATTAAAAAAGATTACGTAGTCTTCTTCTACGTTAATTAATAAATTTAGTTAAAAAATAGTATAAGATTATCTAGATAGAATAGCACTTCTTAAAATTAGCTTATTTTACTTCACTTGCACATTAAAAATTTAGAACTAACTTCTACTGACAAATAGGAGTAATTTGTTTGACTTTTATTAGCCTCTTTCCTCGTTTTATTGCAATCACTATCAAAGTTAATCCAGTAACAACAACAATCAATACGATAACTATCAAGACAAAACTTATAAGTAAAGGTACTAACGTAGAAAAGGCAGGTAGATTTGTATTATTTTAATATCCATTCATTCATTCGTTTCATTGTTTAACCTACTAAACAATGTATTTTCTCTTAAAAATTATTAAGTATGTTATTATAATTTATAATTAAGTAAGGAAATTTAAACTCTAACTTTGAGAAATTAATTTTCTTGAATTATTTAATTCCTTTCAAACACATATTTGACAAGGATTTCAGGATTATGAAAGTGTATCTACTGGTTGGTAACGGCAGGAATTAAATACCGTTTATAATATACTTATTTCTGGGTATATAGTTTAATATTAATAGACTACTATAGAGCTATTTATTTTGCAGCAGGATCGGCGGTGGCCATGATCGGCGCCAACCTACGCTTCGGGTCAGCTGGCGCCACGAACTCGTCGATAGTCAATAATACAAGGCTGTGTCCACCGGGTGGTGCTGCCAGTGCTGCGGCCTTGCTGGCTCTATCTGGTCTGGGGATTTCGGCCAACATCGCGTTGATGGCAGTCATACTGAGCAAGAAACAGCTGAGAAGGTAAATAAAAAAATATTTGATATTATAAGAGCGCTTAAATATCCGCCATCTAAGGAGATCCGCCATATTGGATTTAAAATGACGTCATTTTTTTATTCTGCATTTGATACTTATATCATGGACGTACACAAAAAAAATTATAATCCGCCATCTTGGGCTGATCGAGTCTCAGCGTGTTCATCAATTAATCAATTGGTTGACGATTAATAATTTAAAATCTAGGTGTAAGATTTGACCCGAATACGCTTACAAACATTATAAAATACTCAGTAGTTGGTAATGGACATTGAATTTCGAAGATACACGAGGGAACATAAATAGGAAATGTTTAATGACAATCCAATTAAATTTGGTTTATTTTATTTTAAAATTTTCTTCTAACAAGTAATAATAATTATAAGTAGGCAACTTATCTAAATAACATTATCTATAAATTTAATATAATAGACTATATATATTGAAGAGTATCACTTTATTTTTTTTTACAAGATTACTAAGGATGGTATGGTATATTCTACTCTACTAGTATTCCTTAATCCCTCCATGTAAGCTAAATGCTTATGTTAGGAGGAGGCCACGCCTGTAGTCCAATGACTGGGATTTGAACCCACGACTTATCGATCGTAAATCCAACGCCTGAACCATTGAGGTCCCGACACTCGGTAATAAAAAAAAATGGTAAATATAGTGGGTATTAAAATATACTGTATTTTCCAAATTTTTTTATTATTGTTCGTGATATTCAGAACATTAGGAATTTTTGTTTGAAAATGACTATATTCGAAAGTCCGACTATTCCGAAAATAGTTCCGGCTATTTTCAAAATTGAAGTTTGCTTTGGTTGCACCGTAGTCCGGAACCGCCAGTGCGGTGACCGCCACTTGCTGGGGGCTCTTCTTTTTCCCCCTCTTTTGAAGAGAGGCTGCTGAGGCAGTGTCGGGCTGGGATGCTGCGGATGTGAGCGCAGCTGACGGAGCCAGAACTGCCTGCCTCCTTCTATCAACCGCCACTAGCGGTTGATCGATGTTCCGTCATGAGCAGCGGCTCCTCGATCCTGGACAGGCGAGTTTCCAGCATCGAGGCGAACGCTGTTTTGAGCTCCTCCGGAGCATTCTCCACCACGCTAGATGACAGGGGTGCGGCTTGTTGAGGGGAGCTCTTAGCCCTCATCTCCTCCTCGTGTTCTCTCCTGTACGCAAGGGACTCGGCCTTCGCGTACTCGAGCTCCCTGCGCAGGAGAGCGTTGTCGACTCGGAGTCGACGAACTTCTTCCGTCTCTGTTCTGTACTCCAGCGCATATACGATCTCCTTTAGATTGCTGGCGGACTCCTTCAGGATCTTAATATACGTCCCCTTGAGGTTCTCGGACTTCTGAGCCAGCTCAATGATTTTGGATGCGCTCCGTCCGGCATCCGCTCGCAGCTCGTCCGCGTTCCTCAGGGACGGATCTCTTTCGGATATTGCGTCAGAAGTGGACGCAATATCCGAATCGCCAGGGCGCTTTGCCGCAGCTGGAGTTGGCATGCGGAAGGTCCTAGCCCGAAGCGAGCGCTCAAAGACTTCCTCTAAGCCACCACACCTTGACGCCACCTTATCCTCGGTTTCGGTGTCCGAGTCCGAGGATATAAGAGGCACCTGGGTACGGCGCCATCTTGTCCCTAGTCTGACGCTCTGTGCACTAGACTTATCTGTACTGCCACTCGCAATATTTGCGGGGTCAACCACTGCAGCCCAAGCTGCTGCGTACTTCGAACCCGACGTGGGATTCATTACGGGATCCGCCCTAAGTCACCTAGTGTGCCCCGCTCTACCTACAACCCAGAGGGGAGGGAGCTGGGGAAGGAAGACCTTTGCGTATTTGCACACAATAAGGATACCGCACTAGCACACTTCAGCCACCCGCCTGCCACTTCGTTACGGAGGTCAGGACGGGGCCCAAGGGAAACGACGAGGACGTATGTGATGCTGAACCCTCAAATTATAATGTTGATAACACTAATTTGAGTAGCATCCCGTTAGGTATTATATTGGTGGCATTGATTTGAGTAGCTTTTTTCTCTCGAATGTTGGAGGATAATCATATAATAAAAAAAATATGCTGTCATGATAGATATCATTATTAATACATCGCGAGTATTCTAGTTGTAAATCTGTTACTCTAAGTCTCAGGAAAAAATATTCTAGTCAACAAGCCTCGGTACTGTAAAACCCTTAACTGACACTAGTTAATCTAACATTAACCCATAAAAAAGCAGTGATGGTCCAGTGGTTGAGACTTCAAGTCTTACTCAGGAGGTCCGTGTTCGATCCTGGGCACTCACCTCTCACTCTGAGTTATGTGTGTTTTAAGCAATTAAATATCACTTGCTTTAACGGTGAAGGAAAACATCGTGAGGAAACCTGCACTCCTGAGAGTTCCCAAAAAGACCTTAAGGGTGTGTGAAGTCTGCCAACCCGCACTGGGGCAGCGTGGTGAACTAAGGCCTAATACCCTCTTCATTCTGAGGAGGAGACCCGGCTCAGCAGTGGGCCATTGGAGGGTCATGGTAATGAACCCATAAAAGGGTTACATATACATTTTTTATCGAATTTACCTTCTAAAATAAAATTGACAACCTTTTCTATTTTCTCCTCTTTTCGAAATTAAATAACTGAAGTAAATGATATTTCGAAAAATCTTACTCCGTATATTAGTTCAATAACGAAAAGTTTATCTGTGAAAAATAATATTTAGAATTTTTTATAAAAATCGAAGCTTTGTAAAATGAATACGTAACATTTTTAATTGGTTAAATTAAAACAACAACAGGTATTTGAACTAACTTGACTTTGTTTGAACTTTGAGCTCCAACTGAAAACTGAAAGAATCCAATAAACTAAACATTTTATTTACCTTTAATGAAGTTATTGTAAGTTAATGGGTTATTATACTCTATATGCAGACAAACAGAGTGACGGCTTGTTGACCATATTATTACTCCCGAGGGTTATACCTACATTTTTTTATTTCGGTGTATAGATGGGGAAGGATAATAATGAAGGTCGTGTTGGGCTATAGTTAGGGTAGAATAATAATAAAGAGGACTTGATGTCACTTCCGTCGCGTCATTTTAATGTTCGACGATTTTAGATAGCGAGTAAACGATTATCGAATAATCGGAATACGGGCGACATCTACGGCATTTTATTCACCGATTTTAATAGCTTCAAATGAGTAATCGATTATTGATTAATTAGAAAGCCAGCGCCATATTTCCTATTTGTTATTTACTTCTCCCCACTAGTGGAGGGGCATTGCTACCATTGTTTAGTCCCTTTATATTCTCCGACTGACGCAGTACACTTTAGTCTCTCGACAAGTCTCTTTGAGTGAACGTCACCTGGAGTTGAAGTGTAACAAGTAGTATGTCGCTTTGTCACGGATATTGGACCTCTCGGACTAATTACGTCTTATTTATTAAAAGTTCCTATATTTATTTTTTAGATGTTTTAACACAACCTTAGGTTAGGTTAGCCTTAGGTTAGGTTTATGTCAATCAGTGAGACTAGGCAGTGGAGACGAGTGTCATGATTACTTAAATGGAGCTCCTTAAGCCTACACCTTTGTCACATGTCCAAGGCACTGCCTGGGTTCCTGTTCAAAAACTACGGAATCATAGGGTTCAGTTCATTAATTCATCCAAATCGTCTCTCTCTTCTTACATATATATAGAATTTGTTTAAATTATTTTATTCATTCACAGTGAATTGAAAATTGTTTGACTCTCAAGCACATACACAATTTTTTCAAAAGAAAATATGACCTATATCACACGAATTGTGCTTTATTCTGGGATATAAAAGCATCTTTTATAATGCAGATATAAAACCTGTATCTCAATTTTCCACTTAACATATAAACAGACGCGTTTTTTCGCCATGTAGTCTATTTAGTAACCTAGGTTGTAAATAAACACAAATATTCCATTCAATGTTTTAAAACAGTTTTGAAAAAATCTGTTACAAATATTATATAAGAAGAATAATAAATTTTGTAGACAATTTGTATGTGAATTTGAAATGCCGGTTTTATATCTGTAGCTATCGACTTTACCTATTTCAATCGCTGAACACTTAAACGGTCAAAAGCTCAAACCTATATTTACGAGAGCAGTACTAAAAATATAAAATATCAGGATATTCATTACTATTTTGGAGGATACTTGAAAGCTTTTCTACAGCTGAAATTGATAAAATTGACTATTATTTTGATTTAAGTTATGCTTCAACACATAGTATTATTAAAAAATTATTTCATTTATTTTATTTAGAATTGTTAGAAAATATACTAAATTCAATAAATGACTGCAATAATACCTAGAATTAGTAGGATGAAATAGAATTGAATCTTATGTTTAAATTACCGAGCAGAATTGGCTTTTTAGGCTGAATGTAGAACAGGCTTAAAAGCTTATTCAATGCCTGAATAGGTACCTATTTGCTTTTCATAATATTTGGTAGAAATATTTTGGACTGCAAATTGTCATTCAGAACTAAACATACTAGTGGTATCCGAATGGTCGAAATTCGACCATAATTAATTTAAATTACTTTAACAATAAACAAAAGAGTATATATGCGTGTGTGTGCCAAATACATGTTAGTGTGTTATGTTTTTTTTATTGATTAAATTTATTATTTTTGTATAATTAAAACAAAATATTAGCATTCTGCACTCCTTCTCTATATAAACTACTAGTCGACTACCGTGACTTCGTCTACGTTAAAGTATATGTTAAATTAAGAATATATGTACAAAAATAAATATAAAGGAGAGAGAGATATAATCGAAAGAAAGAAACCGAACAGAGACTGACCATTCTGAACAGAGATATAGATAAATATTAAAGAGAGAAAAAAAAACAGGATGAGAGAGAATGATAGTATATAAGAGGAAAAGAGACAGAAATACTGTAGACTTCCTCAGTGAAAGAATTTTTAAAATCAATAAAATGGTCCCAAAACACCTTTTATATTTAATATAATATTAAATCACCTTTGTCACTCACGATAAGTATACTTTTCTATTAGCGAAAGAATTTTTAAAATCGGATTAGTAACAACAAAAATGCCATATTCTATTAATTAAAAAATGTATATGGCAACACTAAATCACTTTTGTCACTCACAAATAGTGTAGTTTTCTCTCAGTGAAAGAATTTTTAAAATCGGATTAGAAACAACAAAATGGCCATATTCTGTAAATAAAGATGTATATGGCAACACCAAATCACTTTTGTCACTCACAAATAGTGTAGTTTTCTCTCAGTGAAAGAATTTTTAAAATCGGATTAGAAACAACAAAATGGCCATATTCTATTAATTAAAAAATATATATGGCAACACTAAATCACTTTTGTCACTCACGAAAAATGTAGTTTTCTCTCAGTGAAAGAATTTTTAAATCGGATTTTTAGTTTCTGAAAAACTCTTCTAATTACAAAATGGCCACCTTATGGCACTTAAATGGCCATATCTTTTTAATTAGAGTATTTATGGCAACACCACATAGCCTATGTTACCCGGAAAGGATGTAGCTTCCTATCGGTGAAAGAATTTTCAAAATCGGTTCAGCACTTTTCGAGCCTATTCGCAATAAACAAACAAACATACAAACAATCAAATCTTTCCTCTTTATATAATAGTATAGTATAGAGTAAGTGTGGGAAATTTCCTTCTCCTCCGTCCGCGCAATTTTCGTAAAAAGGGGTACAAAGTTTATGCTTCACGTATTAATTTATAGATTCAGCCCTCATTTCTCTTCATTAATATAGAAAAATCGTTTCAAAATAAACTTAAATCATTAAACTGGTTAGATATGGTTTTGTTGGCTTAGATTTATGTACGAGTTTCGAATAATTTCATGTCTTTAATGAATTCATTCATTCATTATGAATGTTTTTGGAAAATTATCTCTAGTTTTTTTATCTTTATTTCCTTACCGCTCTAAAAATCTTGTGGGAGAGTTATTAGAACAAGTTTATTTACTATAACCAAAATTACGATATTTAATAAACACTTTGCGTGCTTTTACAGTTTAAGCGTGACCCCGTACAAACATACTGACAGAGATTTAAAAAAATATCATTTTGGCTCTGTTAGTAGTGTTATAAAGTATACAGATATTCATTCAAAGTTACATTTTTAGTATACGTAAAGATATAAGTGAGAGTAGAGAGTAGTGTTAACAACTTCGCGAGATTTTAGCAAACAAAAAACAGTAACTGTTACTTTAACAAACATGGAAACGTTTGCGTAGCATAGCAACGTACTCGTAGTAGGATTATGGGATAATCGTATCAGAACCCAATCAGATTAAGGATCGCCCGAAAGCCATACCATTGAAACGAGCGTGTCCATCGATCGACTGTCTATTGAGTATGAAACGTCAGAATGTGTTAGATGTTACTAGTTTTTAGGTCCATCAGAGAGCAGAAAAAAAACATTATCCTGAAGAATAGACTAGTTGACCAAATTTGAAAACTTGGTTAATTATATATTTTATTATCTATTTTATTCCAAAAATACCTATATTTTAAAGAAAAGTAATATTTACATTACGTATTTTGTAGTTAAAAAAAAGCAATTTAGATTGTCCCTCGAAAATACTGAATAGTGTCATGGTGTCTTGAATGACGTCACATTCTGCGAAATAAAACTGTTTACATCTGTGTCAAGTGTCAACTATGAATGAAAACAACAACAACGATGATGTTTTGCGTGGTGTGACGTAACACTTTCTGATTGGTGTTCGCTGTCACTTAACTTAATGCCTATTTTTTTCGAATATATTTTCTAAAAATATTAATAATCTTTAACTTTTATGAGAAATAGACTGGTTTTTTCTTATCTACGTATCTTCATTTATAATTAGAAACTATAAACGTATGTCTTCATTTTGGTTCGTTCAATCGTTGTTACGTCTTCTTGTGCAAATGCTACAACAACACAAGACGAAGTTAAGATATTGTGACAAACATTAAGACGAACATGAATTATTGAAAATAGATAATAATCGAAAAATCGTTATGTCGTCGAGATAGTTTTGTAATTATTTAAAATAGTCTAGTGGTCTCCTTTTTCTTCTTTTCTTCATTCTAGTGGTCTATTGTATTTGATGTAATAGGTACAAACAATATTAAAAAATAACACAACAATGCTTGCATATTAAGAAAATTGTAAAAAATGTTGTTTTAACCAAATTCCGGTTATTTTTTTGGCAATTTTTATTATCTCAAGCAACTAGTCACAGAGAAAATATAGTTACAAAAGGTAAAAACTAATAGAATAACTGACATAAGGAATAACCTAAGAGACCCAACTAAGACCATTGCGGCCGACGAAAAATGGTCTCATGAATGAAGATTGTAATAACGGATTGGAGTTCATCTTACATCTTGGGGCTGTAATGGAAAAGTATGTCAAGGTTCAAGGCTTTTGTTAACGTGTGCTATTTACGGATTGTAAGTTTGGGATATTTTAATTTTTGTATAAGTATTATAAATATTACGTTATTTAGTGAGTACGAGTAGCTTTCTACATGTGTTTTTCTATCAGACTGTTTATACGTTAACTTCTTCTAAATGACTCAAATAATTTTGATACGATATTCACGAATAAATGAAAGAGGTTAATATATATTTTTATACACTTTTGTACAATAATACTGCTCTTTTGATTGTGTTTGTAATTAACACGATAAAAAAAATGGAATAGTTTTTTGATGATATTTTAATAGCTGCTTTTATCGTAATACCAAAATATTATATATAATATAATATTTATAATTATATATGTAATATTTTGGTATAATATGAACATGTCTTCTTCTGAAAAGCTTGATTAGAGGAGGATGAAGTAATAGTCTAATATTTAAATGACAAAATCTAAAATAACTTTAGAAAAACAACACATGCACACCGCACACACATGTAAACCGCACACACACACACACACACACATACACGCACGCACGCACACACGCACGCACACGCGCACGCACGTAGGTTAGGTATATTTCTAAAAGTTGTGTATGCTATTGGAGGAGCGGGGCTTTCTGATACAAGTATTGTCATGCTTACTAAAAGATATCGATATAAATAACTATGTAAATATATATGTAACGTGTTCAAGAAATAAACGATTATTATTATTATGTCCAAAATTCTACATAATCCAAGATTTTTTTAGAAAAAGTTTTATAAATGTCATACCTCTTGTGTAACAAATTTGAAGTGTCAGTAGCTCAGTGGTTGACGTTGGATTCACGATCGATAAGTCGTGTGTTCATATCCCACTTATTGGACAACTGACGTGGCCCACTCCTAACACAAGAATTTAGCTTAGTCGGAGGAGTTCAGGAATACTAGTAGTATGTGATCCATACTACGAGCAGTGCCGTAATTATAGGGTGGCATATATTTCGGCAAAATGCCAGGGGGCCCCGAGTCGAAGGGAGTCAGAGAAGGCTGTGAGCACAGGTGGATCATAATATTTACTATTACAATATTTAGTAAAATTTATAACTAAAGTGCACGTATTTGCCAGGCAGGATACCTACTTGTTGGCGAACGACCTTTTTTTTGCTCTTCAAGTATAGGCGCTCATAAGTATTTCGCACACCGGCGCAGAAGAGGCTTGGCGCGTGCCTGGGTTAAGTTTCTTAATATTGAAGGAGGGAGCCCCATCTGATGAATTTGCCAGGGGCCCCGAACGGTGTAGTTACGCCACTGACTGCGAGTAATCTATTTAGAAAAATATTTAAGTAAAGTGATGGACAATCAATAGACCACAAAGTAGAGGTATAGGCCAAAAGTTAATAATACAAATAAGATAAACATAACATAGTTTAATGCTTATTTACAAATTTCTATGTATAAAGGATAAAATAATAGGTCACATACATTTTGAAGGCAGAGCTTAATTCAATATTACTACGTGAGGGTTTAATTTAAATGGATAACCTTAAACAGTATAGGATGAGTAAATTGAGTTTGCGACTTAGAAAATAGATATTGGAAAGTTCTTCAAATTATTATGTGCAAATATTTATTGTAGCGAAATTAATTTAAATTGCTTTTGCGTTAAACTTTTTGAACTTGTAACCTAGCAAATTGTACTCTTGTGTTCAAATTATCTTTATTTTTTTTCTATACAAACAATCTTGAGAAACATTGACTTATAAAACAGTCATAAGGTTAAAATAATGCCTGAGGCTAGCGACTCAGATTTCGATCATCGACAATATTTAACCAATATTGTGTCATTAATATCGAAATATTTCAATTCTAATAATCATAACCTTAACACAATGTGACTCTTATTTATATCCATTATTATACTATAGAATTATTGTATTTCTTCTGAGTATTAATGGTTAGTACCGAGTAAATAATATTTTGTCATTAATTAATGTAACATCAGAAATTTGTTTGTTTTGATGAATTCTTTTTATATCTATAAGATAATATATATTTTAAACCCGTAAAATAATTTTGTATCATTTTTAACGAATAAATCATATCTACAAAAAATATTTTGCATCGTATTAGTTCTTGTAAAATTCTTAATAAGCTTTATTATATTATTTACCAGAGCATTAACCGGAGCTACTCTCACTATCCCTACCTCTCTACCTCGCCTAGTATGGTACTGTTATGCTTTGGTTATAATGAATTTTTCATATAAAATTACATTTTTACCACCTAAAGCATTAAAATGTCAAAAATCCTTCCATAGTACTCATGTATTGGCTACAGTTACCTTTTCTACGTTCCGAGAATGTGATCCTTAAAATATAATTTTATTATATTTCAAGACCTAATTAGGCCACTTGAGGCCGTGTTTCGAATAAATCCAAAACGTAAATCTCAAGATACTGTACTGGGATTGACAAGATAAGACGAGGATTATTTGTGAACGACCTCGCAATCGGATGGGGTGAATATTTTATGCTCCAGTGAAAACGCAATACGACCTTCTGCTTTACAAGTGCTTTGGATTTTATTACGAGTGTAAAAATAAATAAGATAAAATAAAAATATGTTCAAGAAATGTCGATGTTTTTGAAAATAAGAGCATTTTACGAGAACTTTTCTTAATAACCACTTCTAAATCTTTGTAATTCTTTGATACGTATTTATATTACTCAATTTCTCTATGGCTCAACTAATTTTGATGTTTTTTTTTTGTGTACTTGGACTTACATCCAAATAGAAGAACTTGATATCTAGGAATTCTATTAGGCCAGGCTCTATCTATAGTTTTACAAATATTTTCATTTTTTTATAGTAAACAAATATTATTCAATATGCCCGAGTTCTCGATAGCGAATAAGGTACAGATTCATATATACATTTTAGTTTCCTAAATAATGCTAACTAATCTACACTATATACCGTTATACAAATATTATAAAGTTTAAACAGATTTGATTTTAATTTCTCATCTTCTCTGATTCTGACGTTATATTTTGATGAAGTTTGCCAGTATATAAGTATTATAATATCCTATAAAATCCTGGTATCGACATAAAAGTCTCAGATGTTTTATACATGACGAGGATAAACTTAGACTACCAAAGTGCACCTTAGAGCTAGTTACATATCAATCATTGTCAACCCACGATAGCTGGAGTGCCTCCTTGATACGACATTTATCAATCCTGCCAATATAAGGGTTATTTTTAGCTTATTTTTTTCGATATACAATAACCGAATAAAATATATTCGTATTTCTAAAAACGAATAAAATAAACCTATTTTATTTATTAATCAATTCATGTTCGTCACGTTTGATGTCGTTTGATGTTTGATCAGTGCACAATTTATTACAGTAATATAGTAGATTATACTTATTCTTAATCATATAACTATGATTGCCAAGTTATTATAGAAAAAAGATGTAGTTGCTTCTACAGACACTAATTAATAGACTTACAACTTTTTAAAGAGAAAAGTTCTTTGCGAGAGTTGGCTTCATTTAAAATTTGTTTTTATTGGTATCATTTACCGACAACTAGTCAAACAACCCGACTTTGTTGCGGGTGAAATTTAGAACGTTTATAATATTTAGCAGAAACATTTAACTTTCAATATTTTGATATAAATATCAAGTAGCTTAAACGTAAGCTTTTAATTGAAATCGGTTTAGTCGGGTTTTTGTAATTGACTAACAAAGCTCTAAACATCTTAACATATGAACTTTCACATTTATAATATTAGTAATATAATTACTTATATTGTCTCTAATTTTTATATCATAACACCATAAAACATTTAAAGTTAAACCAAGCCTGTTAATACGTTTGTACACAACTTCAAAGTAATGTGAAGCGCTCATAAAACAATTCTATTGATGTATTTCCCTGTGGAGGGAAAAATATGCTCTCTCTGCTATAGAACCTTTGCGAGACTCGTATAGAGTTGTTTGTAGGTAAAAACATAATAAATTCTACAATAACTATTTCTATAGTTATAATATAAATTGTTACTGAGGTAGACAGGTAACTCAAACAGTACATAAGTGTTTATGTATAGATAAATATATGTTTAAACCTTCTCTTTGGCCACAAACCGCAGGTACTGCTTATCACATAATTATAGATACTATAGAAACACTATACAAAGATATAGAACATTACATAACCATTTCACATTATTAAATATCCTTACATTTAAAATAATATGATTTTTGTAAATAAAATTAAGTAATATTGTAAATTATAGCAAATCTGGATAGTGAAGAAAGAGATTTCATCAAAAGTAAAAATATTCTGTAAAACTTGTAAAGTTAAACGTTGAGTGTTAAACATTTAACCTCAAATACTTCCTTTAAAAACTTTATCTGTACAAAAGAAATATTTCTCTACAGAAATGTGTTTCTTAAGACAAAAAACTTTTACTAGAAATTTTTATTGAGTTTTATTTATATTTCTGTTGTAAGAAATAGTCTGCTTTGAGTGTTCTGAATTTAACCTATTTAAATACAAAAGTCGGTTGAAAAAGAGACGTTAGTCGTTTGCTAAGCGCACTTGAGAACAGTTGAATAGATTTGGCTCTTTTTTGGCTTTTTAACGTTGGATTTTGGCATGATTCATAGTTATATAGTATTATATAGTTCTTTATAAAAAATAAATGCATTAATTTGACTTTTTGATTTAACCGGTTGAGACGAAATTTTGCATACATGATTTGAATGACTATGCATGGTGAGTGGGATATTTTAAATCCTATATGGCAGACTGTTTATTTTTTATACTTTTACATCACATGCGAATCAATTGAAAAGATTTGGTGAGAATGATACGAAAAATAAAATGACTTTAAATCCAATATGATAGAGCACTCAAGATGGCTGCTGACTACGTATTTTTAATATGAAATAACAGACTTTAGGCAACATTATTTTTTTTTTAAATAATTAATACGTATTTTGTACAATGGAACAATATATTTGTTTGATTTTTTATTTTTAAGTTATATTTTTTTACATAGTTACTTTTTTGTAGGTGGTCACATGGGCTTCTCTTCCACCAAGCGATCGTGGACTGCGCACGCGCAGCCATACTGCTGCCGCTCGGCATCGCAGTGTTCCGGTGCCAGCCCGTCTACAAATGCTCACTTGTAGAGACTGCCTTCCTCTTACTCGTAAGTATCGTAGACAAATTAAAATCAATTTTATATCTTACAATACATAGCCTAAATTAATTGTTAATTTTGTAATTATACAGAATAACATTTTTTTTGCCGTCGTCCATTACTTTTCCAAACTTTGACATTAATTTCCATAAAATAATTTAATATAATTAATAAGTAAAATTTGTTTTAACAGAAATAACGAAATACTTAAACCTGTATTTATGTCCAGTGTTATTATAAATCATGAATATATTTTTCTTCAGAAAAACAAGGCTAAAATGAAATAGCTTAATTAGTTCAAAACATATAAAAAATAATATATATAATACTTACGTATTTTATTATAGAAACTAATGTGGTAATTAGTCATTTTTAAAACTATGCCAAACGGTAACAGTCACGTATTATTGTGGTAACTTGGTACTACAGTTTTTGACGACGCGCTCGCCACCGCGAGCGGGTCCACTGGCTGAAGAAGATCGCCCAATACGATCGAAACTGTAGTACCAAGTCACCACAATAATACGTGAGTGTTACTAACCTATTATTATTTGTTATACCTTTCTATGTAATGTGATATTTAATTATATATTTGAATGTATTTTTCTAATCTTCTAATTTAATTCCAAACATTAAACTTGGGAGATGATTTGATGTGAAAAATAAACAAAGTAAGGCCCCTTTTTCTCATGAAAATACTTTACATATTTACATAATCCTTTCATATTTATCCAAAATTTACGATCGGGCGTATATATTTTTAAAGCTCAAAAGGTTAGAAAATAATTTCCTTCCCTCTTAATGTATCCTGTATAAACTTTGCAAAGGAAAGGGCGTACTAAAAATATGAAAGAGTCCGTAAAAATTCTGTAATTTACATATGTGTTCTTTTATTATGGAAATATCAAATTATTTTTCTGGAGCACAGCCAGCGCTATCTTAAGCCGGGTTTTTAACCGAGAAATGCTTATTAGTGTAAATCTAAACTTTGTGAAAACATTTGGTTGGATAAAATAAGAAAAAAATCCTAATTATACCTACACTGCTTTACGACTACTTTAATTACTTGATAGAAAGAATTTAATATTTCTCAGTCAATTCATAGCGAAGAGCATACTTTCTTTATATGAAAGGTTTGTCCCTTCGTCAATTAGTTTGGTTCTGTTGGAAAGCTAAGCCAGGCCAAGTTTTACTGTTTTTCGATTCCTATGTAAAACTGCGTTTGTTAGTTTTTCCTTCTCTCATACTATATCAAAGCCGTAGACGGGACGTAGTGATTTTCTGCAATCTCTGGTGTAAATAATAATTTATTAATTTAGCACCTTATAAACAATATTTAATTTATTATTTGATATATTTTGTTCTGCTTAATTCTCGCATTTTACAAGGCGTAATTTGGATGAAGTTTTCTCTATTATAACGTGTATTAACCCAGAAATACTTTTGTATCGAAAATTTCTTTAGCTAGTAGGAATTATAAAATATTATGCGATGCATCCACACCAATAACTTGATTAACGCCGAAGAGAAGCGACACTGGGTCACTTAGATTAAATGAATGAAGCGGTCAGTAAGTATTTAAATTTAAATTGCCTCTGCAGATATAAATATACTATTTAATTACAAATCCTTATTTATTTATATATAAAGGCGAAAGTTTGTGAGTATGGATGTTTGTTACCCTCACGCAATAAGGGCTGATCGGATTTCAATGAAATTTGGCACAAAGATACTATGTATCTCGAAAAAATTCTTGTCTCTTGCGGGATAATAATAAAATATGTTTGCTATTGTAAGTTGTCGATATATGATTTTTTTTATAACACTAAGTACCTGTACTAGGCTTGGGAGGGTCGACTAGTAACAAATAATTACGGCTTTGAGGGAGTAAATACAAAAGCTACCCGATAGTAAACAATTCTGTAAGAGGATATCGAATATTCATAGTTACCGGAGGAGTTCTAAATATACTTCATTGAACAATTCGTATCAACGAAGCGGAACATTGTTAATATTGTATTCTGAGACTTACAGAGGGCTTACGTACATCTTGATTTACAGTACTTAGTTATTATTGTTGAACTATATCTTATATTATGAGAATGTATGTTACTTCAAGATTTAATGAAGTTCAAAGGATATATTAAACTTTAATTTAGACATTTTTGTTAATTGCTTTTATTTGTGAAGATTTTAAAAATTTATTAACTGAGAATAGGTAATTTATTGAATATTAATATAAAAATAGAGCTAGGAAAATACAACCACTAAGAATTCAAAAGCTTTCTTTGAATGAAAACTAGGTTTAAAGATATTTATTTCGTTAAAGACACACGTCTAACGTAAGCTAAGATTTAACTGTGATGAATTTAATTATTTACTCATGGAATGTATTTTATTTAAATTTACTTTTCAAAAAGATGCTCTACTGGTTTAGTCTTAAATACATTTAATGAGTTTACACCATTCAAAGTATTATATAAATAATTTTTTTTTCCAGAGTTTGGTCCTGGTTTTTATCCAATACTGAAAGATTTGCGCAACGCGTGCGCACAGGATGTTTTGTTGCGTTTTTCAAATTTCAAAACGATAAGATAGTACTGAGCGAGCTACTTAAAATTTGTCTTACAAGAATACACGTGTTGTAAATATATAATAGTTTCGACGTCTATAATTTTTCTTTAAGAATTTGTTAAGTTGGAGTTAAAATAATTGTTAAAAAACTTATTTTGTTTCTCAAACAAAATTATTAGATTTTAGGTAGTTGATAGTTTATGGTTTTTGAGCATAACATAAAAGTTCAAAATATCCTACCATGATAAGGAATATATGAAATAATTATTATTTTTATTAAAAAAAATTTCAATTAATTTATACTACGATTTCACTTTCATTATTTATTTATTGTTAATCCTACTAATAATATATGAAGTGCAGATCTAACTTATAAATACATCACCATTCAAAACAATTTGCACTAAATTAAACAATTACTTTACTTTTAACAGCTTATAAATATAATTGTTTAATTACGCACAAGTTTATATCTGAAGTTAGGTTGTTAAATACTCAAAGTTATTTCAATTCAAAACTTGACGTCGAGAGATCGTGACCACAGGACACACAACCGTTCCTCTGTAGTTTTAACTTTTGATAACTACAGAGAAATTGTTTAATTGGGGTAACTGTTTAATTGTTTCATAATTTATCTAAAACAGTTTCAAGATTCGTTATAATATACGTGATTTTTTTTATATTTATATACGATAGGTTACATTTTATAAATACCAAAAAAATCTCTCAAAGCTCAAAATAGTGAATAGTAGGTAACTTTTTTTTCTAAATGTTTTCTATGTTACTAGCTGCGCCCCGCGGTTTCACCCGCTATATTTTGGATAATTCACGCTATATCATTATAAATTATAGCCTTTGTGTTATTCTAATGTGTAAGCTTATATTATTGTAAAGTTTCATCAAATTCCATTCAGTCGTTTTTGCGTGAAAGAGTAGCAAATATACATCCATACATTCCTACAAACTTTCGCGTTTATAATATTAGTAGGATAGTTACAATAAAATTATTATTACGATAAATCAAAACAAATAACAAGATAGAAATAGAATATAAGAAATTAATTTATTTCTATGTGAAATTTGGGTCAATCTGAAAGATAAGATAGATTTTATCTCTATTAATGAACTCAATATTTTCCATACGATAATCAAAAAATAAAAACTGGAATTTCTAACGCCTGTAATTAAGTCGCGAATTTGTGAAGTCACATTTAAAAAAATCAATAGCGCAACTTTTTAATTATTTTGAATTTAAACTATTTTTTTAATTAAATAGAGAATATATTTAAACCATTTGACCCATATTAGAATCATAAATATATTGTCTATAATCTAAGAAGAAAGAAAGAAGAAAAAATTCATTTATTTTCCTTATAGGATAATTATCAATATTATAAAGTTATTCTGATGGCAAATTGCCAGTCGAATCTATGAGCTTTGTGTTTGGTTCATGGCCACCCCATCCGATAGGAGCTGATAACGCCCTTTGTTCTAAAGTAGCACAAAAACCCTCTTGTCTCTCCGCTACGTTGATGTATCGACGTTTCGAGAGAAAATAAGATATGATCTTTCTTACAAACTTTGAATTCTTAACCCATAATCAGTTAGATCAATGTCTATCTTTATAAAGGTAGTAAGTAATAAAATGTGATCTTTCTTACAAACTTTGAATTCTTAACCAATGATCAGTTAGATCAATGCTGTCTATCTTTGTAAAGGATGTAAGTAATAAAATGTGATCTTTCTTACACACTTTGAATTCTTAACCAATAATCAGTTAGATCAATGCTGTCTATCTTTGTAAAGGATGTAAGTAATAAAATGTGATCTTTCTTACAAACTTTGAATTCTTAACAAATGATCAGTTAGATCAATGCTGTCTATCTTTGTAAAGGATGTAAGTAATAAAATGTGATCTTTCTTACAAACTTTGAATTCTTAACCAATGATCAGTTAGATCAATGCTGTCTATCTTTGTAAAGGATGTAAGTAATAAAATGTGATCTTTCTTACAAACTTTGAATTCTTAACCAATAATCAGTTAGATCAATGCTGTCTATCTTTGTAAAGGATGTAAGTAATAAAACGTGATCTTTCTTACAAACTTTGAATTCTTAACCAATGATCAGTTAGATCAATGCTGTCTATCTTTGTAAAGGATGTAAGTAATAAAATGTGATCTCTCTTACAAACTTTGAATTCTTAACCCATAATCAGTTAGATCAATGTCTATCTTTATAAAGGAAGTAAGTAATAAAATGTGATCTTTCTTACAAACTTTGAATTCTTAACCAATGATCAGTTAGATCAATGCTGTCTATCTTTGTAAAGGATGTAAGTAATAAAATGTGATCTCTCTTACAAACTTTGAATTCTTAACCCATAATCAGTTAGATCAATGTCTATCTTTGTAAAGGATGTAAGTAATAAAATGTGATCTTTCTTACAAACTTTGAATTCTTAACCAATGATCAGTTTGATCAATGCTGTCTATCTTTGTAAAGGATGTAAGTAATAAAATGTGATCTTTCTTACAAACTTTGAATTCTTAACCAATAATCAGTTAGATCAATGCTGTCTATCTTTGTAAAGGATGTAAGTAATAAAATGTGATCTTTCTTACAAACTTTGAATTCTTAACCAATGATCAGTTAGATCAATGCTGTCTATCTCTATAAAGGAAGTAAGTAATAAAATGTGATCTCTCTTACAAACTTTGAATTCTTAACCCATAATCAGTTATAGCAGTGCTTACTAGAGAAGTAATTAGTTCAGAAAATTAAAGCGAATGTAAAAGTTTGATATTTTTCACTGTCAATCAAACTGCAGAAAGACTGAGAGAGCAACGGATTTAGATCTCTCGAGAGAAAATAAACTTCTCTTAAAATACGAGGCGAAGGTTTTCGTTGTACTTGTCGGAGTTAAACGGTAAATAAGCTGAAGGTAATTAATCGAATGTTTTGTAAAGGAAACATTTTCAAGCTTTGTACGAGTCAGCATTTTCTCATTGTTTGTATAATCATCCAATTCTGCAGAAATAATTTTATCAATTTCGGTATAAGCTTGAACTTATTTTATCTAGATTGAGATGAATAAAAGAAAGTCAATATGAGTATAGTTAATAAGTACTTTAATGTGTTTTAACGTTAGTTTCTAACATTTATCTCAGGTAACAGTATCCACAGTAAACATGCTAACGACGGTCCTGAACGACAGCCCCATTTTCCCAGAGAACGAGGAAGAACAGGCTGATTTATCGGCCCCTTTACTAATGGATAGTCCTCAGGTACTTTTTCTCTAACAAAACTTTCCTTGAATAAAGGTGAAGATGACAGAACATTTATCGCGTTATAATAGAAACTAGTACCTTAAATATCACGAAATTATATTTTTATAAAAAAAAATATCTTATTACTTTGTTTCAGTGCGTCCTATTCGGTACATTCATGATATGGTTTGCGTCAATTACAATTAACCTTGGCCCTACATTCTTATCTGGAGCTTTGGCGGCCAGTGCTGGTTCCTATGGATCTTATGGTCCTTCACCATCATGTCCATTAGTCCGTGGACCATTTAGACATTACGTCCTAAATGCCCTCTGGATAGGAGTTAACGCTGTCTGCGTTGGACTGACACTATTCCATTTACGAAAACTCCACCGGGACCTCACTAAGGTTAGTAACTTACAGATACAGATAAGGAGAAGTTTAACTAACTTGGAAGCTTCCATTAATTCATTTATTGCATTAAATATACTGGCTATATTACACGGATCACTAGAGATAAGTTATTTTGGTGAAACAATATTATTGAATTGTAACAAGATATGAATCAATGTAATGTATTGCATTTTCGCTTATTACACTTGATACAGTTTGAGAAACTTTATGTATATGTTTCAACCAAATTGCTTCGACTGGGATAACCCGTATATCATCATTATAGTTCGTATCACTTCTCAATTTAGACATAAAACATATCACTCATCGCTTTATAGCCAATAAAACTAGCGATAGCGACACCAAGTAGCGTACAGCGATTTTATGATTATCATTGTTTAAAGTTTCTCTGTGCGCTACAGTCGTTCTATTATTATATATGGCAACCGTGATCTCGTATATAATACAAAATCAGTTGGTCTAACGCCAAACTCACGTAACTTTATGTATAAGATTTAAATTTTCGACGCACGACTTAACAGCTATATGAAATAGCTCAAACGTGCATTCTGGGAATTGGTTTATTTTGCAAAATTTGATCATAATGGATAAAATTTAAATCTTATCGCATGCAGGCTAACGTAGAAGCTGTTCGAGTAGCTGGTCTAGTAACCACGCTCGTCAGTATGGCGGGGGATAACCGCCGTATGGATTCCCTACCCAACAGCGTTGGACCAAGGGTATGTATGCATGCACCGCATGACCAGTCTTATATCATCCCTCTACTCTTTCAAGCATGGACTCTCCGAATTAAAACCCTTTGGAGATGGCAATTTTTATCAAATATTTTATAGATTATTTAATTATTTATCCTCTAAGAACGAATTGCTCCCTACTTTACTGATGTTTGCTCCTCTCAGTCTATTTCTTACAATCCTTTTATAGTTATGAGACTTCTTAACGAAGCAAAACATCTATTTTTAAATAATTTTCTATTTCTTTAGACACTTATAGTATTTTAATATTTAAACAATTTCAAAATTAAACCTTCTTACCCCTACTTAGACGCAACAACGCTACATTTTTAAATACTCTATTCCTTACCGTTTCCACCTTTTGCCTTTTTAAATAGGAAAATAAAGTTTTTATAAACTAGATATGCTTTACAAGAACCTATTTATAGTTAATATTTATTTGTTCATCAGAAAAAGTTCTTACAAAAGAATTCTTTCAGACAGTAGATGGAGCATTAGCGGATGGACAGTGTCGTCCAACAGGAAGTGCCAACTTGCCGCTTGGAGGTGGTCGACGGTTGAGAGGATATTTGGCAAGAGTAGAACGAGAGGGAGTGCGACGCGTGCGAATGTTCCTAGTTATAACTGCGGCTTATGTCTTGTTTTGGGGACCACTTTTTATTATAACCCTGCTGCACCATCCAACTTTAACATCGCATGTGGCGTATGAGGTAATTTACACAATATTTTATATTATAAAAATATTGATCATGTTCTTCAGTTTATGCGTCCTTCAGTCAGATCCTTACTAGTAATAATACATAGGTCAATGATTAGTATATTGACAATAATTAGTTTTACAAATTTCACAGCTAAGAATTGTTTTTGAGATATTAATTTTAAAAAGGAAACTAACAAATGTCAATATATTTTTAGCTAGAACGATTTAAAAGTCAGATTAATCATTAAATTACTGCAATAATTCAGTAGGTATTAAATCAATTCAGAGCAAGTAAACTAATTTAAATGCTGCAGTATATTCCATATTGATTCCTCGTGTTCCAAAATATGCATATTGATGATGTTCCATATTCAGTGTCTGTAACTCTCCAGTTAAATCAATTCCGAGACCACTTCGTTGGGAGGTCTTAACATTTGAAGTTTGTAAGTAGTTGCTAATAAATGGTGAATGAAACAATAAAGCTGTATAAAATGGAAGGAAAGAAAATATTGTAATATTTAAACAACCTAAATGTTAATAATACGCGATTTGTAATAACAATTACCACCTACTCGCTTTATCAAACTTCGATACAATGGTGTAATACGAGTCTGAAATTATATTTACAGTTAATGAAGTATCTTAATGAATTACGAGTACTATATAAAATAAAACCTTTACCTATAAAGTCTTTACGATTATTTTACTATGACTTTAAACTCTAAACAACGAGTTACTATATTTTAGGTCGGTAAAGGTTGTAGGTAATAAAACAATGGGTCAAATGTTGTGTTGACAAATTGAGCTAATTATTTGCAAAGTATTATACGTTGATACGAAAAACTAGCGCATCTCCCTTACCTAGATAATAGTAAAACTATCTTCATCACGACCCTTCAATGGCCCACTGCTGAGCCGGGTCTCCTCCTCAGAATGAGGAGGGTATTAGGTAGTAAAACTATAAAAGATTTTTAAACAAATTATCACCTTAAGTGTACAATACACAAAAATGCTTTCTCTTCAATTTGAATGAAACCCACAGTCCCAGCTGCAGGAGATTGGACTATGCGTTCTTATATACACAAAAGTACATATTATTTTATTTTAAATTATTTTTTCCTACAGTTATATTTTCAAATAACACTGCACATATCATACGTGCACGCCGCAGTGAACCCGCTGCTCTTCATGGCGTTGCACCGTGCGCTGCGACGCGCGACCCTGCAAATGTGCTGCGGCTGCTGCGTCCACTGGAGCCAATTTGTTTTAGCTCTTACTGCTGCTGGTAAAATAAATTTGATTCCTAGTTATAGAGAACTACGTGAATATACACTAAATACAAATTTTAGAGAAAGCGGCTATGCAACTTGTAACACGTATATTTGAGTTACCTAATTTGAACAATAAGTATTGTTCCAGTATATTTAATTATGTATTACTCAGAATTGTTAATGATATTTATATTGTTCTTAATATATTAAAACGTTAAATCAATACTTATTAACGAAAGAAACGAAGAAAGAAATATAAATTACTTATTCTGTTGATTAATATAGAATGGAAACAAGATTATATGCTATGTTTAACCGTTAATTATAGCCCAATCACCTCTCGCGCCATCATCATTCTCACCAGCAGCGGCGTCCCCGGAGCCGCCACCCG
Source organism: Limenitis camilla (assembly GCA_905147385.1). Lineage (NCBI taxonomy): Eukaryota > Metazoa > Arthropoda > Insecta > Lepidoptera > Nymphalidae > Limenitis > Limenitis camilla. The sequence continues at coordinate 11,211,258 of LR990230.1, read as the reverse complement.
CGCCTCCGCCTCCCATGGCGCCCCCCGCACCGCCCCACACCGCGCCAACCCCACACACGATGATGGTAATTACCTCTTATATGTAAGTGTTGACACCGTAATACGTGGTTTATACGCACGACCCGCACGCACCCCTCCCTCTACATTAGATTGGTCTTTGCATTTTAGAAGAGTGTAGATTCGCTCTCATGATAACGAATGCTTGTTTTATCCTAATACTTTGAATAATACATTGTAATTTATTGGTCGTTTTTATAATTTTGTCGCTGTGGCTGGAAGTATATGGATATGTTGATGTTTGATCTGGTAATATTATTTTTTATGCCAGATCTGCTCATAAACCCTTATAGTTAAGGATACTGAGTTTTGTAACCTAAGATCTATTTCACAGTGGATCTAAAGCACGTATTTTAGCACAACGAGTGTATTAACTTCGTTTAGCAACTCCCGAAGTATTAAAATGTATTAGCATGATAAATCCGGCGTTAGGAACAATCTTTACTTGTCAAATACACATGTCTGATTTGCTGACACAGTGAGTGAATTTGCTGTAGCACAGTACGACAACTTCGTAGACAGAACCAGTATAAATTTAGACGTTGATACCTTATTCATGGCATGCCAATATCATCCAAAGCAAAATACTTTGGTATAGCTTATCTTTATTAAAATCTTAGTAGCATTATAATGGTAAAGGGCCGTATATACGGCAAATTATAAAAACGGCCATTCAGTGCGGACGTGGTCGAGCAGCGAAAGAATGCTCGGAACACGTATTAAACGCGATGAAGATAAGGAGAGTTCTCCTTCAAGAAACTATGGCTGTCCTTTTAAGATAGAGGCAGACACAATTGTTGAGGTGAGATATTGTATAAGAAACTCTTGTCTACATCGTATTTAATCTTTGAAATAAGAGGAGGAATGAGCATTCGCTCGCTCGGTGTAAACCTAATATTTAAATTTACATTATGTATGTGTGTTTGTTGCTCCCAACTGATCAGATTTTGGAAATTATTTGTTTACGTACCTATAGTTAGATGAAATTGGCTTCGAAAGAAAATTGCATGCTCTATACTAAGCCTCTATATACACTATGCGATTAGCCATAAATGGGATCAGCCGTTTGGTTTAGTATAGGTTACAGATGTCTGAAAATCCTTTTAAATTTAAGTGAGTGTGTAATTAATACTTTCATACATTTCATGAGTTTTTTCCATACATTTTCGAAGCAATTGCTGTAAGGTTACAAAAACAGCTAGTCCCATATCGGGCGCCAGAATAGTGTGTACAGAGGCTTACTTGTATCAGTGGCTGGCTGTCAATGGTAGCGTCGTACCTCCTCCTGGTGCAATGATCTCAAAATCTCGATCTCAGAGTTGGGAAGTTGACGAGTGTGATGCTGAGAGTATGTCGAGTGCCCGTGTGCAGGGAGACGAGGATATGATGGAGTGGAGCGTGCGGCGGCCGCGGTCGCCGAGCCCGCTCATACCGACCATATGAAGCGAACGCGACTTGGCCTGCCTTTCCGGTTAGGAGAGCTACGATCGCACGCGGGCTTACCATAAAGGACTTCTTGAGATTTTGTGCGTTAATTGTATAAAAAATAATTCCTGATACATGAATATCAACTTAGGTGATATTTCCCATCCACAAAAAAAATTTGGTTTTACAATTTGTCCAAGTCACACATCTCGTAGGTTTTTTAATGTGGCATTATTTTAATTTCTCAAGAAGATTTTCGGTTGACTTTAAATATACATATATTTGTGGTCACCCACTTCCCTTCCTCACTCTTCCCTTATATGTAAATTACATCGTACCTCCCCTTAGCATATAAAATCTAACTTATGAATATTTGTAATAATAAATTAATAACTATAAGCATGTTTTAATCTTAATTTATAAATAAATGTCCCTATTTAGATAAGGTTATGTAAATTATAAAACGGAAAGCTCAATTCTAAACAATTAAAGTAGCCATAAACATCGACCACACAGATTCATTATAAATAACCATAAAAATATTTTTGTGGCGTTAATTTAAATGACCATGTAACACCAAATAAAGGGTATGCCAATATTAGTTTTGATAAGTAGTTAAGATAGATGTAACATATTTATAAAATATCAGCTTATTGTATTTCCTTAGGAAAAATATCCTTTTTCATACTTCTTTGTAAATAAATCTTTATAAGAACTAACTATATCTATTTTATGTAAATGAATAAGTATTAATTATAGACAAGAGTCTATTAATAATAGAGATAGAATATTCGTTTTTTTTTCGATATTGATTAATATAAATTGTTCTTTCCATAAAGATTTTGTTTTAAAAAAATATTTCCCGATAATTTAATATCTGTCAATTAAAATCCTACAGTTAATTATTTTATGATTATTACATAATATAAAGCTGAGTTTAAAGCAAATACCTCTTAAGACTGATTTCTTTTTTTTGCTTAGACTTTAAATAGTTAATAAATAGTAATTAAAAGGGTTAAAAACGTCCCTATACTAATCATCTATTTAATTACTTAAAATCTACATGGTGTAGTAGAAAATGTGTGTGTGAAGTTTTCGATGTATCTCTAATATTCCATATTTATAAAAAAAATTACACTGTTTCTTTATTTTGTAATTTGTTGCCAAATTTTATAATATTTGTATGCAGTGCCAAAAAAGTGCTCAAAGATTACGCCAATTTTTTTTTAAATCCATATTTATTGTAAAAATAATATTGCACCTTGCAATTTATATATATGTATAGTTTACGAATTTATATTATTCTGAATAGTTAATTGTACATCGATACACTAAAAGGGTTGTAAATAAAAATATTTATATAAATATTAATGAAAAACTAATAGAAGAATATAAAATTATATGTGTTCTTATAATAAAAAAGGTAAAATGATATTGTTAAAATATACAAATAAAGAAAAATATAAAATTTTGTCTTTTATTCTTAGCAACCTTATCAAAAAAAATAATAAAGGAAAATAGGAGATATATAATATTATACAAGTTTGGCTTATTTTATTTACTTAAAACCGGCTTGATATATTTTTGGAAGTTATTTGGTTTCACTGCCGCCGCGCGCAATACCTAAAACTGGCGCGCAGAGAGCAATTTTCAGCGTTAAATTAAAATTATAAATAATGGAGAAAAAATTCCGGAACTAGAAATAAGTTTTTTGTAGAAAATTTCCTCCTCTTTAAAATCTTTTTCTGAATTTTCTTAAATATTAATTATTAATAATCTATGAAATATTGGCGAAAAGCGAAATACCTTTTTTTTTCATCTTTAATTGTTTATAATTTTTGCAATTATTTATGTGCTAGTACACGATTTTAGCACATTTTTCTAGGCGTCATTACGGATCCAACGCTATTATGAGCAGTATACATAATTTTAAGAGCAGTATCTCTATTTTAGACTATTTTCAACTTGTCGATTAGAATATTAAATCGTATCTCTGAAAAAGAATATGAAAAAAATTGGATCTTTGTACCCAACTGTCACAGTGATCTCCATTGACTAAAAAAACACAACTTTTCCATTAGAAAATTGGTTATTTTCCACCGACACAGCTCACGGATAGTTTACCAAAAGCAAGAAAACTATTATTACTATAATCATGTGACTACTTTCTTTACTAATAGGGTTTAACCTTTTAAGTATCAAAACATACATAAACATCATATATTTTGATTATGTTGTCTTAGAAGATTGATTTCTTCACAATCTCAATGGATTGCATACATTTTTGTGAAATTTTTTTACTAGTCTATTGGTGTAAATAGAATATAGCATATTGTATTGGGTTCATGGTTTGATCGACGGTCATTAGAGTTAGTATTAAATACATACGAGCTATATTGTGCAGCAACACTTCGAAGACGACATCAACATCCACTACAGTGCCTGAGGCTTGACACCCAGGAACAGGATTAAAGACATCTTTCAAAGGCTCACCTGATCACGGTAATGGAGACTCAGTAGAATTACACTACTAAAACACTAGTTTCACCAATTTAATGATTTTAGCGAGACATTCTTTGAGACACCCCAGATATATCAGAACAGAGATTCGGCACGTGGTGGATAGTATACCACCATGCGACAAAATAAACAGAACTACCCAAGAACCCAAAGTTATTAACGATTTTATCAATTCATGATTATTGATTTGATTTGAATTTATTGTTGTATTACTAGTTCCTGAAAAGATCTTGACAGATAGAAAGACAAAAAAGGGATACTTTGAAGGTTACTTTATTTATTTTTAGGTGACGACCTCCAAAAAATACAATTATACCAATTCTGTAAGATGATATCACCTTAATAAAAGAAGCTACAAATCATTGTACTATCAAATAGACGAAGAGAGCTATTTTTGCGTGTTCGAGCAAAATATATTTTAACTACATCAGGACAAAAGATAAATTGAAAGACGTTTTATTAGACTACGAATATAGGTTAAATTTTATCGCCATATTTTATATCCGATAAATCGAGCTGTAGGGAGGAATAAGAATTTATTATTGCGTATAATAAAATGAATAAATTTTGAATTTCATTGCTGTTGTTATTTTTATGGTTTCTACAAATACACGAATCTTCTTTTCTTGTCGTTAAACAGTTACATTGATTTTGGATTTTTTTGTGTATTTGAATGAGTTCTTAGATGGTCTAGATTTACGAGTGTGTTCGTAAGTTTTCAGACAGACTTATTTTCAAAGGGCTTGAGAAATTCTGCTATTTTTTTAAGTTATGAATAATTGAAGCCGGTAATATTTGATCAATTAGTATACATTTAAAGTAGTCTACAGTACATAAGTAAAAACACACATATAATGTCACAAAATGTCAATTACAAATGTTCATAGAATATAAAAAAAATTGAAGCAAAAAAATCTTTTTAATTTTTTATCACTGGGCGTTTGTATGTTTGTACGTACATCACGAAAAATAAAAGTCTAAACTTCAAATATAAGACTTATTTTATTTTATAGTTTATATAAATAACTAAAAATATAGAATATACGTTTCATGTAACTCAAAAACAACAAAAGAAATATACAATTTACTAAGGCGGTTTATTTACTTGGAAACGTTCGTTCGCAAGTAAGGTTAACATTGTTTGCCCAACTCAAACTATTCGTCAAAGAGATAGAGAAAACAGTTTCATGATTGATAATTCGATTTGTTATGTCGTACAGGTCTCCCTTATACTGTTATCCGATTAAGTATTATTTGGGAAATTGTACAGAAAACAGAAAACAATACAATGATTACAAGTTCGATGTATTAAATGGTACCTAAAATAACTGTCGTTTATTATGGACAGTGAAATTGTTTTTTTATTCTATTGTTACAATTTAACAAGTCCTTTTTGGTCAAAAGTATAGGGATTCACTATTGAAAGAACATCTCGAGCGAAAACACCGTTTTTATAAAAAATATTTACTAACTCAACATACACTGCATTTTAAATGTAAAGACTCCGAGTCTCGAAACACAAGTAAGCCAAAAAGTGAGGCAGCTAAAAAAGAAGGCTTGCTTGTCTACCACCACTCTGCCATCGCTCCTGTCAGTCTAGTATTGCCAGAATCGGGTATTCTTTGCTACCACTATATATTCCCTCATTGAACCTGCAATTAGAATTATTATCATATTTATGAGAAATTGATGACTTTATTTGTTACAGTCCAATTATCTATTAAAAAATCTTTTAATAGATAATTGAACGTTATGTATGTAAGTAAAAATATTAATGATTTTATTAAAAATGATGACTTGTATCACATCCATACTAGGAACAAACACAAACTTGTTATTCCTACTACTCGATTGAGTAGAATTAGTAATTCTTTTGATGGTCGATGTGTATGCAACAGGATCCCAGAAAACGTTCAAAATTATTCTATAGGAAAAATTGGAAGATGTCACGCCTTGGGAATGATGCGTTCGCAATTTATAAATTATATTTGTTATAAAAATTGGCATTAAAAAATACAAAGATAGTAAAGTATCCAAAAGAAATAGTCCCGCTGAGTTTCTTGCGCCCATTCTTCTCAGGTCTGGGTTAGGTCGTTTCCGAAAGGTGGTAGATTCCGACGTTCAATAACAGATGTAAATTCCAATATTGAATAAGAAATTTAGACTTTGACTTTAAAGGCACGTGAAAAAATAAAGTGGAAGTCGTTTAGAATGTGTTTTATTGGAGAATATCTGCCTCCAACTAGAATCTAAATGTTTATAAAGTTTTTAAGTTTAAATTCAGGCTCTTATAATTAAATATTTCCGGTAAGTAAATTAGTCTGTTGTAACGTAAAATATGGCTGTCCAAACAAGTACTGAATCCATTATATATCATCATAAATATTATATGCAGAATATACAAGCTATACGAATATGTTTTAATTTAAAAAGACATGACTTTCTACTTAGCCGTAGGCTGAATTTGTTGATGGAAAAACTTTTATAGGTAAAATGATTTTTATGTTTATACGTTAACGGTAAAAAAGTAATATTACTTGCAATATTGCCTGTTTACTGCTGACGTGGTAATATTTATATTGTAAATATTTACTCGGAATATTATTTCTTCTGAATTCTTAGCATAGTGAAAAATGAGCATATAATAAATACATATATAAGTACATTAAATAAAAAAAAAGATTCAAACACTTCTAACCCCCAACAGTAATTAATCATCTTCTATTTTTTCTTCTAATTATATACTCAAATTAACTTTGTCTTCTTTATCTCATTTATTACTAGCACATTAACCTTAGTTCGCTTACGTTATAGTAATTATTGTTTACTCGTAGTTTATGTAAAATCTAAATGTTAATATAACGGTTTTATATATATAAATAATTTAAATAGTTATATTTACAAATGCTCACACTACACAGTAATGTCATCTACCATGATTACAGTTACCGTAAACGATTACGGATTTTCATATGTTAGCAATTTCAAGTATACCGACGTGAAGACAATATATAACCTTTAGTGCGATAGATTAGTCTGTCTCTCTGGTGTTTTCATGCAGTGAACATGGAAGTTAGTGTTATAGTGTCGTGATTAAGGTTACCGTTCTCGAGGTCAACGTAAGTTTACTTTATTATCTATTGTGGTTAGCGAGGTCAAGTGGTGGAGGTGAGAGTTAATATATTATGAAAGAGCTCTTTAAACCTGCTCCTGGGTCTCAAGCCCCAGGCACTGCACGCCTCAATCTAAATTGTATTGCTGTACAGTAATGGGTATCATTTCCTCTCTATATTTATGATACACACGATTTCTCTTTTTAATACTTCAGGAGTTAGATTTCTGAAAATCCTTAAGCTGTGCGTTAATATACCAATCCCACAGTAAATTCTTTAATATATTTATTACATTATATAAAGCAAAAACATAAAGAATCTCATTCCTCCACACATGAGAATTATGTATTATGTTCAGAACAGGCTTCAGAACGACGCATGTGTGAGGTGTGATAAAATGAAAGCGTCGTAAAAGGCGCGCTGCTTAATTACATTAACAAGTCTGGGTTAGGCAAAAAGCGGCATATGAAAACTCACTCGTAACAGAGGTAAGAAATGCTGCGGTTATTTTGTAATTTGAATAATTTAACCCAAGGAAAAATTTAATTAAGAAAAAGAAATTTTTTTACTGTATTAAATCACAGAATATTTTTGTCCATACCTTACACATTTATTTATCTTAATGGCATCTTTTAAACAGTTTCAGTGACGGTCCCTCAGGTGTTATGGAAATTAAATCGTTAAATTATATGCAATTGGTGTCTTGAGGACATCTGATTACGCCCTACAATGTTTTTGGCGCCCATGTCTAGAATTACTTTAAGTTAGAAATACACAATTAGTGGCGGAATAGTAAAATGGTGGATTAACTTTATATTTTTATTCTACACTAATATTATAAAGAGGAAAGATTTTTTGGATGTTTGTAACGAATACACTTAAAAACTACTGGAACGATTATAAAAATTCTGTCACCATTATAATGCTACATGATCTCTTAGCAACATAGCATAATATTTATTAATGTAAAAAATCAGGTATCCCTACTAAAATTTCAATAATGTAACCCAAGGTGTATAAAACATACTCATACAATAAAATGACTTTCAACAAAGTCCTTATTAAAGTCCTTATGTCTGTATAAGTAACTACTTTTTTACATTTTAAAGTTGATAGAAATCCTGACCAAAATCAGACCATGTTTTCAATTTTTTTTAGTGCAAACGAGTAGATGGTCTACCTGATGGTAAGTAGCTACCATCGCCCATCGGCATCGACAAGAGGGTATCCTCTTCTTTTGTCGATGAGTTGCATCCTCAAAGATAAGAGTGAGGAAGGAGAGTGAACAAAAAAATGCTGCAGTTTCAGCGGACCCTAAGCAAGAGCCCAGATTCCACTAGATCCCACATGTGGCTCGATCGGAACGCGTCTATGACACTTGGCGGTCGATTTTGCATGCTGGTGGTCGGGGAACAGATCCCCTACTAACAAGAGGGAGCTGGGTTACTCCGCTCTTACGATATGTTCTCCCAGCGGCAAAGGGGAATAGTATTCTAACCCGTCCCCTCACAGGTAGACGTCCATACTTTTGTATTAACCTTTATCCAAATAAATCTGTATTTAATATTAATTTCAATTGAGGAAAAGATAGCAGTATAGACATTGAAATATAGACAGCAAAGTGAATTGTTAACCTAAAAATTCGAATGACTATTGCCGTATTTTCTGATCATGATACTCGTTGATATAGGTAACACTCGTGCGAATGAACGAACGACATAACGCTAAGTTCAGAATTCGGCATCGACTAATTGAATTTTCTCCGGTCCCGTTTTATTATCAGACTCGTTAACTGAATAACGTATTGGGTGAATGGAGTATGTTTTTGCTCTTTTGTCTTTCACTATAAAAACACTTTGATTTATCGTATGCAAATTCAATTCGTAAGAGTGGAATACAATCGTTTGTATTTACCGTTGAATGGCAATATAACCATAAAAACTTCTGTAGAAGGATCTGCAAATTAATTGACAGATTTTTCAATAATCTTTTTTTTATTGAAAAAAATGGTGGTTTCCTCTTTATACATATGATGAAAAATTCTAGTTATTTGATTCGAAATTATAGACATAAAAAGCTTAAAAAAAGTTGCTGAAACTTCACCAGATGGCAACATAAAATCAATATCTCCTTGGCAATGTGAGATAGATCTACTAAGAAGATAGTTTTGACGTAAACTCTTTTATTCCGGGGGTAAGAAAACATTTTGTACTAGGTACGAACTAAATTTTCACTCCTGCGTGAAATCCCAATACTACATAATCATTTCTCAATACATATTTTCCTGGCAGATAATACACACTACGAGGCCAAAAATAAAATCGATAGATCATACCCACGTAACAATTTAGTGTATAGTTATAAATAAAAAACCTCTATTGCGATAGATTGTGAAAGTTGTCAAACGGAGCTCGTCTGGTGACCATTGTAACTCTGCAGGTGGTGTGGTGTCGTAATGCTGGGACACCATTGTGAACTCTTTCGTGTATTTGACAGTATTTGCACGGTCTCTATTATTATTGTCTTTTATGTCTATCTGTGTATTAGCTCCCTTATCCATACAAATGAATAAAATTGGAGTGTCGGATATGGATGTATACACGGTCCATATACAAAAATAACATATTTTTTTTACAATTTTTGTCTGTCTGTCTGTTTGTTCTGGCTAATCTCTGAAATGGCTGAACCGATTTTGACGGGACTTTAACTGGCAGATAGCTGATGTAACAAGGAATAACTTAGGCTATTTAACATCTCGCTACGACCCATAGGAGCGGTGCAACACGCGAACGAAGTCGCGCGGGTCGGGTAGTAGATAATATGTGTAATCTAAAAAGAACCTAACCTTGTGTGATAAGTATATAACGTATAAACTACTGCGAAATTGAACATATTATCACAATATTGCTGTAGATCTCGCTCTTTAAAAAAGTAATTGTCATTTAAAAGTGTTTTGTATTAGCAAAGCGACGAATTGACTAGCAGTACATAAAGGTACAATCAAAGCTATTCACATCGTGACATGTTTTATCAGCACTATGCAGTGTGCAATGTTCAGGGCTGAGGAAATTCTACACTGATACTCTGAACAAAGGAATAATTAGCTCTGATCTTACATACACATTTTCTCATAATCCATACATAAATGCGAAAATGCGACTCTAAGTTTTTCTCTCGCTACGCTGACTGTATCGAAGCGATGGATTGACGACAAACCTAAACATTATTAAGCTTGTTACGGAACCCAACTCATATTACACGTCCCGGAATTTGCCGACTCCGTGAGAATACAATTAGCTCAAGCTTTCTAATGTTATAAAAACTACAATTTTAATGTTTTTTGAGTGTAAAAGAAACTTTGTACACATATTCTTGAGGGTATTAGAAGTAAATCCTATGTTACTACTTTTTATGAAAAAAAAATTTTTTACGAAAGATAAACAATTTTTTTTTATTTTATCATATTGATTCATTTCTATTGTAATCTTTGATACATATTTAATGGCTTCAATGCGAGCGAAGCCGGGGGTAAAAGCTAGTTTGAAATAATATTTAGTATACCGTATATAATATACGGGTAAGAACACGCATTATATATATCTATACTAATAAATAAAACTGAAAAATCTGTTAATTTGTTTCATCATCATCATCACAACCCATTAATGGCCCACTGCTCAGCCGGGTCTCCTCCTCAAAATGAGCAGGGGGTTTAGGCCATAGTCCACCGCGCTGGCCCAATGCAGGTTGGCAGACTTCACACACCTTTGAGAACGTGGAGAACTCTCAGGAGTGCAGGTTTCTTCACGATGTTTTCCTTTACCGTTAAAGCAAGTGATATTTAATTGCTTAAAACACACATAACTCAGAAAAGTCAGAGGTGTGTGCCTGTGTGGGGGATCGAACTCAGACCTCCCGAGTAAGACATCAATGTCTTAACGACTAGGTCATCACTGATTTGTTACAAATCAGAAAGTTTGTTTGCTTGAACGCACGATTTTCTAATCTCAATACTTACTCAAATACTACTGGTCCGATTTGAAAAATTCTTTATATGATTAGTGTTAGATAGCCTATTTATCGAGGAAGACTATAGGCTATATGACGACCAATAGGAGCGGAGCTCACGCGGAAGAAGTCGTGCGGGTCGACTAGTATAGTAATAAAGCGATAAAAATGTGAAATTAAACCTATATACACGTGGTAAATTGCACCCAGGCGAAACCTGGACGGGTTGACTAGTCGTTCATATACCTTATATAATAAAAGCATTTATTTTAATAATATGTATATCGCGGATTCAAATGGATTCGATTTCTTGGGCTTATCCGTATCCGCCATGTTGCCGATATTTAACTGTCAGTACGCACGTCTTGCGCCTCCGCCAGCCGAGGAAAAAGTGATCTACTGAACTGACTTGCAACAGACTGACACAAACTGTCTAAGTCGTGCCATCGACAATCAATCATTTGTCAATGACACTGAATCTAACACTATACTTTCTATTAATCTGTGACATGACAGTGTTGCTATTAAAATAAATTAAATTACCAACATTATAACTATTTCTCCGATACGGCCATTCTGACAAGCACACTCTCGCGTTGTGTCTAAGAATTACACGTAAGAGTTTCAAAGAACCATAAGAACTATTATCATCAGTGCCGCAAAGCGTAACAGCTTTAGCATTACTTAACTAAGAATTTTTATCATTAGTTACACACAATGAAGAGATATTAACACAAGTACAGAAATCATCTCAAAATCGTCACAAAGCTTTCAGCATTCAATCCGCAAAGCGTAGAGGCTTTCAGCAATAATTCTGCAAATCGTTAAAGCTTTCAGCATTCTTTCTCCAAAGCGTAAAAGCTTTCAGCGTTCATTCCGCAAAGCGTAGAGGCTTTAAGCAATCATTCCACAAAACGTAGCAGCTTTCAGCATTTAATATGCAAAGCGTAAAGGCTTTTAACAATCATTCCGCAAAGCGTTCAGGCTTTGAGCATTAATTCTGCAAAGCATAGAAGCTTTCGGCATTCATTCTGCAAAGCGTAGAAGCTTTCAGCAATAATTCCGTAAAGCGTAGAGGCTTTCAACAACCATACCGCAAAGCGTTCAGGCTTTCAGCATTAATTCTGCAAAGCGTAGAAGCTTTCAACTGCTCAATAAGGACAAAGCGACAGTGCTTTCAATCCATCTCTTGAACAAAGCGTAAAAGCTTTCAGTAACCATTTCGCAAAGCGTTCAGGCTTTCAGTATTAATTCTGCAAAGCGTAGAAGCTTTCAACGGCTCAATAAGAACAAAGCGACAATGCTTTCAATACATCTCTTGAACAAAGCGTTAAAAGCTTTCAGTCCACCAATAAACCGATCATACAATCAAAAGTTTCCAACTGTAATGCGTAAAATCTTTCAACGGCTTTATAAGGATAAAGCGACAATGCTTTCAATCCATCTAAAACAAAGTAAAAAGTCTTCAGTCTATTAATAGACGTGGATCAGTAATAATTACCAAACATCAAAATAAAGTTCATTATCAACATGATAATAAGTTAAGTTTATATTCAATATAAAATTTTCATAAAATAAATAAATAAATAATCAATGTACCATTACGTCAACCATTACGTAATGCCAATGCGTAACTTCTAACAGTCATAAATTGTTCAAATTTTATTGCATTGAATAAGTCACCTAATTCACCTAACCAAAACCACTGCACTAATTTCAAAAAATTCCTTTGCCATACGAAAGCAAACAAAACATAAAACATTATCCCTGAGTAACATAGGCTATATTTATTAAAAAATTTAGAGATCCTCAGAAATTCTTACTAAAAAAATGTTCCACAACATTATAGAAAATATCAACATCTACAATAACTTCGCGAGACCATATGTCCAACTATTGTAGCTATAACTACTTTTTTACATTTCGAAATTTGATAGAAATGCCTATCAAAATCAGACAACGCCATCCATACCTTTGTATTGATTCTAATCCAAATAATTTATTTTGCATTAAAGACCGTTTCAATACCTGTTGTTTACCTTTTGAATTATTGAAATCGGACATTCCATCCAAATGATATTACGAAATTAAAAATATCAATATAAATAAGAAATACACGGCGACGGGCCGGTGTAACTCCTGTGCTGCCTGTGCGCAACTATGGAATAGCGGTCGGCTCCCTACGCAGTGGACGCAAGCGACATTGAATATTTTGATATATTTTTTTTAAATCACATTTTTATGTTCCAGATAAAAGTTCTTTTCAGAACTACCTTCTTAAACTTTTCCGGACTATGTCCACCCATGCGAAGCCGGGACGGTACGCTAGTATTTAAATAAAATTTCTTTTATATACTTTACTACCCGCACTACTACTCCTACTCCTTTAAATTATTATAAAATTGATTCTTGACAACAATAAAAACTATTCGCGAATATTTTACTGTAATAGCGACCTTCATGGAATGGAACCATATCACCAATTAACTAATTTATTCTTGCACATAATATGAAACTTATAATTGTAACGCAAATTGTCTGTGAAATTCCTTCCTGATGTTTTTACATCAAATTCATAACGTAACTTTTAGTTCTGTTTTTCGCTAGTCAGTCATGTTTATGACTAAAACGTGATGACTCGGTCAGACTGATATACCTTGATTCTACGTATTACTGATTGTTAAAATCAATCAATAAAAAAAAATCATCTACAGTTCTGCTCGTCCATTCTATTAATGAAATACATAACTTTATTTGAAAATAATTCCAAAAGCATGAAAACTCACGGACCACATTTTTACCTTATAAGTCAGCTATCATGGTTCGACTAGTTCGAAACGAGAGAAACAGATGTTATTGTACGATGTTATCGAGAATCAAATCAGAAGTTTGGCTTGCATCTTACTCGTAATGACAGTAAAATACAAAATCAAATTAGCCTAATTCGAAATACGAATAGGACTCACTAAGACTCACTTTAGAAATTTACTCGCACCCGAGAAAATCAGTCAGACTCATTTCTTTTAATTTTTTTTTTAAATGCCAAGATGAATGAAGTAAATTATTTAGTATTTGGAAATTATATCAATTGCCAAATTTCTTCCAAGTGTTTCTATTAATGATACGATCACATCACACAAACATTATTATTAACCTCCTTTTTTTAAATCCGGTTATAGAAAGATTCTAAACATTTACTGGGATCTTACTGGATACGACACAGCAACTCACACACCAAATAAGTTATTCGATCGAAACGAGCGGTCAAATATTTCATTTACACGTATCATAAATATCACAATTCCTAAGAAATTCATCAATATTTAGTATTTTCTTTTTCAATTTTTATTTCAGTCTATCGGTATTTCACTGATTACACTGCATCAAATCTGTATCTGTACTATTTTAAATCGAACTGCACCTCTAGATAAAGCAAACATTAATATTGAAGTGACTAATTATGTTATCACTGTCACAGGGGTAAAGTCATCAAACCATCAAACTTAACAGTTATTTCAAAGAAATTAAAATAATGATAAATTTATTATAACCTATAAATCACCTTTTATATTTACATGAATACAAATTTCTGCTGTGATAATGGGGAATTTGTCAATAATTGCAGATCCGTATACACGAAATTTCCTTTTAAATTAAGCTTATAGCAAAAAGCATACCTTTAAAAACGATATTTAGCTTAAAACAAATAATAATAATAAAATCCATCGACATTAATCGATACATAACCATCGACATCAATTGATACAAATCCATCGATACTAATCGATACACGATTATCGATTTTGTTCAATGTTTTATGACTTTCATTTAATGTAGAAATACTGTACTATACTCAAATTCAAAATAGTTTATCCCAACTAAACTCTATTTTACATAATCACAATTTTTACACAAATAGGTCAGTCAGTCTATTTGTCCAAAGCGCCCGTAAAGCCGGCATAATACCGAAAAGTTCAACCATCTCGAATATTTTAATATTATTTTTATTTGTAATCGATTGCGAACGTTAACAAGCAGCATTTGTAACAATTAAATTTTAATTCAAGTAATCCCGCTTAGAATAATAGGCCAATAATAAAAAAAATAAAAATAATATTATATGCGGTAAAGGCCATCTTTACCGCATATAATAATATTTTTTTTGTGTCTAAAAAAATTTTTAATTGTAACAAATGTTACACAAATAGTAATCCATGTTGTACAAAATGAAAAGATTACTCACTTAAAAAAAGGTATATGGAGTGCAACATAACTTCTCAAAGTATTTTTAATTAACACTGAACATACCTGAATATCCACCATGGCGATCAGTTATCTTAATTTTATACGACTACCAATGGAGTACCATTTCCAGTCGATCTATCAGCGCTGACTTATCAAGCCTTTAGTCCTCCATAACACGAAATATTAGCAATGTTGGGTAGCTGACATCACGTTAGGCTTGTGGGATGTTTTTGGATGATATCCCACCGCTGCTATCGCGGATTCAATGGATTCGATTTCTTCCGCCATGTTGCCGATATTTAACTGTCAGTACGCACGTCTTGCGCCTTCGCCAGTCGAGGAAAAAGTGATCGACTGAACTGACTTGCAACAGACTGGCACAAACTGTCAAAGTCGTGCCATCGACAATCAACCATCTGTCAATGACACTGAATCTAACACTGTATTTTCTATTAATCTGTGATATGACAGTGTTGCTATTCAAATAAATTAAATTACCACCATTATAACTATTTCTCCGACATGTATACATACATTTATTTTAATAATATGATTACATTTTAATATGAATGTCACGTTACCGCGATGCTTCATTCCATTACAAATTTCCAATACAAAATAATTCCAGAAACAACTTCAATAGGTGGTCATATTTTGAAAATAAGTTTATATCTAAATATTCAGAATAAATAAGTTGAATTAAAATTGCAATATGAAGTATTTTTTAATAATCAGTATGTATTATAGTAGATACAGTAAAGTAATTCTATGGTGTGCATTTACTATTGAATTTTAGGAAGTTACTCTTGTGTATATTAGAAGTCCTATCTATATAAAATAAGTCCATAATTTTAATATTAATGTTGCTATTTCTAGACATGGATAGAACTTAACGAATGTCTATACATCGCATGTTCAGAATAATAGTGACCTAACTCAAAATAGGAAATTTGTGTATATTTGTAAGAAAGCTTCAAAAATGTATCATTTGAATCGGATGATAGCCCCAAAAAAGCTTGAGCGGGTAGACAAGTATTGAATAAGATGCTACAAAATTCAACTCGACATATAAAATAATATCAATTAATATAATTACAATATATGAAACGTAGCAATATTAATATTCATAACGGCTACAATTCATCGCCTCCTAGAGTCGAATACGATTCAGAAATATCATTAATATGTTAATATATTTATTATGTTTCCTTGAGGTCTACCATATTTCATAATTTACATAAAGATAGGTTGAACACCGATGTCACAGATTCTTATGAATATGATATAAGCTTACGAAGCTACTGTAGGTTGTTTTTCCAATCAATGCAGTGTTTGAAGACCAGGAAAAACCTGTATACCATTATAATAAACAAAAGAGATTTAAAAACTATGATAAGATATTATAGGTTGTACTTTTATTTAATATATTTGTTGAAAAATTATTCTAATCGAACTCTGCGTCAATTAGGATGTTATTTAAAAATAAAGGTCATACAAACTCCTCGTGCCTAGGTACCAATATAATTATATATTTATTTTATAACTTTATTGTAAACCACTAATAAAACTTAATAATCATATTATAAAGAGTTAAATGTGAAGTACAACGGGCGGTCTTATGGCTAATTAGACATCTCTTCCAGACAACCCTCGTTTCGAAAAGAAAACGAAGATGGGATTGAGGAAGGTGGTGTAGCATCTAATATATAATAATACTAATAATTTACATCTGAATACATAAACATCATACATATATACAACCATTTGTGTGTATATACATACAAATAAATATTACAGTAGTATTACATATATCTACAGTACAGTAGAAAATAATACAGTACATTAACATAATATATTGTATTATTTTCTTACAATATATTACATTTTTGGGAATAATAATATTAATAACAAAAAATATTATTTAGCTATTACTTAAACAGCTATGTTGTTAAAGGATTATAACGAAACAGAGGTACCGAGATATATTTTGATGTTTTGTTTTATTTCTAGTAGTCGTTACTAAGAAATAAAATCCATTGTAGTCTGTTCGCTTGTGTTTATAAATTATTTATTTATGTTTTTTACTACATAAAACTTTATTTTATCCAATCTTACATGGAATCTAGAATAGTAGCGGCCAGTAAACAATGGATAAACGTGGAGCACTCACAAAGCCTTGTAGCGTCCTACAAAATACTGCCCGTAGGTCAAATGAAAATCTATATTTGTATATACTGTAACCTTTTGTTCTGTATTGATTCTACTTTTAACGGATTTAAATAGAAAAGTATGTAGGTGTAATCACATGCTACTACTTCTTTTATTGTTTAAATAAGAGCTTAAGTTTAAAGCTTTTACTTAAACGAAAAACATACGCTTCTCGTATTTCCATTTTGCCCTATCTGTCTTCTTATATATAAAAATGAATCCCTATTCCCCTTGGTCACGGCATCACGCGTAAATAGCTGGACCGATTTCGCTAATTCTTTTTTTGTTGTGTTTGTTATTGTCGGGAGAAGGTTCTTATGGGAGAAAAAATTAAAAAGGTGTGCGGAAAATTAGAAAATTTAAGAAAACTTAACAACCATATTAACTTTTCTAATGTAAGCTTTTGACAGCTAATTCGAATTCAATATTCATAGTTAAGACAGGACAACGTCTATTGGGTCAGCTAGTTCGTTATAAATATTTAATAAACCTTTTTATTGCGGCTTTCGAAGTGGTAAGTATTCTTATACAAGTATAAGTAACTTACAAATTAGAAAGTATATTTTGTCTACCATTCGTTGTTATACCATAATATCCAGTAGGTTTATCTATATCTATACTAATATTATAAAGAGGAATGATTTGTATTTTTGTATGTAACGCATAAACTTAAAAACTACTGGACCGATTTCAAAAATTCTTTTACCATTAGAAAGCTACAGAAAAAATTAGAGATCCTCGGAAATGTAAAAAAATTAGCGATAAAATTTCTTTCATCGCATGCGCTGCGAAAAGTATTGATGATAGAACAAAAAAAAGTTCTACAATATTATAGAACGTATCCATATCTACAAATAACTTCGCAAGACCATCTGTCTAACTATTGTAGTTGTCACTATAACTACTTTTTTACATTTTGAAAGTTGATAGTAATGCCTATAAAATCAGACCATGTTATCCATACTATTACGTATTAATTCTTATCCAAATACATTATTTTTTTAAGACTGTTTCAATACCTGTAGATTACCTTTTGAAATATTAAAATCGGACTTTCCATTCAAAAGATATTACGAAATTTAAAATAACAAAAATACGCAATACGCAGGCAGCGTAGCGAGCAACGTGGCGAGATGCGGTACCGAAATGAGGAGAACTGAAATGTTTAAAAAAAAAAACCACCCGAACCGGACCGAAGCCGGGACGGGCCGCTAATAAAGAATAAATTGAAGGGCCTTTTAATTAGGCCATAAAAAAATTATAACAAATGTCAATATGACAAATGATACATAATATGCAATTGGAAAATTGTAATATATTATATAAACATATACTATATTTATAGTAGTTTAGTGTAATATTAGTCGGATTATAAATTAAAAGCACAAATGTGACATAAGAGAATACAACACAGTTCAATCAAAATACTTTTTATGACATTGGATACAACTCCGATTAGTGTTGCCAACATCATAATTAAAATGATCTAACTAAGCGTAAATATATACTCTAGGAAATGCAATAAGAAAAATTAATAAATTGCACTTTTGTACAGCTTAGCTTATTATTTATTACAGCTCATCTCGTATGGGATGTAGAAATTATATCGCGGTCGGTGTGCCAGCTGACGTTATTGTGCCACAATGTCCTTTTTATCCCGTTATATTATATGTTTTCTTGGCATGTTCTGATTCTGTTATGAAAAGAACTTTTCTTCGTCGCAAATGATGCAGCTACATTATTATATATAGCCATTATCTATATTATTCTGTCTGTATTAGGAAATATCCATTCATCTACATACATATATAAAGAAGTTGTTTGATTGTCTCGTAAAAGGACAACCTAAATTTCTAAAGCAATAAACAAAAAAATCAGATAGTAGCTTCTCTTTGTGTAATGTAACTAAAAAGTCATTTGTCAAAATTCAGTCCATAAAAGGAAACTTCATAATAAAATTAATGAAACGTCTTTTTCTGGATTGTATGTTGTTGTATGTTGTGTCCTTACTTAAAATATATTTTTTAATTTTTTTAAATGATTTTATTGTTAGCAACACTGTTTATAAAGTAGTACTAGCGGGTAAATCATTTTATATTATTTCAAGTATACCGACGTGAAGACAAAATATAACCTATAGTGCGATAAATTAGTCTCAGTCTCTCTGGTGTTTTCGTGCAATGAACATGGAAGTTAGTGTTATAGTGTCGTGATTAAGGTTACCCTTCTTGAGGTCCACGTAAGTTTACTTTATTATCTAGTGTCGTTAGCTAGGTCGTGGTGGAGGTGAGAGTTAATATATTATGAAAGAGCTCCTTAAACCTGCTCCTGGGTCTCAAGCCCCAGGTATTGCTCGCCACAGTCTAAATTGCATGTGTGTACGTTTTGCTGTACAGTAATGGGTATCATATATCTTTCGAAATAAATCGAAAATATATTAAAGAAGTTTTCTTGATGACTGGTTAATGAATCTAACATATCTGTCAGGGATTTTAAACGATGTGAAAGGAAATGGAAGGAGGAAGATGAGGAACATTGGGGAACACTAAAAGGGGGTGATGGTAATGAGTGGAATATTGGGTAAACGCGACGCAGATACTTCTACTGAACCGATAAATAATCAAATATGATCTCTAACAATTACGAGAGAAACCTAAGCAGTGCCTTGGACTTGTGACCAAGGTGTAGGCTTAAGGAATTCCTTTAAGTAATTACGACACTCACCTCCACTGCTAGGCTCTCTGTTTAAACCCAAGGTTAAACGCACATAAACCGAATCTAACACAAGGCTAACCTAACCTAACATTGTGTTTACTTAACCACGTGGCAATTACATTGTAAGGACTTACGTGACCTTAGTTGGACAGCACTTTCACACTACACTGCACTTGACACTATCACTAGCACTACTTAGATGATGTTCACTTCTTGAGAGACCGCGCACGACTAAGACTTCAGTTAGACTGTCGATCGCATATAAAGGGTCGAGGGTAGAGACTTTCAAAACAACGGAAGTGACTACTACCCCACTCCAACGCCATAGACAACGATAACGATTCGATTAATCGATAATCTTTTACTATGCTCCGACATATCTAATATTTAACGGCAATCTAAGCAGACAGCGAGCCAGTGAGTCCAAGGATAAATGTGCTGTTATATAACAATATCCACAAAATACTGAGTTCGCAAGTTTCTGTTTACTCACATGTTTTATTATTCATCGTAATAAGAACATGTACGAGGAACTAGAAAATTCTCTTAGGATTTATTGTGATTAGAAAAATGTTTACGGATGTGTATATGTTATTTGAAATGTATAAATGTACAATTCCTGTTCCTATAATGTGTTCCTGAAACTGGTCGAAAATGTATTAGCGTTTATTAAGTAGAATTGGCGGTTAGTTCCTTTTATATTATTATGTCAAGTATACCAACGTGTAGACAATATACGAGTATAACTCGCAGTGTGATATCCTAATATCATTTTGGAATTAACAGTACCTGGGTTACAAACCTGAAGCACTGGTATTGCCTGGTACTGACATCTAAAAAATAAATAAGAACTCATTTTCATCAGACATTTCTAAAAATGAAATATTTTTCAGACAACCATATTTAGATAAAAATATCTATTTGCATTGTGAAATTAAAGAAACTGTGCGTTGTCTTTGTGAAAGCAAATGAAAGAACAAAAATGAAAATAGCTTGAGTTTGTAAATTTAATTTTCGTGAAATTGTTGGCGAGTCTTTTCATCATGGACAAAAGCTTTGGGGCACGAATTTTAATCTTCAGTTACATGTCGTAGAACAGGTTGGCCTAAAATGGCCACAAAGCAACAAACGAAGCGAATGTTTGTTTTATCATTAACCATTATGTATTTCAATATTTGTGTAAGGAGAATGATTCCAAATTCTTTTCCTTAAACGACGAAGAAATACGTTTCGGAGTGGGTTTTCATTTCAAATAATTATCTGTATTCGTTATCGTAATATTAATTTTGTAAGAGCTACGTCAAAATATAATTATTTAACAAGAAAATGGTCTTAACTTGTTAGTAGATTTAAAAAAAAATGATAGATAAGGGACAAACGAACAGACGATCCACCTGATGGAAAGTGGCCATGGACACTGCCTCCTCGAATATCGAGTGAGGAGGGGGAGCGAAGAGAGGAACGCTGCGGTTTTAACGGACCCTGAGCCGAGTAGCCGGCCGAGAAGCCGGTGTTCACTAGATCATTATGCAGCAGTATTATGGGAGGGTGGGTAGATCTGGTCCACATGCGGCTCGACCGGAACCAGCCGGGGAACCAAGGTTTAAGTTACTCGCCTCTTACGAGATGCTGTCTCAGCTGCAAAAGGGAATTGTATTCTAACCCGTCCCCTCACGGGAAGATGACATTAATAAGAAAGATAAAAAATGTTTTTGGATTTAGGGTGGTGAAGTCATAAGGTAAAGTTTATAGGAGGTCTACACCTGGGCCACCATACCTAGGCACTGCTCGGCTTCTTGTCCATTTATATCATTATTTTTTACGCATTGTACATTATAGTTTAAAAAAATTTAGTAATTGCATTCATTTATTAGTTCGACACATTTCCATACGCATAAATATTTGCGTCACATATTAACCCTCGAAATTAATTATATTATTATGATGACATATTTCAATTTCACGCTTCTTGTGTTCCTAAATTGTTAATAATTTTGCTGAACGATATGACAATATTTTACTGTTGATAGTTTTGAATATCTCTTCTTATATAATATTATCGTAATATATTTCATTGTACTATATTAATAATTATGTTGAATGAAATTATGTCAAAAGTAAGCAAGAATTGGTGTTTACTAAATAGAAATTTAATTAAAATAAGAAATAGAGTACCTATTTATAATTTATTTTAATCATACATTATAATATGGAGAAATAAATTACATATAGTCCATTTTTTTGCATTTATAAAAAAATATTTGCAATTTTTAGAAAAAAGTACTCTACCTGTTATTTTTCCAGAATCTTAAAAAATAACCTTTTTTAGAATCTTCTCAATTATTATTGAGACAACATTTGTAACTTTTAGTATTATAAAGTATTACTTATTTATTCATATTCTTATGAAAAAAAAATAAAACAAAATTCTCATTCTAACAAGCAACAACAAAATATAAATTTTACCATAATTTGAGATTCATTGTTGTTTAATCTTTACTGTCCGAAATGATTGATGGTTTTCAGAAAAGATCTAGCTTTTTATACAGGCAGAACTTTAAAATCGCAAGTCATGTTTTAACTTCGTGACTTGGAAATTCTTTCTTAGATTATTCAAAAGTTCTCTGTGTTATTCATTGACCTAAAATACTATGAACTTACAATCAGCGTCAAAAAGAGTCGGTGGCAAAAGACAGCGTCTCTATGATATATATATATCGATCTTAATTCTAAATACTGATAACATTAGAAAAAGTGAGAGTGCATCATATTTTTAATAATAAATTACTACTTTATCGTTTTAAAGTATTTTTACGCTCAGGAAAATAACATGTCACAACATATAATCGAAACTATATATCTGTTCATGTGTAATAAACTAAATAGTGCAACTTGATTTGCAGTCGTTTAGATTTATACGATATAATTTATGCCTACCTCACATATATTTTTCGTGATATTTTCATGAAAACCCATCCATATTATTTTAGGTGAATAGTGTTATTATTTTTATTTTAAATATTTTCTATACATAGTACAAACCTCAGCCCGGATTTGAGCTAGAATTTTTGTCATTTTAAAACAAAATAAATATTCAAATTGCGTTCATTCAATTTTTCATCTTAGCAAGAAACAGATCTCGATTCTAATATGAATAAAAGTAGAATAGTTTGAACCAAAGTTACTTTAAAATGTGAATATCTCAGTTGAATAATTCAATGTTCATTTGTAACTAAGGAATCATCTTCTATATAATTTCTTGACTTTATTATAATATTATAAGGAAACTAATAAAATCTACTATTTCTACATTTTTGAAACTAAAAAAAATTTGTAATTTTATCTGAGTGAAAATAATATATTTCTTAATCTTCAAGATTTAAAATTCAAGACCAATTAAAGATAAAATTATAATATTAGACTAGTTTCTAAATAATTTGAGTAAAGATATATTTTCACTAATTTTATAACATTTTAGTCAGTGAAGTTAAAATAAAAAAAAAACAATAAAAATATAGATGCCATACCTATTTAATAAAAATAATGTTTCTATTAAACTAAACAAAATATGCCTGATTTTAAAGCAATTTTAAATACATTATAGTTATTTATACATTATTTCTACTGTTTTAGTAATTTAGTTCAAAAGAAATATCATTCATCTTATCGCACTTCCTTAGCGACTTTATACAACGTTCTGTTGTTCGTTCAACTTTATATCAACTTTATAACAAGATTAAAAATCTCTGGTAGCACATGTTCTGCACAATTATCTTTTCATAACTTAAAGTAATTAAGCTTGAAATGTTTGGCATTTAGAGTATTTTGAAAGAAAAATCATGGATGTATTCAAGGAGCATAAGCCGTGATGGCCCTGTGGTTGAGACTTCAAGTCTTACTCGGGAGGTCCGAGTTCGATCCTGGGCACACACCTCTGACTCTGAGTTATGTGTGTTTTAAGCAATTAAATATCACTTGCTATAACAGTGAAGGAAAAAATCGTGAGGAAACTTGCACTCCTGAGAGTTCTACATGTTCTCAAAGGTGTGTGAAGTCTGCCAACTGGGCCAGCGTGGTGGACTATGGCCTAATGCCCTCCTCATTCTGAGGAGGAGACCCGGCTCAGCAGTGGGCCATTGATGGGTCGTAATAAATGAATGAAAAAAAAAGCATACTGGAACATTACACAATTAATTTGTAACAAAATTTCCATATCATTACGGATTCTAATCTTAAAAATGTACTAAAATTTGACTGTGAGTTTTGTCTTTGAGGTTGCCGTTGGGGTTTAAACTATTGCTGAGTATATTATGTTATTTTTGAGAAGTTTCAAAGGAATAACCTTGAGGCTAAAGAATTGTAAAGAGTAGAGCAAAATGCAGTTTTAGTATTTATACTTGTGTACAGAAGATAGACTACAAAATTATAAGTAGTAGAATATTTGAATAATAGAAAATTTGCCTGTGGTGTTCCTAGATCATGGTTAAAATCCATCCACTCTTTTAATCTAATATTATTTATCGAACTCTAGTCGGATTCGTATGTTGATGGTCGAAAGCCAGTCTGGAAACCGATAATCTTCCACCAATGGGCGCTGGATTACTTGGCTCTTACGAGATGCTCTCCCACCTACAGAGGGGAATTGTATTCTAACCCGTCCCCTCACGGGTAGGAGATTCTCTACAATTATAACCCTAATAAGTTGCATCTGGCAACTTTTGGTCCGTTAAGTATTAGTGTTAGGCCGCAGGGCTTCACGAACTTTAGATAACTGTTAACCGAAAACTAGTTCCGTTTTACTACTGTTAAACTTTAATTGAGAAGTGTTAACTAATAATCAACGCAAATTTAACATGTTTTGCTCATTTACAATGTAATTTTGGATGTTATCTTTGTAAAAGTAGAACTTTTTTATTTCTGTACATCGAATTTCACCTAAATGCTATATATCATTAGTGTTCATGGTCGCTATTTTTAAAAGCTTTTATTTATTGAGACGTCATTCTAAAAACAATATGGCAGACAGCCTAAGATAGTGGACTAGATATTTTTTAAAATAATAATATTAACGGATAAAGCTGGGAAGTATACGAAAAATAAAATTACTTCACTCTAAATCCAATATAATATTATATTTTTCATTAAATATATTTATTGCATAACAAATTCAAGTATCGTCTATCACGTTCCAATATAGGCGACCATTTAACCTCCACGAACTATTCTGTATAGCATTTTTATTAGACTATCGGTAGAGATTTACATAATTTGTTGTGAGTAAATATCGATGGCGTGCGCTGGGTTTATATCAAGTATTTAAGGACGCTGAATTTAATATTAAAGTTATTTACTTTAACAGGGAAAGGTAGATTTTTTTACTTTTCTCTAATGTATTTTACCTCTAATTAATTTCAATTAGAATTTTTACAAAAGTTCCTCAATTATAAAAAAAATAGTTAATTAACAATGGTGTAACTTTTTGAAAAATCGACATGTAATTTTTTTTTCACCGAGGTTTTTTTCGTTCAAGTGTCTATATTACACCATAATTCATCCACATTTTTATATTGTTATTTAATATGATAAAAAAATTATTTTAGGTGATATACCGGCTTTTTAGACGGCGCGCCTATGGCATAACGACCTCGCGTAGCCTTATTTTTAGCGTTAAAAAACAATTATAAATAATAGAGATAGAGTTCCGGGAGTAAGGACTTTTTTATTGGAAATTTCCTCTTCTTTCACGATCTTTATTCAAAATTTAAGGAATTTTAATATCATTTTCGAAATTATTAGAGAAAAACTGAACACCTTTTTTTTAATCTTATTTTGTTAATAACAATCGCAATTTTTTATGTGCTAATATACCCTTAAAAATCACTTTTCTAGACGTCATTCCGAATCGAATGAGCTATCGCACATATTTTTGGGAGCTTTATTTCTATTTAACACGTTTTTGAACTCGTTGACTAGACTAAATATGCTAAATATTTAAATTAATCACGAAAAGTGTCCGATGCCCGATTTAAATTTTTTTAAATATTTTAATTCTATCCATTTTATCTTTACTATCAAATAATATATAGATTTATTAATTATAAATAATATTATATTTTTTTCAGCGTGAGAATACTTTAAAATAGTGGAATAATTTACTTCCCAAAAATATGATATACTATAATTTTGTGTTGCTGGCTAGTATTTAAAATTTAGATATAAATTGAATTCGATCTTTTGGAACTCCTGTGACTCAAATTTTTAAGCTCCGATTGTAAGTACATCGATTTATTGGTCAATGATTTATTATCTATAATTTAGTATAGAATAGCAGTATTTGACCGCTATTGAACTTAAACTATCTGGCGCTATATTGCACCGTACTCATTACATATTCTAGTGATAAAATAGGTGACCCAGAAAAAGTTCAAGTGCCAGTCGTAGACGCTCGTCTAGATACACTAACGGATACTTTAGACCAACTTCGAAATAGGACGAGCATTTCGGTTTGGTTGTTATTTTATATCCGCAAAATATTTGACATAGACTTATTCACTACTGATTCAAGAGTTCTAAACTTCATTAAATAAAAAATAATCTCAAATCCTCAATAATAAAATATATTTAGACATTTCGCAACGTAAAATATTAAAAATATCCCTTAAAAATAATATTTAATTACATTATTTATAACTCGATTATGCTTTAAACATAGAGGTTTAGTAATGTTAGTTTAGAACTCTCCAGATAAATTAAACAAACATTAAATATTGTTTAACCTCATAAATCCTGTAAATCGTTTAGTTAAGATTAAGTATAACTTAATTTCTACATATATAGTTAATATTAACCTATTTTATGGAATTTATATATTGACGCATTAAATAGTCTCACAAATCTTATGTAAGAGTGCCATGTGTACGCAAGCACGTTAAGTTGGATGTATAACGTATATAGGGTTGCCACAGTTTGAAGTTTTCCCTACCAACTAATTCTGTTGTTCTGTTATAATTATTTGTTTCATAAATTTTGAAAAATAAATAGACTCATTATAAACCAGATGGATGATATATACTATATATAGTAATGTAGTAATTTTACTATTTAGAAAAACAGTGAAAGAAAGAAACGTATTAGCGGCCAAAATTAGAAAAAAATGAATATAATATCAGCAACTTGGCCGCTTTATTATCAAAATAATCTACACATCTGTGTTATTCTTGATGTAAGCAAAGTTAAATTAAACAATAAAAATAACATTTTATTCAATTAATCAAATCTTGTGAGTCAATATAAACTCACCTTATCGAAATATATATGTATATGTTGCAACGGATGACAATATTATCACTTGGTATCTTGAAGGTGATGTGATGGTGGAACCAGAAGATGGATAGTGGTGGTTACCAGAAAATTCCTTGACCTTGTACTAATAGTAGTCCAAAAGTGAAGAGTGGATGTCTCGGTGCATAAAGTTCAAATATAACCTAAAATATTTAATAGTTATAGTTAAGTAGTTAAGTTAAGTAATTACTTATATTTTATATTGATTTTGAGAATTTTGTAAAAATTAAGCGAAAAAAAAAACAATGGCAATTTTTTCGCTAACCGTAGTATGGACGTACGTGCATCGTATTGTAAATCAAAGCTGCATTGCGACGAAGTTTCATTTTCCTATTTTAGCCTTTTGCTTTTGCTACAAAATTTAATTAATTTTATTCTTTGGTTTAAAGTATATAATACAAAACCCTATAGTAGAGTCGTTGTCAGTCAGTCAGTCAGTTACGCAATATAGATTTATGTGAAAAATCGCTTCAAAAATTTATATGTTTTATATATTGTTACTCAATCACACAAAAACGACTAAACTAATTTCAATGAAATTTGGCACACAGGTTCTTTATAATCTGGATTAATACAGAGACTACTTTTTATCCCGAAAGAAAGGAAAATTCACATGGAAATGAGGGAGTTGTTCACACAACACAATAGGTCAACGGGTTGATATGAATTTTGCATATGAGAGATCAAAACCATAATTATACGATACTTTATATGGAAAAATATGATATAGAATTGTTTAAGTTATAGAGTACGTTAGAGTGTGAATACATTTTTCCTGAGGAAAATTCTTAAATTAGTGCATTAGAAATAGTTTTGTCAATATGGACCCGAATCAGAAGTTTCCTTGAACGAAATTGCGAGTGTATTATAATCTGAAATAAGATTAATTGTTCTCTAAAATTAATCTTTAATTATATCAGTTTATTTCTGATTCGATACAAGCAATGTTATAAATTAGAGTTGGTAACCCTAAATGTTGATAATATTTTATCCTATCTGCGTCACGTCGCGGTACACAAACCGGGAAGAACATGTAATATCTGTACAATATATAATGTTTTATTGTTCACTTGAAAATATGTCCTAAACGAGGTTTAACCGAATATCCTATTTGTTTAAAATTATATAATTTTATCAAAATATAGATTTATTGCACGATATTTTTAGTATTACAGGTAAACTGCTTTTGTAACTCATAAATACAAATTTTGTACTTTTGAGTAGATTTATAATTTTTTAGTTTATAAAAATAAAACTAATCGATATAAATAAATATGAAAATATTTAAATATAATGCAGATCATCGTTTATGATTTCTATCACTAGGGATGGGAAAGTATTATTATACAATAGTATAGACCTTTTTTTTACGCGACAATATTAATATATTGACAATTATAACAATCTTGTTACCATGGTAACAAACTAATATTGCTTAGACTGAGTAGAGATGAAACGGTTTACCTCGATACTTTCCCTTCTATATCAAGTATAATAAAGAATCGAGCAATTAACTTTTTAAAAGTACGTAACAGTATATATTTTACGTATCATTTGTTATATACAAAATATCAACTTATAAAATATTGATTGTTAAAAACTAATTCAACCATTAAGTACTATTTTAGTTCTAAGATTTATTTTTGTTTATAACTTTATTTTTTGCAATAAATATCCGGTTGGCACTTATTTGAATAACAAAAGTAAGATTTCTGCCTCGTTTCGTTTAAGAAACTTTCCAGACGTTGGTTTTGTGGTGTATTCAACATTTTTTTCAAATGCCAAACAAGAGTTTTACCAGAAGTTTGAAAGTTCGTTTTAGATGTTATAAAAATAGCCATAAAATATAAACTCTGTTAAAACTACTTAATTTTTTTCTGATATGCCAAAATACAACTATATAAAATGTATCTGGATATATTTAAACATTTTGGTGAAGCGTAAAAGACTTATTTAATCCTCTAAAAGAGTATATTACTACATGTAACATTATATAAATACTTAATAGAGATTTGTTTTATATACAGCTTGGTTTTATTTTGCTACTAATCTCCAAAGCGAGAAAGTTTTAAAGCAGTTAAACATGTAATGAACTTTTTATCGTATTCAAGTATCACGAAAAGCAAAACACTGAGATAATTTATACGTTGTAATAATGTATATTTATTATATCTATTCCATCAAAAACTTAAATGTGAAATGAGAGCCAAGTTCAATGTAAAATGTCGACAAAAGAATTCTATAATATCTATATGTCTGCCAAGTTCTGTGTAAAAAAATCTTAAAATCCTAGTTCTTGAAACATGCAAGATTTCTATACTAAGAAGTACTTGCGAGTGCTACTTATGAGGTAATATAAATACTTAAATTTTAATTGCAAAATGGAATTATTTCACTTGAGATGTAATTTAAGCTCAAGATTTGACTTCTGGACAAACTAAAGGACTTTAATAAATGTGCCAAATTTCCTGTATGTAGGTTAAATAGGTTCTGGACGTGTGAAGTAAAAAGTTGCTCGAAATGGTTCGTGTCCACACTCGACAGCTGCGCTGCTGAACTTGGCTGAACACGCTGCCGCATGTTACTGTTAAACTGGGTTAATAACTAAAAATGTATGTTTTATTATCTATCGTACTATCTTTCTTCTATATCTAATCCTCAAGAAAAGAAACGGTATAAGAAGCTAGTATATAATAAAAAATATCAAGTTCATGTTTCATGTCAGATTTACTGTGAGTATAGCGCCACGCTACGACGTGCTACGAAATGCTACGCAGCTACGAAATTCATGAACTAAGCAATTACATTTTTATATTTTAACATTTTTAACATAATATAAAAGCCTTTATTTATAATATTAAAATAGATACATTAATACAAATTCCTTCTTAAATTGATTTATCATCATGTAAGTAGAGCGTAGATTAGTATAGAGTGATCAATAAGATGATAAATAGTTTTGATTAAAATTAATACTTTTTGATTAAAAACCACGAAACCTTTGAATAAATGTTCAATATTTTTCCAAAAAAAAAAAGAATTTAATTGGTGTCTATTAAAGTAATTTATTCAAGCCTCCTCTTGTTTAACATTTCTGTTCTTATTTTATTATTTTGCTCTTCACATGAAGATAAGAGCTCTTAAGGTTCTTCAAACGTCTTGAAATGAAACATTTTATTGTCAGATTTTCTACTTCCGCTATAAAAGTAAATTGTAACGTTTATAGCGAATGAACTGTCACCCTTGATTCCATCTTGGCATCTTTTATTTAGATTTTGTAAATTAAATTTATTCGAGAATTTCGTCATTTATTACCTAGAGAAATATTTTTTATAAATTATCATAATTTATATTGTTACAAGCTTGGGTTCATAAAGCAGAATTAAAGTATTCACTTGTTAGACATTTCTATGAAAGATTACAGATTTATTGATAGCAACATCAAGAAATCTGGAATCTTTCATAGTCGTTTTAGGACAACGCTCCATCCATTTCATTGCACCTTTGACACCATGAACACCTTTTACTTTCCATTCTTTGATTTTTAACAAGTTATTATGTATAATGCTTTCTTAAACAAAACAATAAATAATTTTTATCACCTATTTTAAACGCTTAGCGGATGAAGCAAATGCAGGAATAGGTGTCAATTTATATTTCTAGTCTTTTTTTCAATTTATAGCTTTTCCATGTCAATTTCCTTCTAGAAGTTTCCATAAAAGGGTTTTTTAGAGTGTTACTTCCAAATTTAATTTAAATCCATATTTCTAGATTCAGTAGACAGCACGACGATGAATCCACCAGCTTCCTCATTATAAACATAGATTTATTCTTATAAATAGTGTTACCTTCATAATAGTTATTGGCACGTATATTTTGATCTGTGTACTGTTTCATAAAGAATAAAATACCGAAACATCATATATGGCAGTGATCCAAATGACTTTCCCGTGGAGGTAAATTTCTTATATCTAACTTCACAACAACTATAGACAATAAAAAAAGGCGCATCGTTGTTATATATAGAATAACAAAATTACTGTTTTAACCTGTTGTACAAAATAATTTTTGAAAACTTGTAATTGTCATGTATTATTTAAATTGTATTTAGTTATAATTCGATTGATCTGTTGAACTTATCCAAGTTACATAAGAAAACAAATTGAAGTGTTGTGTTAATGAACCAAATTACATAACCATCTAGCATACACTAAAAACTTATGAAATTTACAAATAATTACCACCCTCTTAAAACCCTGGAGTTAGTCCAAATTAGTACGAATATCAGATACATCAGAATACAACTAACAAATATGCACTATAAAACGTATTCAAAACTTTGTTTCTGTATAATAATATTCTGGTAATCGAATAACTTAAAAAATATATCATTTTATAAAGAGGCAAAATTAATGTATATATGACAGATATAGATAATCTTTCTACAAATAACGTGCTGTGAGCACTGTTTGATGTAGTTTATGCTTCCAATTTGAGGCTGTTAACAAGCTCGCGGCAATATTAGCAATCACGTAATACACAGACATCGGATGTCCAGCCCGCACTCCACACCAGTAAACGTTTTATCGAATTCTGAAATTGTTACTACCTGAAACTGTTCTGTAAAATTGCGTATTGGCTGTCAGTTATCGTATAATTGGTTAACTTGTTTTATGTATTCTTACTTATAATACATACTTAGCATTAAGACAGCGCCTTGAACTTGATCAAGATTACGAGGCTCCGTTACGTTAACAACGCTACTAGAGAACGGACTAAAGTTGGTTTTAACCACGACTCTATCCACGCCACTAATATGAACTTTAAATAAAGTTCACTGTATGAAATCACTAAGGTGACTGCCTCCAATCCATTGGGATAGAGGTTAAATCTATAGGACCATCAGCATGCGAATCCGACAGCCAAGTGTCATAGACGCGTTCCGGTCCAGCCGCATGGGGCCCGCGGATTAATCCTGCCGATCTAGTGGACTCTGGGCTCTAGCTCAGGGTCCGCAACATTTTTTCTGTACTCCCCATCCCTACTCTATCTTCGAAGATGCAACGCATCGACAAAACAAGAGGATATATCTTGTTTTGTCGATGTCCATGGGCGACGGTGGCCACTTACCATCAGGTGGACCATCTGCTCGTTTGCACCTTATCTACCATAAAAAATGACAAACATTTTGAGGCTATAAAATTAACCAATTGGGATAATGATCTTTCTAGTAGTCTTTAACTCTAACTGAAGTTTCGTAATATGCTCTTATTCGAATTGAATTCGTTTTTATTAAAAGTGGGTTAAAAATATTCAGCTTATTTTTAGAATTAGCACACTACACGTGATTTATCTACTGGATTAGTAATGTCTTTAACCGACATCGTTTAATTTACCATCTTGCTGCATCACTTATGTATGCTGGCAGAGCAGAGTACTCAAACGCTTTCATTTGCATACTCGTCCAAATGCTATTACAATACAGGGGTGGTATTCGATAACTATTATTTATTCATATTATAATATATATACTATTTTATGTTATTTTGCCTATCTTTCAACGTACAACGATGACTCCAATCGATGTGATTTTCAAGTTACGCCGGCGTCTTACTTCAACTTTAATTGCAATTCTCCAACTTAAACATTGAACATTAATAAGTACGGTCTATACACCAGGACGTATATATAAATTAATTTGAATGTTATGTCATTTATAACAACTATAAAAGGAATCAAAACGGTTATAAAATTCAGTCAATACTCAAAAATGTCAAATATTGAGTATAGGTATTAATTATATACTAACGCAATTTGGTTTTATTTATAGTATTGTATACAAATAAATAATTAAATTAAATTTCTTTGAAAATACAACAATTTATTAAAAAACGGGAAAAATTCCAGTTATGAACTAAAACGAACGAAATAAACCATAAATTTAAAGTACGACTTTCAACGGGAAAAAGAAGGATGAGAAAACCACATCCGATTTCGTATAAAAGTTTTTGCGTGATGGACGCATAACAATACGAACAGACAAAGAAAAATATAACAATAATTGCTTTACCTTCTGCCCAATTTAAAAAGCTGTTGTAATACTAGATAACAAATATGGATTAAGTATTATAACTCACGGAGTGGTTACTTCCCTGTGATTTAATCTATTTTTAACCCGTCAATGGTCATTTGCTGAGCCGGGTCGTCTCCTCATAGTTACAGGGAGTTAGGCCATAGTCCAGCACGTTAGCCCAGTGCGGGTAGACTTCACACACTGAAAGAGAAAATCATTGAAACTCTCAGGAGTGCAGGTCCCTCACGATGTTTTTCCTTCAACGTTAAAGCATTGATTTTTATTAGCTTTAAATACACACGTCTCGGTAAAGTTAGAAGTGTGTTCCCAGGATCGAACTCGGATCTACTAGGTTATCACTGCTTTTACATATATATATTTTTTATATTTGTTAACAAATGTTTGTGATTTTTTTGCATACTGGTAAATGTTGTAACCAAGCGCGTGTTGGTGGATAACCGCAAAGCGCATTTCGACATCGCCCAGCGGTCGTGTGGTTTTGTTTACATGCTATACTTGAATTTATTAATAAAACAAAGACAAAATCTTATATTCTGAACATCTCCCTTATTAGAGTATTAAGGTAATCATTTTTTTTACAGAAAACTAACTAATCCGGCCTAAAAAGTATCACATCTCGCAGTTGGTACAAATTTACACTCATTTATAAAGCTAATAATTCTTCCATATTTACAAAAATAACAAGGAAATCTAATTTTATTAAGGTGCAAAGGTTTTTTATTTCTATATGATTTAAATATATATGTCGGAGGTGTGAGTTAGGTTTAGGTTAGCCTTCCGTTAGGTTAGGTTAATGTTAGTCTAATCTTGGGATTAAACAGTGAAACTAAGCAATTGAGGTGATTGTCTCGATCGAATAAAGGAATTCTTTAAGCCTACACCTTGGTCACAAGTCCAAGGCACTGCTTGGGTTCCTGTCATGATAGTTCATGGGAGAATAGTACGAGATCGTAATGTTTAGTTATATCCTGACCTAATGATTGTATATCCTCCTTTTTTTATGTTTCCGACATATATTTAACGAAAATGAAGTATGCTGTACTAAATCTGCGACCCATGCTAAATTGTTTAAGAGCTATACTCAATGAATAAATAGCAATTCAAAAGGAGCATAAGCATAATCAAATATGTATAAATAAACTTACGAGATAACCATTTTATTTAGCAATTTTAATGATTAGTTTCCTTCATAAATCCTTATTCGTATTCCATCCGAGTAAAAAGTTGTTTTGCTTTAATGAGAAAACTTTTAACAATACTACTAGAAGTTAAATGCTTTAGATTGAAAGAACGCAAAAAATCCAACAACTCATTTCATTTAAAGTTAAAAGAAGGTTTTTAAAGTTAAACTACAGTAGTGTTTGGTATTTACTTCGAATCGCTTTGAACGGATAGAATAAAATTCTTATTCAAGAAGAATTCGGGCAGTACCTGCTAGTGATGTGGATGTAGGTTTTCAAAGGTTTTTTCAGTAATTACAACACTTATCTCAACTGCTCCATGTTGCTATCTTACTTCTTACTAAACTAACTTATCATACAGTTAATGGACTAAAGAGTTTTATATACATTTTATTATGATAGTCAATAAGAGTGAGGGCGATTGTCTTTTTCCATTTGAACAAATCCCTGGCCATAATTTTAAAGTTGTTAAAAAAAAGAACTTACAGAAAATAGAAGGAACATAGAGAATAAAAACATTATAAGTAATTTTACCCTACAACTTGCATAAAATAGGATTTATTTAACGATTTATACGAGATATTTTTCACTTCGATTGCGAGGAAATGAAACATTCATACAATTACAGGTTAAAATATATTTGCCTTGATTTAGTCATCTATTTTCCTAGATCGTGGCAATATCTAAATATTTAAATCCAGAAATGAAAAGATAAGATTTTATTTACATAAAGACGACAATACTACGGCTTATACAGGAAACCTGGGACTTGCGATCCAGGTATAGTTCTATGGAGCATACTCGCATTAACGCTGCCTCCACTGCTCGTCCTCGCAACACCAAAACCAAAATGTATGTTTACCAACGCCAAAGTTTATGTTTAATAAAAGATGTTCGTATATCTGCTCCCGGTTCTCAAGCCTCAGGTACTTTTATATATATTTATAGAGGAAAGGCTCGGTATATTGTCTAAAAGTGCATGTTTTAATTTCATATACCATGTACCATGACGTATTATGCTGGGTCTACATTAGCGGGCTACGGCGAAAATTCGTTTTAACGCAATGAGTGTGGACGGGTAAATGGTTGCAACGCGAAGTATTTGGGCGAAGACGTTTAACTATCGGGGCACTGTCGGTAAACTCGCATCAAAGGGAATTGTCGCGAAAATATTCGCTTGTATGGCCACACCTACGCACTTCCTTCATTTTGAACAGCCTACATCTCGGTCGCTCAACACAACACAATCTGACACGATGAATCTTTGCCGTTAATGTGGACAAGAACCTCGCGTATACCCGTACACGATGTTTTTAGCGCGCCAACGCAACACGAATAGTCGCCAGCTAGTGTAGACCCAGCATTACTGAGCAGAATAGAGTTAGCAACACTGTTAATTCGTAAGTTGTTTTTTTAATTTTAAGTATACCCACCTTAGAAGATAACATAACATCTTATCTGATAGATTTAAGTCAGTCTATCGCGCAATAATTATTAAATAAGTAAGTGTAGTGTTGTTTGGTGGTGTGGTGACTAGACCTCCGTTATTGATATACACACAAAATAAAGTAGATTTTATTATCTCTTTCACATATTGGTGGAGTGTGTACGGAACGAGCAAGAACGACTGCAATTGAGAACCGCACTCCCTTATATTTTTTATTTTGCCTCATGTAGCAGTATCTTGTCCGCTGAGACCAAGATGCTGTATAGTAAAGTTAATGTAGCTCTTAAGCGACAAATTTTATTGTTTTTAATGGTTGCTTCTATGGGGGTGGCATGTTCTTTTATAAAAAAAAAACCCCAAATAAAATTAAAAAAAAACATCTGATAGAGTAATTGAGTCGTGTTGGTGAGAGTTTACAAGCCACAGGTAAAACTTTCATTTAAAGTGCATGTTACAGTCTTTTGAGTGTTACTATACAGTATACTCCCCATTTACTGCAATATATTCCCATGTATTAATAAACCTTCTCTTATTTCTGTAATATCATGAAAAAGAAAAAGGCCTTATATATAATATATTACGCAATTCCAATACACAAAGTACTTACAGTTCACGAGATTTGATTAATGAGCGAACGAGTAATAAAGAAACAAAGTTTCACCACAGAATACATACACTGAACTTGTTAGATACTAGATACTAGTGAAATAAATAATGTATAGGATTATAGACGATCCTGTAATACAGTCACGTCCCCGTGGGAATTGTAGCGCACTTCCAATGCTTAGAACTACTTTTCTTCAGCAATTCCGTTTAAATATAAGGAATTGTTTTTAAATCTATTTAAGATATACTGCACAAAAAGACGCAATAGTAAATAATCATATGCAATTTCCATTAAAGTTACAATAACATACTTAAGCAAACATTTCGACTTTACTTTGTGAAACATGAAAGATTATCTCTAACTTAACTGCTTTAAAATAAAAAAATCAACTCACAGGCATCGGATTTAAAAAAGTTCACTGACTAAACAAATGCACTGAAACTTGTCGATTATTTACTGAAACATACTTCTTTAACTTCTCCACTTCTCTTCTCTACGACTTCTATGCTGTGAAAACAATCTAGCACCTTATAATCGGTTTTCGCAATTTATACTCTTATATGTGAAAATTTTTAGATCATCTTCATTCAAGGATGTAACTTTTATTTATATGAAAAAGAAAAATGGCAAATAATATATTCCTAAATTATATTAAGCTTAGTGGAGACTTTCTATCCAGTATAATATAACTACAAATAGTTCACGTTGGTGTTATAGCTACTGTTACCGCCATATTGTTTAGTCAGATTTATGATACTTCATATTTATAATTAAGTAAAGCAGTGCGAAGTGTGTTCAAATTTGTGTAACTGAAAACTAGTTTTTAGTATCATAAGACCATGGTAACGATGAGTTATATTTTAATTAAATAAATATATAAAATCTTTTACCATAATATGTGTCAGACAATTACATTTATTTAAACAAATAATATAAAATCCATAAAGAATTTTATTCTGTGGCGATTTTGAGGTTTTTCGGTTCGGTAAAGATTGCAATTGCTTTACTCTTTCGTACTTTATTTTTGTTCTGATCACTAAAGTCTAAAGACAATTGGTTTTCAGCAATATTGGAAAATGCAGCAATTTACAAAGAGACATTGGATATGAATGATTCATACAGTTCCCTACTTTTATACACACTACCTACTAACTTATAAAAGATAACTTAGAAGACAAAATTGTCTTAAAAATTAAGGAAAAAATAGATTCAAAAAACAAAAATATGTAGACTATCTTTTTAATCTATGATTATATCGTCAGTATGTCAGTACTTTAACCATACCTACTTTATTATGTAATAGAGATCAAATGCAATAAATGTAAATAAAGCAAAAAGGTCTCTGAAACTTTTTTTGTGTGCCAGTATTATTGTTTGATTGGCCTATATTTTTAATAAAAATTAAATGAGTGAATCCCCCTAAAATCGTAAAGTAATGGCTATAACCTATATCAAATCATTTCAACATTCAATATATTATTTTAATGGTATATTTGACGGTTTATTTCATACCCGTGAACACTCATAAGAGGCGAGTAACCCAGGACCCTTATTGCTGGTAGGGGATATGTTCCCCAACATTTACAACATTTAAA
Source organism: Limenitis camilla (assembly GCA_905147385.1). Classification (NCBI taxonomy): domain Eukaryota; kingdom Metazoa; phylum Arthropoda; class Insecta; order Lepidoptera; family Nymphalidae; genus Limenitis; species Limenitis camilla. The sequence goes on along the minus strand of LR990230.1, from coordinate 11,172,702 downwards.
AAAAATCTTGGATCGAGGAAACATACCTATACCTATAAATAAAGATTTTTTTATAATAACAACGTCACTTTAAAATCCTCATAATTCATCTTTCGTTTCAATATGATAAACAAAAACAAATTAAATTCAACCGGAAAATGCTAAGAATTTAAAAAAAATTGACAAACTCACAGTAAATAAAGTCAGGTAATATTCGAATCCTAATTTGGGAACAAACCTTGAGATGCTGATCAAAGTAAAAGTAATATAATATACACAGAATAAATACAATCTTATTGATAATTGTTCTTGGAGACAGTAGAAATAGGAATTGGCATTATTGGCTTTCTTATTGAAGTATTACCAGATGTGGCTTCAATAAAAGAGTCTTTGGAGCATTAAATTTCTAATTTTCGATCTTCCCCTTCAATTGACGTCAATTTTAAAATTTGATTATACCCAATTCGATTTAAGATATAAAAAAAAGCTGTTTAACTTTTGATATCGTATTACCTATTAAAACGAACACTATGTTATTTCTAAGTATTCGTTTTATTTTTAACAATCTCTACATGCTGTTTTGACATTCGGTATAAATTATTTTTCTTATTCAACTCTCTTGTAGGCAACTAATTTTCTTGTCATCTTTTAGCAAAACTGAAAAAAGTTAATTGAACAACTCTGCTTGCTGAGATTGAGTTTTATTTACTTACTTTCTTATTATACCTTTGAAAAAAGATGTACCTACTATTTTCATGACATACACTCCGCTCTTTAACAAATTATATTATGTATACATATTTTCATACGGTGCCGCAAGAAAAGTTATGTTCTTTTTAAAGGAAGAGGGTAAAAAGGTATATGTGTGCCAAACATCCCTTGAGCTGAATTTACAAGATGTGCGTACCAATACTGAAAGTTACATTTTTATGACCGCCTCCATTAAAACTCAAGAGATATCTAATTATAGCGACGTTTCCTTTGCCAAATTTTATTATAAACTACATTCACCTGTACTATATGCGCAGAAGACTCGGTCCCCGCTATTACCACATAGTTCAACGATCTCATATACCTTAAGTGCATACTTGCGGCATTTCAGGTCTCGGGGCGCCTCCGTTAAACCGTCAATGTTAAAGGTTTGCGAACCCTTTAATCTTCTTCCTCACGTTTTGCTGGAATTTATTGAGATATTTTAGATATAGAAACGTTTTACTACTAGATAATGTATTTATTTTTGAAACACGTAAACGAATAATCTGAAAACTTTCAATTTGTTACAAAATTATTTATTTTCGGTTTTGGTAAACTGACCATGATCTATGTCGATGAATGGGGAAACAGTTTTCCAATGGCAAATTTAGGGTCCTCTCTCAATACAGATTATACAGAACCCTCGGTGCGCGAGTTCAACTCGTACTTGACCAACTTTTTGTTAATTTAAAGATAAATTACCTGGTCGTCGCCATATTCTCCCTTATTGTTGCATGAGCATTATGAAAATACTTGTTCGGTATTATACGAATACGATGTAAATTGATTTAAAATGACATGTTTAATCAACTGATACCCTAATTTATATTTAAGTATTATGTATGCGAAATAATAAGTCTAGGCTAAAAATCTTTTCTGTCACTAAATAAATTATATGTAGTATCTTGATGTAACTGCAAAATAGAAAGATAAACCAACAAAAATACTTACTAATATTAATATATGTTACTTTATCCATATCTAACATACAGTCGCTCTGTAATTGATTACCAAATATTTTAGGTGGGAGGCTCGGTTTACCAAGTCGTCAGATAAAGAATAGTTCAAACAACGTAACTCAATCGTCTGTTTGAATTGAGATGTTTTTACAGGCAATGTGTATTTTGACTACTATTACAATACAATACTAACAGTATCGAGTTATTGGAAGAGGGGAGAGGATGGAAGGATATCTGTTAATATTTCAATCAAAGATGAAAGAATAGTAACTTAAATATCTGTATAATATTTTAACTAAATTAATAATAAAAATCTTTGTTTCTCTACAAAAATTCAAAATTTTAACTAAGTATAACCCGAACACTTCATAGGTTAGACAGTATATATATAGATTTTGGGTTTTTGGATTATAAAGCTCATACTATAAAAGCATTTTTTATTTAGGTCTTAATAAGGTGTACTAATATTACATAGACACCCTTACTACTATCCTATAGGAGCCTTACCGAGCTTTTATATAATTAAATATCTGGTACTATTGTATTATGTATAGCGTCTATAATACCCGATCTTTTCTTACATCCACGAGGATTACTCCCCTATCTGAAGTATCTTCTATAGTCATATAAAAAGCCAGATGTTGCTAATATCTCTCTTCCAAGAAAAAGTAGGATTCAAAAAAATTAAAAAAAAATATTTATAACTGTTTCATATCGAAGTTGTAAAAAATTATTACAATTGTTGTTTTCATATGCAAATATACGTAGCATACACAAAACAGCGTCAAAACTCAATTTGAAACATTAAATTTTATTATTACCATTGACGATCATTGGAACTGTGTAAATAAAAAATATATTTTATTTCTACAACAAAACGACACACAAAATAAATGCAATATTATCACATTTTTATAACAGAAAGAGGTGAAAAAACAATGTAGATATTATCATTTGAGAATCTTTGACTTGGATTGTTGTTTGTTTGTTGCTCATAAATATTATAATGCTATGACATGTAACAGACAGTAACAGAAAAAGCAGACACTCTATTATAATACATATCGTAACGAATCATGATACTTAATTGATTCGTTACTTCGTGAATTACATAAGTGTGAGAAAGAGATAAATTTTGTTTTTTTAAGTAATTTAAAGTATGTTTTTACACATTAAATAACTATATTATTAGAACTACACTCAATGCTAACATCTGACAAACGTAGGAAAGACGTCACGGCTTATCATTTCACCAGCAGGAGTTTCGGTGAGAATTTAAAAGGAAAAATATTTCAAAGAGCAATTTTAAGCATTGCAGAAATAATATATTTTTAGCAAAAATAGATTCTCTACGTCATCTAACAACTACTCTGTGTAGTTTTTTAAAATCAGTCATCATCATCAAAGGGATCGGAAAAGGAGGGGAACATCCGATTTGTTTTTAACTTTCCTGAACGTAAATTACTATGGTTATGTCTATAGTTTAATTGTTATTGTATCCTTTTATTATTGTTATCTACTGTAGAACTTTATACTCCTTATTCAAGAAGCTGGATAACCGCACTGATAAGAGGCATAATAATGGCGTTTTGTTTGCTTAGGCTTAGTTTGTTTGTTTAGGACCATTAAGCAGTCAGCAGAATCTTATCTAGTTCAATCGCTAAATATGGATATTACTTCATTTTGATATTATATAAACTAACAAACAGGCCAAGCCGATTTGAATATCTTAGTAAATTATAATCGCTTGAGGAGTCATTTTTAATTCTATTTTCTTTAATTATTTGAATTGTTATATAGATCATCTAGATTTGTACTCACTTTAACCTCTGACCCTATACAGACGGGGTGTTATAAGTTTAGCTTATCTATATGTCTGTCTCTGGCATCGTAGTGCCAAAGATAATGGACCGACTCTGATGAAGTTTTATTTGTTTGAAAGGTAATTTAATTGTGATGGTTTTTAGCTATAATTTGTCTAGATCTTTAAAGACTATCATCTCATTTCTAACTTGAGAGCTGCGTGACAATATTAATATATTGACAATTATAACAATCTTGTAACCATGGTAACACACTGACATTGCTTACACAAAGTACTGTATATGAAACTGTATTTCTCGATACTTTGTTAAGCTCTCTTGTTAAGTCTCGGTACTGTGTAAAGCTTTTATTTCATTTTATGAATATTTGCTAAGTTTGTGTCGACTATTTTTGATATGCTTAACTACTTATATACAGTTTTCAAATTTTTCTCCTTGTGTGTCCTATAAACCATAACTTTTTTCCAAATTATACAAAATCAATGAAATAAACATTAGTGCATTGTCAAATGATCGTACAAGTAGAGTTTGTCGAAAAAGAGTTATAAAACTGTTTTTTATTATTAATAGCAAACTGTTAATATATTAACACTATGGAAACAATGAAAGCTGTTTAAATTACATCTGGTCTCCAACTGTATGCTCTGGCTCTGAAACATTGCCTCATTAAAAATATACCCGTTCGTGATGAGCGCACCGCAGAACCCGTAAATTCGCTTTCCTTTCATTATCTCTTTTCTGCTATTTAAAATAAACTTACAACGTAAAATAATACAATTTAATTACTTAATTCATCTTTATAGTACACCATTGTTTTACTTATCTGTTATTATTCATGTAAAACCTTCATCAATTTAAAAAAAAGTGTCAGATTTTAAAAATTTATAGTATCGTAAGTTAATGCAGTTGTTCTTGAAAATATAAACCTACCTACTAAAAGATAAAATTAACACTAATATAAGTTATAAATTAAAAAGTTGGAAACAGACAACATTAATTTATAATAAAATTAATGTTGTCTGTCACCATCTTCTGCCTGGAGCAGGAGCAGCAATTTGAAAATGCTGGGTGCTCCTCCACATCTTAACTAAATTATGTAGTATACAGTTGACATCTTAAGTAATCCCTAATGGTAACACAATTTCACTATGATACTTAATATTCACTCTATGAAATCACTTGGCAAATGTCCTGATTCATTCATGAGGAATGATGAGTCAGTTGTCAGGATGCTACTCAATCTAGTTTAGTAACAAAACCAATAAGAACTATTCGCCTATAAAAATGATCAAATGTGTCTAACTGTTTAGTTTTCTGATTTACATTTTTGCTTAAATATTTCTCTCAGATAAAAACATAGTTATGCGAACACAGCGTGGATTGCAAATATTTTATTTTTGTAAAGCATTTTATCTATGTTCAATGATTTTCCACAATGGCTGCATTGTTTTCTACAATGCTTCAACCGGAGTTGTCTAGTAATTCGAGAATTGTCTCTGACCTCTCTACAATTGTAACAGTATAAAAGAATTCTCAATTTTGCAAATGCATCTGTAGAGTTTACCGGTTACAAATATGGCTACTCTATATACAAAAGAAAGAAAGTACTTTTTATTTTATGACAGTTAAGGGGCAAGCTAGATGGTTAGTGGTCACCGTCGTATATGGGCATAGGCGATAGAAGAGAGGGTCTCTTGTATTGCCATCTCGAAGATAGAGTGAGGAGGGGGAACATAGAGCAGAAGGCTACGGTTTCAGTGGATCTTGAGGGATTACCCCCAGGCACAACATAATCTATTTATGAAACTATTTTTTTTATCCGATTGATTGATGATGACATGAGATGAATTTCCAAGGACTTATGATGGGTCACCGCAAGGACCTTCTGTTGGAACTGGGTCAACACAAACTATATATACATAGCAATAACTTTCGTGACATCAAGTCAAAACATTGTGTAATGATGCCATGTAAAATAAAATGATTAAATGGCAAAAAAAAATTACTGAAAATTTTAACTTTTTCATGTCTCTTACTACCCCTACCCTTAAGAATTTTTATGATTTTACTGTATTATTCAAATCAAATTTTTTATTTTTAATCAGTAGTTAAACCTTCGTCAAATAAGTGCTTAAAATCTATAAATATAAATTCCGTTAAAAGAGAAAATACTTGTAAATATTATATCACGAAGGTATTCTTACAAAGAATATAGATAATTAAGTATTTTAATTTGTCTTAACTATAAATAAGAAAACTGTATCCTTAAATGTCAAGTTGCAGCTGCTTCGCCAACGTTAATAAAATCCCGCACAGATAAGTCAACCTTTATAAATATTTATGAGTATGCCTGAGGGAAAGGGCTTCTAAAACGTTACTCCAATGTGGCTCAGGCTATTTGAGAAGACATCTTATATTCATTGTTTTGGTACAAGTATTTCCTTATGATTATAGGTCCATAAAAATTTTACATCTCGATGTCACTATCTACAGATTTCAAAAGAACTAAATACTTGACTGTTAGCAACACTTGATAATAAGAGTTAGTTTGGCAAGTAATTTCATAAAGTGATTTGACTTATTATGGTGAAACGAAACCATCTCTTTTTGAAGATAACGTAAGTGGTTCTTACTTGCTTTAGTTAAATGAAAGGTAACGAGGACAAGGATAAAAGAACTAACAGCTCCCGCCAAGACAATACAATTATGGATTACTGCTTTATATGTAGTATAGTAAAATTCCATCAAAATCAGATTTTTTTACCAGAAAAAGAATAACGTATACGAAATATTATAATTTATGTATTAATTAAATATTTTTGTGTTAAAAGAGAGTGATAAATAAAGAGAACCAATTACACTAGTTAGTTGTGATAATATACACTTGATACCTTGTATTATAACAGTACATATGTCTAAATAATAGTAATAAATAATAATCATTCGTCTCAATAAATCATATTTTCATATGATCTAGTCGTGAGCTAGTCTGTAATAATTCCTTACAGATATATTATTAATCAACAAAACTTATTATAAATTTGAAACTATACGAACCATCCAAATTAAATGTTATAATTATATTATATACTTATTTATCTTCACGTTTTCCTTATTTTTTTTATACATTTAAACTTTTTCAGTTTGACCACAAACAGGAGATTGACATAAACGAAAGTGTATACATATTATAATAAGTATTTGTTGTTTAACGTTGTGTATAAAAAAAAACTACGTTTAAAAAAGCCGACTTCAAAAACTTAAAAAAGGGACTAAAAAGTAAGAAATAATTCCGTTATTTATTATTCTCTCTTTATTAAGACAATAATATACAATAATTGTTATTTTTGAAGTCGGTGCCAGCAATAGTATTGTAACTATATCGAGCTAACTCTATATAATATATACATAGAATACATAATAAATATAAATAAATAACGCAAGAGGAAGACAGCAAGTCAATAACGGTTAATAAATCATTTATAAAATATTTAATTAGGCATGTGATCATCTAGTTAGGACCCTTAATACGTTGTGTAAATAATAACCATCAAAGTTCTTTTAGAGTATCAGAGGCATGAGTTCAATAGGTCATCGAAGAAGATAAATTAAACTAAATAAAGATCGATTTGCATTTTATTAAATTAATGTAATAACGATGCTGTGATGACGCATAGATGTATAATAATTTTATAAATAATGACATCAGAAGGATGTTAGTGATAAAGAAGATAGATGAAGGAGTCTCTCCCTTCCTCTTATAATATTAAAATATAAAAGAGAAAAGGGGTCGGCAGCCCCACACCCGCCACCGACAATGGGTTCCAACCAAATCGTGAACCCTCCAGGATAGAAGGTGGGAGCTATTTATAGTGCGCCTACACTTTTGATGCTACATTAGCAAGGACCGAAGTCCGGGTAATACAGTCAAGACTGCAGTTTTGAAAGCCGAAGCCTTAGTAAATCAGCCGAAGCTGTAATAATAAAAAGGCGTGAGCCTTGTGATGGAAACTAATCCAATAAAACAGCAAAGCTGCAAGGTGCAAAGACAAAGGGACAAGCCCTGGTTATAAATAAAGTGATAAATAAATCACTGGTTCAAACATCAGTTCGTAAGAACTCACAGCACTTAGGCGGCTGATTGCAAGGAATGCACATATTCATATTCACATAAATGTGTTATCGTTGCCACCGGAGTGGATATCGTTGCAGCCGTAGCTGATAATCGTTGCAGCCGGAGCTGATAAAATGTTGCCACCGAAGTGGATATTGTTGCAGCCGGAGCTGATAAGTAAAAACCACCGTAGTGGATAAGTCGTTGCAGCCGTAGCTGATAATCGTTGCAGCCGGAGCTGATAATCGTTGCAGCCGTAGCTGATATAAATATGTGTTATGGTCCACCTTAGTGGAATGTGAAATATGATATATGTACAACTCGCTTACAAAAAGCAACACTCCCATCGAGCATATGAGTCAAACAAAGAGACGTAATACGCCAGATCATTATTTTACGTGGCAGGCCACGGAAGTAAAGAGACAAAGTAGGCCACACTGTCCTATATGCTAGTAAACATCCCATAAGGATAATTCACCAGACGCCCTAGCACTATGACATGCTACAATGTCTATTTAAAAGCACTAAGCTAAGGGGCAGTCCTGACAAGGACTATTGATGCCACTCACAATGTCCATAAACAAAGTCCACGGACAATGCTCGTGGTTGTACCCAGCATCGCTAGAACGTACCACTTCGGCTAACAGCCTCCGCACCGCTCAGCAGCTGGATACGATGGTGTGATAGACACAACGATATCAACTGAGACGCCAGGACGTTGAAGTATCAAATCACAGTGAGAGTCACAAACAACATCGTCTGAGCCACGAGAGACCTCGGAGTATCAAATCATAGAATGATAGACACAGCGATATCAAACTGGACATCAGGACGTTGAAGTAACAAATCACAGCAATAGACACAAACAACATCGTCTGAGTCATCAGAGACCTCGGAGTATCAAATCACAGAGTGATAGACACAGCGATATCAACTAGGACATCAGGACGTTGAAGTATCAAATCATAGAGTGATAGACACAAACAACATCGTCTGAGTCACCAGAGACCTCGGAGTATCAAATCACGAAATATTCAAGACAACTTGTCATGGGGGTAGTCTGCTAGTAGCTGATGTAGCCACAAAGCCTACAAACCAGTCCACAGCGCATCGTCAAGAATAAAGCATATCCGGCACCGTACACAAGAATTCTCAAAGTAGAACTTAATCACACTAAGAGGCATCTCGCGTCCGTACCACCAAGATAAGCAAGGCTCCAGCAACAGACAGATGGACTTCTCAAAGAAAATCAAAATCATCTAAGAGGCACCTTCCGTCCGTATGCCAAAGCTCGTTCGAAATATGGCGGTCCTGCAAGACTATTCTCGCAGAACACTTTTGTAAGGAGGCTGATCTAAACACATGCATCACCACAACATCGTAACTACATAAGATATTATTATTAAAACATATTTATATTCATTATTTAAGAGGTTCATTATTATTACATGCATCGCCGCTATACATGTATTGTATTGTTATAATTCTTTAGATGGTCACCCACAACCCATCTATGATAAATACTTTTTATGACCTCTTATTATATCGGTATCATACGCAGTACATGTATGTGAGATGCTGTGCCGACGATCTCACGATGCCCCCCTATATATGCTGGGCGATCGGTCTGACTATCGGCAGTTCCATACATTCCGATACTTTCCCCATACTAGCTAATACACGAACCGTCTTCATAATACACGAACCGTTTGCATTATTTTTAATATATCTATTATTGAAAATTATGATCAATTATTATTTCTAATGTATTAAATGACGTTTTAAATATAAAATAAATTACTTTTTATGTTTATTTGTACATATTATGTTATAATATTTATTAATTACTATTTTATTACCTCTTTATATTATTTATTATTATTGTTATCTTAAATGTTGAATTTACTTTATGTAAAGTTTATAACCGTCACATTCAACCCCCTAAATTCTTTGAAGTTTATCGATGTTACATTGGTGAACTGAGAAGAATTTACTATAAATTATAACTTTTAACCTATTAACCTTATTTTTGGGATTACATTAAACACGAATCTAAACATCTATAAAATTTAAAACCAACCCCCAGATTACTCAACCCCCAGACCTTAACTAAGGTTTAATAACCTATAAAATCCATAAAACCTCCTCAAACTCTTTCCATTTCACGGACAGCAAATTGTAGGCATTGCCTACTTTTTAATTATTTAATTACCGTCACTAATTGCCTATTCTTCCTCTATTGTTTTAATTAGCATGTTAAAAACTAAATACAAAAATGCAAAAATCATGATAATATTTGTATCCTGGTCACGGCACCAAATTGTAACTATATCGAGCTAACTCTATATAATATATACATAGAATACATAATAAATATAAATAAATAACGCAAGAGGAAGACAGCAAGTCAATAACGGTTAATAAATCATTTATAAAATATTTAATTAGGCATGTGATCATCTAGTTAGGACCCTTAATACGTTGTGTAAATAATAACCATCAAAGTTCTTTTAGAGTATCAGAGGCATGAGTTCAATAGGTCATCGAAGAAGATAAATTAAACTAAATAAAGATCGATTTGCATTTTATTAAATTAATGTAATAACGATGCTGTGATGACGCATAGATGTATAATAATTTTATAAATAATGACATCAGAAGGATGTTAGTGATAAAGAAGATAGATGAAGGAGTCTCTCCCTTCCTCTTATAATATTAAAATATAAAAGAGAAAAGGGGTCGGCAGCCCCACACCCGCCACCGACAATGGGTTCCAACCAAATCGTGAACCCTCCAGGATAGAAGGTGGGAGCTATTTATAGTGCGCCTACACTTTTGATGCTACATTAGCAAGGACCGAAGTCCGGGTAATACAGTCAAGACTGCAGTTTTGAAAGCCGAAGCCTTAGTAAATCAGCCGAAGCTGTAATAATAAAAAGGCGTGAGCCTTGTGATGGAAACTAATCCAATAAAACAGCAAAGCTGCAAGGTGCAAAGACAAAGGGACAAGCCCTGGTTATAAATAAAGTGATAAATAAATCACTGGTTCAAACATCAGTTCGTAAGAACTCACAGCACTTAGGCGGCTGATTGCAAGGAATGCACATATTCATATTCACATAAATGTGTTATCGTTGCCACCGGAGTGGATATCGTTGCAGCCGTAGCTGATAATCGTTGCAGCCGGAGCTGATAAAATGTTGCCACCGAAGTGGATATTGTTGCAGCCGGAGCTGATAAGTAAAAACCACCGTAGTGGATAAGTCGTTGCAGCCGTAGCTGATAATCGTTGCAGCCGGAGCTGATAATCGTTGCAGCCGTAGCTGATATAAATATGTGTTATGGTCCACCTTAGTGGAATGTGAAATATGATATATGTACAACTCGCTTACAAAAAGCAACACTCCCATCGAGCATATGAGTCAAACAAAGAGACGTAATACGCCAGATCATTATTTTACGTGGCAGGCCACGGAAGTAAAGAGACAAAGTAGGCCACACTGTCCTATATGCTAGTAAACATCCCATAAGGATAATTCACCAGACGCCCTAGCACTATGACATGCTACAATGTCTATTTAAAAGCACTAAGCTAAGGGGCAGTCCTGACAAGGACTATTGATGCCACTCACAATGTCCATAAACAAAGTCCACGGACAATGCTCGTGGTTGTACCCAGCATCGCTAGAACGTACCACTTCGGCTAACAGCCTCCGCACCGCTCAGCAGCTGGATACGATGGTGTGATAGACACAACGATATCAACTGAGACGCCAGGACGTTGAAGTATCAAATCACAGTGAGAGTCACAAACAACATCGTCTGAGCCACGAGAGACCTCGGAGTATCAAATCATAGAATGATAGACACAGCGATATCAAACTGGACATCAGGACGTTGAAGTAACAAATCACAGCAATAGACACAAACAACATCGTCTGAGTCATCAGAGACCTCGGAGTATCAAATCACAGAGTGATAGACACAGCGATATCAACTAGGACATCAGGACGTTGAAGTATCAAATCATAGAGTGATAGACACAAACAACATCGTCTGAGTCACCAGAGACCTCGGAGTATCAAATCACGAAATATTCAAGACAACTTGTCATGGGGGTAGTCTGCTAGTAGCTGATGTAGCCACAAAGCCTACAAACCAGTCCACAGCGCATCGTCAAGAATAAAGCATATCCGGCACCGTACACAAGAATTCTCAAAGTAGAACTTAATCACACTAAGAGGCATCTCGCGTCCGTACCACCAAGATAAGCAAGGCTCCAGCAACAGACAGATGGACTTCTCAAAGAAAATCAAAATCATCTAAGAGGCACCTTCCGTCCGTATGCCAAAGCTCGTTCGAAATATGGCGGTCCTGCAAGACTATTCTCGCAGAACACTTTTGTAAGGAGGCTGATCTAAACACATGCATCACCACAACATCTTCATATTATTATTAAAACATATTTATATTCATTATTTAAGAGGTTCATTATTATTACATGCATCGCCCCTATACATGTATTGTATTGTTATAATTCTTTAGATGGTCACCCACAACCCATCTATGATAAATACTTTTTATGACCTCTTATTATATCGGTATCATACGCAGTACATGTATGTGAGATGCTGTGCCGACGATCTCACGATGCCCCCCTATATATGCTGGGCGATCGGTCTGACTATCGGCAGTTCCATACATTCCGATACTTTCCCCATACTAGCTAATACACGAACCGTCTTCATAATACACGAACCGTTTGCATTATTTTTAATATATCTATTATTGAAAATTATGATCAATTATTATTTCTAATGTATTAAATGACGTTTTAAATATAAAATAAATTACTTTTTATGTTTATTTGTACATATTATGTTATAATATTTATTAATTACTATTTTATTACCTCTTTATATTATTTATTATTATTGTTATCTTAAATGTTGAATTTACTTTATGTAAAGTTTATAACCGTCACATTATGGTTAAAGATTTATGTAGTGTAGTGAGTGTCGTAATTACTTAAAGGGATCCCTAAAGCCTACACCTTGGTCACAAGTCCCAAGGCACTGCTTGGGTTCCTGTCACAATAGTAAGAGATCGTAAAGTTTAGTTATATCCTGACCGTATCGCGCCCGTGGCTTATATTATAGGCCATCGGTTGTGCACATACGACGCTTATAAATGATTGTACATTCCATCCTTTTAGTCTCCGACATATATAACATTAGTCAGAAGATAAAGTTTAAGTAGATAAGTAGGATAGACTTAGAAGTCTTAATGTACCTTTGATTTTCTTCATTAGACAGATTAACTCGTACTTGTACACTGAAGGTCAAAGGTCGTTATTAATACAAAAGATATTGCTAGAGGATTACAAGGGACAATAAATCTCTTCAAACTGATATTTTATCATCCGACCACCGCTTGTGAACGGAATCCTGAATACACAAGACCCTTGAAATTTAAATTTAGTTTCGAATTGTCTGAATAGGTATTCTAAAGCTATAAGACGATATAAAATACAATGTGGTATCGCTTCACTGAATTGTAAATTGATAGGTATTAACAAGTCCAAATTCGATTTATTTTTTAGTTTGAACATAGACACATTGTATGTTCCAAGTAAACAAAACTTATTGTATATTGATATTAACAAATGATTAAATTTGACGTGATAGTCGAAATTAAAATAGATTCCAATTCAAAATTCAAATTTGGAATCTATTTTGGATTCAGATTGACTATTAATTTCGGTTGTGTTACTGAAAAAAATGTTTTTGTTTATGACAAAAGGTTATACCAAAGCGACGCGAGGTGAACAATATAGAATAAAAAGTTGGTACATACTAAATTGTCATACCAAATATGACTCAAAATCATCTAAAATAATGTATTTATTATTTTACGTTTAAAAATTATTGTGGTAAAATAAATTGATATACAGATAAAAATCTTATTATAAAAAAATTATATACCCTAGAATCTGCTGTCAAGTGACTGAAGAATAAAGGGTAAGAATTTCAAATAATAAGAGTGAAAAGGAATAATGAGTATGCAAGTACCTCTTAGCTTGTTGCTGAGAACAGCTGAATATGATATAACTGCAACTGGATATAATTACAACCCACTTAGGGAAAAGATGTTGAATGCATGAGGAACTCGCATTTGATGATATACTTTTACTATGACAAAGGTAAGGTCAAATCTTATAAAATGTTATAAATTAAATCACAGTTTATATAATTCAGTATTAAAAAATAAACAATTTACTTCAACTGATTTATTTTCATACCTTTGTTATAATATCTATACTATTCTAAAGGTTTCATTGTTATATGTGATTTCATTTAACGTTTTGATAAAATTAACTCGACTTTTAGATGCCGAATATGGTTCTGATTTGAAGGATAAGACCCTTTTAACAGTTATTTGACATTAAGAATATTAATTATTGAAAGTGTAAGTAAACGTGTCATTAAATGGACGAGTAAGTTAAGTAAACCTACACCTCAGTCAAAAATTTCAGGCACGACTACAGATTCTTCATTGTAGAAGTAAATTAGTGATATTTGTAATAAACTCATTTTTTGTAATATGACAAGTGCGATAATTTAATTCTTTGAAATCGAAATAATAAATTAATAAAAAATACGAACTATAATCAAATTATAAGGTATTCTTAAATAGGGTACTTGGTTCCTTTCGCTTTCCTTTTAAGCCTCTCAAACCAGTTCACTGACTGAGTAAATCGACTTAACCTCTTTGGCCCATTTCAAAAGAAAGATGTAACTGTTTGAGAACGCGCATTTATTTTAGTATTTCAAATTATAATTAAGTAAATGTTAAACTACTTATATATTACGATAGAAATTAGCCAGTATAAAGACATAATCTACAGATTTAAAACTTCCAAAGACTGATTCGCAGCTAAAATTAAAGACTATTTTAAATAAAATTTCATCTTCACTCTATTTTTACAATATAATATAAATGTACATATTTTATAATTATTTAATTCAAAAGCTTACATACTTACTATATGAAAGACCAAACCATCAAACAAGTTTTCATATTTATAAAATCCAAGTAACACGACGTTTTAATTGCTGTGAACAGTTGTAAGCTTAATTGAATCATTTAAAGGGAGGTTTTAAATATTAAATGGTCAACAGAGGGGGGTATTTTGTATTATAAAAAAAACTACGTTTAAAAAAACCGACTTTAAACTAAAAATGCACTAAAAAGTAAGAAATAAGTCCGTTATTTATTATTCTCTCCTTATTAAGACATTAATATATAATAATTGTTATTTTGTAGTCGGTGCCTACAACCGCTACAAACTTGTTATTTTACCGTTATTTTGTAGCGGTGGTGGTGGTCGGTCACGTAAATCGGATTATAAATCTCAGCGTAATCGATATACATACACAAATAAACAATACAAATCCCAAGGTACGAGAACGGAAAAAATGTTCATAAAATAAAAACTACTGGGCCAAACTATTTTAATTTTTTATGGGACTAAATGGCAGCAATTCCGCATCAATCAAAAGAAGAATCACGTAAATCGGATCATAAATTTCAGTGTAATTAATATACATACATAAAAATAAATATATACCTATCGAATTGAGAACCTCCTCCTTTTTGAAGTCGGTTAAAAAGGATGACACGCAAGAAGCGGTGAAGGAGAGTGTTGTGCATTGTAAAAAAAGGGCTTTTAATGCCTGCACTTCGCAAGCCCCAGGCATTGTTTTTTCCGTCTAGATTGTGTATGTCTAGATTGTATCTATATACAATAAAGTTGTATAAATTATATTTTGGTAGTTCAAATTACCCAAAAATTTCATAAACTAAATGAGTTTACGTCCTATTAAACTAAAAAAGTCAATCTAAATGGAAATTGATAAAATTGAAGACAAATTTCATATAGAAAAGAGCTTTTATTAAGTTCACCGGTCTTCGAATCCATTAGAAATAATTTTATTAAAAATATTTTAGAGGCCATGGAAACCTTTTCGCGTAGTAACAAAATTATTTACTTCATTTTACATATAACTTCATCAACCTAGAATATTTTTTACAATTTTCAGCCTCTGATCATTGGATCTTAATTTATTTGTAAATGAGAGCTCAATTTTTTGACGATATTGAAAAACGATTATTACGCGGTGCGTAGGTTGAGGTGGATCAAATATTTTGAAAGTCACAAATTGCGAGGTTTTAATCAGCGTAATATAAAGTCAACGTAGCCAAATTAACTTTGAAGTTACCGAGAGAAGACGTGGTAGGTTATCTATAATATCTCTGTATTAAATAATTATCTATTATTAATACTACTGATTTCAACCAAGTATTAGAACAATAATCTATTTTATTTGTATACAATACTAAAATGTAATATAACTTCTAGTAAATCTTCGAAAATACTCATAAAATTACTGGCTTAATTATCAGGATAAACTTATAATTTTCTAAGTAGATGGGAGCATTCTGGATTATTCTTATCGAGTACTTGCAGAAATAGATTTAATTAAACGAGTAAGGTTAGACATATACCAAGGTTTGGTAATATAAGAAAATTATTCGACTGAACACGCACACCCGTAGAGATTGAGCGTTCCAGGCAAGCCAATTACGTAGGTCATCTTCAACGCCGCCGTAACGACTCCCTATAGCCTTTGTCGCAATTTCGAGGCTTAACCTTAATCGTTGGGCTACACGGGTTGTTTGTACTAGCACTTTTATCTTAGAACAAGTAGATTTTCTTTCAATCTTTATGTCATAATCCCATGTCACTACGTTTGTCTACGATGAACTCCTACGTCTTCGATCTTCATAAAATTTTCTACACTGTCTGTAATTTGGTCCAAGTTGAGAGAATGGATAGTTTTTATTTCGATTAATAACGAGTAACTTAGTGTAATTGTTCAACACATTTAATATCCAGAAATGGCACAACGTTAATATCTGATATGTTACTTTTCTTTAATGTTTTATGTCATCTCTAATTACAGTACAATTAGGTACAATATAATTTCAGTGGACTCTATTTTTATATATAAAATTCTCGTGTCCCAATGTTAGTTACCATACTCATACGAAACGGCTCGACTGATTTTTATGAAATTTTATATGTGTTTACTATGTTTTTAGGAGGAGTGTTGGGTACGCCGCCGGCAGAGACAATCGTGATGCAGTCGAATTGAGTGCGGCGCACGCGCGTGGTGAGCATTCCCTGTTTTGAATCCCTTTATTGATTAATAGTATCCCGTGTCCTGTGTGTGCTATCTCCTAAACGCTAGTTAATTGACCCTTCCCTGACGAAAACAGACTGATGGTGAAGTGCGAACTATTTTGTGTTATTGTGTTGTGATGCTATGGGCATGCCCAAAGAAGATTCAAGATCATCAAGAACTTGTGAGTACTGTGTGCCTTTATTACCTCACTGACAAGAATCATTACCCTAAATTTTAGAAGCTGAAACCGGGCCCAGCCTGCTTCCACGTGTGTGGGGTTCTGTACACCCCAATATGCATATTCAGTAGGTTTGAGAATCGGCTACTATCTATTTTTCATACCCCTAAGTGACTAGGGTGGCCCACCCCAAATTTTTTAAATTAATATGGCAAAACAAAGTTTGATGGGTCAGCTAGTACTATATTCAGTTATCTCTCTTCCCTTAAAGTTTAGCCATTTTAAGAAAATTATATTAATTCTTGTCATTAGTAAAAACCGTACCTAAATCTGACGCGTGAATTAGAAGTTTCTAAAGTTAGATTAGTATAGAATTAAATAGCGAAATACTTTTTCTATTTAAATTACGCGATTCTCGAGCTCTTCCAAACTTGGTATAATCAACTTTATTTTGCACGCTCTCCGAATTGAATAAAATTATGTCTTCTTTGCATGAATTTACTAATTAAATTTTATGAACATTATATTTGGTGTCTTAATATTTTAAAAAATCTCTAATTCTGATGAAGTTTTATAAATCATAATTATTCAGAATTTTTTTAAAAATCATATGATTTTAATTTACAATATAAAGAATCGCCTAAATAGAACCTGTTCTTTGCACAAAAAATAACTAGTCCTCCATCTTGAGCCGTCCGCCATTTTGGATATAAAATGACGTTGTAAAAATATTATAAAAATAAGGAGTAAAAATATCAGTAATTTAATCAGTTTTCTTGACATAATCAAGTCTTTATTATTCCGCGTCCTCTCTAATTGGATAATTAACTACTAGTAAGTTAACAAGGCTCTGGTTAAATTCAGCCCCATGTTCACCATATAAACATTTCACTCACGCTTATTTAAACTTGCTTCGTGGAAATTCTGGTACATTTCTTATTACAATAGTAAAATTTACTTTCTTCATTGTTGTTAAGTTAGTTTAAAAATAATATTTTAATTTTATAACTCCATGTTTAATAACGGTGTTAAAACGTTAGATTATTACTATTTTATTTTAAAAATACCTTCAGATCCCGATTATTCAACGGCAGTATGACGAAACATTTTGTTGAGTATATTTCCTCTTTTTTTCTTATGGCAATTAAGGGCAAACGAGCAGTTATTCGCCTCTCTGTTGAGATGCTCTCCTAGCGGCAGAGAGGATTTCCTATATTAAAGTAAAAGTTAGTCAACTGTACATCTTATTGAGGTACATGTGACTCTTTATTTGGTAGTCGTTATGTGTTTCGAATTTGCAGCATTGGTAATATTCCCAAAAAAATATAGGAGCTTTCTCTATTTTTGACATTAAACTGAATTGTCTCATTTATAGGCTATTAAGATAATATTATGTTTACACCAAGGACTGTCGTAACTTTGCTAATGCTACTGAGTACTGGCCATCAAATCAGTGCCATAAATTCCAACGGATAAGCTTTCCCGACGTTATGGGTGATCATAAATGAAATGCTATCAGTGCGCAGTGCTTGTAGATTATTAGAAATACTAAAAATGTATCTTTTATAATAAGTATAAAAAAATTATTAGGTATTTGGAAAGACCCCACAACGAAGTCCCACAATCTCAAACAATCCATGTACAGCAGTGATTGTTCTTTGTCTGAAAAAGGATAGAAAGTTATTTATTTTTGGTATTTTAGGACAATTTAAATTATTTTTATGTTGTGGCAGTGACATAAAACGTAATTAAATATGTTTCAAAAGTTGTAGTGTATAATGTGACATATTTACTAGCTGCCCCGGCAACCGTCGTTTTGCCATATAAATTTTAAAAATTTCATCAAAATCGGTCGAGCCGTTTTGGAGGAGTATGGTAATTAACATTGTGACACGAGAATTTTGTATATAAGAAAAAGATATGGAGAAGGAGATCAAAAGAAAGATCATATATTTTATATTTTAAAAAAATGACATACATTTATTATAGATTGTACTCTTTACAAAATAAGCTATGCGAAGTTAAAACTTAATACTTTATCGAACTATAATACAGTCAGTGAACTTTCTTAATGTCTGAACAAAATGTAACATACGTTTATTAACGAATATCAGAATACATTTGTAATGAATAATATATACTCCGGAATAACGTATTTTCTCATAGCCGCGAGCAAATTGAAATATTGCATGATTCATAACTTATCAGCAAGATGTGAGGAAGAATTCTCTCTGGAATTACAAATAGCGAATCTTTGAGCCAATAAACTCTACAAGGTGATTTAGTAATTATTGTTTAATATTTTGGATATTTATTACGTTTATAAAAATGTTGTTGTAAAGAAACAGTGTGCTAATTAATAATTATGGAATGTGACAAAATGAGAGAGGAATTATACCCATTACTGTACAGCAATACGTATACACATACAATTTAGACAGAAAACCGGGCAGCGCCTTGGACTTGCGACTAAGGTGTATGGTTAAAGACCTTTTATATAATTACAACCACAACACAAACTACAGTAGATAATAAAGTTAACTTACGTGGACTTCAAGAAAGGTGACTTTAACCACGACACTATAACATAACTTCCATGTACACTGCGCGATAACTCCAGAGATACTGCCTAATCTATCGCATTAAAGGTTATATATTGTCTACACGTGAATATATTTAAAATAATATAAAAGAAACTACCCATGAATCCTAATTTATAAGCAACTGCTTATGCCAACAGAAAGAAGTATTTTGTATAAACTTAATTTTTCGCCGTCTCGCCAACGTATTAAATACATTTTTAGACCATACAATTAAACAGCTACCTAATTTTTTTAACAGTTTTTGACATATCACTTGTAATTATTGTTATCCTTTATTTGTCAAAATTTATAAATCAAAAAGAATGACCACAAATTATTCTTTATTAGTATAGATTAGATTTGAATCGAATAGCATATTGATGTACATTTTTGAATCGATATATTCGATTATAATCCCTTTTATACTTTCTGTTACTAAACAAATCAGAAATAATAAACTTTTATTTTTATTTAAAAATAATGATCTATAAAATATTAAAATATCACTTCAAGAACATTTCGTTTTACGTAAGTCATTAAGAGTAATGTGTAAAATATACAACATGGTATACATAAATCTTTCTACACTTATATGACCAAGAATGGAAAAAACTCAAAGAATAAAAATTAATGAAAAATTGAAGCGATATCTTCAATCTAGAATTTCGTCACATTATTTGTTACTGTTGGTTTATAGCGTCGTTATTCCGAGAACTCCAAATTAAGAAATGTTAAAATATTTTCACAAAAGACGAATACAAAGATGAGGGATTCGTGCCATTAAAATAAATGTATTTTACGAGAAATTTTCAGAAACATAATCCCGCTTAATAATAGCATTTTTTACAAGATTCTGTAGGACTCAGACCGTTTATATTATTCATGTGGACCACTTTCTCGAGCTTGCGAATCACTGCAGATATTTTCAATGAAGAGCAAGTTTTTAAGAAGAGTTTATTTACGTCTACTAATACAGAATTTGATTAATGATTATCATCTATTATTTTCTGGTATATATTATCTATATGGAAGCTATACTGCAAAGTAACACGTAAAAGATAATAATAATATGCACTCTAGAGAGAAATACCGAGAAATATAATCTGAAACACTCACAAAATCCTTCATAAAGAAGTCACAGGATTTATGTTCACCAGGCAAGCTCCGTTTGACAACTGGCACAAATTTATCGGAGCAGGTGTTATATATTGTCTCGTTATAAATTGTTACGTGGGTATAATTGAAATGAAATAAAAGGAACTACTCGCGAACAATGCTTCAATAGATCTAAATTATAAGTTAGAAACAAACTTATTATTCGGATTTATTTAAGCCACTGTTAGGTAACGAATTTTATATAGATAAGCAGTCTCATGATTACTACACTTGAAAATTTAATTTTAAATAGAGTGCCTTAATTTTATTTTTTTATATTTAAAATGTATACATATTTCGAAATTTAATTTATATAAAATTTAATAAAACATCATGGCCTTCCATTAAAATAAAGAAAAGTTTAGATTCCAACGGAAGATACGGTGCAAATAGATAACCTCTTGTTTTGTCGATGAGTTGCATCCTCGAAGATAGAGTGGGTAGATGGAGTGAAGAGAGTCCACTAGATCCGCAGCATTAATGGGTAAATGTGGCCCACATGCGGCTCGACTGGAACGCGTCTAAGACACTTGGCAGTCGGATTCGCATGCTGGTGGTAGCTTACTGAACACATTTTTAGTGTCTTGTAGCACCACAAATGCACTGGATACATAGCCTAAGTCATTCAAGCTCTTCGCTTAGGGTTCAAGAGTGTACTCATCTATGGCTGATTTCACTTTCAAATAACATTACGGGAATAAAGTCGAAATGTATAGAAATTTTATTCTTTATCCCTCGAATCATTCGCTAATATATGTTCAAAGATCTTTTTAATCTTGTTAAGTACTTTATAATGAAGTCAGACTTTTGAATGGTTTAATATTTAATTCTAGACAGACATTTGGTTCACTTGCTATATTGTTGTTCACATAAAGCATGTTAGTTTTATATCGCTAAATATTACAATTTTTCATCATCTATATGTCGGGGATTTTAATGATGAGAAGAAAGGAGGAGACGGGAATATTGGAGAACACTAAAAAGGGTGATGATATTTAACGGAATAAACGCAACGTAGATACTTCTACTAAACCGATAAATAATCAAATATGATCTCTAACAATTATGAGAGAAACCTAAGCAGTGCCTTGGACTTGTGACCAAGGTGTAGGCTTAAGGACGTCCTTTAAGTGATCACGACACTCGCCTCCTCTGCTCAGGCGCTCTGTTTAGACCTAAGGTTAATCTCACATAAACCTAACCTAACACAAGACACGGCAACAAGATCGTAAGGTACTCAGCTGACCTTGAGCGGACAGCACTCCTAGCACTAACACTGCACTGCACAACACTAACACTATTCAGAGACTACTTTTTGTAAAATGAGACACAATTTTTTGAAATAAAATGACTGATCAAAACAGTGTAAGGAATAATAATATTTTATTCCTTCATATTTCTATCAAAGAAAAATAATCGAATAACTGGTCACTCTGCGCTTATTTTACTTCTAAATAAGTCTTATTTTTAAAGTTGTAGCAATAATTTACATTGCAAAGAACCCATAACGTTTTAGTCTCTTTTGTTTATCCGTAGAACGTCTCAGTATTTATCTCACACCGTCGTTGCCATTTCGCAAAGATACCTTATTTTAAGAACTTCCATAGATATATGTAAGAACATACTTCTTTTTTTAAGCAGGTTGAACACTTTAGCGCGAGAGCAGCTCGACACACGCGATTATCTCTTATGCGACGTTTTAGTTCCCGCGCGTCTGCTTTTTATCCAAATAGTAAACGTTACGGATGGAACTGCCAATACAGGCACGCAGCATGCTCACAACTTTTCCCCACTATTTCTTCTCAGACCTAAAGTGAGCTGCTGGTTACTTTATTAGATTTTAGAATGTTCGGTCAGATGGTATTATCATTACTTTTAGACCGACAAACATCTATTTATACATTTTGATTTAAGATCCTAAAAACCTAGAAACTATTAAAGCTAATCATGATGACCCTTAAAAATTCCGAACTTCAAGGGTTTATCGTTTATCAACGTTTAAATGTTTTAAATCGGTATAAAACACACCTAATTTTCTAGGGTAAAATATAAAAGGGATGCTATTTTAGAGTAGCAGCACGCCTCGTCGACCTTGGTCTCCACATTTAACGCCCCTATTCACCACACAATTAGGATTTTCACTGTAAATTAGCCAGTTACATTTAACTCTTTAAACAGCGTTTGTGTAATTAAACGTAAAGAACTAAAGCATTTATGCTTCCTATAACTCGTGAGAGGCCCTTACTTCTTTATTACTAGCGCCCCGCGGTTTCACCCACAATATTTTTGATAATCCACACTATATGATTATAAATTATATATACTATGTGTTATTCTGATGTGTAAGCTATATTATTGTAAAATTTTTTTTGCATTTATAATATTAGTAGGATAATTTCTAACCGACTCATTTTCGCTTCACTGAAATATATTGTCAATTAATTTACTCAGAACCTCAACAAACTATACAACTAAATCTTTCCTATGAATCACTTTGTCTAGTGGTGAAACCGCATGAAAATCCATATATTCGTTTTGGAGTCAATCTAGAACAAACAGACAGTGGTAGCTTAGGACTTCGTTTTATTTTAATAGGTAGGGACAATAGAAATGTTACTTGTCGAAATAATGGAGTCTTTATAACACCAATGAATCCGAAACAATCTTTTACTAGTTCACACATATCGCAAAAAGAACAGCACGACATTGGATATAGTTTTCAAAAATATATTTATTACATATTATAAAACTTAACAAAAATGTGTTAAAATAACTGCAACTATTAAGTTATTAAAATAAACGTATTTATCGAAACAAAAACGACAAATACTCTAATTGGTTGAAAAATAAATAAAGTTTATTGTAGATACATTACAGTACATAAGAACCGTAACTACATCTCTTTTAGAAAATTGTAGAGATTGCTCTGGGAATAACGATTCCCACTCGATTGAAAGAAATAAGAAGATATTCTCACTGGAAACTTGTTACAGTACGAAATGGCTAATAGTTACAATATAAGACTTAAATACATTTTATACGATATCTTTATTCGATAAATACTAAATATAATGATGAAAAGACCAAGACAAGACTCTTGTTTGGCGATGTTCATGGGTTTTCGTGGCTACTTACCATCAGATGGTCAAAGCTTTTATTAAATTTTGAATTTAAATAATATTTTTTTTTATAATTCACCGACGTTCTAACCGAATGAACTAACTAACTAAACCAATTTACGTAGGAATTAATTAAAATTATTATTGCAGCTTTTTCGTTGTTGGCCTGTATTAATTGCTAAACCTCCTCTATAGAAAATAGAAGTAGTGCGCGTAATGCCTCTTCCTGCTTCCATACATATTTTCTTACTCCAATTTATAATTTAAAAGCTAGCTGAGACACACTGTACATGTCGTGATAGAGAGCCGATTGGAATGAATGAAGTAACCGAATATCACGATTCTGTAGTTTTTGAACAGGAACCCAGGCAGTGCCTTAGCTTAAGGATATCCTTTAAGTGATCAAATTCTAAGATTAGGTTAATATTAGGCTAACTTAACATAAACCTACCCTAAGTTTGTGTTTATGAACATTATAGTATGTATGAACTTGTAATAAAATCTCTTTGGCTATACTATTTGTAGCTGGCTGGTTTTGGTATCATTCAAAGTTTACATTTTAAAGAAGATAATTCCAAATTCAAATTAGGAAAATGTGTGATTTTTTTTTCGTACTGTGAAGATGAGTGAATCTAATGAAGATGATAAATTTCAAAATTTTACTACAAAAAAGGTAAAAATGCAACGCAAGCCGCGAAAATATTTGCGATGTTTATGGACCTAGTGCAGTGTCTGTGAGAGTAGCACAAATTTGGTTTAAGCGTTTTCAATCCGGAAATTTTGATGTCAAAGATGCACCTCGCTCTGGTCGCTCTATTACGAATAAAATGGATGCCATTTTTGAAAAAGTGGAGCAAGATCGGCATATCAGTAGTTACGACGTAGCTGAAGAACAGGGAATTGACCACAAAACGGTTTTGGCGCATTTGAAAAAAACTGGGTACACAAAAAAGCTCGATATTTGGGTACCTCACGAGTTCACTGAAAGAAACATAATGAACCGTATACTCATTTGTGATTCATTTATTACGACGTAATGAAACCGAACCATTTTTGAAGAAGCTGGTAACTGGTGATAAAAAGTGGATCACGTACGACAAGAACGTGCGAAAAAGGTCGTGGTCAAAGGCCGGTCAGGCTTCCCAGACGGTGACGAAACCCGGGTTAACTCGCAACAAGGTGATGCTGTGTCTGTGGTGGGATTGGAAGTGCATTATTCATTATGAGCTTTTACCACCAGGCAGGACCATCGATTCTGAACTCTACTGCGAACAACTGATGAGATTAAAGCAAGAAGTTGAGAGAAAGCGGCCGGAATTAATCAACAGAAGGGGTGTGCTTTTTCATCATGATAACGCTAGACCTCACACATCTTTAGCCACTCAGCACAAATTAAGAGAGTTTGGCTGGGATGTGTTAATGCATCCGCCGTATAGTTCTGACCTTGCACTTTAGATTTCCACCTATTTCGGTCTCTTCAGAATTCTTTAGGCAGTGTCAGGTTAACATCACGAGAGGACTGCCAAAACTACTTGTCGCGATTTTTTGATCAAAAGCAAATACAAGATGGCAAAAAGTTATCGAACAAAATGGTACCTACACACTTCAGTTAAATGTAAATAAACTAAATTAAAAAATGTTTTGAATTTTCTTAAAAAATGCGAACAAACTTTTTCCCCAACCTAATATAATGTTGAAAATTAAACTCGTGTTAAATTGCACCTGGGGAAATCGAGGATGGTCGACTCTCCATTTCATTCCAATTCCTAGTATTAAATACGATCAATAAATGTGCTTCTTAGAAATTGAACGAGACCTCCCTTAACTTTTATTAAGTGGTAATGAATTCTTAGTATAAGTAACATAAAGATTTTATTTTAAATTATGAATATACCTAATATATACCAATTTTACAATGCATAGCAAATCCATGAAGTGTGTTTTATGGAGGAAACCCAATGAAAAATTTTTATCTTTTAAATTATAAGTATAGAAAGGAGCGACTAAAATGTATTACAACTTATGCCCAAGATTTCTTTGATGATATGATGTTACAGATTTACTTAAAATGTAGGCATTTTCACGTTTGCTACAAAATTTAGAATGAAACGTAAAATATTTCATGTTAAGGTACAAAAATTTCAGATGTTCTCTCGAGGTACACATGAATGTTATAAAATGAGACGTGACGACGATGCGATGAATTACCCACGCTCAGGGTTACGATCTTTTATACTAAAATCTAGTGTTTTAATATTAATTAAATTTTTATACAGAAATTCTAATATTTTAGCAGTGTTTGAATAATATTTTATTAAATATCAAAGATTTCAAAAGTATTAAGTGATTGTTTTTATAATTTATAATACTATGACTTCAGTTTCATGTACAATGTTTTATATTTTACAAATAAATGTTTTAGATCAAATTATTACATATATTAAATTATAACTAGAATTAAACAGTATTTAGTTTTAGATTTTACTTTATTTTACCTAAGTAAAATCTCAGGATTCGCAAAATTCATTGTAAAATATCATATAACAAAATATTGAGTAAAAGTTAGTTATATTTTAGGCGGGATGGCGTCGTCAGGAGGGGAAGAAAATCGGGAATATTCCTTAAAGATATATTTTCCGTATCCGTATCAGTTATAGGTTCCGTAACGAGTTACTCAACTAAAGTAAAATGAATAATGCAAAATCTTAATAAGATTTTATTTTAGTTGAACCAAATTAGGGCATTTAATTGAATCGGGCGTTACTTTGTGGAAATTCATAATTAAAAAGGAATCAAAAAGGTTACTTTGCTATTCAGAATTCCGCGGATACCGCAAGGTAACCTTTGTGATTCCTTTTTAAATATAAGGGTATCTTATAAGCTGATAGTCAGTCTAGAGTTTAAACATATATCCCTCAGTCCCTATAACAAGAGATAATAAAAATCACTTCTATTTATTACCAACATAGTGTTTGTCTGCCTATCTTTAATCGAATCATGTAGGTTAAATTTATTCCACCTTTACGACATGGAACTGGTGTGATGATGGAAGGCGGAAGATAGACATAAGAATTCTGCAATTAAGCAAATTATTAAGTTGTAAATAAAAGATTATAATATTAAAAACGAAGGTATGACAGCCAAAGATACCTTCAAGATATTGAACATAACAAATCTCACCTCGGACTTTATTTAGAGGACGTCTGGATGGCTAAAATAAAGCACCCAATGACCGCACAGATATCTATTCAAATAATTTTATTAACCATTTAAATAAAGTAAAAATGGAAAAGAAATAAAAAAATTACCTTTATTTTTACAATAAGTAAAAACTATCTATTGAAGAACAAAATGACATATTATTTGTATGAGTATTGTAATAAAAAATAGTAGAGTTGGTGAAAGTTTATCTATCCATAAATATAAATCAAAATAGACATAAAATCTTTATATTTAAAAAAAATATTTAGTTCATAGTTAATTATATGTATAAAGTACATAAATTTGAAGCTATATAAACTATGATTTTTCCTGGAAAATAAATACAATAACTGCCAATTTGTGGATGTGATGGACTAAGGTCGTATTTTACTTTTTAGCCTATTTTAAAACCTTTAAAAATGCTGAAATGGAAACACAGACTATAATTTTAATATACGATATTTATAGTTTTAACGCTTTCTTCTTCCAAATCTATCTGTACGCCTACTTCCATACTAATATTTTATTTAAAAGTGTGTTTGTTGGTGTTTCCTCCTCTCAAGCTGTAAAGGAGCAACAGATTGATGTGTTGAGTTACAATAAAAAATCTTTATCTTAAAATTTTTAAAGTTAATTATTACAAGTATATTTAATATTTAACTTTAAAAATTTTTCGGGGATTTTAATGATGTGAAAGAAGGAAGGGAGGGGAAATATTGGAGAACACTAAAAGAGGTGATAATATTGAATGGACGTAGATACTTCTACTGAACCGATAAATAATCAAATATGATCTCTAACAATTACGAGAGAAACCTAGCCGTGCCTTGGACTTGTGACCTAGGTGTAGGCTTAAAGAACTCAGTTAACAGAATTCCAACACTGACCTCCACTGCTGAAGCTCTCTTTTTAAACCCCAGGTTAAACTCGCTTACACCTAATCTAACACAAGACGTGGCAAGTACATTGTGAGGTACTCACGTGACCTCAAATGGACAGCACTCCCAGCACTATCACTGCACTGCACAACACTAACACTATCCAGAGCCTACTTCAATCCTTGGGAGACCGCGCACGACTAAGACTTCAGTCAGTCCGTAGAAGGTATATAAAGGATCGAGACTGTCAAACTAACTTTTAACTACAGGGTACAGCAATGATAAAGCATGGAAAGGTTGTAATTATATTACGAAAAACAAATATTATTAACTTATAATGTAAAGACTGCTACAAGTTAATTATTATATTAATCAATTACATTTTATTAAAGTTAATTATAATCATTTGAATCATAATACTCGTATTTAGCAGAGAAAATCAATTGGTAAAATATAAAACAATTTAGCGATGAAACCCTTGCTGGAATTAATAGCTGGCGTGGAATAGAAATAGCGCGGAGTTTTGGCTTCTAATTTTAATAATAGATCAATTTATAAGCACCGACTTGGAAATTCTCAGTGCTTATTCCTCACTGCTCTGGTTTCAATTAATAATCTTATTTTTGGTCTCTACTTGAGTGATTTATCGAAAGTACTTGTCACAGCTGTTTTCAACGTAGGTTTGAATGTACGTCAATGCTCCTAAAACAACTTGTCTTTGTAGAATTACTACTTTTATGAACTTTTAACATAAAACAAATGTTTATTCCTTCATGCGTATAAAGTAGATAAAAGCTAGAAACTACGACGCATATGATCAGTTGTCGATTTAATATGTGAAATTAAATCTAACTAAAAATAAACCATAACTAAAATCCTAAACTAAGGCCACATCGCAATCAGATGGGAAGGTGCCGAAGATGCGGGCTGCATTTTCTCTTGGAATGGCAATGCTTATTTCAGAAAGAAGCTAGCTAGAAACTAGAATGTATTGTAATTTTAAATGAATCCATGGTAAAATAAATTTCAATTTTTATTACATATCGACCCAACACTGCTTCGCAAGTGTGTTTTCTACACATTGAATGTATTTTATTTATTTTTATTATATGTCTATCCAAAAACAGTTATTTGTTTTGTTATCACAAGAATTATTGGTATTTTCTGAAATATAAAGTAGCTTTATGTCATGAAATCAAGTTGATCCGCCGCTCTGTTAGTGCGGTAAATAACGAACACATTTTCACACTAATATTATTAGTATGTGAATTCAAACATAAACAAAAAATACTAGTGTTAGCAACACTGTTTATAAAGCAGAAGTAGCGGGTAGATCATTTTATCTTATTTCAAGTATACCGACGTGAAGACTATATATAACCTTTAGTCTCAGTCTAAATTGCATGTGTATTACTGTACAGTGATGGGTAAAAATACTTCTTTCCTTAACAAGCAGATATCGAATATATTACGCGTCTGCGTCAATTTATTCAGGATTTTTATGAAAAGCAATCCTATCCAGAGGGAAATCCCAATACAAATTCTAAAATATGAATGACACGTGATACGAAGAAATTGTATGTGTCGGTTCTACGGTTTATAAAAATAACATGAAAAGCTTTTATATATTACCAAATATTCCTCAACATGTAGGCATGAAAGTTATGTTAACGTACTCAGTAGTACTGAGTTCCCAAAGAGTTGAGACGGATCAGAGGCAGTCAGACAAGTGATTTTATTGAACAAACATTAACTATCTAAAGTTAGTGAAAAAATTAAGCTCCTACCATAACGATAAATTAGATTATTGTATGATAGAGACTTTGTGCATCGGCAAATTCCTGGCTTTGTAGGACACGCCGTTTGTTGATTTAAACTATCCATCCCTTCCTATTTTGTTAACATAATATATATGTGTCTATAAGAAATATACACAAATAAGCCCATTATTAGACTTTCAAAAACGTACTTGAAGAACTACATTAGAAAAGTTTTAAATATAACAAACAATTTACTCATAACTTATTGATGTAGTTTATAGACATTTTATAATATATTTAAAGAACATTTGTAGCTCACTCAAATGACATTCTTGAGAAATAGGAAATGCTTAGGCCATTTATTCATTTTACGAATTGAACAACAGGAAAACTTGTTATTTATTCTATTTAATATTCTTTACACAAGTTCCCTACTCTCTCTGTATTATTATTTATGGAGTTCCAATATCAGCTCTGTAATACTAGGAGACAAGTAAATTACAGTGCATAAGCGCGTATCTGCTCAATAAGTTGGGTGTTCGCTGTGTTCGCGATCGTGACTTAAATATTTTATTTATAGCCTGTAATAAAAATAATTCGGCCAAGTGCAAGTGTGAATCTCGCGCACTGAGAGTTCCGTACAATTTCAATAAAGGGACAAACACTATCAAATTTTGATTTTCGTGTGCGGATCAAAATATCATCGAAAGTAGTATTATATTTATATTTTTTTTAAAAGACTACTAGCAATATGGATCACATACTACTAGTTTTTCCTTTACCCCTCCTAGTAAGCTAAAATGCTTGTGTCAGAAGTATAAAATATTTTATAAGTTGTCATTTAACAACATGCCATGTCGTCAACATTCTTTTCTAAGATACTCGCCATATAGCTTTAGATTCATTTTACATGACTACAAAAATAACAAATATTGTATATTATTGTCCAAATAAAGGGAGGTTAATAAATAACGGAATTACTTCTTACTTTTTAATGCAATTTTTAGAGTTTAAAGTCGGTTTTTTTAAACGTAGTTTTGTTTTACTTCTTAGTGTCTGTTATTCTGTAAACTGCAGAAGGATTTTGCTAGATTACATAAGATAGACTATAACATTTCGTTGCTTTTGATTGTCATATATTAAATAGTTATTTTTTACAGAGCTATGGGTAGGCTTACGAAAGGTGCCGCGCGCCATAAACAAATAGATCCCAAGAAATGGGAACGGAAAGGAAGGAAATACCTTATAATTCTGTGAGTGACTACATTAACGGTAATATCTTTTTAATGCGTGGCCTTACGTTTGATTTTTTGACAGCCGTAAGAGACCGCAAGCTTAACTATTATCCTGAGTAAAAGGGTCTTGACAGACAAACAGACAGACCGATAACAAAGTGATCCTATTAGGGTTCTTTTTTTCATGTGTGCATAGTTCTTATGATATAGTTATCGTCGTCATCTGTAACATAAAACAGATTAAAACACTAATGGTTTCTTATCCTTTATGTCTATAGAACCGGAATGGTCAATACCATATATGGTAGAATTAAACATAATTTTTTAATTTTTTTTTTTTTTTTTATTATTCAATATTGGAATTTACATTTTCTTATTGAACGTCGGAATCTACCACCCTTTCGGAAACGACCTAACCCAGACCTGAGAAGAATGGGCGCAAGAAACTCAGCGGGACTATTTCTTTTGGATATTTTACTTTTTAACTTTGATTTTTTTTTAAACGCCAATTTTTATAACAAATATATTTATATATTGAGAAAGCCTGGAGCGAACGCATCATTCCCAAGGCGTGACATCTTCCAAAAAATCTTTAATGTTATAATAGCCTTTGTCACACAAACGTTTTTTAACTAATTTTTAAATTTTCCTATAGAACAATTTTGAACGTTTTCTGGGATCCTGTTGTAAAAGCATACACATCGCCCAACAAAAGAATTACTAATTCTACTCAATCGAGTAGTAGGAATAACAAGTTTGTGTTTGTTCCTAGTATTGATGTCATGCAAGTCACTATTTCTAATAAAATCATTAATATTTTTACGTACATACATAACATTTTCAAAAATATATTGTGAAGCAACAGTCAATATACTAATTTCTTTGAATTCATCTCTTAAAGGGAGATTAATAAATTGATTGAACTCTAAATTTAATTATTGATGTTTTTATTTTGCGCTGTAATGAGCGGTTAGCATCTTAAAGGTTGAAACAGTTTGAACCCGAAATTTCTCCTAAATCTCTATGTAGAAAAAAACATTCCTTCAACTTTCAGCTAACAAATAAAAGCAATATAAAGTTTTAAAGAGGTTTTATGTTGTACAAACACATCCGAACGCGTCACAGGCGACAAAAACACCTGCCTTACTTTACGTCAAATTTAAACTGGGCCACCTTTTTACGTGTATGTTTACGTTACATCTTGATCACACGACGATTTATATAAACCCATATGAGTTTCGCTCTTGCTATGTAGTATAATAATAAATAGGGATTATTTATACAATTAAATTTAACACCACAAGACTGACATCAACTAAACTATCATGCATCAGAATATCTTTACAAATTTACAGTAACAATACACTGTTGTTAATTAACAAAACTCTTACGAATATAAACATATTTTATAATTAGGTTGAAAGCTATAAAAATCAAAGAATCCTTTATAATTTATTTATGTATGATAAGCGGTTATCTACAATAGCTTTTTTAACATTTTGAAAGATATCGACGTCGAAAACGAAACATCGTATGAATGAATGGTTAAGATCCTACATAGGGCGCACTGGTGATATTATGCTCTAGCAACATTTTTAATGACTCTCTTTTGACAATAACATCTCTAGAGATTCCTCCGTCTATAAAGCGAAAAAGTCTTACAAAAACTTCATTAACTTTTAAATGAATTCTTTTAAGAAACAAAACTTACACAAATATTTGTTAAGTAAGTTTTACACAGAAATTTCTTTAATTTTTTGTCTAGATTTACGTTTCAGACAGGAATTCACACATCAGTTACATTTTTTTATACTTTTAGTAGAATAATGGTTGATTTTTTACATAATTCGTAACGCGTATTCGGTTCGAAACGTGTTTCGGTTTATTAATTGATGAAACCTTAAAATATAACTCGAAAAAATGAGAAGTGCTTAGAACTTGTGATCAAGGTGTAGGCTTAAGGAAGTCCTTTATTCAATTGAAACACTCGCCCCCACTACCCAAGTTTTTTGGTAAACTAAATTTTAAACAAAGTCCAACGTCGCGTATCGGTTGTAGTTGTTGTCTGTTCGCGATAAACTTAAAAACTATGTTCACTAATGGACCGTGGCTTTGTGCAAATTGTTTGAAATATGACGAAAATTGTTGAACAATGTCGGAAAAAGTCACACGACCTGTAACACGACCTTTTCCAAAATATTTGTGGTCCTCTTTCAATATTTGATAACATAAATCACATCTTAAAACCGATAAGATTGATGGAGTTCGGTGTCGGTGTCGTTAATGCATCATCCATCAAAACCATTACTGCTTCTGTGGAGTGACAAAAAACTTAAAAAAATACTTTTATAAACAGGGAAATTACCTGTACAAATATTGTAAACAAAACTAATAATTATAAATTTTTCGAAAATCGCTAGGATCGTAAAAAGATTATGATGAAGACCTAACTAATATCATTAAAAAAAATATTTTTCGGTATTTATTACTTTGAGTTATCCGCCATCTTTGAGACTGATCTCACACTACTATATATTATCATCTAAGCTGGTGTTCCTTTCTAATCTTCAGAATCCAAATATCACTGCATGAAACTGAGTAGTTCCTGAATCTTGTGACTCAAGCAGGTTTACAAGGCTATTTACATTGCTATAAATTTTGCCTTCACTTAAATTATACAAAGTAATAAGTTTCACTTACGTGATCCTCGTTCCACAACGCTTTATTACAATCATACTTCAGTCTATAAAATTACTCGTCAAACTGAGGATAAGTAGTCGAACTAGGAAATACTCGCAAAAGAAAAATTATCATTGATTTGTTGTAAAATTACATTTTTAGGGATAAAATTAAGTTATAAGATTTAATTCATACAATTTTTATATAAAATTTGAAAAAAAGGTATAAAGCTTTCGATACTAAATTTTCTTACATCAATAAGGGCTTCATTTAAGTGAGTACAAATATCCACAATCTATTGGATTTGAAAATAAATTCTAAGAATTTTATGGTTAGTTAAATAACGACGAAATTTCTGACAAAGGTTTCCGTAATGACCCAATTATTTATTCACACCAAAGATAAATTGGAGTGAAAATGTGATTAATCCTCTTTGATCTTTTCAGATCAGATTTCTGAATTTTTATAGAAAGCTCATTTTTTGTTTCCTTCAAAAATGATTGAAAACATGGACCAAAAGATATAGTAGCCGCTAGCTAATTTTAGGTCTAAACAAAAATAGTGAGAAAAAGTTGCGCATCATGAGCGTACTGCATGGCTATATTGGCAGTTCAATCCGTGACTTCGGTTTACTATTTTGACAAACAGCAGACGCACGGGAACTGAAAAGTCGCATAAGAACCAATCGTGTGTGAGGCGCTGCTCTCGCCCCGCGCTTCCCGCTAAAAGGCCCCAATAGTGACTTCTGCGCATTCAAGGTCAAACCCATACTTATGTGCCGGTAGCTATACTAGTAAATATTGTATTGATACAAGGTAAAAGAATAAGTAAATAATAGTAGTAATAAATTAGGTTGGATAGATCCCTTGACGCCAAAACTAAGTTTCTTAACTCAGTTTTTTTTATTTATTTTATAGAAACGCCTGCCCCAGACATCATACGAGTGTATTTACTAACAAAGAAAATAAGAAACGCAAAGCATTTTAATTTGATATACCACAGAATTGAATTTTCTGGTATAAAAGGAAACCTATGTTATACAAAAATTCACGTCATGCCACGCGTTACTACACATCAATAAACCATCTAACACACTTTTGCTTTTATAATATGTCATGAATTTAAATTTTTTGTATAGCATTATTTGACTATTTATAGCAGTAATAATAATTAATTGAAATGTATATTAAATAATTCTTCATTCAATTGTATTGGAGCGTAAATGTTAATACAGTTATGATTTATTTTATAACCGCAAAATAAGATGAAAATTTACTGGGAAATTCAGACTATTATCGCACGAAAATATCACATCAGTTGGCAATAAACTGGCAATGAAGGAGTGAGCAGCGATGGGTCCACCGCCACTGAATCCGACGGTCGGGCACGCTCGACATTATGTTAATTACTAAAGCTAGTTCCTCCTGTTAAGTTACTACTACGTTTATAAGCCCATGGAACAAATTAGTAATGTGTTTAGGGAGTAAGGTCATATTGGCGACACTTATTACTTTCGCACATAAAACGTGACACAGATATAAATTAAAAAAAAATTCAGGCTTTGGTTAAACGTCATTTCGAAATTACAGAGACATTTGGAAATATTTTCATTTGTTGTGTTACAAGGCTTTTTATTTGTACTATGTATAAAGAAAATAGAAATGCTAATACACAAAAGTCGGAAAATCACAAATGTTTAGCTTTGTGCAACATTTTCATTATCTTTTGTAAGCCAAATTGTCGTACAGCAAAATTAATATTAATACTCTCCAAAAAATCTTTACAAATACAAAAATTCTTAAAAGAAATAGCGACTTAATAGTTTAAAAGCAATTAAAGTATCGACCTGTTCTAAAATACCTTAGACTAAGCAAGTTTTGTACCGTTAGTAAGTTGTTTGAATCTATAGGAACTTAATTTTATAATTTATTTAATATGTAAAAACAAGGTTTTGGAATGTAACGTATCTCTAGTTTAAATCAAAATTTACGTACTTTACTTAATTTTAAATCCTCTATAGTGGTGAAAATAATTTGATTATAATATAAACTTAAAAATTAAAATGTAGTATTAAT
Organism: Limenitis camilla; assembly: GCA_905147385.1. Taxonomy (NCBI): domain Eukaryota; kingdom Metazoa; phylum Arthropoda; class Insecta; order Lepidoptera; family Nymphalidae; genus Limenitis; species Limenitis camilla. The sequence continues at coordinate 11,136,964 of LR990230.1, read as the reverse complement.
TGGTTTGAATTATTTTTGATGTATGTCGATATATTCTACAAATAAGTCTACAATTCCTTTGTATTATAAACTTGAGTACTAGAAGTAGATATTTCAATTGAAGTTTCAAACTCAAACTTCTACATACATTTTGTCACGAATTAATTATTTTATATATAGTTTCCTGTTTCAAAACCATTATAATCTATTTTGATACTTTTAATAATAGACACGAGCTCGTCTATAAATGTTTTCCCAGAATCGATACAATACAGTTACATATTGTAGTTAGATAAACTAGTATAATAGTCTGTGAGATCTGCTGTTGAATTTTCATCTTTATTTTGAAGTAATGAGAGACTATTATTAATTTCACATATTTCATGATCCTTCATTAATTGTGACTTAGCACTGCACATACTAGGTAAAGCGTTCTCAATATTACTCATTGCTTTAATGAGAATGCATATTAAAATGTTTGTAATATAAAATGGAATGCTTGAATTAAAGTCAGTGTGGTATTGATAAAATAATTAAAAAGGAGATTATTTAATAAAGCTCACTTCTCATTTCTATAACCCCTTCCTTAATTTCACCATTTCCTTTGGTTCGTCTCACTTTAATGTAGCTTCCACCTCCACCCAGGGATCTTTCAGTATAAAGGTATTTATTTCTCTATTGCTATGTTTAATACAAAGATTAATGCAGTCGAGCTTACCTACTAGTGGAATATAAAGCTGTTTAATACAAGCTCATTGTATTCAGTATAAAGAAGAATTTGTTTTTGAAGTGAAAACTTCTTTAGAGGCGTTGTGCAGTTTTGGGATGGGAAATAATGTTAAACTCGCGTCAGGACACGTGACTTGATCGAAATTCGTAAGATGGCGCTTGCACTTGTAATTGGTAGCACTTTTCATACAAAACTGAATTTGTGTACGATAGCGCAATAGACGAATATAGTAACTAACCACATAAAGGATTGTACTTTTATACTGATAAATATAGCAATTCGTGCGAAATTATTCCCTAACCATTCCAAAATATCCAAAAATGAACAACGTTAATGTTCAAGTTTTCACTTCTACCATCACTCCCACAGTGCAACCTGTTTTTTTATTCCCGAATAACATAAGTCTTCTGTGTTTAAAGAAAATAGAAAGATAATAAAATTTTGTAAAGCATTCGTTAAATATTTCTTTAGCATTATCTAACCACGAAGCGTATGTAATGACTTATTCATGCTTACAAACTCAATAATGAAGCAAAAATAAACAAAGAAAGTTAAATCAGGTTAAGTCTGTTAAATAAGAAAGACGTTGGTACGTATTTTATTTCAAATTTTTAAGAAAAATACAATTTGCATTTCAATCAATTTGATACCTATTGTGAATTAATTCTTTTTATATACACAGCGTCATTTAAAGAAGTTTGATTACAAATTTCGCGGAAATTTTCGAAAATGACCTCTTTTTGTCACAAATGGGATTACAGTATAGTTTTCTTATCTATCTAAGCCAAAACAATTAGTTCCTTTATACTTTCATTTCATACGTAAGCATAATAAATTGTTTATTATAATGATAATATTTTTTAATAACTTTGCGATTAAGATTTCTTTCCTTTTTTTCAGTCACGTATATTGTAATAATACATTTCATTAAAGCTTTAAAATCTATGATTTTACTTATTGATATCTAGCATACTACAGTTATGTCAGTATATAAGGGCCTATTGCTCTATGTAAGGCTTTATTTTTACCAGATTTACTCTGATGTGTAACGAAGAATCTGAGCGAGGTAAGGCAAATGAGACGATACTATCGGTTCTTAATAAACACATTCCTCGCTACACATCCTCGTCGGTCTAAAATTTCCTGGGTTTTGTTGTACATTATGTACGATTGTCTTATAACCTTATAATAAACATAATTTCTAAAATATACAATGAATATCATGGCAAGAAAGGTACCCCAAAGATGGAAGTATAACTTATCCATAACTTTAGCCAGAATATCAACAACAACTTTGATATAATATATTTATGGCAAACTTCTAAGAAAGTTTGGCCACATGGTCACATCTGATCGAAGTTTACTAACATATAAATATTTTTTGCGGTAGAGAACTTTCAAGTTTATAAATAACCACTTTCACCCTCGGTATACCCTCTATATAGAGACACATTTGATTAGCTGTAATAAATATCTTATAAGACTAAATAGAGCAGATCCTAAGAATATCTGCACCTTTTAAAAAAATTTTAAATATTTACTTTAAAATAGTCATATAAATTTACGCGCCTGATTAAAGTATTGATAGCTCTTATTAAACTACCAAAAACTCACCTAGACAACTGCTAGAACGTATACAAAGACAAAGTTTAGATCTAAGATCAACGACGATTTTCATCTGATCATATAAGCATGTATATTGTAAATTGACGATAGAAATACAGATTACAGGTCCTCACAGTTTTGATAAATATATGTCGGTAAGCATTAGGCGTTGCTTGAGTGTTACAATTGTTTGAATTACTCCTTAAACCTATATCTTAGTCACTAGTCCAAGGGCAATCGGCTTGGGTTCCTGTCCTAAGAGGTCATTACTCATCAATGCTTCGTTATTTATCGATTCAGCAGCATTGTCTACGTTGAGTTTACCCATACGTTTCAATATCACAACTCTTATTGTTTTCAATATATATAATTCCCTTCTCAATTTTTTCTTCGAGTATATAGAAAGATATATTATACGAGATATATTATATATAAGAACTATCTGACCCGACAGACGTTGTTCTGTCTTAACTATGAATATTGAATTCGAATTGGCTGTCAAAAGAAACATTAGAAAAGTTAATATGGTCGTTAAGTTTTCTTAAATTTTCTAATTTTCCGCGCAACTTTTTTAATTTTTTCTTCCATAAGAACCTTCTCCTGACAATAACAAACACAACAAAAAAAGAATTAACGAAATCGATCCAGCCGTTTACGCGTGATGCCGTGACCAAGGGAAATAGGGATTCATTTTTATATATAAAAGAAGATAAATGCTCACTTTTGTAAAATGACACATTTGTAATAGTGTGAGACTGTTAGATGTAAATTCTTATTCTTCCTCTTCTTTAAATTTTTAACATTTAATTCTTAAAGTCTACAAAAGTTTTAAAATAGTATTTGAATTGTATTTGTATAACGTTCTTTGAGGTTTTAGTGACTTTCATAATATTACTTCCACTCCAGTAAAGAAATATTATAATATTTAAGTATAATATAATCTTGTAGAGTAGTTTTCAAGACGCTTAGTGAAGTGGAATGAGTCCGAGTGGATTGAGATGAATAAAATCTTATACAAATGTTTACAGATCTTTTGATGTCCAAGTGTGGTGTGGCTCTGGTAAAATTAGTTTTTCTTTAGTTTTCTTAAATATTTCGATTCGAAGAAATTTATAAAACGTATATTTAGGTTAAACTTTATTATCAGGAATCGAATATAAACCGAATCTTATAAAATTCGCACTAGTATTTGATATTAATTCATATTAATAATAACATAATATGTTTATTATGGATTATTTTCAGACAGAGAAAAATAAAAAGCATAGGGCTATTATAGTTTTATTACTTCTTAGTTTAGAAATGTTGTTATAAATGTGTATGTTGGATATCTAGAAAGGGCGGGGCTACTGAAAGCTGAATATGACATCGACTATGCGAACCGTAAAAACATTCATATTGATGATGAATTTCTGTAACTTACAAACAGATTAGTGTAGTCATGAATTAAACAATTTCCATTATTATAATTAATCTAATTTCTAGATTTCATCGTTAACTAAAGAAATTTAATCTAAATGATTGATTGATTATTTCTAAAGTATAACTTTTCATAAGCAGTATTGGTCGAGACTGTAATGTCTTACTCGGGAGGTCTGAGGTCGATCCTGGGCACACACCGCTGATTTTTCTGAGTTATGCATGTTTAAGCAATTTATTTATAGTAGTATTTTCTATTATTAAAAAGGATGACTTTTACTTATGTTAGCAACACCGTTTATAAAGTAGTATTAGCGGGTAGATCATATTATGACAAGTATACCGACGTGTAGACAATATATAACCGTTACTGCGATACATTAGAGTCAGTCTCTCTGGTGTTTTCACGCAGTGTACATGGAAGTTAGCGTTATAGTGGTTAAGGTCACCATTATTGAGGTCCATGTAAGTTTACTTTATTTATCTTTTGTAGTTGGCGAGGTCGAGTGGTGGAGGCGAGAATTAAAATTAGAAAGAGCTCTTTAAACCTGCTCCGGGGTCTCAGGCCTCAGGCACTGCTCGGCCCAGTCTAAATTGCATGTGTATCATCCCTCTTCAAAGTTTTGTTGCTCTCGAAACTCGTGTGACTTTAGTATTGTGGATCTAAAGACAGTTGCTTGTTTAAATAATTAGAGTAACTGTAATGTAATTTTCTGAAGAATTGTAAATATTAGAGTCAGGAGGTCGAGCGATGAAGAGATGAAGAGTGTTTACTGATAGAAGAAAGGCCTTTTAATTCTGCACCTGGGTCGCAACCCCAGGCACTTTTTGGCTTCCGTCTGGATTGCGTATTATTGTGATCTTTTGAGTGTAATTGTGCAGTAAAGCTACCGTGTGGCTTTTACTAATTACTAATTTTATCAAAGTATCTTTATGAAGGTTTGCAACATCAGGATTAATGGGGTTGTCACACAACAGAGGTCCTTAGCGTAATAAACTTTAAAAACTTTAAATATAACAGTGACTGCGGTCTGTTTTATACTATTTTCATTAAACCTTTATCTCCTTTATGAGAACTTTATTGCAATTACAATTAAGATTAACTTAACTTTTTAATTAATTCAAAGAATTGATAACTTAATTTTACTCAAACTCAAAATTATTTATTTCAACTAGACTTTTTTTTATAAAGTACTTTTAAAATGTCAAAAATTAGTCGGTCAGTTAGTTTGTCTGAAGCTACCACCAGCTCGGAATGCAGTTTTCTGTTGAGAAAAGCCGGCCAGAAACTCAACAGTCGCTCTTTAAAAAAAGTCATGTTTACATAGTCTGTTATACAAAATATGATTTAGCTTGAGAGTCAACGTCACTCAGATTCCAAGCATTCTCATCATTTAAGTAATCCTGTACATTATAGTATGCTTTATATATTAATGGCTTCTTGATACGAGTTTTAAATTGTTAAAGTGGCAAGTCTAATATAGGCTATGGAATAAATGACAACATAAAATGATAACTTACTATAATGTATAAAATTGAGATACAAATTTGCATAAAAACTTGGACAATGCTAAAAGCTTCCATTGAATTTTAGGAATGTTTTAATAATGTACTCTATATAAAGGTTGTTTCTTATTACAGAGATTATCATAGCGATCCCGCGAAGTACCGTAGATAGCTCAAGGTGTTCCACAAAACGGTACGCCCATTTACGGACTTTTTATTATGATTCGTCTCAACGTTCTTGCGTTATTGTGGTGTAAAAATGCTACTGAGATTATTATTTTTTAACCAAAATTTAATCGCAACTACTGTACCCTCCTCAACTTTGCACCTCAGCTCTTTTTTCCAAAGTATTCTTTGAGTTAACAAAAACCTAAAAAAAGACCCTTCAAATGTTCATATATTTTGGTAATATTTTATTCCCACATGAATTGTGAATTTAAAAATACCCAAACTTAGTTACATTCATATACATGAGCTAAGCAAAAATCCTGTGTAAAAAATAAATCCGTCATATTTTCTTTTTCCCAAATATAATATAATTATTTAATAAACAAACAAATATAAAATAAATTTTGTATAACTTTTTATATTAAAAACTTTGACATGAAGAAAAGCATTAATTTTATCTTCGTGTCTGTGATTGAAACAAAAGGTTAATTAAATAAACTTAAAAACAGACTTCTCTATAAAAAATATAAAAAAAATAAAACACGAAAAAGAATAAAAACAAAACCAACATCTACTGATATATACTTAAAAAAATGATGATATTTGTTCATATTTTGTAAAAAAAAACTGAATAAATAACCATGCTACATTTTAGCATCCGAGCCCTTGATTCTCAGTCTGAGGAAAAAGGCTGAAAGATTAATGAATGGTGTGAAGCCGCTATATAGACACAAGAGGCCTTTCTCATTTTTTAACCTCTTCAACGTTGATATCTTTTTTTTTTGGAATATTCTGTAGGAAATGTGTTTACCACCACGTAGGCGAGAATCTCATTTGGCTTAGAATAGAATTCTAATTTTTCTATATTTTTTTTATCAACGTCGTTATGTCATAATTTTTAACCGAATTTTAATTTTCTTTTCTTGCATCCGAAATTAATAAACAATCTCAATCCAAAATGTTTGGATTATAATCTGTAGTCTAGATTTTATATTGAGAATGGTTATTAATTTCAGCCGTTAATTACCGATTAGAATTTATATTTAAAATTGCAACACACGTCATGGCGGACATGGATGTAATTGTGTGTTTATTTCTGTGCAGGTGGAAGGATTTTTTTTAAATCACTATTTCATTAGAAAACGAATTACTTTAATTACAGCATATAGTTTGTATCTAATTTTAAAACATATCTTTTATCATTCTAGTGTATTAAAAAGAGAACCATAATAGTGTTTTATTGTCTAATACATATTCACAAGTTTTCCTTTGCTCTTGACTTTTATCATAAAACCACGTAACATCACGTTGAGTGCAGCATGAAATAGTAAATATGCGAGAATATGCATTATTCTTAAAGGTAACACCGCAGGTTGTGTCAGCTAAAAGATTGCTAAAAGCTTATATTATCATATATTACCTACCCTTAAAAATACACTTTAAAACCTGTGATTATGAAAGGGATGGTTATTTTCTAAGACTTATTAATGTTACCGAATTACTTCGAGGCTATTCTTTATAATTTTTCATCTTCACAGGCCCTGGAGCCCTACATCTTGCTGATAAGTAATTAATTACGCAAAAGCTCACTTTGCCAACCGCCACTATTCAGGTAAAATGAAGGCATTAATATTTTTTTAATCTCCCTAATTGCATTAAAAAACAGTCCAAGTAGACTGAGATTAAGTTAGAAGATTATCTAACCCTTAAACAATGTTTACATAATGGTGTCATTGAAATTTCAACTACCAAATATAAAAAACATCTTATTATATATTTTTATATTATGTGAGTTTGATTAGTGTTTATAAATCTGGCTAAGTAAAATTGAGAAAAAAAATGACATTTCAACACTATTTATAACGTGAGTTACGTCCTAATAAATTGTGGTAGACAAAAGTTATGATAAAAATCAGTATTATTATATTATGCAATGTGCTAAAAATTCCACAACTACATATTCATATCCTAACAAAACATTGAAGGATACCACTTTTCCAACAGAAACCCTTTTGCAAACCGGAAATAACGTACAAATCTAGTAACTTTGCCAATTCTACGAAACGCTTCCTTTAATATTTTCATTAGTTTTTACTACTTAACGTACTTGTTAAAAAAATCGTTTATTAATATATTTTTTCTGTTTATTTATTGCCTTTGAATACCTATCGTTTGAATTGCATGATTATACTATAAATTACATTTAAAAAATACAATATTAAATAGAAATTGTACAAAAAGCAAGAAAGTTTTCTTTGAAGGTGTAACATGAATATTACAAGTTCCGTAATATATTTAACGATATCAAGTAACATACGTGAGATGTATTAAATTGCTCGCTATTTACTAGATGCCTTTGTGTATCATGATCCATGCCTTACAACAGGAAATTCGTTTTCGAGAACGAATTATTATATAAAACCATTTATTTCTTTTCTTATATTAAAATATATATTTAAATAGGTTTAGATTGTAGACTAGGGTAATATTGGATTCTTATGTCGGTCTTACTTAGGCCGGAGTCTCTACAGGTAGACGATATCAAACAAGTAATTCTGCAAACATAAAATATAACTTTTACACCTTGAAAATAAATATCTCACTAATATAAATATTCTCCTCCTCAGTTACGAGTTCGATCCTAAGCACACCCCCCTGACTTTTTTGAGCCATGAGTCTTTTAAGCAATTAAGTATCATTTTCTTTAATAGTGAAGGAAAACATCGTGAGGAAACCTGCACTCTTGAGAGGTCTCCGTGTGTGAAGTCTGGATTACGGCCTAATCCCTTCACATTCTGAGGAGGAAATCTGGCTCAGCAGTGAGTCATTAAAGGGTGATGATGATGAATATATATAATCTTTTATCCATAAATATAATCTTTTTTTAATATTCTTGTTACCTCTAAGTGTTATGCTTTAATGTATGCTTCATCTAAATGGACTCTCAATTATATAGTAGATCCTTAAAGAGTTTCTTTAGGGCTTTTCTTTCTATAGTATCTTGAGTCTAATATAGAGAATATCGCATTGAAGCATACACTTGAATGTTAGTGCGGCCAAAATTGTTGCCTCAAAACGAAACTCGAGTATGCTCATCCGAGATAAGCCACGTAAGCTTTGTACACATGCTGAAATTCGAAAGTGTTCACTACTTTAAATGAAATCTACTAAACAGCTTTCACGCGTCGTGACTTACAGACAAGACTTTAAGAACAAATTGCAAAAATATATTTTCGTTTCAATAGAACGGGTAATTCTTTTAAGGATCTCATGAAAAAAATTTCAATTGTAATTACTAAAACTTAAATAAATTTGTCACTTGGATGATTTGAAAGTGAAAAAATAGTATAATGCACTTTAGACAAGAAATCAAGCAGTGCCTGGAAACTGAAAGCCTGCTCGTTATACAACAAAACTAACCTAACGTAATAAATAAATGAAAGACTCGCACACATAAGGAAAAATTAGCACCATGATACTGAACTAAACTACTTAGTAATCTCACTACTTAAATGTTTACTGTGTAAAATCTCTCAATAGACTACTTCATATCTATCGGCCTAAATATTATCGAAACAGTAATTACACTTGAAATAGTATTGGTATAAGATTATTCTGTAAAGGATTATTTGAATGATCAGAATATTTAGAATTGCTTTAACCCGTGAGGGGACAGGTTAGAATACTATTCCCCTCTGCCGCTGGGAGAGCATCTCATAAGAGCCAAGTAACCCAGCACCCCCTTCTTGGTAGGAGATATGTTCCCCGACTGACTTGCGACCATCAGCATGCGAATCCGATCGCCAAGTGTCATAGACACGTTCCGGTCGAGCCGTATGTGGGCCAGACTTACCCCCTCCCTCTCCCATCCCGTTAATGCTGCGTATTTCGTGGACTATGGACTCTTGCTCAGGGTCCGCTAAAACCGCAGCATTATTTCTTCTCTCCCCCTCCCCACTTTATCTTCAAGGGGGCAACGAATCGACAAAACAAGAGAGTATCTAATGTTTTGCCGATGTCCATGAGCGATGGCGGCCACTTACCATAACGTGGGCTATCTGCTCGTTTGTACCTCATCTACCATTTGCATAACATTTACTCTCAGGTAGAATAAAAACACATTTATATAATACCAAATGATAAAAAAACCCCATACCTAACACATAAACGAGAAAATATTGAGAATATGGCAATTTTCTAAGGGATTTTGATTAAACGTCGAAACTGGATGTAGTACAAAAACATGTCGTCCTTCCCAAGTGAAATTTGTTTAATATTTTTGTAGTATATAGCAGGAGATAGCTGAACAAATAGTAGAATTATAGTAGGATTCATTAAGTAAACACTATACTGTATATAGTAGTCTGAATTGCGACAATGGTCGAAGACAGTGTGTAGTTACATTAGTGCTTGGTATATAACCTGTGTAATTGGTTCGCTTGTGAACAGCGTGATAGTCTACATATGTGTTGTGTCTATTATCTGAGTATTGGTTGTAGTTGGCGACGTTTGTTAATAACTTGTAGAATAAATTTACAAAAAGGAACTGGAAACTTAAAGGAACTTGTCTATGGGAGGCTATCAAAAATGTTAATAAAACTTTTTTTTTTTGATAGATAAAGGACTAACGAGCAGACGGTCCACCTGATAGAAAGTGGCCACTATCGCCCATGGGGAACGAAGAGAAGACTGCTGCGGTGAATGGTCCCAGAACAAGAACCCGGTGTTCATTGGAACCGCAGCAGTAATGGCATGGAAGAAGGAGGGGTAGATCTGGCCCACATGTGGCTCGGCCGGAACACGTTATAGACACTTGGCGGTCGGATTCGCATGCTGGTGGACGCAAGCCAGTCGGGGAACAGATACCCTACCACCAAGGGGATGCTGGGTCACTCGCCTCTTACGAGATGCTCTCCCAGCGGCAGAGGGGTAGTGTATTCTAACCCGTCCCCACACGAGTAGAAATTAAGTAAAAGCCTTTTATTCAATGTTTCTTAATAAAGAGGATTTTTTGAGGGTATGTAATGTAATGTAACGTAAGTGGGCTCCTGTTTCCGCACTTAGACTCTAAGTCGGTCCATTGTGCGTGCAGGGATGACTAGCTATAAGAGCCAGCCCAGCTCCTTCCAGAAGCGCAGAAGTTTCCTGGGAACTTCACAGGCTTCTTGGAGCGACCTCATGTCCTTGAAGATTTGTGCCCGTTGTGTGGCGACGCCCACGCATTCCAGGACAACGTGGGCAGTCGTCTCTTCCGCTTGCAGACAACCCCTAGAGATAGGACTGTCAGTCAGGCCTATGGTAAATAAGTGTTTGTTGAGTGGGCAGTGTCCCGACATTACTCCCACTATTAGACGAAGATCAATGCAATTCAGACTGAGCAGTTTTCGGGACAAGGTCCTTGACAAAGCAGGGACGGCGCATTGTGCGTGTCTAGGGTGAACTGACGCAGCCATGAGCGAAACGTGCTAAAGGAGAGAGGAAGGTGTGGTACAGGGCCTACCATAGTAGTCATGGATCCTCTCCTCGCCAACTCATCAGCTGCATCGTTACCTAGAGATCCGCTATGCCCCTTTATCCATTGTAGGACGACCCTGTTGACTGCAGCAATGCGTTGCAGTGCTAGGTGACATTCGTATATGAGGCTTGATGTGATGGAATCACTACCAAGCGCTTGGAGAACAGCCTTACTGTCAGAGAGAATCCGGATTCCGGAATCTGTGATTTCTTTCCTAAAGACTGCATTAGCGGCATGGGTAAAAGCTACACATTCGCACTGGAAAATGGTGCTGTGGTTACCCAATGCTAGTGATATATTAATATTCAGATCCATGGAGAAGGCACCTGCTCCTGTGCCTGAATCCATTTTGGAGCCATCTGTGTATATATGGTACTCCAGTGTCTTCAAATGGTCTTGTTGGTGTTCGAACAGTTGAGGGTATACATTAATAAAGTAATGAATTCATTCTACGTTTACCTTTTGCTTTCCACACAACACAATAACGAATGGGATGGTCTCTGTGAGATATGGGCTTTACGTATATTTAACATTCCTGTAACAGATACAAATGTCTCTATACCCTTTATATATTACTAGCTTTTACCCGCAACTACGTTTGCGATATTAGATATGTAGTTATATTAGACTACAGTAAATCGTCTGTAGACGTAGATATTTAATAATTTTATGAGCTGCTCATACTAACTTTGACCCCTCTTTTACTCCCCTAAGGAATTATTTTCGAATAAATATTTTACCCCTGTTTCATGACCTTCATACTGAATTTCATTTGATTAACTTCAAAAACGGCAAAATTAGTTAAGGGATAAAACGGGGGTGCAAAGTCTAATGTATAGTATCTATTTTAATATCTTATGTATAGTACTCAATGTAGATCCACTAATCGTTTCTATTTCTAAATATGTTTTTGACTAATAAAGTTTACTTTTAACTGTTTAACGTTTCGAAATTTTTAATAGATGATATACCTAACCAATTAGTAGTTTGAAAAAAAGTGGCGGAAACGCGGATTTTGTGGCAACTATTTTTGCATGTCAAAGTAAGAAGTTTTTTTTTAAATTAATTAAATTATATAGGAGGTCAATTATTAACCATTACTAAGATAAAATAAATATATATTTGACATTTAGAAATCAGACACCAAGCCGTTTTGATCGGTGTAATAATTGTCATAATATTTTATCCAAGATTTTGATTTAACTAAGGAAGGAATCACTAAGTTTAGTATAACTTTTTCTATAGTCTTCAGGCTTTTACTTTTGTTTTTTTCATTGAGTTCCAATAATAGAGAAGCGTTAATACGAAACACAGACCTGGATAAGTTATCTGTCGTCGATGCTCCTAGAAGTAGTTGGCAGTCAGCCACGCGGCCGACCTACATCAGGGGTCGCGCCAATAACTTATGTTTGTTTACACCACCAAAATTATTATTTTAATTGTGCCAATATTAACTAACCTTATTTTTAACCATAGAAATAAACACATTGCATCGCATTCATATCTAATTGGCCAATGACAAACGACCGCGGACGTAAGCTATTCTTTTAGCCGTTCAATCAGAACCTTTCCTATGTAAACGGCCGATATATGAATTCTAATTTGGAAATTGGATTAGGTACCTAATGTTTTAAAAAATAGTAAAAGAATGTATGAGTGTAAGAAAAGCGACAATGTAATGTAAGAAGAAAAAAATATGTATTTGAGTTGAGACTGGGATTGATTTAGAAAAGCGTGAAGGTAACATTTTATGATTATAATTAAGCGACTGCCCCTAAACCTACAACTGATTCACAAGACCCAGGCAATGCACATATTTCTATTGACATTTAGACAAAGAAGTATAAGGGTGATAAGTGGATCACCATTAATAAAAAGTCCATTATAAAGTTTATCTTATTACTAACACCTAACTTGCAAAATCGACATCTAATCGTATATTCATGTGAACTATAAAAGCGACTACAAAGAAGTGAACTAAAGTTGTCGCAAAGTTTGACGGAGTGAAAAAAGTCCCGAACCTGCTCCACAAGCTTTTTAGCAATTGTGGCGAAATATATTCTTTCTTATTCAACTAAATGCGCTATCGGTACGAATGCAACTTACACAAAACTTCTTTAATCTCTTCAAAGTTACCATTTTCTTTCAGAGTTTCATGAAGCAAGTGTAATTGCATAGTTCCTAGACTGAGCTCTTCCGTACATCGCTATTAATATTCCTCCGAGAACTTGGCTTTTACGACCCACTAACCAGTATCTAACACAGACTTCTACATTTTAAAGAAAATTTATATCTTTGTATTTAAATTTTACCTGTATCAGAAATAATGAATATGTAAGTACTTGCAATTTTGTGTTGTTTATAAAGTAGTAGTAGCGGGTAGATAATTTTATATTATTTCAAGTATACCGACCGGTCCACGTAAGTTTACTTTATTATCTATTGTAGTTAACGAGGTCGAGTGGTAGAGGTGAGAGTTAATATATTATGAAAGAGCTCTTTAAAACTGCTCCTGGATCTCAAACCCCAGGCACTGCTCGCCTCAGTCTAAATTGCATGTGAATACGTATTGCTGTACAGTAATGGGTATCATATATCTTTCGTCTGGTAGCAATACTTGATATTTTTGGAATCGTCTGAATCTGTTCGAATTATATATGGGTCATTCGGGGATTTCGCTAAAAATTTACTAAAAATACCTTCAAATTGGAAGGGATCATTGCAGAATTAGTTTAAGTTTTTTTAGCGTAAAAAATAAAAAAAAACGATCGGACTTTGAGAAAATGACTGTCCTGAAAATTTTTTCATATTTTTTTTTAAAACTAAATTGGAAAACAAAAAATTTAACAAAAAAGTTCCCTAACGGTCAATTTTTGAAAAAGTTCTCAAGTTTCATTTTCATAAAAAAGCGGTATTTTTTTCAAAAATTCTTTTTTGAGTCGGGAAAAAATACTTGAAGAAATTCTGGAAAATGTCTTTCGGAGGGTAGAAAAAGATAGAATTGATTGAGCGCTACAATGCTACATACAGACAAACAGATACGTTAAAGTTATAACGTCGTTGAGTCGGTGGTTAATTAGTTAATAACACAATTCTACAATGCCAAACCGTCATAAAGAATCTGATATTTACTTCAAATTTGTCAACTATTCAAAAATCAGGCTACTGCGAATCCTATAGTAATACACAATTATATATAGTAACTAATGTGTAATACATATAGTACATTTTCGTATATATTTCGTCAAACCTATTTTAAAAATCTTTTTGTTCGGGCAAATTCATTAAACTGCAGTGATACGATAAGATCAAATTTAAAAGTTAAAAAGCTCTAGAAACTGAATTCCGGCTTTATTCACGCTTTATACAATTAACTTCGGAAATTACTGAAAAGATAGACTGAAATCTTTTAATTGCAGAAAAGAAAATATGAAAGGAATTAATATAAAAGCGTTTGATAAAATCTATTTAACTGGCACTCTGCAAAAAAAATTAAACCAAAAATATATTTATTAGCCTTATATGACGAATGTTAAGAAAAAAATTGATATACTAGATCGATTGATAGATTAGATTAACTTCCTAAGCTATTTTAAATGATTTCTTCAAAGTTTGTATTTAAGGCTTAAATATGTTCAAAAAAAATATAAAATAAAAAAAATATAGTTCATCCCTTCTTGCTGAACCGAGCCTCTCCTATAAATAGAATTGAATATAGATTTGATAATATATATTAAAAACTATCCTAAATATAGGACAATGGGAAGGAGGGGTGCTAGCTGCGGAAACCCCCTCGAGAGCCCACCATTTTGTGGGCCGGTGCACCCTGGGTAACTACGGATAGTAATTTTCCACTATTACTATCCCTCTGTCTCGGTGTAGTAGCGTAATTCGGGATGGGGGGAGCGGTCGAACAGCTAGCGCTTGCGCCAGAGGTTTGCGCCAAGGTTGGGCGCGGAGGTCGAGGAGGGCGTCGTCGGCGTGACGGGCGTGGGCCTTAAACTACAACATTCGTACCCTGGGCATCGCAAATGGCGGTTAAGTCCAGGGGGGTCCGGTGGCCGGAGGTACGGGTCGCTCCGGGTACTCCTCTGTTTGCAGTGATGACTTGTGAGCGACCTGATCCCGAGGGATATGGGCCGCTTCTGACTCCTCCGGAGGCTGGGTGTTTCAGTAGACATGTCCTGGCATCCCCCCTCGGTTAGGTGCTTGGTAAAGCGAGCCCATGGGCGGGTTTGAGCTGCGGGTACTTGTACCCGCAGACGGGTGGTTGTGCCGAGGCGTCCGCAGTAGTATGCTAACGCGTTCCTGCGGCGCCTAACATACGACACGGACGGTGGTGGGTTTTAGTGCGGTAGTCCAGCGCTTATCGCTGGGAGTCCCACATAACCCCTTTAATGGGTATGCGTAAATGCATTTCCCACATGAAAAACACACATGAGAAAATGATTATACATAAAATTAAACAAATGCTTAAAACACTTCTGACAATATCAAAATCACAATACGAATCCCTATAAATTTTGAGGAGTTCCCTTAATTTCTTAAGGATTCTATCATCAGAACTAAATACTGAAAAAAAATTAACCAATCTATATATCATGTCCTATTTTTTTTCAAAAAGAATTTTCCAATCCGTTTCATAAATAACGAAGTTTTGAGGTAACAAACATTGTTTAGATTTTTTGAAGTCGGTTAAAAATAATAGTTATCCAAAGTCAAGTTTGATTAAGATGAGGGAAAATGTACTTGAATAAAATAATATTTAAAATAAAAAGATCCATTTGAATTTAGCTAATGAAACCCTAACAATGGAGCATAACTACCCGACTCCGTCATTTTAAATTTTCTCAAATAAAGTTACTAACCTTTTTGTTTGAGACCTCAGTCCGGCAAAACCGCTTCAGCTTCAGTAAAAAGCCTTCGAGAATAATGCAGCGGTTAAATGTCACTGAATACAAATGATTTTAAATTATCTAGATGACAATAGCTTAGAGTAACGATGCTTAAAGCAATTTCCTCTGTGCTTCAAATGTCAGCATAGAGACAAAAACAAACGTATTTGTTGAAGCTTGAAAGGCTACAAAATATCGCTGAAAGTTGTAGTAATGTGCTGTTAGTACATTTATACTACTATTGGCTTTCACGTGTTGTCTCAGAAAACTGTTGCACAACGTGTCTCTTCAACATAGGTTCTTCTCTACGCGACGTCAACTACTCATCAATTCTCAAAGAAACACAATTACGTAGTTAAGATAGAATACAATCTGGCTGTCAGGCTAATAATTTTTAGCCAAATTGACAAAGAAGCCAATGCCCACCAGTGGCACAGTCGGTAGTAGGGCGGCACATACTGCTGACCAGTCTATTTACGCCTACCGAAGTAATAACTCATAAATAAACATTAATAATATCGTTCGTTTATATTATATATTCAACTATGCTGCAACAGACATCATTCATATTTAAGAAACTATATCTCAATTTATAAAACAAAACTTTAAGTCAAAGTAATCAGGCGTTACTTTGCGGAGATTTATGTTTAACAAAAAATTACGACTACTTTGCTATAATCCGCGAAGAACACGTGAATTTGTATACTGTGACTTGGGCCCAAAAAAGGTGCCAACTGTAAAAGTTAGTAGCCTGGACCAAAGAACACCGCACAAATTCACAGCACAATATTCTACGTACGTTTCGCTCTTACACCGGAGCATCCTCAGATGTAGACTCTACTACAGTCAGTGGTATAGGAGATGTAGACTCTACAAACGAAACGATTATCGAATAATCGAAACGTCATCGCCATCTATGGCGCTGGAGTAGAATAGTAGTCACTTCCGTCATTCTGACAGTCATGACTCTTTATATGCCATCGACATATTTTTATGCCATCGTCTGCCTGTAGACTTAGTCTTCGCGGGCCCTCAAGGAGTGAAGTAGTCCCCAGATAGTTACTGAAAGTGATAGTGCAGTGCAGTGCAGTGCGATTAAGGTCAACGCACGTTACAATGTAATTTCCACGTGGTAACTAATTGCCACAACGGTGGGTTAGGTAGCCTTGCGTAAAGTTAAGTTTATGTTAGCCTAACCTTAGGCTTACACAGTGATTCCTTTATTTTGTTTCGACATTTATAAACCAGTATAGTCACTACGAAGCTTTTGTTGTTCAGTGGTTAACAAAGCTTAGATTGTTTTGCTTTTTGTAATTGTGACTAAATTCACAACTGACCTAAACAGACAATTGTTTAACAGTGTAGCAAAAAGCTCTTGAAATATATGCCCATATACTGATATTTTAATTATATATAGTTTAACCATGTATAGTGTTAAATAACCTTTAATAGGTTACCCAATAGACCTACTCAATATTAATATAATCTATCATATTATGGTTTATTCAATTGAAATGTATAAATATGTAATTGATTAATTATTAATGATTAATGGGTGATTTGTATATTACATATGATAAATATTTAAGAATCAGTAATTGCTTTGTTGAATTACGCAGATAGTCATAATAGTTAATAATAATACATTATGCTTTAACGATTTATTTACTAGAAATATGTAACTAATTATAAAATTATAATTTATCAGCATTGCGTGATAAATAAATTTTGTTTTGGATATTACTTTTGAATAATTAGTTTCTTTGTTGATGTTAGTTTCTTTGTGGGTGTAACTGTACATTCAATATAAAAGGCGCAACGCCAATATTGTAAGATTAATTATTATTCTAAAAATATACTTGTTGTCTTCATGATGTTTAACTGAGTTTCTTTTCGTTAAAAATAGTTTTATCATAACATAAAAATTATGAGAGAAAAATAAGATTCAAATATAGCGTTTTTAATTTATTAAACCACTTACTATACTACGAATAAAAATATATTAAAATAAGATAAAACGTAAGCTATCGAAAGCTAATAAAACCAAAACATTATTTTTGAATTTTTTGTTTCTTGGTCCGTTTCATATGTCTTTACGCGCATTATTCAAAAACTACTGTACGAAATTGGATATAGTTGTCACAGTTGTGTTGCTGCAGGTTTAACTTATAATGGTTGTGTTTCATTTATATATTGTCATATAAAATATTTCTGCCCAGCGAACCTAGCGGGTCGACTAGTAATTTAATATAATGTAGGTGCACGTATAACATTCAGAGCGTAAATGTTAAATAGGGTTATATTTTTATAACAATACATACAATGGTTCAAAGATAAGCTGCAAATTAAAATGAATTTACGTAAAGCTCATTGCGGTATCATCATCACGAACAAAGAGCATTTTAATGAGCCCATTTTTCAGCACAAACTCGTAGATATGTCATATAATTAGTACTTAAATTTTAATTTGCGTGGTTGAATTAACTTGCTGCAATTTTACGAATAATATATCAGAATTATTGTGTTTGGTAGGTAATATTGTAGCTTTATACAATTTTATATAGTACAGCAGTCAGTTTTCATTTTAAATCAATGAAATAAACATTATTCAAATAGTCTACTTTAGAAATTCACCTTAGAATTCTTGAATATTTTATTTTCGCTTATCCTTTTTGAATATATTCCAAAATATAGTATCTACATAAATATTTATTACAATAAAACATTACACATTCAAGTATATGTAAAAATTTAAGACATTTGTAAGTCTCACTAAAACTCGGAAACAAAACGATTTTGGTAGAATCTTTCCTAGTCTTACACCTCAGCGAAATGAGGACAGGTCAGGTAGTTGGTTTTAAAATATAAAAGAATAAGATTGAACATAAAAAACAGAATATATTCAAACCAATGGAGTAGTAATTTTCTTTATTCTCTTGAATGTTTTCGGATCGAAAAGTAAAATAATATGGGACTGATTTTAGATTTGCGTATTACAAGCTTACGCCCTCAGACCCCTCATCCGTCTGTCTGTCAAATCTTTATAAGCTTGACGATGTTTTATATAAAAATACACGAAACGTATTTTTTTAAATATTTCTCTTTATTTCTTAAAGCATCAAATGTATGATCAAAAATCATTACCCTTCCTTTAGGCTTCGGCGTAGTCGGGTAAAAAAGTGAGTAAAAATGAATTCAAAAAATAATTTCACATTTATAGAAAAATAAAATAGTTAAAAGATTTTTTAATGATATAGAAAACACACTGAATAGTTTATAACAAAAATAAGCATTGTTTACAACCTGTTATTTATACCAAAAATAATAATATGAAAACTTAATATTTCTCGAATACCCCGCGCATTCATGACACATGTTACCACAGTAAAAATTTATCACTTTACTAAGAAGTTTTGACTGTGATATATTTTAAACCTATTGTATTGGTGTAAGGATTGTGGGGACATTTTGATGCATTTTTTTTAAAAAATGTCGTAGCTAAGTGTGACTACTACTGGCTGTTGAAGAGAAACTTGAGCACAAAAGCATTTATCAGCACAACACGACATAATTATATAAAGACGTCGACAAGATATATCTCAGTTTGAGTGCGGTGTCTCTATTCTGCAACAATTCCTATATCAACCTGTCGCTCGTAATTATTATCCGTCACTAAACAATGTTTAGAACTAACACTGAATGATGTATTTTGCTGCTGTTCATATTTCAAGTTGGGGAAACTATGGAGTTATTATAGCGAAGTGCCAAAGAGAGTGGGTTGGTCGTGCTACGAGTAATTTGAAATTCTGATGTGTATTGCTCTGAAAATATTTCTAGGTGCTCCTATTATTTATTTAACATTTTATTTTATAATCTTTTTGGCAAATATCTTGGCATAATATTGAACTTAGTAATATACAAGAAAAAATCGATTAAATCGACTATTAGTAAAGTTTAAAAGATGATGATGACTCCATAATACAATTAGAAATTATGAATAATTAAGTATATATTGGCCAATTTTTTCTGTTAAGATTCGAATTTATTAAAAGAACTTCAAGATATTATCCCTCAAGAACTTAAATAACTCAACAACAGTATTAAACCTTTAAAGATATTTTAACCTTACCTGTAATAAATATTTGAAAAAAATATTCAAAGTGTGCATTGACCGCTTCCGCGGGTCAACAGTGTGGCGAGTTGCCAGTTTCTCCTTTTGGGACTCGTCAACACATAAATCTAGCCACGTTCGCTCTAATAGACTAAAACTAGTGAAATACCGGCCTGAATCAAAGCACTTTATTTTTTGTACAAACTTTATGGCTTGTGTTAGAAACTAAGTGACTATTGCAAATAAACTTTCTTTTTATGTTGTAGAAAAAACTGCTTTCTTTGAAATAGTTTGATATACTGAAAGCTTTTTGTTATAACCTAAAAAATTAGCAGTACTTTTACTAAGTATTCCTTTGTATTGAGAAATGCGTAGGTATGCGTTACCTGTATACTTACTGTTAACGACGAGGGCATTAATTAAAGTGTATGATAAGAATTAAATATAACAAACTTTTAGATTTTAGAAACTTTTTGTAACTAAAAAAAAAAAATATTTTTGCCAAGTATAGGCAAAGTTGGGAATGGGATGGGCCATGTTTTGCCTTTCGGTCAAACCCAAGAATCCTGGAACATTGTCACTTTGCTTTCAAACTTGTTTTGAGACCCCGTTTTGAAACATATAGACCACAACACTAACTACAAAGTCAACAAATGCAGTAAGGTAATTTTCCGACAATCAATCAGTTAAACACGAAATAGTGTCGCAGCTTTACATTTCTTTTTAAGCTAGTTTCTTATAATTATATATATCATAAAATGAGAGAAAAATGTACATCATATACACATGCAATTTAGACGGAGCCGAGCAGTGCTTGAGACCCAGGAGCAGGTTTAAAGACCTCTTTCATAATATATCTCGCGGATGCAAATGGATTCGATTTCTTGGGCTTATCTGTGTCCGCCATGTTGCCGGTATTTAACTGTCAGTACGCCGAGATAAAAGTGATCGACTGAACTGACTTGAAAGTGACTGACACAAACTGTCAAAGTCGTACCATCGACAATCAACCATCTGTCACTGAGACTGAATCTAACACTGTACTTTCTATTAAACTTACAGGAACATCAAGAAGGGTGAAACTATAACGTTAACTTCCATGTACACTGCGTGAAAACACCACAGAAACTGAGTCATCTATCGCACTAAAGGTTATTATTATCTACACTTCGGTATACTTGACATATTATAAAATGACCTACCTACTAATATTACTTTATAGACAGTGTTGATAACATATACTTAATAAAAAATGGTGAAAAACCGTTTTTTTTATATACATATAGGCGGTGATCCGATTTTCAAACGTTTATTCGTTCTTGTAATATTCATTAACATTTAAAAACGGCGTTATAATTTTATAATGTCCGTTTCAAAGGATTTAAGATTAATTAAGCAGAATAATTAATATTTAAATGTGAATATTAATTAAAGGTAGAGTAAGTAGATGTTAATGAATAGTGTTAGTTTAACGAAAGAATTCGGTAAGTCGTCTGTTACTTAAAATTACGTAAATCTAATTAGATTAATGTTGAACTGGACACGTGATGTAGGTGTACGACAGAGTACGCCTTCTCAGCCATCTATCTGAACTATATCCGACCCGATTATACAAGGAAGTAGCTTCGATGGATATAGATATGGATCCATGGGGATGTACTTTACATCCATAAATATTCATCCAACGCGCGCCCCGTCTTTTCTACATTTATTTTACTCTATTTATATAACTTGGAGAAAAAAGGCGAGAGAAGAAGAGGAAGAGATGGGGTATATTGTAAAACACTATAAGATATTGAATAGACTATTGGGTAAACGCAACGTAGCTACTGCTACTGAACTGATATATAATCAAACATTATAACCTCGTACAATTACGACAGGAACCTAAGAGTGTCTTGGACTTGTGACCAAAGTGTAGGCTTAAGTGCCCTTTATTCAATTAAAAAACTCATCTCCACTGCCCAGGCTCTCTATTTAAGTCTAGGGTTAGGTCAGCCTAAGCCTTACTTACGCGCCGACATATAAAAGTAGGTATAATTTAAAATAATTTGTTACAATAACTTAAACATTTTGTTTTTATTGTCTTATTTAATTTGCATTCTGCATACCTTGCGAATGAAAGAGACATGTTTATTGTTTTATAAAGGAGTTAACGTGAGCTGATAATTATGGAGAAGTGTCTTAATAACTTCGGCTAAAAATACTTTCCCTTTGTTTCTGGACAGACCAATTACTGCATTGATTATGTATAATTGAATATTCGCAAGAAATAAAATTTTATTTATCTCGTTTAAAAATGTTAACAATTAGCAAAATACCACAAAGCTGATGGTTTTAACCTTTCATACAAATCAGCTTAGTCAGGTCTGTGGCGGAACGCCAAAATGCTAAGATTCTAGACTTGCAGACGTAAAAGCTTACATTTATGTATAAATTCGGATTTTCAACCCGTTAGTAAATGTTTGTAAAGCTTTACATCATTTAAACTAAAGCCTAATCTTTCAAAACACAGGTGAAATTAGAAATATAAAGTATTTTGTATAAAATATTTATGTTGGTTAAATGCCTTACAATAAATCCTGTTTTAGATGATACCTAAACATGTTGATTCCTGAACTTTAGTATCTGTATTGTTAAGTTGATATGTTGAAATCGAATATGGTATTTATACTCCAGGAATTACATAATCTGATTCCTGCCGCCCTTTTTTCTACAGGACAGCTAGACAAACGCGACCGAAGCGCCATCGGTACATGGTGGACATTCCTCGGATACGTACTAGGCGCTTTGAATCTTTATTATTCGCACCGCGAACATGTGGAATAGTCTGCCGGAGTCTGTATTCCCTGAAAAGTACAATGTTGGTGCTTTCAAATGTAGAGTAAATAGGTATCTTCTAGGAAAGCGTGCTCCATCGTAGACCGTGTCGCTGCTTGTTTCAGACACGTCATAGTCAAACGCTGACCTATATTCCGAAAAAAAAATTTAGTAACGGTGGAGTGAAATAACAGTGGAAAAGTTCTGAATATTTAAAAAATTACACGAACTTAGATCAAATTAGGTAATTTTTACCGTACAGTTTGATGTAAATTCTATTAAAAATTCAGTGAAATAATTTTTATAAGGAAAGGAAATACAAATAGAAGTCAACAAGGGAGCCGAGGTGAATTCTAAATAGTAAGCGATATTTTGTATCTCGTTTAATTAAACACGGCGAGGCAAATCTGTGTCGGCGAACATCGATTGCGCTTATTTACTTTCTCCTATTTGCACACCGATAAATGGTTTGGCGGATACAATTTAAATAGTAGCGTCAGTAGCTCAGTGGTTCGGGCGTTGGATTCACGATCAACAAGTCGTGGGTTCAAATCCCGGACATTGGACTACTGGCGTGGCCCACTCCTGACACAAGCTATTTATTAGCTTACTAGGAGGGGTAACGGGAATACTAGTAGTATGTGATCCATACTGCTAGTAATCTTTTTTTATAAAAAAAAAAAAAAAAAAAAAAAATAGTAAAAACATTTGGTAGAATGTTATTAGGTAAGGCCTTATTTATAATTTAGAATATATGGAAGTTATATTTATGCCTTTAATGTTATTGCTAAGGGCTATACTGCGCAGTAACAATCTAACAATAATATTGAAATGTAATCTAGACGGGAGCCAACTACAGCAGATAATAAAGTAAACTTACGTGGACCTCAAGAAGGATGACTTTAACCACGACACTATAACACTAACTTCCATGTACATTGCGCGACAACACCAGAGAGACTGAGATTAATCTATTGCACTAAAAGTTATGTATTGTCTAAACGTCGGTATACTTGACATAATATAAAATGACCCACCCGCAAATACTATTTTATAAACAGTGTTGCTAACATTATGCCTATCAAAATTATTTCTTGAATAAAAATAAAAAAAAGATGCGTATTTAAATTAACAACTTCTGGCCCCTCTCGACATAAGATGCATTGGCCCTTAATTATTATTTTAGTCCCCATTTACACTTCTTTATTCTTCATTCATTTTTTTCTCAGACGAATCCTTACGTCAATAATTTCAGATATAATAAATAAATTAGAGTAAAATACCGGCTTACTCACGCCATGACAAACCCGTTCACCCGATTAAGAGTCAATCCGTAAAACAATCAACAATTTTAAAAAGTTTGCAAGATTTATACCCACATCTTAAAAATTTAGCTTTGGTATTTGATTTACAATTGTACTGGCATCTAAAGACTTCCTCTTTTGGCAGTAAAAACAGCGTTTTATGCAAATTTATCATGAAAATAAAACATTAAACTGATTTATGAGCTTAGTTTGCACATTTATGGTTTGTCTTTAAACGTTTAATTTGCCGCATAAATAATCGTAATTAGCTTTTAGCTTTTTTATCACATTTAATTAGATAAAAATTCCTGCTGGATTATTTTTATAGTACTCTAACTGACTTGCAAACTTATACCATACCTCTTTCCCGATACACCAACCTGACAAGTACCTAATTTCATAAAACGAATTTTGTCTATCATAGTGTGATGTTAGGACCCTTTCCTCAAAAACCACGTGCAATGTGCATCATTCAATTTATAATCTAGTTAAGTTATATGTATGGCAAAAATATCGAGCAGTAAGGGCGATTATTTCCTACCATTACTTAGTATATTATACAAACTTCATTTTCGCATTTTCTCTATCTGATTATAATAACATTTAAATATGCTATGTAACACGAAAACTAAAAACCTTGTAAAATTAAGCCGGCGTTGTTCAGAAAAGTTTTGTGTATATTAAAATTAAAATTTTAAATGCCTTGTAATCTCCTGAGGCAATGTTTTCAACAGTTTTAAATATAATTATGAATGTTGTACTTATTATTTTCACTTTGTAAATGTCTAAGACGTCGTAACTTTATATCATTATTTTTATGAAGAAACCTATATTTTACATAATGTATCTATATATTCTTCCCAAGACATATAATACACGAAACACTTTCTCCCAGATTGTACACTGGAGTATAAATATTTTTTCTATCTTCTTCACTTCTCCTTTTTTATTTACTTTTTTTATTATAAAAAAGGGGCAAACGAGCAGACGGTCCACCTGATGGAAAGTAGTCACCGTCGCCCATGGACATCTGCAACACTTTTAGAGCTGGCGATGTCGACCTCGTAGGAACTTGTACAAGTGTACTACATTTAAAGACCCTCACCCTCTTGCCAAGCATCCAAACGGTGCGGATGGAATCTGTCCCAGCGTCGAAGTGTGCGATGGCGGAAAAGAGTCTGTCAACTAAGTCGAAAAGTTTCTCGGAACCTTCTCCATTGTACAGACTGTAGAGGACACACAGCCAACGTCTCTCCGAAGACTTAAGTCATCTGTAAGCATTTTATCGTCGATGATACGAATTACCCGGCGCTGGATGGAGTCAAGTAGCAATTGGTATTGAGTACTGTTAGTGGTGTTAAGGGAAATGCTCTAGCTCGCAGACTTGTGTCTTCGAGGGGTTGAACTGAACGAGATTACGTTCACCCCATTCAGAAACTTGCTCCAAAGAAGTTTCGATTTTGGACACAAGGCCTCTTCTATTCGTTTCCACCACGGCACGAGGAATGTTTGCACGGCCAGTATAAAGGGCATCGCCTGTACTGTCATCTTCATAACAACGAAAGTTGCTGATTTGCAACATATCGTTGATATATAGAATAAACAGTGCCTTGAACCTTGAGGTACGTCAGCATTAATGGGCATGGACTCCGAGCATGCTCTGTCAATAACGACTTTTATGCTCCGCCCACTTAGAAAGCTGGTTACCCAGCTGCTGTAGGTCTACTAAAAACTTACTCTCAGTCTTAATTCTCTTTTGATAAAAACGATTTTCGATTCTTTCTAGTTGTATTTCTAATTTAATTATTTTTATTTATATTTATTTTTTTTTAAATGGAAATAACATTTATGCTGAAGAATTAACAAACTTCAGTTTGTTGAACGAAGTTCGACTACGCGTGCGTACTATCGATAAATTAATGGAATATATATAAATATTTATACTTTGTATTATGTTATCTTAGAAGCAGTCATTTGAATACAATAGCAGTTATCCAGAGTAAATAAACACTTTCCATGATGAGACGGTTGCGAAATGCTCGGGTCTCGTTACCATCCTACCACGATAATTGTATATTTCAAAGAAAGATAAGGTTGATTTCATATCATGTTGTGACATTTAGGCATTTTTAATACTAATATCTAAGATTAATATTATTAATTATTTTATGCGTGGTTTGGCTGGTTACGATAATATAGAGAAAACATCAACTAAAAATCGTTCGATATCGGTTAAAAGTATAATTTCGCGAGCTTTTTTTACGATCTCTCATACGTTGAGCTTCTGAACATTACATTGATTGCTATCATTGTCCGAAAAATCCGACAAGAACTAGATAAATTCCCAAAAAAATCTACTCACACTAAAATATTGAACTTTTTGAGACAATCTTATAACTTATAGATATAGGTGTCTAGACATCTTTGAATAGGCTTTAACAATTTGGATAAATTTTTTTATTTAAGCTAAGGTAAGGTTCTTAAGCTTAACTATATAGCTGCTAAAAATTGTTTTCATAACGCCTAAATCTTTTAAGCACCTTCATTATTGCTACTGAATTAAAGCCCTAAGACTAAAAATATAAGAATTCTATTGTCATCCCATTAATGCTGCGGATTTGGTAAACTCTGGGCTTTAGGGTCCGCTGAAAGCGCAGCATTTTTTTTCCTGACTTCCCCTCCCTACTCTATCTTCGAGGATGCAATCGGCACGCATCGGCAAAACAAGAAGAATTTGCAAAATCCTAAATAAATGTAAGGTTACCTATTTATTTTTTACTATTTGCCATGTTTTATATTGATTTTACAGTCAGAAGTAAACCTAAGCTATATCGCTAACGTGGAACGCGACAGTATTCTGAAATACACTCGTCTAAATAATTCTCATGCAGCTTAACATTTTAGCTTCCTTATGAATAATTTACATTCTTTATTTACCTCTTTCTCTGTAGAGAGAAAATAATAAAAAAAATAATTTCTAATATAAAATGTATCCAACAAAAAATGTCATTTCCATTCATAAAGTATTATTGTTGGCAATACCTTATTCAGACAGATGGAGGAATGTAAGTGATCAAAGCTTTGACTTCAACGATCAGGCGCGCTAGACGTTACATTCATATATTTTTGTAGGCTACCCGCACTATAATATATCAAGCTCTTTGAATATAGCTTGGTTATGTAATTGCAAAAGTGTAGAGACAGTCAAAAGCCCATTATTTTCTTTTACTTATTACTGATAACCTTAGGTTATATTGTAGTGATGTTAGTAACATTATTTATTTTAAAAATACCTACGCAAAAAGCAGATTTCTATTTGTAATATTTTTTCCATAAAATCTACCGTTTTTATACTCCCTCACGTCTGTCGTAGAATAGCGCTTACAAGTACCTACTAAATGTTATTTAAACTTTTCTCATTAAAGCAAAAAACAACTAGGTATTATAACCCAACAAACTTTCCAAAGTAATTTCAATTTAAAAGTTCAACTAGGTTCATGTAGTTTATGAAATGAAACTATACAAAATATTAATATTCATAAAATGTTTGCTACACTTTAATTATATGACTGATATTAAACATTTTGATGATTTAATATTGCATATTGAGATGAAGACCGTCATTATACAAAAAAACCATCTCTTAGCTCTCAAAGCATACATTTCAGTAGTAACACCTGTTATCGGAACTCTAATAATTTCCGGTATATGACTTATGTCGGTATATGTCTACCACGTCTACCACATATACCGACATAAGTCATGTGTTGTGTCTTAATTTTCGTCGTTTCACGTTATTCCATTAATTCTTAAGTAATGGAATAACATTAAAAAAAAAGTGAAAAAAAAAAGAAAAATCTGATAAATATAAACAGTTTTTCAAAGAAAAAACACTCCAATCGTGCTTAATTCAAACTGTAAACCTCAAAACAATAACATAATATAATTTTTTTATTCTTTCTGATGCAAAACTAGTCATTACTGTTTGGTTTATTTTTAAACGCTTATAAGTATGTACGGAAAAAAAACAGCATTTTTGTAGGTATAGTGTTACTCTTCTTATCAATGTGCGATAAGTTGCCACCATTCCTCAAGGATATCGGTAGTAATATTTCCTAATAAATAAGTCAGGATTAGATAAACAAAATCAGGTGATATTTTAAAGAAAATAGATTTAATATAAATATTAATATGCTTAATCCATTATAAAAATAACCGCTGAATACCTAAATATAAAAAAAATATTAGAATTCAAGTGCAATAATTGCTTTCTAATATCTAATGAACAGAAACGAAACCAGAATGATCAAATTTAACGGTAATAACAAAATACGAGAACAATGAACAAAGACGTGAACCGTCTATCGAATTGAGAACGGAATTCTCTGAGGTGAATAGAACAAGACTCCGAAATATATTTCTACGTGAATTGGCGATAAATAAATGATGCTTCGAAAATACAAAACAAGTTTCTGATATGCTCAACATTACTATGCATTATTTTATCTATAAGATGAAAGCGAGGACAATTTTATCCCCCTCGTAAACTATTGAAGAGATGGCAACACTATACATTTTTCCCACCATTGCATGGAAACTTATAAAGATGGCTGGCAACACTATTTCTCATTGCACCAAATTTGTGCCTAGAGCTGGTGACTCTTGCCATTAAAGCAATATTATTAGGAAGGAAGGTTATTTTCGCAGCAGCATAACTTTATTAAATAGAATAGGAATATTTTAGGCTTGTAATGTAAATTAGTTACTTAATAGGACAAAAAATAAAGCATTGTAAGGTTCTATTTTAAGGCAATATAAAATAAAGTGTTGGAAAAGCGAAAACAAGCTGGGACATACTTAGATCACACGATGACGTCTTGAATTTAATGACCGGGCATTGTGTAGCTGAATGCGTCTCAGCGACAAACACTTCACAAAAACACGTTAAATAGCAAACATTTTCTTTGTTTTTTGTACTAACAGGCAACAATTGTTGATTCTATTTTAAATTTTTATTCAAGAATCTAGAATTTAAATATATCAAGGTCTAAATTTGGATTCAAGACTCATCTGTAATGAGCCTCAGAATTCCGCTACGGTTTAGCTACGTAGCCGGTACGATACTTTAAGACAGGTTACTACGGCGCTACGCCTCTACGCTGCTACGTGCTTTCATTACTAAAATACTTTACATTTACTTCAGATATGCGCTAAGCGCTCGTAACAACTTTGAGGTCTCTATTGCGCAAACTGTCAACTTGCTGTTACGACTTTTTATGAGACTTGAAAGACGTAATCTCTAATTGTAAGTTTCGGTGATCGCAGATCTTTTCTGTAACTAACAAACTGATTATAGTTATAAGAACGGTCGCTCTTTTTCGACATATGGTAAAATATCTAAATAATAATCTAAGATAATTTTATCGTATAGTTAAAATAAATGCTGCTTCGTTATCAATTAAACTTGTACTTTTTACTTCTAAATTTATATTCTACCTAAGTAAATTAATTAGATAAGAACTAAAATTTTATACCTCTAATATAATTGTTTTAAATTAAAATTAATGATATGCTTCTTTATTAATAATATACACGATCACTCTCCAAAAGTTGCATATGGGGCTATCCACAGACGCGTCAGATTTATATTCATCAACATTGCTTGTGTTGAATAATGAGTAAAAGCCAACACTTTCATCAGCCGAAAATTTCAATGCATATTCAATAATATTAATGTAAATGAATTGCCTAAAAACCTTGTCTTGTAACTAGAAAAGTTTAATTATTCTAACAATGAAGACTCCAAATAATCAGTCTACATTGTCCTCAAAGACGACATTTATTAAAGAGAGCCAAAAGAAAGTGATAGATTAACGTTATCCATCTTCCTCGAGAATCCTGAGAAAACAAGTGCTTATCCACAACGAACCTATTAACGACGAATAATGCCAATGTTTTATGTGCTAAAATAAAATTAATAATTGTAAATTACAGTGGATATCAAAACAATTTTAGTTGCAGAATATTGTTGCAACATTTAATCACGCTAACTCTGGTGGAGTATTTGCGCATTTCTTCTGAATTATTCAGATTTGATTTGTTTTCTCCCTTTCTATACCCATTGGGGCGTACAAAACCCCACACACGTGGAAGCTGGCTGGGCCCGGTTTCAGCTTCTTCAAATTAAGGGTTATGATTCTTGTCAGTTAGGTAATAAAGGCACACCGTACTCACAAGTTCTTGATGATCTTGAATCTTCTTTGGGCATGCCTGTCGCACCACAACAC
The DNA here is from genome assembly GCA_905147385.1 of Limenitis camilla. Lineage (NCBI taxonomy): Eukaryota > Metazoa > Arthropoda > Insecta > Lepidoptera > Nymphalidae > Limenitis > Limenitis camilla. Next base: position 11,106,625 of record LR990230.1, on the reverse strand, counting down.
ACAATAACACTAAATAGTTCGCACTTCACCACCAGTTTGTTTGCGTCAGGAAAGGGTCAAATAACTAACGTTTAGGAGATAGCACTCACAGGACTCGGGATACTATTAATCAATAAAAGGATTCAGGGAAGGCACACCGCACGCGCCGCTCGTGCCCGCTTTCTACAACGACTACATCACGACTGCCTCCGCCGGCGGTGTACCTAACACTGACCCGCCGCGCGCGCATTCAAATAAAAATATAGTAAACATCCATATATCTAAAAAGTTCTAGATGTTGAATGTTAATGATATAAAACTCTTCCATTTTTTATTTTTTCTAGCATTGACATCTATTGATATAACTTATCCCTCTGTTTAAAGCGTAGCACAGACGTATATTCTTACACGTCAGCTATCATCATCACCCGTTAATGGCCCACTGCTAAGCCGGGTCTCCTCCTCAGAATGAGGATGGGACTTAGCCATACTCCACTACGCTGGCCAATTGCGGATTGGAGAACTCTCAGGAGTGCAGGTGTCCTCACAATGTATTCCTTCACCGTAAAAGATATTTAATTGCTTAAAACACACATAACTCAGAAAAATCAGGGGTATGTGCCCAGGATCGAACTCGGACTTTTCGAGTAGACATCAACGTCTTAACTACTGGGCTATCACTGCTTTTTTTACACATTAGCTATGCAAGAACAAAATCAATAATCCTAAAAAAACCTGAGAAATATTTAAAATTTCTAGGATATAATTAGTTTGTAGATAATTCGTCGCCTTTAAGTTACAAGTACTACCTATATTATTATATTCGTATTTAATGAACAACCTATATGTTTTATAATTAAATTTAACTTACAAGTAACTACATTCTAGTCCAAGGCTGCCACACCGAGAGAGACCGCAATTCAATCAAGGAAGTTCTAAATTAGTTCAGGAAATCTCTTCTCGCCTGAAATGCACATGTTAACTTATTTATACACTTGGCAATTAAAGCTCCTTGCTATAAACAACGGTTTACTTAATTGTTAGCTTTTTCAGCACGGTTTATTTAAATTTTTATACATGTACGAGGAGAAACAAGCAGAAAGTTTTAAATAATTGCCTTGATCAAGTTCAAAGTACTAAAATTTATTCCTTAGTATATATGTACTCGTAATTCGTAAAGGCTTCAATATAATATCGACATCTTTCGATTAGTAACTGGTAATTGTTAATGTCACCAATAACGAATAACCAACTCAGTAAGAATTGTATATGAAATTTACTTTTTATGTTATTTTTCTAGGTCGACAAAAGTATGCCTTAGTATTTACTTAACTTTCGCCAGTAGAAATTTCTTACTCAAGTTGCATTATTTTCGCAGTTTCTTAGTTAAAATATGCTCAAGTTTAAGTTTAAGAAAAGAATGTTTGAACTGGCAAAAGTAACATTGAAGTTATCCAAGTAAAACAATTAAACATAAAGAGATAGTCTCAAAGCAGCCTTTTGTAACTTTAGACCTTGTATGTATTTAACTTTGACTTTAAAACATTTCTTAATTAGAATTAGAACCTCTATTAAACCCTTTTATCATTATTTAAAAATAATAATATTACAAATAAACATTATTTATTATTATTTCACATATAAAAATCTTATTGAGGCAGTTTACTACCCATTATTTTTTTTATAAAAAATACTAATACATTAAAAAGTTATAATTCGATTCATCCAGCTATGGCCGATTGCCACAAAAGTTTGCATTGAGGCGTCTTCATAGTTCAACCCTTATTATTGTCGTTCAAACTTCGACGTTACAACTTGTGATCTAAGTTACAGAATTTCAAAGTTATATTTTACTAGTTGACTCGTGCGACTTCGTCCGCGTGTAGCTCCGCTCCTATTGGTCTTGGCGTGATGATATATAGCTTATAACCTTCCACAATAAGTAGGCCATCTAACACTGAAAGAATTTTTCAAATCAGACCAGTAGTTCCTGAGATTAGCGCGTTCAACCAAACAAGCTCTTGATTATAATAAATTTAAAAAAGTCAACAAATCTTGTATATAAAATTCTCGTGTCACAATGATAGTTACCATACTCCTCCGAAACGGCTCGACCGATTTTTATGAAATTTTATATGCATATTCAGTAGATCTGAGAATTGGCTACTATCTATTCTTCATACCACTAAGTGATAAGGGTGGCCCACCGCAAATTTATATGGCAAAACAACGTTTGCTGGGTCAGCGAGTAAATATATATTTTATTAATTCTTAAGCAAGAAGTACTATTTTTTGATAGATATATTTCATAACTCTAGCTTCAGATTACTACACTAACTAAAACTCAATTCTAACTCAATTCTTTACATGCTATACATGAATTGGCATATTATATCTATTACTCGCTACATGCTATAACTTAAAATGTTTCTTTTGTTAATATCAATTCATTGCGTAAGAGACCTAACGTGACCGCAAAGTTCTATTGTGTCGGAACTTCAAATCGTTTGGAGACGTTCTTTCAAAGCCGATATAGATTTTTGTGACCTTACAATATAAAGCTGTCTGTAGTTTGTAGCATCCGATTGTTATTTATTACAAAGATTTTCTTTTCTAAGTAAAATTTGGGTATTTATTCCAGACAGCGGCGTCTCTCACGACATTCATTAATAATTTCTGGAATAATAGATTTGATCTAATAATTTACTAGCTGCGCGGTCGTCATATTTCAGCCAATTTTTCAAACCTTTACAAATTATACAGCTAAACCTTCCTCATGAATCTTTCTGTCTATTGATAAAAACCGCACAATAATCCGTTCAGTAGTTTTTGAGTTTACGGCGGACAGGCAAACCCTGCGTGGGACTTCGTTTTAAAATGTAGTGATAGAGAATATTAACCAGGCCACACAAGAATAAACCAATAAAGATTGTTAAAATTGTCGCAATATAATTCAAAATGTATGACATGCTAATGAAATAATTAAATTAACCTTAAATAAAGATCAATAGCCACTATAATATAATACGCGAGCAAATATATTTAGTCAATATCATAACTAATCGCTAACGTTAGTTAACGCCTGAATTATTAAGATAAATATTGCTTATTCAGCCAATCAGAGCTAATTGGCGTAACAACTAACGCTTAACTCATATATGCAACGTTACATACACTGTATTTATGAAGTGTATTCTATTTTAAACTTTTAGCCTCATTAGATAAACGCCATTTCCTATCTATCATTCAACATGTCACAAATCAAATTAAAAAGAATTAAATCTGCTTATTGTTCCTCAGCTAGATATTCTTTATTCTATGTTATGTGGTGATGATTTTAGTGACTTTTTATTTATAATTTATCGGACATTATCCTAACAAGATAATTATATATTTTCTATATCGCTATATACATAGTATATGTATCTGTCGGAAACTAATTAAAAGAAGGAATGGAATGGATGGCCTATTATAAAAGCTATACGGGCGCACCACGGTCGGGATATAACTAAACATTACTATCACGTACTATTCTGACAAGAACTATTATAACAGGAACCCAAGCAGTGCCTTGGACTTGTGACCAAGGTGTAGGTTTAAGGGATCCCTTTAAGTAATTACGACACTCACCTCCACTGCTTGGTTTCACTGTTTAAGCCTAAGATTAGACTAACATAAACCTAACACAAGGCTAATGTAACCTAAGGCTAACCTACACTTCCGACATATCTATTACCATTACTTTCATAACGTAGTGGTAATCGTTACATAAACTATGTCTAAATGACATTTATGTCACTAAAAATTTAAGTTTGAATTTTATAATCCTACCAAAAACATTTCATATAAAAGTTCAAAAACTAGACCACATACCTCGCACTGTCAAAAAGTTATCAGATCTTAAATAAAGTCAAGCTTATTACTCTACACGCTCTACCTCTACAAGCCCTTACTTCACAAGCTCTACACCTTAGTCAATATATATGTGGCTTGGTCTTTTTGTTACTACAATAACTGTTTTTTTTATGGTAGACTAGCGGCCCATCCCGGCTTTGCGCGGGTGGAATGTTATTTTTAAAAATATTTTGGCTCTCTTGCATTTCGGTGCCCACTCTCGTGCCGCGTTACTCGCTGCGCTGCGTCGCTATACTGGCCCGTCGCGTCCTCGTGTATTTTTTGTTTATATTGATATTTTTAATTTCGTAATATCTTTTGAATGGAAGGTCCGATTTTAATAATTCAAAAAGTAATTTACAGGTATTGAAATAGTCTTGAATACGAAATAATTTATTTGGATAAGGATTAATACAAAATTATGATGGTCATGGTCTGATATTGATTGGCATTTTTATCAACTTTTAAAATGTAATAAAGTAGTTATAGTGACATAACTATAATAGTTGAACATATGGTCTCTCGGAGTTTTTTATAGATATTGATACGTTCTATAATATTGTAGAACATTTTTTTGTTCTATCATCAATACTTTTTGCAGCGCATGCGATGAAAGATATTTTATGGCTAAATTTTTTGCACCTTGGGTTGGTTTTAGTGAGATTTCCTGAGGATCTCTAATTTTTTCTTTTAATAAATATAGCCTATGTTACTCGGGGATAATGTAGCTTTTTAATGGTAAAAGAATTTTTGAAATCGGTCCAGTAGTTTTTATGTTTATTCGTTACATACAAAAATACAAATATTACTTCTTTATAATATTAGTATAGATATAGATAAGGTGCAAACGAGCAGATCAGGTCGACCTGATGGTATGTGGCCACTATCCCCCATGGACATCGACAAAACTTGTGGAATGAAGAAAAAATGCTGCAGTTTCAGAGTTCCCTGAGCAAGAGCCTGGAGTTCACCAGATCCGCAAGATTAAGGGGATGGGAGAGGGAGGGGGTAAGTCTGGCCCACATGCGGCTCGATCGGAACGCGTCTATGACACATGGTGGTCGGATTCGCATGCTGGTGGTCGCAAGCCAGTCGGGGAACAGATCCCCTACCATCAAGGTACATGTATAACAGAAAAGTAATAAACAGTAATAAATTTAATATATAAATATACTAGCGGCCCATCCCGGCTTCGCGCGGGTGGAATATTATTTTTAAAAATATATTGGCCCACCCGCATTTCGGTGCCCACTCTCTTGCCGCTTTACTCGCTGCGCTGCGTCGCTATACTGGCCCGTCGTCGTGTATTTTTTGTTTATATTGATATTTTTAATTTCGTAATATCTTTTGAATGGAAGATCCGATTTTAATAATTCAAAAAGTAATTTACAGGTATTGAAACAGTCTTGAATATGAAATAATTTATTTGGATAAGGATTAATACAAAGGTATGGTAAACATGGTCTGATTTTGATATGCATTTTTATCAACTTTTAAAATATAAAAAAGTAGTTATAGTGAAATAACTATAATAGTTGGACATATGGTCTCGCGGAGTTTTTTGTAGATATTGATACGTTCTATAATATTGTAGTACATTTTTTTGTTCTATCATCAATACTTTTCGCAGCGCATGCGATGAAAGATATTTTATGGCAATTTTTTTTGCACCTTGGGTTGGTTTTAGTGAGATTTTCTGGGGATCTCTAATTTTTTCTTGTAATAAATATAGCTTATGTTACTCAGGGATAATGTAGCTTTCTAATGGTGAAAGAATTTTTTAAATCGGTTCAGTAGTTTTTATGTTTATTCGTTACATACAAAAATACAAAAATACAAATCTTACTTCTTTATAATATTAGTATAGATATAGAAGTATAGATATAGATATAGATAAGACGGTAGCGAGATATGCAATTTAATCTTTCTATGTTTAATGAGTCCACTACTCAATAGCGACAAAACTCTTTAAATTAGAAAAAAAATGTGTCTACTGTTGACATCATTTCAAATTCAAGTTATGAGTGCTAAAAAAACCTATGGAGAGCGTCTAGAAAACGTAGTAGTGCCTTCGCTCGGGTTGTCCTGGCAGCGACACTTAGGACATCATGCCCCCAGACCATAATAAAACAATATTCAAATCACGAAACATTAACTTATAATCTACACCTCCTCCCCAACCTGGCTGACATAGGAAAGCTCTGGAAGCGCACTAGGATCTCGTTCACCCTAACGCAGGCGCTGACGGGGCATTCTTATGTCAGACATTACCTACGCCGATTCCGCATCCTGACCGACGACTCTTGTCCCTGCGACGACATTTCGATCCAAACCATGGACCATATCATACGCGACTGCCCTAGATTCGAGTCTCGTCGATCGGATCATGAAACTCTGTGTGAGAACTCCCGCATTTCACCATACAACATCCGGGAGCTAATGGCTCGGGACTCCGCCCTCAGCTCTTTTGTAGAATTTGTCAGCTATATATTCAGCAATATTAAAGCGTTTAATAATAATAACAGTAATTAGATACAGTTGTTTGATATATGTGAATTTTACAATATTTTCTTTGTTTAGTTTTAAGTTTGTTTTTATTTCACTTGTCATCCTAGTCTTATTTGTAAATAATTTTCTTTTGTCTTCATTGTATTTTTATAATTTCCAATCTGTAATTAAAAAAATAAGTTAGCTTTAAGTTCTATGTTCTAGTATGTAAGTTCTGCTGTCAATAGTTTAAAATGTTTCATTAATAAAAATTTCCTTATTTTCGTTTTGCATGTTAAAGCCTGCTCTAATCGCTTCGGCGTGCGGCTATATTTTTGTTTAGTATGTAAAGGCCTGCTCTAATCGCTACGGCGTGCGGCTACTCGCGACTCACTGACAGAGAACTCAATTCCGGCAAAGGTATCCAATAGCGGATGTCGGAATTTAGTTCTCAACAGCGACCATTTGTATTGTATAACCCGACTAAGATTAATAAAAATGTGTAACAATTTAGTATTAAAAAAAAAAAAAACATATTAACACTGTTGTTGTCTAATGAGTAAATGCTAGTGAAGAATTAAGTAAGAATCAAGACGTGTATAGATTTTAATACATTAAATTCCGCTGTAATATGATATAATATAAATAATTTCCAAAGTAACTCGACCTACTTAACTGAACTTCAGAGGAAGTAACCCAATTAGGACACCAGCGTGACAGTTTCTCATATTATTATGTTATGAACAATATTGAGTAATCATGCTATTACACTTCTTATGTAATATAGTTATAACAGATCTTGTGTATATTATTTGCTACCAGACCAATAAATAAATATGGCTGTATTTTTCACTGCTTATCACTAAGCGAACCAACTTCATTGTATTTGTTCAATAAAATCTTAGGAACTGTTATTTTCTAAAACACTGATATATAACGATTACTTTAACAAAGTAATTCCGTAACAATGACATAGCATTCTATATTTAGCAACATCGTTAATCTTCAGCAGGGCTAACTAAATTAGTAGATGGAGGAAATTCCCCTATTCTATCTCAGCAAAGTCCCTTGAAGGACCTCGGTTAATTGAACAGGCGATTTTTTATCTCGACAAAAACAATATCATGCTTATTTTTATTATTTATAGGTTGTACAATTAATCTGAAATATAAAAGGATTATTTTTGAAATATAAAATGCGTGAATGAACATTTGGTCTTTATCTCATTACTGAATGGACGCATTCCTAATTTAACTAGAATATACCTACATCCAAAATTTCTTTAAATTTTATACAGAAACCGAACAATAGTCAAAAATGTAGAATTGTTTGTGAAAACCGAGTGCCTCTAGCAACATGGAGATAAAATTTCGTTCAATTCTCCATTCAAAGAGTCTAGCTCATTTCACAGATGGTTGGTCGAGTTTATATAAAATAACTTGGCAAACACGAAATATGCTTACCATGCTCGAAGAGTTTACCCTTGAAAATGTACGACACCCATATTTAGCTAAGGGTACCCAAAGTCAAACATTGACCAAAGAGTCTATATTGCTTAGCCAAATACTAATAATGTGCAACTTACACTAAAAGCTTTTTTCTTCTCTATTTATAATAATTACCTAGATATTTGTCTTATAAATAAATAGTATGTAAAACTATCTATATGTATGTAAATATATTGTTTACTTTCACAATTCTGGTTTTCTCATAACGTGTTTCATTAATGAAGTAAAGTAGAGCGAATACTATTTATTAGGTGAAGTGATGTTAGTAAGCAGTGATGGCCCAGTGGTTGAGACTTCAATGTCTTACTCAGGAGGTCCGAGTTCGTTCCTGGGCACACACCTCTTACTTTTTGGAGTTATGTGTATTTTAAGCAATTAAATATCACTTGCTTTAACGGTGAAGGACAACATCGTGAGGAAACCTGCACTCCTGAGAGTTTCTAAAGTTCTCAAAAAGGTGTGTGAAGTCTGCCAACTCGCACTGGGCCAGCGTGGTGGACTATGGCCTAATACTCTCCTCATTCTGAGGAGGAGACCCGGCTCAGTAGTGGGCCATTGACGGGTCGTGATGATGTGATGATGAGGTGAAGTCGAAAACTTTATACAAAATGTTCATAAATCGAAATCGGCTCAATTATGACAAGTGACTGCAAACTCGTGTCCGGCGCTTGATTGAAATCAGTTATTTCACTTTTCAAACTCATTAAGGTCAACACATCGACGTAATTTTCATTGCCTATCTTCCACCAATTTCGCTTATTATAATGTATTTTTTTTATAACTTGTTGTTTTATTGGTCTTTTTCTTCTTTTAGAAAAAGCTGCACCTTCTCGTACTATTTTATTAGCAATATTTTAAGAAAATGTTAGTACCTACATAAAAATCAGTAAAAACAAGTTATATTATAAAAAATTTAAAACTAGCATAAAATTAGTGTTACTTATTTAGCCTATTTTTAGTTAATTTTTGGTGATTCCTAAAAAATATCAATTTTAGTTGATTATTTTTATAATCTTTGTAAATAAATCTAAGAAAACCGAATATATTTAGTTTCTTGTTTTTTTAATTATTCCATGTCATATTAGCAGCAACTGCCATATGCCAAACTTGCATATATACGACAAAAGCAAAACAAATAATCACAACAACACAAGGAGCTATGGAGAGAAATATCATAAACGTAAGAAAAATACAAAAAGTCAAGAGCGAAGTAATTAGTCAAAAAACAAAGATAACGATATTGTTAGTTAATGTGTGGCTGATTAGTAATAAGTTCTTTTATGAGAAATAAAAACTTTTTTAACTTTTTTAACCTTTTTAACTTAACAAATATGTGCATAATTCAACATACCTAAAGAATTATATTATTAAAAATATCATAACGAGTACAAAAAAAAAACAGATGCCCTCATATACAAGCTCTAAAATTGTAATGGCAGTAGGCAGATCACGTACCGAGATACACAGATACCAGGTGGACAGTCAACACTATAAGGTGGAAAGGACCAATCGGAAAAAGAAGGGTAGGAAGATCGAAAAGACCATGGGGTGACGATATTACCGACATAATAAGGAAGGACTGGAGGAGGCCTTCACCGAAGGAGGGGTCCATATCCAATAGCAAAAACTAACTCTTACTAACATTTAGACAATAAGCAAAGCATTAATAACTAACTAAACACTAACATACAAACACCACATTTGAAATGGAAATCAAGGAAATACAGGCTTTTTTGTTTTTATTTATTATAAGCAATTATTCTTATTTCTGATTTTTAAAAGTTACTAAATGAAATATTACAGAAAATACTATGAAAATAATTGACAAAATTATGTTCTTTTGGTCCATCCATTTTGGGAATAAATTGATATAGATAGATTTACAATTTTATATTGTTTTAAATTTTCTAAGCCGTAAAAAACTTGGCACTCTACTTTTCGCCATTTTGTACTTTAAAACCTGCAATCAATCAAAGTTGCGAAATTGCTACGAAGATTATATTATATAGTAAAATTTTTAATTTGAATTACTAGATAAAGTACATTGTAACAAATTATGTACAATTAAAAATTATTTTATTATTGTTAAGAATTTATTCAAAAACTTGAAATCTGCAACAGACTCCTTATTGTGCTCCGGTATTAATAAATTATGGAGTACACTTTTAAAATGATTCAGTCGATAAAGGCAACAAATACGACGGACAGATTATATTAATTACAGGAGCTTTTGTCATTTATAGTCAAGAGTAATATTCTAGTCAACAAACCTAGTGATACTGTTGCTAGTATACACGCAGTATATTATAACCTATAATAATTAAGACAAGTTTATCTACGACATATGTAAATTCGTCGGCCTCTGAATATTATGATTAAGATTATCCTGTTATTGTCTCTATGCCTAAAATCGGACCTAGTGTCTAAGCATAACTGTAGTTAGGTAACCAGATTCGTATCAGCTAACTCTTATATTGAGCTTGAGTTATGAACTCAATTCCCTCTGAGAGATTTTATCTTCGTCGCAAAGTCATTTGGATCAGCGCCATATGTGATCTACTGGGACCCTGTTTTCTAAACAATTCCTAATGCTACATAGATAGAATACAACAATTATAACTATTGCACAAAAAGGCAATGTGCCTAATTTGTTTCTAGATATCAATTTAATATCTACTTCTATTATATAAATATCATATTGAGTCTGCCATCTAAGCCATCCGCCATATTGGATTTGAAGTCACGTCACATAGCTAACTCTTTTTTATGAGTGATAAGGGATAAACGAGCAGACAGTCCACACGTGGCCATGGACATTAGCAAAACTAGAGAGTATCTCTTGTATTGCCGATGCGTTACCGCCTCGAAGATAGTGAGGGAAGTAGAGAAGAGGATAATGCTGTTGTTTCATTGGACCCTGAGCAAGAACCCGGTGTTCACTAGAACCACACCATTAATGGGATGGGAGAGGGAGGGGGTAGATTTGACCTACATTGGGCTTGACCGAAACGATTCGCATGGTGGTGGTCGCAAGACAGTCGGGGAACAGATCCCCCACTACCAATGTGAGTGCTGGGTTACCCGGCTCTTCCGCGTTGCTCTCTCAGCGGCAGACGGCAAAATTTGACCCGAACATACATACAAACATTGCATGTTAAATAAAAGAGTGTAATAAGTATTAGAAATTTACATAGGTACTTAAGGCAAATTATTTATACTATACAATAGAAAAGCTAATGGTCAATTTGCTATTTCTTCAAGTTTTTTTTCTACGTAGTTTTTTTAGTACTTCTACTGACACAAAACATAGGAATAGAAAGAATAATAAAAGCAATAAGTATAATGCATTTAGTTACTTGAAAGCTCCGTTCCGCAGTGAGCTAACAAAAGCCATATTTTTATTTTACAATAGTCTAAAAGTCATTATGCCGGTTTAAATTGTGAAACGTCTTCCTCTCGGTGAGCGCTTTCCTAAAGATTTTAAAAGAAAAGCTTATCTTAAATGCATGATTTTTTTAAGTATCTGAAATATTATGAGTATGTTTTAAAATTTCTATTCAAGCGTAAGATTGACATTTTAGATTAGCACGCTTTGAAACGCGATACTTTTTCTTTTCTTCCATATTAGGTATAGCATGAAAGATATGTTGCCAATAATATCATTATAATATAGTTACATAATCGCTTATGTAGATCCTACGTTATTCTGGCTGGAAAACATACCTACACATAACTTTACAGTTACTGTAGAATAAATAACTTGCGAGTATGCCAATTCTAGACAAACAACAGAAAGAACTCATGAAAGAGGTGGGAGTGAATAGGTTGGGAGACACATTCATAGCTATAAACAGCTACGACCGCACAAGATGTCAGTTTCAGGTAGGCAACGAAGATCTTAAAGTGAAAATGAAGTAGATGTATCAAGCAGTGACGAGAAGTTAGAGAGAACCGTGCCGTGTGCCCGAATAAATATTCCACAAGTGTGTTTACGTGTAGTACTTATTTATGACGTGAAAATTATTAAATTCTACCTGTTAAAAATGAACAGATTTATTTTGCCCATCAAACGAAAACTTTATATGTAAATTATCTATATATTAATACGTGAAGCAAAAACTTTGTACCCATTTTTCCGAAAATTGCGCGGACGGAGGAGTATGAAATTTCCCACCTTTATCTATACTTCTATACTATTATATAAAGAGGAAAGATTTGATTGTTTGTATGTTTGTATGTTTGTATGTTTGTATGTTTGTATGTTTGTATGTTTGTATGTTTGTATGTTTGTATGTTTGTATGTTTGTATGTTTGTATGTTTGTATGTTTGTATGTTTGTATGTTTGTATGTTTGTATGTTTGTATGTTTGTATGTTTGTATGTTTGTATGTTTGTATGTTTGTATGTTTGTATGTTTGTATGTTTGTATGTTTGTATGTTTGTATGTTTGTATGTTTGTATGTTTGTATGTTTGTATGTTTGTATGTTTGTATGTTTGTATGTTTGTATGTTTGTATGTTTGTATGTTTGTATGTTTGTATGTTTGTATGTTTGTATGTTTGTATGTTTGTATGTTTGTATGTTTGTATGTTTGTATGTTTGTATGTTTGTATGTTTGTATGTTTGTATGTTTGTATGTTTGTATGTTTGTATGTTTGTATGTTTGTATGTTTGTATGTTTGTATGTTTGTATGTTTGTATGTTTGTATGTTTGTATGTTTGTATGTTTGTATGTTTGTATGTTTGTATGTTTGTATGTTTGTATGTTTGTATGTTTGTATGTTTGTATGTTTGTATGTTTGTATGTTTGTATGTTTGTATGTTTGTATGTTTGTATGTTTGTATGTTTGTATGTTTGTATGTTTGTATGTTTGTATGTTTGTATGTTTGTATGTTTGTATGTTTGTATGTTTGTATGTTTGTATGTTTGTATGTTTGTATGTTTGTATGTTTGTATGTTTGTATGTTTGTATGTTTGTATGTTTGTATGTTTGTATGTTTGTATGTTTGTATGTTTGTATGTTTGTATGTTTGTATGTTTGTATGTTTGTATGTTTGTATGTTTGTATGTTTGTATGTTTGTATGTTTGTATGTTTGTATGTTTGTATGTTTGTATGTTTGTATGTTTGTATGTTTGTATGTTTGTATGTTTGTATGTTTGTATGTTTGTATGTTTGTATGTTTGTATGTTTGTATGTTTGTATGTTTGTATGTTTGTATGTTTGTATGTTTGTATGTTTGTATGTTTGTATGTTTGTATGTTTGTATGTTTGTATGTTTGTATGTTTGTATGTTTGTATGTTTGTATGTTTGTATGTTTGTATGTTTGTATGTTTGTATGTTTGTATGTTTGTATGTTTGTATGTTTGTATGTTTGTATGTTTGTATGTTTGTATGTTTGTATGTTTGTATGTTTGTATGTTTGTATGTTTGTATGTTTGTATGTTTGTATGTTTGTATGTTTGTATGTTTGTATGTTTGTATGTTTGTATGTTTGTATGTTTGTATGTTTGTATGTTTGTATGTTTGTATGTTTGTATGTTTGTATGTTTGTATGTTTGTATGTTTGTATGTTTGTATGTTTGTATGTTTGTATGTTTGTATGTTTGTATGTTTGTATGTTTGTATGTTTGTATGTTTGTATGTTTGTATGTTTGTATGTTTGTTTGTTGCGAATAGGCTCGAAAAGTACTGAACCGATTTTGAAAATTCGTTCACCGATAGGAAGCTACATCCTTTCCGGGTAACATAGGCTATGTGGTGTTGCCATAAATACTCTAATTAAAAAGATATGGCCATTTAAGTGCCATAAGGTGGCCATTTTGTTTATTGAAGGGTTTCTCAGGAACTACTAATCCGATTTTAATTTTTTTTTCACTGATAGAAAAATGCACTTTTCGTGAGTGACAAAGGTGATTTAGTGTTGCCATATGCATTTTTTAAGACAAAGGTGATTCAGTGTTGCCATATACATTTTTTAATTCACAAATTTGGCCATTTTGTCGTAACTAACCCGATTTTAAAAATTCTTTCGCTAATAGAAAACTATGCTTTGCGTGAGTGACAAAGGTGATTCAGTGTTGCCATATACATTTTTTAATTCACAAATTTGGCCATTTTGTCGTAACTAACCCGATTTTAAAAATTCTTTCGCTAATAGAAAACTATACTTTTCGTGAGTGACAAAGGTGATTCAGTGTTGCCATATACATTTTTATATTCACGAATTTAGCCATTTTGGCGTAACTAACCCGATTTAAAAAATTCTTTCGCTAATGGAAAACTATACTTTTCGTGAGTGACAAAGGTGATTCAGTGTTGCCATATACATTTTTTAATTCACAAATTTGGCCATTTTGTCGTAACTAACCCGATTTTAAAAATTCTTTTGCTAATAGAAAACTATACTTTTCGTGAGTGACAAAAGTGATTCAGTGTTGCCATATACATTTTTTTATTCACGAATTTAGCCATTTTGGCGTAACTAACCCGATTTAAAAAATTCTTTCGCTAATAGAAAACTATGCTTTGCGTGAGTGACAAAGGTGATTCAGTGTTGCCATATACATTTTTTAATTCACAAATTTGGCCATTTTGTCGTAACTAACCCGATTTTAAAAATTCTTTCGCTAATAGAAAACTATACTTTTCGTGAGTGACAAAGGTGATTCAGTGTTGCCATATACATTTTTTTAATTAATAGAACATGTCCGTTTTGTTACTACTGATCCGATTTTAAAAATTCTTTCAATGAGGAAGTCTACAGTATTTCTGTCTCTCTTCCTCTTATACACTATCATTCTCTCTCATCCTGTCTCTTTTTTCTCTCTTTAATATTTATCTTTATCTCTGTTGAGAATGGTCATTCTCTGTTCGGTTTTTTTTTCGAGAGTCTCTCTCCTTTATTTTTATTTTTGTACATATATTCTTAATTTAACATATACTTTAACGTAGACGAAGTCACGGTTGTCGACTAGTAGTTTATACAGAGAAGGAGTGCAGAATGCTAATATTTTTATTAAATTATTCATAAAAAATACATTAAATCAATTTAAAAACACACACGCTACCATGTATTTGACACACACACATGCATATATACTCTTTTTCGACCACTAGGCGACCACTAGTAATTAATTAATATACAATAGTTTTAAATTTAATAATATTATAAGAATGAAAGTAGAAACTACAATGAACGATTTTATCGTTCTGCTTTCATCACTATCGTATTCATTTCTTTGTGATATGTAAATGAGATGTCTGTATGGGCGCATTGTGGATTTTCAATATCGCGCCGTAGGGCTTGAAGTCGTCTCATAACAAAGCTTACAATAGCGTAAAGTCGTTTCTCTCAATGACGAACATTTTATACGCTTTATAGCAATATCAATATTATTATTCGATCAAACTCAATCAATATTATCTATTTTGCTGTTACATTCTCCAAGATAAACCCAATCAAACTATTTACAAATTCTGTACTGTACTCGAATAGAGTAAACTTAGCATATTGTCTTGGTGGTGTCCGTAGAGAACTAACCAGAATAACGATGCCAAGTTTGCGAGGTGTGTCAATTCCGACTTTGCAAATTGTATTCTGCTTTCTCATTGATAAATAATTAACATATATTTCGACGCGTAAGTTAGGCTTAAGTTATCTAACCTTATCTAACCTTCATTTTGGTCACAAGCCAATGCACTGCTTAGGTTCCTCTCGTAATTGTAAGATTATTTATCGGTTCAATAGCAGTGTCTACATACGTTGCGTTTACTATAAAAAAAATCTTTTACTGTTCAGGCTATAAATTTATGGAATGATCTCCCACTCACTATTAGACAAACGGCTACATTAGGTAAATTCAAGAAATTAGTTAAAGATTACATTGATAAGTGAAACGACATTAATAATTATTATTTACCATAGGATGATATCTATTTATTAAGTAGTATATTATTATTATTATTTTTTTACAATATTTATTAGTGTATTATATTTGTATGTATATAAATTATTGTATACATGTATGATGTTTATGTATTGAGATGTAAATTATTAGTATTATTATATATTAGATGCTACACCACCTTCCTCAATCCCATCTTCGTTTTCTTTTCGAAACGAGGGTTGTCTGGAAGAGATGGCTAATTAGCTATAAGACCGCCCGTTGTACTTCACATTTAACTCTTTATAATATGATTATTAAGTTTTATTAGTGGTGTACAAAGAAGTTATAAAATAAATAATAATAAATAAAAGTCCATTCAAAGTCGGGGTGACTTAGTGTTTTTCAATATACCCCCTCTCCTTTCTCACTCTTCCTTTCATTTTCTCTGAGTTATATTATAAATATTAAAATGTCACATGAAAAGTAACATTTATTGAATAAACCTTTAGTGTAATAGATTAGAGTCAGTCTCTCTGTTGTTTTCGTGCATTGTACATGGAAGTTAAGATTATAGTGTCGTGATTAAGGTCACCCTTCTTGAGGTCCACGTAAGTTAATATTATTATCTATTATAGTTGGCAAGATGGAGTGGTGGAGGTGAGAATTAATGTATGAAAGAGCTCTTTAAACCTGCTCCTAGGTCTCAAGCCAAAGGCATAGCTCGGCTCCGTCTTAATTTCATGTGTTCACTGCTGTACAGTGCATAGGTATCATTCTTCTCTCATTCTATGACGTTATACATTTCCTTTTTGATTTATAATATGTATATATTTATTTATAAATTATCTTGATAAAATCTTGAGTGCTGTATCTGCATAATAACATCACGAAGAACAAAATTAATCATGACGAGATGTATTTCCTTTTATAAAAATAGGGTATATTCGTAAGATTTCCCAGCAGTTTACTCGCTTGCTTTCGATATATTGAAAATTGTTTATGAATAGAGACAAATATGACTTGCAAAATATTTGGACGCAAACAAATTACGACGGTCGTTCGTTGCAGGGAATTTTCTCGCTAGAGCTTGATTCAATTTTCACTTTCGCGATCTACAACTTTTCCCGCATTTCGTTCAAAGAGCTCCGAAATTACGTTCGCTGTTCGTGACATCAAAAAAAAATTAATTTCCCCAGTTTCTGAATTAGACTTTATCTATTTGAGATAGCCTTTAGAAAAGACATGGAAATATTTTATCTGTTGACTGTTGGATAAAAGGTTGTTTGCGTAACATCAACGTAAAATAAAAAAGAATAAATAATGAAACGCACTTGTAACACATGATTATGTAGGATTATTTTGGAAACTATATAATGCTAAATTGCCTATACCGTCTTTTATATATTATATAACAATTTGAACATACTACGTGGTATCGACTAACCAAATAAAAATATACTTTCAGACCCTTCCTTTATTCCCCAGTACAAACAACTCGTATCCACTACGAAAATGTTTTCTTTAAATTATTATCTGGGGTTTCCATATGGATTGGTTCAACGATATATTATTATGTACCTACATATTATTATTATAAGATATGACATGAATTTTCTCTGGCCATCATAAATTATAAATATAATAGAACACAAAAATTCCTAACGTATTGGAGAAGATACCTAAAAAATATATAAATCTAAACAACCAACTTATTTATAGTTTTCATTTCAAATAGTTTATAATTAAACGTACCTAAAAAGTATAAGAGAAGTTGATTTTTTAACTTATTAGATGCTGTCCAGGCTTCCGCCCATTGAAGGCTATTCAAAAGATAAAATCCTATTACCATTTAGTCTGTCTGTTAAATACTTATTAATATTTAAAAATTAATTCAACACTTAAAAAGATATTATTTATTTTCATTTATATATAAAAACATCTGTGGATAAGTCGTAATAAAGTTCAAAGGCTACAGCTATAAATATGGAAACAGTTGGTAAATTTCCTTTTGATGAAAATTTTAATTAGCTTCTCTTAAGCTTGTATAATTTATCATCTTCAAAATTTCTTGGCATTTATTTAATATATTATTATTGACGTAATTATAAAGTAATAATTATACAATATTTTCATTTTTAATCAGTTATTGAAACTGATAATATTTGAGACTTTCCTTTGAAAGTTATTATGTAATAATATCCTTCAGTTTGCTCTTTTAGCCGACCACAGCTCTTGATTTGTCCCTGAATTTCAATTTTCTTTGATATCCTAAAGGAAAAATATCAGATATTTGACATGGCGGGTAGTAGGATATATATATTTTGACGAAGGTATGCCTTTCTTACCTGTCGTGATTTCAATGATAAAAAATATTAAACGTAGGTAGAATATACCAATCAAAGACTGACTAATGATTTTATTAATTACAAAATGTGTATATTTCGGAGCAAAATAAAGGGAACCAAAAAAAGGGAATCAATTCAAAAAATAAGGGAAGTTAAGCCCAAGGTTGGGCTAACATAAACCTAACAAGGCTAACCTAACTTAACGTTGTGGAAATTAGTTACCACTAAGCAATTACATAGTAAGCTTCTCACGTGACTTTAACCCGACGTCACTCCTAGAACTAACAAAACTGCACTGCACTTAACACTATCACTATCTAGAGACTACTTCACTTCTTGAGAAACCGCGCAAGACTAAGGCCGCAGTCAGACTGTCAAGGGTATATAAAGAGTCGAGACTGTCAAAATGACGGAAGTGACTACTACCTACACCAGCGCAATAGATGATGATGACGATTCGATTATTAATAATCAAAATACATATAATCGTTTACTATTCTCTGACATATAAGTGGGATTGATGAGAAAATATAAATAAAATATGGTTGTTAATTTACCACTTCCACCCTACCATTTTATTTTGAGGGTATATAAATGTGCTTGTACCCTGTAGACGTCTCTCACATATATTATATCAGGATAATCGTAGTTCAATTTTTTATACTAATATTTAAAGATAGTTTTTTTTTTTACTTGAACGCGCTAATCTCAGGAACTACTGGTCCGATTTGAAAAATTCTTTTAGTGTTAGATTAGCACATTCATCGAGGAAAGCTATAGGTTATATATCATCACGATAAAGCCAATAGGAGCGGATGATCAAGGGCACGAAGTCGCAAGGGTCGGCTAGTTCATCATAGATTAAAATCAGATTATTTATTACATGTAGGCATTAGATTAAACGTTTTATTATGTGAACAGAAATTAAATATATTTTCAATAGATATAAATTATATAACAATATTTAACGATTATATTAAACCATTGGGAGTAATCAAACTGCCAAATTAATAGATAGCTCGTTATAAATGAATAGATAGTACAGTTAATTTAAAATTAAAAAAATACTATAGGCTTAGCTAAGAATTGAAAGACCTATAGGACCTATATCCATAGGAGTACTTCTTTGCCGTTTAGGCAAAACAAAGCTATCAAAAATCGTTAAGTATTATATCAAACGGCTAGCTTATTATTTTGACATGTAGTAGACGTGCCGTCATGGACGTACTATCTATACATACATAGAAAAAACTATATAAACCAACATACGTATAGATAGTTCAATCTACGACAACGCACGGTACACTTATTATTTTCTCATATAGTAGACGCGTCGGCGCCATCATGGTTGGAATAATCTGTACATACATATAAATAAATATATATACAAACATACGTGTAGATATTTCAATCAACGACGACGCACGGTCCACTTATTATTTTGATATATAGTAGGTACACGCGTCAGCGCCATCATGGATTGAATTATCTATACCTACATAAAAATAACTATATAAATTAACATACGTACAGATAGTTCAATCCACCACGACGCACAGCCCGCTTATTATATTTACATATGGCCCCCTGAATACTTCGCAGCGCCTTTTACCCCATGGCGCCGTCGTGCGCCGCACGACCTAGCACATATGGACCCAGTGACCTAGCATCACATTCCGGTCAAGCCGCATGTGGTCCAAACTAACCCCTTTTCCTCTCCCATCTACAAATATAAAGTTAATAGTTTGCAAATTGAATCGACTTTATCCCGAATCAAACCAGTTTAATCGATTATGGTTTGACCAAAAGTAGCTAAAGGTATATCCCTCATGACCCAATGAAATTTTGTATACATAATGGAGTACTTTCATGATGTTGAGAATGCTATATTTAACTTAATAGAATTGATATATAGATTAAAATTAATATACCCGTGAAAATTTTTTTGAAATCCGACTATAAATGATTAAGAAACACATTATTCAATTTGCGTATTTTAGCGCGGAACGATTGTGGGCCTCTGACGTCATCACACCTATAGTTAAGATCGTCGCACCAGAGCACCAGAGAGCAGAACAAAATTATTGTTTCGCAAAGTAAAGTCGCATAACTTTTTCATTCTAAGAGATATTTTATTGATTCTTTCATATTTCTGTTTTATTTTACTTTGATTTTTAAAATGAATACTTAAAAAAATCGAAACTTCAGACATAGGTTACATTTATTTGTCCGACTCGCACTTTGCCATTTTTTTTTTTATACTGGAACAAAACTCCACGTGAACGAATTCAAGCGTGTCGAGTAATAAATATGACCCTTAGGCTGCGTTTTCACCAGAGATATGTGAGGATGTGTAGAGATGAATGTGTTTGTTAACAACCAATAGAATCGCTTCATCTATCATACTGAGCGAGGTTTTTATATATACAAAACAAACGAGAGATGTGTGGGAGGAAATTTTTTTTCAAATTTGAATTTGATCCTTACTAATTTTTTTTCTTAATAACAAATTTTACCTTTTTTTTTAATTGAGACTCGTCGTAAAACGTATCTGTTTCCTCGAGTCTGCTATTTGTCAGAATAGTAAATGTCACGGATAGGCACGCAGCACGTGCACAATGCGCAACTTTTCCCCACTATTTTCTCTCAGACCTAATAAAGTAGGTTCTTTATGTCCAACTATTATATCCAACTGTAATTAATCAAAAGGTTACTTAAGGTACATTACTCTTTCTTTTTTAGCGTTCCTAGCTTTGAATAATAATAATTTCTAAACGAAACTGTCAAACATCATACTAAGGACGGACGTTACCTACTTATAAAGGCATCGATGTTTGAACTAGTAGAAAATTGATGTAAAAAAATCGATATTTCTGAAAGTAGTTTTTCGTTTATTACATATCACTTTGAACCAGTTTTTACTTCAACATTACGACAGAAGCGAAAAAAGCTACGTAAGTAAGTTAAAATTGTTGTATTTTAAAACATCGATGTATCGCAAGAATCCATTATCATTTTTAAATCCAACAATATGTCAACTTAATATATACTTATGGTAACTGCTATCTAAATCTGTGTCAGTAGTTGTCAATGCCATTCATTCGCATTTCGCATTGTTTTTTAATCTGTTTGAAGTTTCAGTTTGTGAGTGCATTGATTTTATAGACGTGATGATTTCACTAAATATTTTTAATAAACTACTTCTGAATATATAATTCATCGTACAAAGTAATTACACATCACATCAATTGTTTTGATTTGAAGAAAAATGCCTAAACACGTTATTAGTCATACCTAAAATGTCTGAGGTGAATAAAATACAAAAGAACATTGAGTTTGATCCAATTTTGCCAGACAAGGGAATTTTATTCTATGAAGAGTGCGCATCAGAGTATGAAATAGAGAAGCCTATATTACTACCATTGAAATCTACCACTCAACTACGTTTCGAACAATTACAGCACGAAGCTGCGCAAGTGTGGAAAGAAAAACAAAAAACAGCAAAGAATTAAGCGTTTCTGTTTATCGTAAGACGTATAAGTAAAAATGGTTTATACATTGTTTGTAATAGAAATACTATCGGCGTTTATATTAGCCGCTACTCTTTTGTACCGATATGGAGACTGTTACCGAAATCACATATTGGTCACCGTGTCGGTGTTGACGGCGTGGTACTTCTCATTCGTTATTATGTTTATTTTGCCCTTGGACATGTCTTCAGTAAGTATTGCAATTAATTATCGATTATTAATTTTGTTTTATTAAGGAAACTAACAGTATTGCAATTCAATCAAATTTCCAACTTGAAATATTATATGATAAAGGGAGGAGACACAAGTACAATGCCATACTAGTCTTAAACAATTAAAAAGAAGTTTTATTGTCTTAAAAATAAATAGAACCCTCTGAAAAACTCTTCACCCACCTGAAAATGTCAAGGGAAGAGTCTTGCCATAGCCTGTTTCCGGTCAATCCTTTGTAGGCCAGACTTGAAAGGTAAGTCTGGCCTACTGTAAATGGTGCGGTTAATAAATAAAATTAAAACCACACCACAGTTGTTTTATCCATTTATAAAAAATTAAAACTATGCACTACCTGCATAAATCAGATCTATAATTGTAAACCCCTGAAATAAATTATCAAATGTCAGGGCATTCAATAAAGACCATGTTAGGAATCATTCGTAAATAAATAGTAATAATGTGATATAAAAATTTCTTAACTTACAACATTATTGTATTTTTTCCAGACTGTTTATAGAAAATGTTTGTCTCAACAAAACATTACAACGACAGTTTCACCACTAAGTAACTCCAGTACAGTCACTCCACCAGATGGTCCATGTCCAAAACCTTGGAGTTATGTCCCTGATTCTGTATTTCCTAACTTATGGAGGGTTGTTTATTGGACATCACAGTGTTTGACATGGTAAGAAATTATATATTTAATCTTTATTTAGCATACTGCAGAATAGAGAATATTGAAATATTAACTATTTTGAGTGGGGATTGAAAGACTGTATGTGACCAATTATGATATGAGTACTAGAAATGACAGAAATTGCCAAAAACGATAACACAAGTTGCATGGTTTGTTACCAATACCGATATCCACGCATATTTAAAAATGAATACTGTGAGAGAGAAACCACAGTATCCTTCAGACAAAACTACCATAGAAGGCTGGAAAATCACCCTAATGTACTTGCGGCAGCTCTGGTTATGCTGAAATACCATAAGAGTCAAAAGAAAATACATTATCTAGTCAGGGAGACCTAACTAGATTATAATGAGTAGCTGTCCTCTTTGGAGTATACACTTGTCCTGACAATATCAAACAACCAATCAGCTTATACTGATGGCAAATGAACTCAAAAAAAAATTTTAAATGTTAAAAATGTTTTGTTGGATACCTAAAGACTGTATAAATAAAACACTCATTATCTTTAGTTTGAGAACTGTTTAATTTATGATACATGTTATGTATGTAAAAACAGATGTAAACTACATAATTTAATGTAATGGAAAGATAATTTCGTCATATACTTGTTGTTTTATCATTTTTGAAGTTGTATGTCGGCATAAGTTAGATTAGGGGAATTTTTGTGTTGTCATATTGTAATCAATAACTTTTGATGGCATAAGATTGGCTGGCGATTCCTTTCGCTATTAACCCTATTATTGGAGGGGTGATCATACATACATTTAGTCGCCTTTTATTCCCTTTCTTGATGTATCGATAATCGAAGTTTTTAATACCCTCCCACTTCAACTTCAATTCCAACAAGAATGTTATGTGTTTTACAGAATATGAAATACTTAAATAACAAACATTTTAAAAACTAATCAGGTTGATCCAAATTTCTAAATCAATAGCACACAATTAGACTTATGGTACCTCTATACAATCGGCGATGATGATAGTCAATCGGCACGATCATCGTGCTAGCATCTACATAATCGACGTGGAATGTGTTGCTGCTGCATCCATTTATTTAACTGTTAGACAACTATTATGTCAATCAATAATTACTCAGCACTTATTAGATAATTATTAAGTAATAAATTAAAGAATCAATATAATTCGATGAAAATAAAAACAATAAGTTGATACCTTCACGATGAATAATCGCCGATTGTGTAGACAGTAGACACGTCAACGAACCAACCGGGGATTCCCTTTGATGTGTGTCCAAAAAACCGATAACTCACGGATCGCAGGCGATCACAGACAATGATCGGCGAGTACAGGCAAGTACACAATCGTGCTCGCGCGTAATCGTCTGTAATCGCCGATTGTGTAGAGGTAGCTTTATACTGTAAAACATTTTTTTCTAATTTCTTTTTTTCTATTCAACAGGCTCATTATGCCAATGATGCAATCATACAGTAAAGCTGGAGATTTCACAGTGGAAGGAAAACTTAAATCAGCATTAGTTGACAATGCTATCTATTATGGCTCATATCTATTTATATGTGGAATACTCCTTATTTATATAGCACTAAAACCAGATGTATACTTAGATGGACCTAAAATCAAAGCTATTGCCTCATCTGCTAGTAATACTTGGGGTTTATTTCTCTTGATATTACTTCTGGGTTACGCACTTGTTGAAGTACCAAGAAACTTATGGAATAACTCCAAAAAGAATTATTCTTTGAATTATAGCTATTTTAAGATAGCAAAATTGAGTACTGATAAGTGTGAAGCAGAAGAGATTGTTGATGATATTCTGGAGGTAAGCCCTTGAAAAATACACATATGGTTTAATAATAATAATTAATTTTATGAAACTTAAAATTTTTCGAGGATGCAACGCATAGACAAAACAGAGGATATCTCTTGTTTTGCCCATGTCAATAGGCGATGGTGGCCACTTACGATCAGGTGGACCATCTGCTCGTTTGCACCTTATCTATAAAAAAAATTATACAATAATTATAATACAATATTTTTAATATGTATTTGTACATATTTGAATCATGGTTCTTTGGTTTACGGAAAATTAATCAAAAAACAAACAAGAAAAATTTGTTATGAACAAAATACAGATGCTAAATATATTAATGACCATGTGAGCCAATATGGGTTAGTCCATTTACAACTTATTTATTGAAAACTTATCACAACTTAGATTTTCGTAATTTAAATTTGATTATCTAAAAAGTCTGCATATGTAGTATATTTATTTTTTTATTACCAACAGAGCTTAAATTCAGTGACTGCAGCTGTGGGTCCAGGTCACCCCTTACATAGACATGTTGAAACAATAGTACAGAAGCTACCAGTACAACTGCGTGATAAGTTGAACTCAAGATCTCCACCAGAAAGACCAGCAGCGCCTTCATTGAAGTCACTAGTCAATTTACATAAAAAAGTAAGTTATTTGCTATGTTGACCAATTCTGCTCGTGCGGCCGAAACTTTTACTGATCTAATAAAAAAAAAATTGGCAAATATTAACCTCTTAAACTTTGGTAGTATCAAACTAAATAAAGAAATCTTTCCATCTGAAAATAATAAAGCTGATTAGGAAAAAATTCAACTTTTCGATTGTTATTTTCCATTAATCGCAAAATCATTTAGTATTGAAAACTGATATTGAGTATTTTGATTTCTCATAGATTTACTTATAGTAAGAAAATGTAAATAAAATATAAATTATTCCTTTTCAATTAACAAATAATTTTATATTTTAGTCACAATATATTAATTCCCAATTCCACAATCTTTATTTATAAAACAATTTATTACAGACAATAAAATCGTTACATGTGTTACAAAGAACGGAAACTCAATGGGGTTTAATGTTAGAACGAATATTTCACCTAGAAGACGTTGCGGCTAACTCACGGTCACCGGACCAGAGATTCCAGCACACCTTCCACACTCCTCGCCCGAGGATACAGAGAGTATTCTATCCTCCTATTGTTGGTAAGTAGTAGTTTCTACTATCACTCACCTTTGTTATTTTGTTATAAAAGTCCCTAACTTGGTGTTTTTTTTTTGTAAAACCTTAAATTACCATCTCTTCACCATTTGATAGGAATTTGTATGTTAAACATAAGCTCACATACGAATATTATTCCGTAGTGATTTGTTTCTCCCACAAAACCACTCAAAACTCAACACTACAAATTCAGTCATCGAAAAAAAATTTGAAATACAAAAACTTTAATTTTAAAGACAAGGTAAGTAAGGTAAAATTTTATTAATACAAAAGTCATTCATCAGTTAAAAACTACTGCAGTACTATTTTTTTTTATGGGAGCAAACGAGCAAAAGACCCACCTGATGGTACGCACAATAGACCGACTTAGAATCTAAGTGCGGAAACAGGAGCCCACCTGATGGTAAGTGACCACCGTCGCCCATGGACATTGGCAATACAAAAGTGATTCTAGTTTTGCCGATGCGTTGCCAACTCGAGGATAGACTAAGGAAGAAGAATAAAGAGAAGAATGCTGCGGTTTTAGTGGACCCTGAAGGAGAACCGAGAGTTCACCAAAACGAAAAGAATTCAATTTTAAGACCCCTCAAGGGAAGAAATCCGTGACCTGTATATGCACTCCACAAATAATAAATTATATTGTTACAGAATGGTACTGGGAATGCTTTTTCAAACAGTATTTCCTGAAAGCAATGGCAGTAGTGACGTGTATGCTATCAATAGCGGTAGTTTGGTCGGAAGTTACATTCTTCTGCAAGAAGCCCGTTTTGTCCATCTTCGCTTTAATTATTAACTCTGCACGATCAACGTATAATTATACAGCTATTGTCGTAAGTAATAAAATGTCATTTATATCTTATTTACTCATTCCAGAATGTGACTCCTAACAATCATTTAAAATACAAAACAGTAAGTATATAACAGCGCTTGCATTCTGGCACTACAAAAATCGAAATTTTTTAAATTCTATTTTTCTTTAACATTCTGCAACCATAAAATTCGTAATCAATAAAAGATGTAAGTAAACAATTGGTGAATTACTTTTTCTTATTAAATAAAAACTTTTTTTGATTAACACACCACATCACAATTCTATAGTTTTCTACTACATCGACCATAACAGATTCTAAAAATGTTTTTTTCTTTTTTTAAACTAAATAGTGTTGCCACTAGTAATGTTGGGTTATCATATTAACAGCAATTTTAATTTCAGATACGCACTTGTAGTATTGATATCAATCCACCTAAACTAATTGAAATCGAACTTCATACCTCTTATCATATTTTTTTATATAACCTAGACAAACTGTTTAAATAAAAAAAATATGAATAATCATGTCTTTATAAATAAAAAAATATTATAAAATTTAAGCCTTTCAAAGAGAGATTCTAAAAAAATAATTTTATAATTAGACACTCCATTCAGAATGACATCTGAAATTAAAAGATTCATATTTTAACTATAGTCAAAGTTTTATTACTGGCACCAAGTAACTATGGGTACTTATAATGGCCAAAAAGAAAGTCCATCTAATTTTATTTTACATATAGCGGGCACCAATAGTTTCAAATAAAACGGGAAAAGTATAAATTTTGATCACAATCATTAGAAAAAAAACTCTAATGTAGATACAAGATGGAGAACCTAAAATCTTATTGTCCAATCAATCCCAGATCCCTTTCAATAAATAAAACTGTTTATTTTCAGACAATATCTACGCTAATAATAGGATACATGTTTTACTGCGCATACTCAACGGTATTGAAGATCCGTCTCCTGAATCTATACTACTTGGCGCCGCATCACCAGACAAACGAATACAGTCTGATATTCTCTGGAATGATGGTCTGCAGACTGACACCAGCAATGTGCTTGAACTTCCTCAGTCTGGTGCAGATGGACTCTCATGTTATTAAGGAACCTATTATGGAAACTTATTATACCCAAGTAAGTGGGAAACTTCAATTTTAATAATTTACCTTATCAATATTGGTTTAAAGTCTAAAATTTCTTTGCATATTTGACCATAACAGTAAATTGCTAGATTTTAAACATTCGACGAAATATAAATAGATATAAATAAATAGATTTTTTTCTGAGTAATTCATGTCTAAAAATACAAATCTCTACAATCCGAATTAAAATCATTTTTCACAATTTTATCATTTGGTTTCAATTAAATCTCTTGTCGTTCGCCAAATTGACTTTAATTTCGGCTTTAAGCTAAAATCAAAGGCACTAAAATCACTATTAATAAATCAATATACTGTAATCATTATGATATATAGATAAGATCCGACATTTCTTATCTGTTTAACAAGCGATTAAATCTAATAACATGAAAAAATACTTTGCTGAGTCTTTTGCATACCGATCACTGAGAGAACTTTATTATTTCTCTATACAGACACTGGTAGGCCACGCGATTAACTTACAAACATTATAAATTGTTTACAAAATCACATATGAGGAATCGAAGGCCACGGTTTGGAAGCAAGGATGTATAAAAGCTATTTTAAAAATCTTTACCTACGACCCCATGAATTATACATACGAGTACGGTAGTAGTAGTTTTTCGTCGCAACATTTTTTTACAGATTCCCTAAAGGTGGCGACGGACGTGAGCATTTGCTCGATGAGAGTATTCGCATCGAACGTACGTTATGAGCAATTGCTCATAACATCTGAATATTCGCCTCGATTATATACTCGCCTGTGATCCATTCATTAATCCAGTTGTAGGAAAACTAGCAAGAAGACGTGTAATGTAACATTCAAAGGGATTCGTCAAAAAACCGACAGCCGGGTGAAGCTGACGTGTCTAATGTGCTACTTGTAACGTGATCACATCGAGCAAATGCTCACGTTAGTCGCTACCTTTAGTGTATTTATTTCTATCTCATATTTGACTAACTAATCTTAATCTATTCTGCCTCTATCTACATGTGTAATCTCTATAAATAGAAATCTTATACTATATGGCGTAGGTCTTATATAGCGTGGGTTAGAATTAGGTTAACCTAAACTTAGGTTTAAACAAAGAACCCGGGCAGTATAGATGAATGTTGTAATTATTTTTCTCCAGAGTTCAGAAGTAGGATGGGCTTTCGCTTCACATGAGGTCCATCAGCCTTGTCGGTAGTAGATTTTGAAGCTGACAGTTTTTACGCATTGCGGTTGGAAATTTCTGATCATATTTTTTACGCTTTGTCAAGGAGATGGATTGAGAGCATCGTAGCTTTGTCCTTATTGAGCCTAAAAAGTTTTACGCTTTGCGGTTTGAGCTGAAAGCTGTTACGCTTTAACAAAGTTATAGCTGTATGAAAGCAGTAATAAATAATGTTTCATTTTTTTCTGAAACCTTAACGTGTAATATTTAATTCAACGCGAGAACGCCTTAATTGTCAGAATGGCCGTGGCGGCACGTGTGTTAGATTTAGATTATCCTAACCTAACCTAACCTTAGGTTTGAACAGAGAACTTGGGCAGTGAGTGTTGAAATTACTTGAAGGACGTCCTCAGACCTGCACCTGGTCACAAGTCCAAGGCACTGCTTAGGTTCCTTACGTAATTATGAGAGATCATAATGTTTAGTTGTTTATCGGTTCAGTAGCAGTATCTACGTTGGATATTTTTCATATTCAGGAATTTGATTGAACACTATAATATTTGGTAATATGTATATACGTATGTATGTACGCATTCACTGATATGTTTACTTTTGTAACTCGATACAAGTCTGACACTGAAACAGTACATTTTACTCCATTGCAGTAAAGGCAGATTAGCAAAATAATATTAACAATATACTAAGTAAAGCCATCGTCATCTAGCAATTATTTAAATGCGAAAGTATGTTGGTTTGTGCTGTTCACACTGCAACGGAGCGACGCGAAAGTAACAGGCTACTTTTAAACTGAAAAAATTTGCAGTAACAGTATAGAAGCACTTAAATATATTACATGACACATATGTTTGACATGTTAAACATTTTCTTTTTTTTTCTATATAATAGTAATAGTAAGGTACGATAAAGATACGTCGAATAGAACTAATTTGAATATTTTTCTTCAGATAATGGGTCACATGGATGTACTAGGCATCATAGCAGAAGGCTTCAACATATACTTCCCCATGCTGGTGGTGCTGCTATGCCTAGTCACCTACTTCTCACTCGGCAGCCGCCTGCTCTCCATGTGTGGCTTCCAGCAATTCGTGGGCGATGATGAACTGACCACTGACCTGGTTGATGAGGGGCGGGAGATTGTTAAACGAGGTTTACTTTACATTTATTAAGCTAAGCGAGAACCATTTATTTGGACATGTAATAATATAATGTAAAAACCTTATAAAAATAATTGTTTTGGCTTCCATTCCTGTCTAAGAAGAAATGTATTTATAAATGCCTCTTTAAAGGCTAATTATTGTAAAGAAATAAGTTTCTGTTGAAATACTTGAAATAGTCAAATATGGTTTCTATAAAAACTATAATGAGTGCCTTTGAATATGAAACTTTTTTTGTTAATATATCTCCTATTTTTTTGGTTTGAAACCTCTTAGTTGTCCACAATAACAAGGCACAAAGGGGAAAACACAACAATAAACAATTTCTCAATATAATAAAAGGATTTCATCATGTTAGTAATAAAGACGTATTAAAAATTAAAATGACTTTAAATTTTAGAGAAACGTAAACGTCAACGCTCTGAAGAGTCTATTGCTCGACGCCGCGACTACAACGAGCGATTCTCCAGCTACAGAACGAGGGATACGCAGGATGGAGGTAATAGAAAAATTATTTTTCAAACATTTTCCAAAAATTGCTTGGTATAAAGGACAATTTCCATTATTTAAAAAAAGTTATAACTGATCTGATGTGTAGATATAATGTTTGTGCTTAACTACTATGAGCTCACCACCTTTACACGCATGTGCCACATCACAGAACGAACCTAACACTTGCCCATCATATAGTGGGTCGTCAAGCAAATGACATATGTTGCAACTACATTATAAGATACGTGACCTTAATCAAACAGCACTAACACAACACTTTCATTAACAATTATCTAGAGACTACTTCACTCCTTGAGAGACCGCGCAAGACTATGATCACAGTCAGCCTGTCGAGGGTATATAAAGAGTCGAGACTGTCA
Source organism: Limenitis camilla (assembly GCA_905147385.1). Taxonomy (NCBI): domain Eukaryota; kingdom Metazoa; phylum Arthropoda; class Insecta; order Lepidoptera; family Nymphalidae; genus Limenitis; species Limenitis camilla. Next base: position 11,075,916 of record LR990230.1, on the reverse strand, counting down.
AATTGTCGAAAGTAACTACTACCCTACTCCAGGGCCATAAATATCGATAACGATTCGATTATTCGATAATCGTTTACGTATATAAAAGTAGTCATACGTGTCTACACTCGATTGCTAAATAATGAACACTTTGTTAATTTCAGTGTTAACTAACATGACTTTGGGTTAAATTGGGTTAATTAAGTATATTATCGGTTATTGTGCATGTCTGTCACATTGCAGCCCGCACCGGGCTCCTCAACGATGTCGACTCAGATTACTACGTAACGAATCCCGAGAGCAATCAAACCGGCTACCAGCGCGCGGAGCAGCCCTACCAGCGGCCAAATTTAGATGATTTGGACCAACGCTTCGGAGACAGCACGCTACCCTCTGTTAGAACGGAATTGGACGGGCGAAGACGCGATAAAATGACTATGCCACCTAGAGGGTTGTTTGATGATGTATAACTATAGGTTTGTGAAGGTAATTAATGTGATATACTTATTTCATTAAGGGCCGGTCGTAAAGGGTAATATAGTAAAACGTCGGATCACAAGTTCAACAACAGAAACTCAATCATTTTTAGCCTCAAAATATGGATGTTTTCCAATGAAATCCAAAAGTTTTGGACCGACGCGATTTGATGAAAAAGCATACGGCCTACTTTAAGTGAATTACACAGGTATCTCAGTAAGTAGATAAATGTACACTTGCCTAGTTTGTGATAACTGTCATGGCGTCCGATAGCAATAGAAGTTAGTTGATATCCCCATGCCTGTAGTTTGTCTTAAAAATTGATAATTTGGAATTCATTTCATGTGAAAAACTTCAATTTCTGTCCAAATTACTTCAATTGTTATCAATTTAGGTCTGATCGAAAAAAAATCACCTTCTTCTAAGAAAGACTTCTATAAGAGTCTGACTGAAAACTGTTTCGAGTTTTAGATCTTTAGAGGTCCCCTGTAGGATCGTAGCTAAGTTAGACCTATCCTGGATATCTTGATATAGAAAATCCAAAACATTTATTTATTCTTTAAATGGAGAAGTTTCATGATGTTGATAATGCTATATTTAACTTAACAGAATTGAAATATAGATCGAAGCTAATATACCCGTGAAATAAAAATGAAATCCGTCAATAAATGTTTGAGAAACACATTAATTAAGTTTACGTATTTTAGCGCGGAACGATTGTGGGCCTCTGACGTCATCTCACCTAGTCGAGATCGTCGCATCAAAAAGAAGAGCGCTTGCGCTGCTCGTAGATGTTTTGCGTACAGCTGTTTGTTGATTATTTATAAGTAGTGTAGTTTTTATTTTAGCATAATGGAAGAAGATTTCGTAAAAAGACAAAGTGATAATTTACATAAAATTGATATATATATACAGTGATGGAATTTTTTTCTTCCAACCTGTCTTATGTTAGTGCTGTAGGCATATTTTTTAACCTCAGCCATTATTATAATAAACAAAACACGACACGAGTGGCGCAAATAACAGCACTCCAATGGATATATATTCTAAGTGTATACGCGGCGCGTCGACTAGGTGAAGTGACGTCACACGCTGGTATGTTTATTACTTTAATTTTTACAATTAATATATTTTTTAAATTATATTTTAAATTTGGTAACTTCTCCATTTCTTTTAATACGTAAATAAGTAGCAGCAATTTTTTTGGTATCAATTTAATACCTTCGCAATTAGCCTTAGTCTATATTATAATAGTAATATATATGTAAATAGTTATAAATTTAATTTAAAGTATTGTGATTATTTTGTACAAAAATATTTTGCGTTTTGTTATTAATGTATAAGGCTTTGTTTTATAGATTAATTATCATGTAATCTAAAAGTCTATTTATTACTTAGATGACAGCTTTTATGACATTATATTAAAATGGCGAAAACCCTATCGATGAAATTTTATATAAAAGGAATTATCAGTTTGTTAAGTAAGCTTTTCACATTAATTATTCTGCAATGTTGTTATTACTCAAGGTGCAGTAAAACTTAAGTATTTATATGTTTATAGTATTAAACGTATATTGTAAATTATTTCTTACTTTAGTGCAAATCTTTAGAGTTTTTCGTTGGAGAGCAATTTGATCAATATTTCATAGATTTTGTTAAATGTATTTGTTATTATTATTCATTCCATGTCATATGCAATGGCAATAAATATAATAATATAATAATTTTGTTTTATTTACCCAGATCCAGTAGAAACTTCCTGGTGAGAATTTCACTTTTTTTACATATTAAAACTAAATATTAATATAAGAGAAAATGTGTTTAAAATAAATTGACTCAGTAAGTAACCAAAAATAATAGGTTTATAAGTTGCCTGGAAGAGATCGCATTTCTTTGTCCATTTTTAGTTGTATGTGTTTGATAGTATACAATAAAGTGTATTACTTGTTGTTATGGAAAAAAAACAATGTATTTATGGAAATTCATATTTATTACACATATTACAATATCATTTTTCCATATAAATAAAGGTAACACTGGTGAGTTTACTTGAAGTAAACTTTGATAGTATCCACTTTGGTTCGCAGTTCATGCGACGATTCCTTCGATAAGTCTTGAGCATATGTTTGATAAATATCTTTCAACTTATTAAATTCTTCTGTTTTATTTAACTCTGCAACAAAGAAATAGTTATATAAGCATTTATCGGACTACAATGTCCAATATAAATTGATCGATGCTGTCATCGCAAAACACTATGAAATACCGTATTTTGCGACAGTGAAATGTATAGTGACAATTATCATACTTCATTGGCAAATAGTGACAACTAATGGTTCGACTAACTTAATCGAGTGGATAAAACAAGAAAAATTATGGAAGAAGATTGGCAACTGATTATGAATCTACAAGACTGCTCCAGCGAGTCTGAATCAGACTTTGATGATGACGATTTGGGCATTTAAACAAGAATAAAAACATTCAGTAACTTTAGTTAGAATATCGATAATTTATAACGACCTTATCCCCAGGTTATTATTACGTTAGTATTGATGGCCCAGTGGTTGAGACTTCAAGTCTTACTCGGGAGGTCCGGGGTTCGATCCTGGGCACACACCTCTGACTCCGAGTTATGTGTGTTTTAAGCAATTAAATATCACTTGCTTTAACGGTGAAGGAAAACATCGTGAGGAAACCTGCACTCCTGAGAGTTCTCAAAGGTGTGTGAAGTCTGCCAACCCGCACTGAGGCAGCGTGGTGGACTATGGCCTAACACACTCCTCATTCTGAGGAGGAGACCCGGCTCAGCAGTGGGCCATTGAAGGATCGTGATGATGATGATTATCCCCAGGTCCATTATTTTAAAGTGACAAGCTGTCATCGATCAAATTATGATAGACAGAGTATATAAACTATAAAAGTTATATAAAACTAACCTTTCAGTTGTTTAATCATAATTTCCATTATGTTGAGTGCATCTCTTCTATTTCGCACTTGATTACTGTTTTCTGTAAAGTAACATAATTTTATTACTGTGTACTGTTTAACCGCAAAAAACAATGTATGAAGAAAAAATTACTGATATTTGGTTAAATTAATCTTAAATCTCAAAATGTTAATCAAGGTTAAATTTTACACTTTGTTCTCTATAGATAAACTAGAGGGTTTACTTACAAAAGTATTTAATCAACTAACGTCGACTCTCGATAATCTATAGTTATTTGTTCAACTAGAGAGGAAAGTTGGTTTTCCAAGCGAGTGCTAATTTTGAATCCCGAGTAAGCGAAGGATTCTAATAATTGAATCACGAGCGTTAGCGAGTGATTCTACATTAGAATCCTGAGCGTCGCGAGGGATTCCAAGGTACGAGATGGAAATAACTTTTCTCTCGCGTGACACATACAACTTTTCACCTTAGCAACGAGAACATTATTAGAGATAAAAAGATACAATATGAATAAAAATGAAACCACATATATTTGCAAACAATAAGTATCTACTAAAATTTAAAATTGCTTCGTTCGTTCGCTTCAGGTGTTAAATTGCTGTTTTCGTCACTAGACTCACTCATAATTTGTGATATGCAACACTAATTGTAAGTAGTTACCTACCGAAAAACAAAAGAAGAAGAAATAATATTGATTTTTGTTTCCCGCTATTTTTAAATTTACGTTCTGAAACTGCACCCGTAGTATTCTGTTGTAGCAATAAAGATTTTTAAAACTATAAATTATTTGTGCATAACTACTTCGTATTTTTTCTAAAACATTTTCTTTATTTTTTTCTTTTTTCAGTGTATTCATTATATTTTATTATTTAATTAGATATTTGATTACAACGTTACCAAATAATTTTCATTTTAAAGGTTTATTAGTTTCCGAACGTTTTATTGTTTGGGTGTTCTGAAATTTGATAAATCGAACTTCGAATGACGTGTTTCGTACATAATGATAATTCGCAGCATTCTAAATTCAAATCACTTTCCCTCACTCTCGCAGGGAAAACGCGTTTCCCTCACTCTTATTAAGCAGGGAAGCCAGTATGTTTGAGCTGCTAAGGTGAAAAATAAATTTCAAATTGTCAAGAGTTCAAAATAGCAGGCGTAAAATATATAAATAACCACGAGGTGGTGGAGGGGGACTCAAGTAAATAAGAGTTTGATCAAAATTTGTCATTATTTCTATATTATTATTATTTATTATATGTTATTATTATGTATTAACAATTAAATTCAATAAAAAATTTATTTCGAAAAGAAGTCCGTAATCTTTTTTTTTAAGTGAGCGATTACAAGCGGTGAGAGCTGCGAAGTAATCGTCATTCGTGTCGGTTTCGAGGGCGTAGAAGCGTAGGGTAGTAAACAGTTGACAGGTATATGCATATTAAGAGCAAATTATAGAGAGTAGGGAAGCCCGGACTTTCCGGAGGAAGATAATATTCCTTCAACTTCTAATTATACCGAAGGGAGACCTAACATTGATTTTATCCAACTTATCGAGTATTTTTCAAGGGACGGGACAAATTATCGAGAGATTCAAATTAACAAGTGTCAAATTATCGAGTGTAGACTGTACATAAAAACAGTGATTAACGTAATCAATGTCTAATTAAGATCTATTCCTTTCTATGTCAACATTATTTGTATTTGAAAGATTGATTAAATACTTGTAAAGATTATCTCACTAGTGTCACTGAATCCTTGCTCGTAATAATTTAATTATTTTAGTTTGTTACAAGTTCAAAATCTATTGGTAAATGGCCACTTACAAGAAAATGTATACTTAAGAGTCTTTTAAAACTATTCACTTACTAAGAGTATACTCTATAATGGAAGCAACATGAGCGGTAACAGTAGTAATTGCCTTATCCCTGCTGGATAGAGATACATTGTCGGTCTCCATCGGCTCGCCCGCATTGCTCAGTATCGCGAGACGCTCCACCACAGACGCAATGGACGCTAGTATTGCCAGTTGCGTTGAACGAGAACTCGTCGGATATGACTTTGAGCAGTGCTCGAAGAACAAGTCTTGATATTTTTCTGAAAAAAAAGAGCATATGATAACCAATACCGAATAAAATTATTAGTTATAATTTTCAAAAATATTGATTGGATTTTTTTATGGCAATTATGGGGTCAAACGAGCAGACGGCACACCTGATGGTGAGTGGTCTCCGTCGCCCATGGACATCAGTAATACATGAGAGTGACTTAAACCTCGAAGATAGAGCGAGGAAGGGGAATTACTACAGTTTCAGTGGACCCTGAACGAGAACCCAGAGTTTATTAGTAGCGCAGCATTTACAGGATGGGAGGGTCAGCGATATAACATTTGTCAAAATAGTGTATTTAATAGTACAAACAGAAATTTAAATAGAAAATGTAATACCTTGTGTCTCTGGGTCTTTAGGCCAAGCTTTGCCTAACAAATCGTAAGCAGCTTCTTTCAAAGCGGTTAACTGTTCTCGTCTTTGTCTCAAGCCCTCGTTATCTTCTTCATCAGAATCTTTGTCCATTGATAACTCGTCCTAATGTAAAATTACTTAACTAATTATAATAATTAAGTGCGCTTAAATTAAACTGTCGTCGTAGCATACTATTTATTTGAAAATAGACCCTATTTCATATTGCAACTTTCTCATATTTCACAATTATGACCAAATCATTAATCAAACACTACCTAGAGCTTTGAGCCCTTTTTACATGTTATCAACCCCCAATTCTTTCATCCTTTACGTGGGCCCTCTGTTACTCTACATCGACAGTTGGGGTCGATATAACTACTTTGTGAAGCAATCTTAATACAAACTGAGTGAGAAGAGAGTGTGAACACTACATAGACTGCGTCAGAATATTTTTTTTTTTTTGATTAAGTACATCTAAAAATGTATAATTTTATTTTTATATAATTTTCGTTTTTTAAAGTCCTGTAACTTTTTTCCTATGCGTTTTAGCAAAAAAAATAAAGGACCTTTTTTGTAGATAATTTAATTTTTTATAAGATAACGAAAAGAAAAATTTGAAAAAAAAAATTTTTTTTTGACCATTTACAATGAAAATTAAGTTTTTTTTTCAATGTATATTACACCTTACCTTGGACAATATCTGCTTAACAATTTCGTATAGTTGGTGGAACCTGTCACAGTTGGCGGCGGGGAGGGCCCGCGCGAGGGCGCTGAGAGCGTGCTTCTTGTACAAGGGCTCTTGCTTGCGACTCTCTGATACTAAAGCGTCTATGCACGACGACAAGATTGACGGCGACAGAGGTGTTTCTGTTTCTTTTACACTAAAAACATTACATATAACAGGAATCAAACGAGACAGAATTTATTTTTAAATTAAAATTACTTAGTAACTTCACCGGCTTTAATCAATTTTCATACAAGATCGTAATTATTATTTCATACATATTTTACATATACATAAACTTGTATGGAGAACGCAAAAATATATTTATATTTCAAGCTTGTCATACTTATAATAAAAAATTGATTGATTTAGATATGCTGCTTGTATTTATTATGTACTAGCTGACCCGCGTGATTTCGTTCGCGCGTTACTCCGCTCCTATGGGTCGTAACGAGATGTTAATTAGCCTAAGTTACTCCTTGTTACATCAGCTATCTGCCAGTGAAGGTCCCGCCAAAATCGGTCCAGCCATTTCAAAGATGGAGCCGGAACAAACAGACACGCAAAACTTGTAAAAAAAAATGTTTTGGTATATGTACCGTGTATACATTCATACGCATTTAGTAAAAAGGGGTTATTTTAATATTACAAACAGACACTCCAATTTTATTTATTTGAGTACAAATTTTGTTACATGCGACATATCGGGGATCTAAGGAAGTTCATTAGATGTATATTGCTGGGATGAAATACAACACATTCTTGTATTTCATCCCAGCAATTAGTATGTTAGTAATTCATATAAATATTATGTTAGTGAAGTTTATGACTATAAAATTATTATAAAAGAATGGTCATGTAAGTAAAATAAAGGATTCTAAACGGTGTCTTGGTGTTAGAATTTACATGATAAGCTTAATAACAAATATGATACACTTACACACACAAATCAGCTAAAGCCTCCAAAATATGCTGTTTTCCATCAAACGTCTTCCCTTGCGTCGCGGCGAGCAGAGAACGAATGAATGGCTCTCTTTCCTCTCCCAATCCATCTGGTAATTCTTTACAAATTGTTTTTATTGCGTTTGCCGCCTGAAAATTATTCGTTATTATTATATACTGGCGATCCGCTCCGGCTTCGCATGGTTACTTACTCTACTATAATATTCATGTATAAACCTTCCTCTTGAATCACTCTATCTATTAAAAAAAACCACATCAAAATCCGTTGCGTAGTTTTAAAAATCTAAGCATACATAGGGACAGACAGACCGGAAACCACTTTGTTTTTTTACTATGTAGTGATGGTTTCTGGTGTTATACATTGTTAATTATGATGATGGCAACACTTATAATTTGGGCAGCATCCTGTTATTTGATGTTAATAATATTGATATTATGGCAAGTCGCTACTCGCCACAAAAGGCGTGCAAAAACAAGCGAAGAACAAATATCGGATCATGTCTGACGTCACGATCAGAGACAAGGCCGATGCGCTTTAAGGTGGATTTATATTTGTCTGACATGTAGTGTCGAGTCGCGTCAGAACGGTATCGGTTTCATACATTTAGCATGGTAACGTTTATAATAGTAATGCGCAGTGTGATGTGATGGCTTGTGTTGTCCCATCAGCAACGATCCCGGTTGAATCAGAGGGGAGGGGCGGGGGAACTGCGTCGTCATGATACTTCAGACAAATGTGCAAGCGCCAGTGTCGTATGTCGTATGAACAACTTAATTGAAATTGTACGACAACATAATGTGATTTATGACACAAAGTTGCCAACATCTTAAATTGAATATCTTCTTCATAATCTAAATCAGAATCGGATAACTCACTCATAACATTGAAAACATGTCACCTTTCCTAGAGCTGCAGCTGTATTGATTCAAAATATCGTCAGAAGGCGTCAGAATACGACATATAAATGTGAAAAGTAGCCATCACGAGCAAATATAAATCACCTTTAGTCCCGCATTCTTTCCGATTGCATTCTTTTGGTCAATTATTTTTTATTGTAATATTAGTTCATAAAATTTTTATTGACTTGTATTCTGTGTCTCGTGTGCAATACACTTATTTTACCGTTCTCTCTGCCTTTCATTTATAGGAACCGCTACAATATGAGTAGCATTCTTACTTTCTTGAATGTTGGACAACTGATAAACACAAATCAAAGAAGTGGGGATTGCAAAATAAAGACGCTGTCACGACAGAGTAATCATTATAGCATCGCAAGTATTCTAGCAGTAACACTGAAGGTCTGAGTCTAAAGGAGGATGTTCTAGTCAAGCCGTCATACTGTTATTTTGTGTATAAACATACAACTCAGCTCTTATATGTGAGCGTATAAATAGACTACTACTAAAGTATATTAGAGTCAAAATTAAGAGTGTCATTAAGTTTAAGTTAAGTGATAAATAAATATTTCCAGAGTTAATGAATTATTAGTTATAACTCATTAATGCCCGTGTCACCTGTAGGTGACAGAAGTTTAATATTTTTATTTTCGTAGATTTGCTATAGTAGAGTGATGCAATAATGTTTATATTACTTATTATTGAAGTGAAATTTTCTTTAGAGGCGTTGTGCACATTTTGTATAAGTAATAAAAAATATTAAACTCGCGTCAGGACACGTGACCTGACCGAAATTTCGCAAAACGGCGCTTGCACGCTTCATCAGTAGCACGTTTCTTACAAAACTGAACTTAAATTTGTGTACGATAACGTAATGGATGAATATTGTATTTAAACACATAAATGATAGTACTTTTATACTGATAAATAAAGCAATTCCCTGACCATTTCAGAATATTAAAAAATGCAAAACGTTAATGTTCAAGTTTTAACTTCGGCCGGCACTCCCCCAGTGCAACCAGTTGTATTTTTTTCTGGCAACACTAACCTCACATTATTCGTAAAATACATTAAATAAAATAATACCTAGTATAATCGACAAGTTGAAAATGGTCTGAAATAGAGATACTGCTGTTAAAATAATGTAATTACTTAAAAATAGCGCAGAGAGACCCATTTTCAGCGTTAAATTAACATTATAAATAATGGAAACAAAGTTTCGGGAGTAGCGAGTTTTTCAAAATTTCCCCCTCTTTAAGAATCTTTTTTTTGTTAAATTAAATAAAATTAAATTTCTTAAATATTAATAGTCCATGAAATATTGGCAAAAAACGCAATGCCTTTTTTTGCTCATCTTTAATTGTTTATAACTTTTGCAATTTGTTATGTGCTAATACACGCTTTTAACACATTTTTCTAGGCGTCATTCCAAATCCATGAGCTATCATACACATAACTTGTCGACTAGACTATTAACTGCAATGTCCACTGTTACCTTAGGAAGCCTCCCTCATAAAAATGGGGGTAGTTTTTTGTGTTATCTAAATGAATCTAAATTTAATTATTTAATTTATTGAAAGAGAAATGGTTATCTTTAGAAGCTTGCACATGGGAGTTAAAGAGTTAAACAGATTCTACACTCGTAATGTCCAAACCAGAGTGGAAAGAGAGCATATACTTATAATTTCAACTTAATTGGCAAAAGCACGAATCCATTCAGTCAACAATCCAGCAACAATAGCTTAATGGCTTAATTAACTTTTTTTTTTATGGTCCACCTGATGGTAAGTGGCCACCACCGCCCATGGACTGTGACTCTGTGTGGACATGTGCTGCATCCTCGAAGATAGAGTGGGGAGGGAGAATGAAGAAAACAATGCTGCGGTTTCAGCGGACCCTGAGCAAGAGCCCAGAGTTCAGTAGATCCGCAGCATTAATGGGAGGGGAGAAGGAAGTGGTAAGTCTGGCCTACAGGCGGCTCGACCGGAACGCGTCTATGACACTTGGCGATCGGTTTCGCATGTTGCTTGTCGAAAGCCAGTCGGGGAACAGATCCCCTACCACCAAGGGGGTGCTTGGTTACTCGGCTCTTACGAGATGCTCTCCCAACGGCAGAGGGGAATAGTATTCTAACCCGCCCCTCACGGGTAATAACCCGTATACTCACGGGGAAATTCACGATAAAAGATTTTTTGATTTTATTATCATATCTTTAATGTAAATAGCTCAAATAACCTGTATTTTCTTAGTCCAACTGCCAGACTCCAGCGCCTCTTCTATGTGGGTTCTTATGGCAGGAAGATGTTGTCGGATGCCACTGGCCCGGGTGGGGCTCATATCCGACCAGATCTCTTCGAATGTCTCTATTGTTGTGGAATCTAGAGAAAGCAAATAAAATTAAGTGTAACGTTACCATACTTCGTAATATTTGCTGCGACTTTAATTATAATATTTTTAGCGCTTCAGGAGGTCTAAACACAAACTAAATGTGACAGAAACTCATATAAAGACCACTGATATTTGTCTCAACCCAAAATCGTTGAAATCAGATATCAAACTAAAAGAACTTTGTAAATATCAAGCACCCAATCAAACATATTTTAAGTAAATATTTGACAATATATACAACTCGGGAGATTTATGATGAGGAGGAGATTAGTATATAGAAGAACACTAAAATGGGGGGTGTGATTTTGAATGGACTATTGGGTAGAAGCAATGTACATACTGCTAAAGAACCGATAACTACTTAAATATAATCTCTTACAATTATGAGAAACCTGAACAGTGCTTTGGACTTGTGACTAAAGTTTTGGCTTGAAGAAGTCTTTTATTCAAATGAAACACTCGCCTCCCCTCCACTGCCCAGGTTCCCTGTTTAAGCCTAAAGTTAAGTTAGCCGACATACAATTTTTAAATACTTACCATCTTCTTTAGGCGCATGCATAGCCAAGAACACAACAGGTGCTAGAATTTCTTCATTATCCTTTATATGTTCAATTTTAGCCTTAGCTACAGATTTGAGAGTTAATGCTATTGCAGATCTCGACGCCTCATCTTCCTTAGTCTCATAGAGATTCACCAATTTCTTCATTAACTTTTCTATAGATTGTGCCTGAAATATTAACATTATTATTTCACTACAATTATACTTTAGCATTTGGGTTATCACAGTATTTAAATTGTTAACAAATATTTTTTAAGCTAAATTAATTTTTTAATTCTTAAACTAGACAATGTTTTTTGGTAAAAAAAGAAGTTCTTTTGGACTTTCCAACTAAGCCAAATATTTGATGCGTTCCACTTTGATTTCAAAATGCTCCTTTAGCCGTTCCACATGACGACTAAGGTTGTTGTGGTTGCGACGAAAGCGATGATGCGATCAAAATCAAAATGTCGATGATGTTAACAACGGTTTTATTTGATACGGATAGAGGTGGAGGTGAATGTTTTTGCAGCGTATATTTATGTAAAATTAATTTTAATTTCAATTTAATTATAAATATAAAATCATAACCTTAACCTCTTGAAACTATTACTTTATAACTCGCCATTTGAATTATTGTCATTGATGCTCAAACGCTCAATGACACATTATACTTGTATTAACGATTGTAATGCTCGTGCTAGTGGAACGGGAAAAGCCACGGTCGTGAGCGTGGTCATCATGAGTGTTTAGTGGAACACACTTATTGTAGATTCACGTCATTAAAGCAATATTTAATGTGCTTCAAAATTAGATAATTTTATAAAGAAAACTTACCTTAGCATGTGCAGAAACTTGACCCAAAGCTTCTGCATAGTTCTTCCTAACAGTCGCATTTCTATCAAAGATACCATTTAATAAACCCGTCATAATTTTCCCAGCGATCGGTTCCAGTTCAGCCCTCAAATAGTGCGCAGTAAGAACTAAAAAGTGTGCGCATGCGACTTTGGTACCGAGCTGCGGAGATTTGATTAACTCAAGTATTTTTGGTAGCATTTCTTTCATCGCTTCGATGGTTATATATGGCATACACTGTAAAAAATGATTTAGTATTTATATAGATATTCATCAGACAAGCAATAACCCCTGAAACTCAAAATAATAGTGTTTGATTACTATTTGAATCTAGGGTTAGACTTGAAATCGTCTATTTATATTACTGTTTATATTTTAATGTATGTGTATTGAAAAATTTGTTCTTCTATATTTATATTGTATATCATCATCATCGTCATCACGACCCGTCAATAGCCCTCTGCTGAGGCGGGTCTCCTCCTAAGAAGGGTTGGCAGAATACTTCACACACCTCTGATGGAATGGAAAACTCTCAGGAGTGCAGGTTTCCTCACGATGTTTTCCTTCACCGTTAAAGCAAGTGACATTTAATTGCTTAAAACACACATAAGTCAGAAAAGTCAGAGGTGTGCGCCCAGGATCGAACTCGGACGTTCTGAGTAAGACATTGAAGTCTGAACCACTGGGCCATCACTTTTAAGTAGTAATATATACAGAGATGAAATCGCCAATTAGTATTTCATATTGCAAAATTATGTTAAATTAGACTTTTATTTAGATAATATTAAATACTGATGTTTTATTTCAACAAATAATTTTAAAAAATTACAACATATCTCAAGTATGTATTTACTTTAACAACAGTGTCCGTAGTGTAGTGATGTCGTGCCGCACTGGCCCGCATGTCGTCCAGCAACTCACGCGAATTACTATCCGTGAGTGCGGTGCTCAAGTAGGACAGTTTAGCAGATTCCAACTCTCCCGCCGCGCCGACTAGCGCCGGCACTAAACGAGGCAGGAATGGCGTGAGGCTATTACCTGCTGCTGTGACTAGTTTTGATACTGTTTGTAAGCTGAAAACATTGCCAAAGACAAACTTATTAATATTTGAACTTAATTATAAACATCCAACTAAAATACATTTGCTTAAATTCGACTGTTCTTTCGTATTCTTGACAGCAAACCCTTTTATTTGATATCCAAATTATTACATTACTATTAGACAGCATTAAAGTAAATAGTCCGCCATCTTGGGTGGTCCCCTTTACTGGATTTCTGAGAAATTCCTCTTATTTGTATCCATATTATTGGCGTGCACAAAAAATAAAAATTAAGTACAACTACTTCAAAGGGGATTGACCACATTGTTGGGCATTTTGGCCCTGAGCGTGCAAGCAGTAAGGATAAAATAAATATGTAAAATTGTTTGGGCTACTTTGTACCCAGCAGTTTAAAAAATATATGGTAGTAGCATAAATTAATTAAACCAGCTCAGAAACTAGATACCAATGACAAAATTAATAGAATAAACTATGTATTGTTCGTTAAAGTACATAGTTTATTCTACACTCGCATGCAACTGAATCGACTCAAGCCCTATATTGATAAAAAGGTTGATTTTTCAGATAATGGCTTATCTGATTTTCTTGTTTTTTTTTTGTTTGTGAGACTAATCATTTCTCTAAAAAATGCCATCCTAAGGAGAAAAATCGGTTGAGTATTTATTGATGAAATTTAATTTGGACAGAAATGCATAAAAAATGAAGAAAAATTAAAATGACAATATAATTAATAAAAAATTTATTTTTCATAAAAGTAAAGAAAATTAAAATCATCAATACTTTGTATTGCCTCCGCTTACTTTTATAACGGCTTGCATGCGATTATTCATGGATTTTATCAATTTTTTGATAAAATCTTGAGGTATCATATTCCATTCTTCCTCTAGCGCAGTTTTGAGCTCGACGATGCTTGATGGATCCGTATCTCTAGCTCGAACCCTCCATTTGAGCTCGTCCCATAAATGCTCAATGGGGTTCAGGTCAGGACTGAGGACTGGCCACATCATCGTCTCAATTTCCAGCTCTTCAAGAAACTGGCGAGTAAGACTTGCTGTATGGCATCGAGCATTAACATGCATCAATACAAGATCTTCTCCTATGTATCATCAAGGAGAGAGAGTACTTTTGAGCTGTCAGACCGCCTCTCCGACCGCCACCAGGCACGATATCAAGCTCGGTCTTCCCTTCATATGATATTCCAGCCCACATCATGACTGAACCACCGCCATATGATACTGTTTCAGCGATACAGCATTGCGAGAACCGTTCCCCTGGACGCCTGTATACTCGGCCTCTTCTGTCGTTGCCATGGAGACATATTCTGCTCTCGTCAGTGAACAGGATGGAGCTCCATTGCTCAATAGTCCAATTGAGATGTTCACGAGCAAATTGAAGTCGGGCTTGACGGTGAGCTGCGGTCAGTTTCGGGCCTCTGGCTGGCCACTTTGGAGTTAAATTGGCTTTCTTCAGGCGTCTTCTAATTGTCCACGATGACGATTTCTCAACGAAGTTGAGACAGTGAAGCGGTCGTCCGTCTCAGATGTGCTCCGGTTTCTGTTGGTTTGTGGTCTCCGAATGAAGCTACCAGTCTCTTGAAACCTTCTGTATACTCGTGAAACAGCTGATTGGCTCATGTTAAGTTCACGAGCGACTTGCCTTTGATTATGGCCCGCTTGCAACAAAGCCGCTGCCGCAAACTTGGGCCGCTGCATCTTAGGTAGTGTCCATTGGATTGCGATTCAAATACTGGGAGCTTAAGGAGATGTGTGCATGTCAACGTTTGACGAGTAATTGATAAGAAATATAGGTCACGTGAGCTTTTATACGTGATTTAATCCCGCAACTCGTGGGTACCGCAACGAGAAATTATTTGTAACGCTCTTGTTTGACCGTATTTATTTAAAAAGTTTTGTCATTTTTTATTTGAAAATTGCTGTATTATGAAATAAAAATATCAGTCTTTCGAATAAAAAAACTTATACAAAAATCAGAAAAGCCGTTTTCCGAAAAATCAAACTTTTATATTTTACGGGTTGAGTCGATTCAGTTGCACGCGAGTGTATTTAGTTAGATAATTGTTTAAAAATAAATAGTTGGTTAATTTATATAAAAAAAGCTACGAAGTTTAATCACAATATATGCCAAATGCGATTTGGCAATTGAAAAAACAAATAGCCGTCACAGCTCCAAATATCCAATAAGATAATGTATCGACTTAAGAATCGATTTCAAATGAATCGTTATTATTATTTTACATATAATTGTTTTTAGCCGGGCGTTCTGCACAAAGAGCCAGAAATGGATTCCCCTTTAAGTTGTAAGATGCGACACAAACATTGCTTGTTAAATAAAAACTTGTAAAAACATTACAATATACTATACAGAAATAAATATTTTTATGACTTACCTCACACTCCTCACTTCCTTGACCAGATTTGTAATTCCAGTATCTAATAATACCGGTAGAATGAGCGCCACTATCTCTTTGCCGTATTTACCCTGATTTGCATCAGAAGCTTGTATACATAACTGCAAATAATATGGAATTTTATTTTATAAACTTTTTAGTATATACAAAAATGTTATTTGAGTTTTTTTCCTCTTTTATACAAAATAGATAACTCACTTTAGACAATACATTGGCTGTACTAGTTGCTGCTTGTCGCGTGCCTTCGTGGACATCATCCATAACTCGGAACAGTTGACTCCAAATGGTAGAAAGGTGTTCCTGAGATTGGTATAGATTTTGTGCACCTCTAAAATATAACACAAAATGTAAAGGACACTACTTCTACTGGAATTTTTAGATAGAAGTGGATTTAATATTAAACAATTAAAATTACCTTAGCAGATCAGATAACGCATTGCAACAGGACATCCTGACTCTCCACTGGTTGGATGTCAAATTAGCTACCAGATCATTTAATATCTCCTTGTGATATTTATGAACCTAGAAAAAAAAGAAACGTCTATTTATAACGACCTTTCCGATATGTTCTTTCAGAATTATAAAATATTTATAGCTGTCGGCACATAGGTTATATTAGGCGTATAGGTTTGATCCCGATATCTATTAAGGCAAAGAAGGCCTTTTTACATCTAGGACGCGAGAGCAGCGCGTCTCATGCGATTGGTTCTTATGCAACGTTTTAGTTCTCGCGCGTCTGCTATTTGTCAAAATAGTAAACGTCTCGGATAGAACTGCCAACAAAGGCACGCAGCACGCTCACAATGCGCAACTTTCCCCTAACTATTTTTTCTCAAATCTAAAGCTTCCGGCTACCATACTTAAAAGGATTTGCAATTTTTTTAAATCATTTATAACAAAGTTTTTTATCGTTCAGTTCAATAGGACTATCTTTAACCATAAATGATTTGCTTAGCATTTTACTATGGTTAAAATTAAGATACAGATTCAAAAGAAACATGGTATATCGTATCATCGCTACTTAATGCTTTAATTTCATTGTTTAGATATTAAGTAAACTAAATATATTAAAGCAACAATCTTTTTACAGGAGACGGCCACTAACGCGTCACCAGTTCGTACGAGTTCTGTCAGGTGCTGTACTACTTGCTTGTAGATAAAAAATATATGTGAAATATCCAGTTGGATCTTATTTTGAAATCATTGCTTGATTTCTAATACCAATATTAGTAAGTTACCGTCTGTTGAGTGTTGGGCACGATGGCATGCCAAATGCTCGCCATAGAGTTCTGTATCCGCGGTGTAGGATCAAACCGGTAGCGGTACAGTCGGGGCACTATTCGTGGTAGATGTTCACTTAGCTGTGCCCCGGCTTGGAGAGCTATTGAGTGGAAGCCGAATGCCGCACCTGGTGGTAATATATATTAATTATAAATCAATCTGTTTATGGACATACGCATAAACCATTTCATAAATGTTAATTTTAAAGTGTGTATAAATCACATTTTTTTATTCTGGGTGTCTATACCTTACTCCATGAATTGAGGAACCATAAACAAAAAATCACCCACCCATTCTTTCTATTATTTCTAGCTTTAGAAATAATACACATAAAGATGTTTATTATACAAACTCTGACTGACCTCTCTTAGAATTCCACACGGAGTTATGATGAGCCAAGTGCATGAACTTGTAGAGAAGATCTGGCTGATTTAAATCCGATGCAAGTGAACACAGTTCTTTGTATGTCGAGAGATTACCCCTAAAAAATATAGGCACCAAGTCAAACATGCACCATAGTATAATATCTATTATAATAATCCTGTTAAAATAATATTATTGTAATTCTTACCCAGTAGGAGCTTTCCCTAACTGCCCTTCCTCAAATATCTTAGTGTCCTCAGTAACTTGAGCAACGGAACGTTTGCCACTCGTTAATTGATCTATAATCTGGGCTATTAGTGCTTGTTTATTATTTTCATCAGAATTCTGATACACGAGACTTAAACCCTTGCTGGCTACATCTTGGACTATATCTAAAATTATAAATATTTTATAATAATTCTTTCTTTTTAGAATATTACTTATAATACTACACATCATGTATTTAAGTAGATTATTAAATTACCGCTATTTTCGGATAAGAAATCCATAAATATTTCTTGCAGCTGTTGTAAAGAATTTTTAATTGGATCTCTTTCTGGACAATTTTTCAACAAAGCGAGTAGCCAAATACTTGTTGCCTAAATGGAAAAAATAAACAAATATAAATATTACATATCTAACAATCCTAAATAATAAAAAGAATACTAATGTATTGTTTAATATAACATTTCTCAGAGGATCTTACCTGTCTAGAATGTGGATGAGGATGTTTACCAATCTTGAATAATTCTGATAATAACCATTTCAATAATTCATCATTTTCTTTTAACGCTTTCTGATCTCTCACTTTTGATGTACCCTGTGTAGTAATTATTAGATTATTTTTTATTACAAACAATACAGAATATACTTAAAATGGAAATATACTATTTAGAACCGTCAACAGATTAGTAATAAAAATTGTAATCAGACAAATGCTACTGAAACTATATGAAAATACCTCCTTAGGTAGTTCAGTCCACAAATCCCTGTTTTCATTGGAATTGACGCCCTCAACGCACAATACTAGTGATTCACCTATTTGGAGATGTATTTCAAATTCTTTACTCTGAAAATAAAAGTGTTTTTAGATTACATACAACCAACCAACAAAATTAATATGGGATACCCTAGACTTATCCCCTTCTGGACAAAAAAGAATCATTTATAATAAAAATATATACCTACAATGAAAGTTTTTTTTAATTCTCTAATTTTACGTCTTTTCACATCCCATTACTTCATTTGTAAAAACGTATAAATATAAATAATATAACTTACATCTTTAGCCATTTGCAAAAATCCTTTAACGATTTCCTTAGCAAAAGATAACTTCTCTCCACAACACATCAACCCTAGAGTAAAGAGTGATCTCTCTTTCACTTTTGAGGGTAGCTTTGCATTTCCCACTATTTTGAATAACTTATCCGCAACTAAGAACTTAGTTACTTCGTCGTCGATCGTTACATCAGTTTGATTGATTTTAAATGGGTTGTCTGTTTGTATAAGAGATTCCTGTTTCTGTGATATATTAGGTAGAGGTAGAGAAGAAGAACGGACTAGTATTGAGATGGCTGTGCAGGATGTACTGGTTAACAGTACTTGAGGACTAGATAGAAAGTTAGCTGAAAAAAAAAATTATTAGTGTTTATTTGACATGACGCTTCATAGCGCTTTTGATGGTTTAGAATGCATTATTTTTGGATCAAATCAATACTTTATTCATTTATACAGTATTTTCAATTCATTAAATATAAATATCCCTTTACAAATTACTAAGCTTTCTTGAATAGAGATGAGGTTTATGAATTTATATGAATTAATTTAGTTGCAGTGGTAGCCCAGTTTAGACATTGATGTCTACTCTGTCATAGATCAATCCTGGGCACCCACCTCTTGACCTTTCTGAGTTATGTGTGTTTTACGCAATTAAATATCACTTGCTTTAACGGTGATGGAAAACATCGTAAGGAAACCTTCACTCTTGAGAGTTCTCCATGTTCTCAAAGATCTGTAAAGTCTAGCAAACCACATTTGGGCAGCATGGTACACTATGGCCTTATCCCTCCCCATTGTGAGGAGGAGACCTGGTTTCTCAGCAGTTGGTCTTTAAAAGGTGAAGATGAATTTATCATTTCATGTTTACCTTATTATTTTTGTTTTTGAAACTTACCTAAACATAGAGCACCCTTCTTATAGGGCTCCCAATTGATAGGGTTAAAACCTTTCCCTCCAAACTTTCCTTTTTTCGATAGAGCTATGCATCTTTCACATAAATACGTAAATGCTATCAAATAACCACACTGAGACTCCAAATTTTTATTATTTTCAGCTTGGGATACAAATTCCTTGATTTCATTCTCTATTGTGGCTTTATTGCTAGTATGTACAGTAATAATTGCGTAAATAGCTGCGGAAGTTTCCCGAATGTCCTCTTTTGTACTTGTAGTAAAGAGGTTCTTTAAAAACGGTAACAGATTTGTATATTTTCCAGCCATTTTTTCTGGTACGCAACCAACAATGTCCAAAAAGCAAGTTAATGGCATAACACCTACAATTGAAACAGATGCATTTAAATATTTTATAAGAATAACGTTTTAGGTAAAGTCAAGTTTTTTTATTCAACGTTAGAACTGAAGAACCTTTCGAAAACTTCATGCAAACTTTTTCTTATATTTTTTAAATTATGCTAAGGAAACATTTTGAGCATTAAAACCTGACATACCTGGACTAGCACTCAAGAGCGAAGTAATCATAGTTAAATATCTATCAAGAGCCTCAGTTTCGAGTAGATTCTCATAGAAGTACTTCGCCAGTATTGGAGATGTAGCGTTAGGGTGGTTAGAGCAGTCTTTCAAATTAGCCTCACAATTTAAACACATTCTAAGATATCTTAGAATCTGTAATAAGTCATATAAATAAACATTTTTATTGTATTCATGGTCTTTCAGGACCAAAGGAAGCCTAAGCACTTGACATGAGGAACGTAATTATCATCCAACCCCAATATATTCATGACGGATTTTCTATCTTATTTATTTTAGTAAGTAAACCGAAAAATTATATGATACAAAACAAAATTTATTCGGTTTCAATTTGCGTAAAACATCGTGACCCATTTACGTAAACAGGAAAAGTCTAGTTACGAAGTACTTTAACAACCCCTAATTGAATCTTTGAACTTGGGTGGACTTAGAAAGGCTTCTTGCTCTTTCATTATAAAAATATTGTTTATTGAAATTAAAATTTCTGTTCCAACAACATTCAGAGCGTTTTTATTTACACTTCACTTTTGTTTTAAATAACCATTATTACAAAGAAACTTACCTCTTGATAAGCTTGCGGATGAAACTGCAACACTTGGTTGCTAATAACAAATCTATGTTTCGGATTCGAACCCTTCTTCCTTTTCTGCATCTGATCCCATATGTAATTAACTACGTCTTTGAACTTTGGTACTTTGAATTGTGTTTCCAATGATTTGTCCTTATCACTCTTAGAAAATTCCTCATCTAAATTTACTGTATTTGTCTCTTTCACTGATAAGTTATTAACTACATCCTCTATTTCATTTGGGCGAGAGGTTCCATACAAACATTTTAGAGCTTCTGTTGATACTTCGTCCTGACTGCAATATTTTATGTGCAAAATACAGTAAGGCTGACTATATAGACACTCAAATAAAATTCTTAGTAAAAAAACAACAATGAAGTGAACGGGTAAAGCAGTCAGTAATTTTAAGTAAGTCTTTCATTATTTCAGATAATTTTAAATAAAGTTATTTATATAAATATAGAGGCACAACTGTTAATTAAGATACAACAAGGAAGTTTTACCGATTTTGAAGATTAAATAGTTAATGAGAGAAAATATACCTATCTCCGCTGGCCACCAACAGAAGATATCTCGAAGGAATATAATCCTGAGGGAAGACTGCAGCTGAATATCTCATAGCAATGTATCGAATCATGGGTTCGTCACTGTGCATATAACTATAAAAAATATATTTTCATGAAAATTATTCAAGTCATTTTAAATTAAATGGTAAATAACATTAAAACTTATAGAAACTTAATTAAAATCTTACTGATCCAAAAGTGCAAAGAGAGCAACTGCTTGAGGTTCATCAAAAGGACTAGGTTTTAGTTTCTTGCTCTCTGAACTCTCTTCTATATCATTTGCATCACTTTGTGAAGTACTTGCAACTTCTGAGGTGTCCATTGGCTCTGGTTTCTCTAAAATAAAATATTTATTTTTAAAGTAAGTAGTAAAATAACAATATAGTTAAGTAAGTACAAATAATCAAACCTTCAGGAGTAATTTTATATACTACAGACATTTCTAGTACTGCATCTCTCAAGGCAGTTTTCATTTCCGGTACGGCTTCCGGAATCTTCTTTACAAGTTCTTCCAATAAGGAAAATTGATTCTTGAAACTATTTGGACATTTCATTGCCAATCGACCTACAAAGTATAAAACAAACAAGTTTTAAGAAAAATAATATAGTATTATAATAATGCTTTATTTTATTATTTTACTGCTGTAATAAAAAATATTATTAAATTCCAATTATCACACATCATAATTACCTAAACACATATACGCTTTAGGATGG
The DNA here is from genome assembly GCA_905147385.1 of Limenitis camilla. NCBI lineage: Eukaryota > Metazoa > Arthropoda > Insecta > Lepidoptera > Nymphalidae > Limenitis > Limenitis camilla. The sequence continues at coordinate 11,053,943 of LR990230.1, read as the reverse complement.
TGTTCTGCATATTCTTCAGTTCTTATAAGTTTTAGTAATCCTTGAAGATATACTGTTGCTACTTTACTTAGTAGAATTTCATCGCCACTGTTAGATTAGAAAAATCAATTAATTTAAAAATTGTCAAATTCTAGTTAGTATTAAAAATTATTAATTTAAAACTAACTTATTGATCACGTTTAGCAGGAACATCAGCGCCATATTTCGAAGACGCGAATTTGTATTGGGATCAAATAAAGATGAAAATACAACCTGAAATAATAAACAAACCTATATAAAATCGTATCACTAACTAAAAAAAATACCAAACAATACTTTCTATTCAAGAAATAACAAACAATATTTTAGGTAACTTAACTTATAATAAATGCTTACTTGTACACAATGCGGAAATATAATCCCAGGTCCATTTGCTTTATTAAGATATTGAATCAATTTTAAACGAAGTCTGGTACAAGCTGGAACCTATTGTTGAAAAAATGAAAAAAAAAACATCTATTTAAGAAATCAAGACAAATTTCAATGCCTCCAATTGACATAATAAGAAAACTTTAATCTATTATTATTAATTCATCATGATTCCTTTATTGGCAATCAATATGTAGATTTCATACTTCAGTCTATAATAAAAATAATTTTGTTACATCACAATAACAATAAATACAATTTTTTTTTGTTTTACTTATTAATTAATTACCTTCCGATCTTCTGGAGATACTTTCATGCCACCCCAAGTGCCCAAATATAATGAATATAGAGGAAATACAACTGTAGACAGAGACCAGTCGACAGAACTGCAAAAATGTTAAATAAATAAAACAATTTTACTGGATTAATAAGAAGAGCTTATCGTCTATTAAGTTATTTCAATATATTGAAAAATATAATGTAATTTGGGATGGCCCAAGGCACTTAAGCACCCCCTCCTAAAGCCAGTGCTCGCTCCAAGTGATGTACATACCTATTTACTCGAATGAGAGGGCTATTAGCATGATTTGCGACGCTAAACCGCGAATCTGCCGCAGCCACAATCAGCGGTACAAGAATGTCATTCATGTTGAATATATCTTTACTTATGAAATTCACTATTGAAAGTTTCATCTAAAAAAACAGAATATATATTTATAAAATAAAAATAAGGATGAGAGATTAAGGTATTTTGAAAAAAATTGTTATTTAAGTATACAAAAACCTCTTCTAGCTGATTAGGATTGATTTGATGTTTTTCCACAAGACGTTTGTATGATTTTAAACTCATTCCTGGGGGCACTTGAAAATCACTTTCTCCAGCATTAGGCAAGGCTCTAAAATTATAAAATTAGCAATAACAACATGAAAATGACTAATTCCATGATGTTAACTTATAATAATAGATGATAGATAATTACCTATATGGCAATAAAAGCACATCTGTTGCAAATTTCAAGATCAGCGTTGCCACTCTTGGCTTTTCTTTTAAATTCAAATCAGTTTCTTTTATATCCCCAAGTAGAGGCATGACTAACATCAATATTCTAAAATTTAAAATGCAAATTTATTTATGGCTATAAATTAAAAATAAAATTATGTGCACTTAAATACTATAAATACAGTACCCGTCTTGATGTTGGGCAGGTTTATTTTCAATTGCTTCAAGTAATGATGGAACTAGACTTAACTGTCTATCACGAGGGCGTCTTGGAAATCCCATTGTTATGTAGATTATAGTAAAATTCTAGAACAATGTATCATTATATTATAATCTCATTAATAAGCATTATCAAAATAAGTTTATAGGAATACAATGTTCACTTACAGTAATAAAACTGTTTGCTGTTGGATCTTTATAAAGCTGGAGAAGTGTTTCAACAGGTAGCTGGACATCATTCCTGCATTTCACCCTCTTATTAACATGAACTAAGAGTTCCATAACTTTAGTACGAATCTATGAACAAAATTTTAAATTTTAAAATGGCTCATAAGTCAAGAATAGGTAATAAATTTACAAGAATATAATAAGCTTACCTGCTCATGAGGAGAAGAAAGTTTTAGAATAACTGGCGGCAGAAATCTATTTAAGCAACTCTCTAACTGCTCATCAGTGTCAGCATTTCCAAGTCTAAGGAATACTCGGTCCAGAAGAACTGTAAAAACAGCGATGAAATTAAAATAAAATAGAAACATAATGAGATGAAAGTTATATATAAATACACAATACATACGCGAATCATTGGAGCATTCATTGCTGCTCTCACCCACCTCCATTTCAGACATTTTTGATCATCTGCAATAGCAGTGATCAATAAAATATTGCAAAATTTTCAGTTTACTTTACATACACAAAATGCACACAAACGAATGAAGATGACATACAAAATGTCATTTGACGTTTCTGAAAATTTGTTTTGTCTGTTTTTATACCATAATGGAAAGCAAAGGTATTACACTGTACAGCCTTATCTTTAGTTAACGTTTCTGTCCGGCACAGATTACTAAGATCAAAGCTTATTTAGGAATATTTTATAGACGAATGTCTATACAAATAGTCGAAAAAAAAATCGAGGTTACCAAAATACCATTTTTCTCTCTACAAATCATTACAAATTGCCATATAAAGAGGAAGACTGCTATTACTTTCGTGCTCAATTTCTCTACTCATCATTTCCAAGGGCGACACGTAAATGCAAAGATGATATATAAAAAGTAAATGAAGCGATTCTATTGGTTCTTAACAAACACATTCCTTGCTCATTTTTGGAGGTAACGCAGCCTAAGTCGAATCAATAAATTAAAGCTAAGAGTTGACAAATATAATTTCGCAAATATTATATTCAACACCAGAAGCAAAAAAAACAGTTCTTTATAATAAGTTAACGGCGAGCATAAGTATATTCAATTTGTTCATTAAGATCAGATAAGAAGAGTTCAACGTTTTTGGATTAACAGCTTATTTCATAGTTGACTAAAAAATATCACCAACTCTCAAAAGTTCTGATTTATAACCATTTACCGTTCACAAGTACGTTCAATCGGGAGCACTTCATCAGAATTCGAATAAATTCGCTCACCTTTACTATGGGACAAATACTGAAATCACGAAAAAAAAATCATCTGTTTCGAACAGAACTAACCAAACCGTCCATATATTATATCAACTTGGAGGGAAGCTCCACTCTTCAATCGGCTGGCGACGTCTACCCAAATGTTTGTTTGATTAAAAAAAACGAATGTGTAAATTATGTAAATGTAAAAATTTATTTAGCATTACTTCTACCATCCTATCATCTTTCACTTACATAAAAATAGCTTTACCTTAAGAGAAAAAAAAAAAAAATTTGTATTTTATTGAAACAAGAAACAATTTATGTAGAATTTAATGTAAATCACCAAAATATATTAAAATTTAGCCTTTATAAAAATGGGAAAATAGATTAGTAAACAATAATTAAATGTTCCTAATAATATCACATCATACAGATTTTTATTAAATTTACAATACTTAGATGAAATGAACTTAAAAATTAATTTAGAGTAAAAAAAGGACTCCACAATGTTTAAATTCTAAATTAAAGTTATAAAATAATCTAATTGTAACTAACGTTTTTGCATTTTAATATATTTTAACTATTTGAATTTTGAATTGTCGCTATTAATTTGGGAAAAGGTTTATGTCCATTCTTAATATAACACAGCACTCAATTACAAATTCTGACTCTCATTGTGTTATTTATATTAATACAGTAGAACAAAGTTTCGATAAATATTGCCAAACACAAACAAGTTACATCCAAGTGTCTTCATGACACTTGGATGTAACTTGTTTACATATTAATACTTATACTTATATATATGTAATTGAATTTTAATTGTTAAACAAAGGTATACTGTATTAAATTAAACATTTAATTTAAAAGTTCAAATATCTTAATTATATTTTAGGAATGTTTAACTATTCTTTCTAAAATTACTCTCAATATCATTCAGTATATTTAATGTATATATACATATTACTAAACAATAATATCAAACAAATTATTGTACATATTTTATAGGCAATATTGTTAAACAGGCTTTTGATTCAATATGAAACAACATTATTGGAGACAGAACCTTTTGAAAAAAAAAATAACAATCAGCCAATTTTACATTTAACACTAACTAGTATCTACTTAAAATAGAAAACTATTACCAAATATACCATACAAAGTAGAAAAGTACCGAAAAGTATTTTCAAATGTATTTAAAATCATGTCTATACTGCTATTGAAGCTGGCTTAAGAGATCATACAGACAATCAAAATCCGACATAAAATACTAGTAACTCAGACCAAAAAAATGTAATTCTACTTATTTTTATTTTATTTTATATACATATAGATAAAAATGAATTTTGCTAAGCTCATAACTTGAGAATGGCACATGCAATTCAGCAATTTTTTTGCATGTTCCTTAAAATCCCCACTTAAGGTTTTAATAATAAAAAAAATTATTAAAGTATAACTTTTGACAGAACAACGAAGTCTGTCCGGACAGCTAGTATGGAATATTTATGTGTAAACGATTCTGTATAAAACTTGTAGCATTTTTAAGTCTATGACTCAATATTTTTAGGTTGCAAACAATGAATGCCAAAAAATTTATTTCTATTGGTTTGCCAACCTCTTAAAAATACTTTTGTTAGTCTTCAAATCACAAAATATTATGATACATTATTATTTAATAATTGAGAGTTGATGCTATTCTATGCCGTGAGCAAATATCATAACAAGGCCAGGTTCCACCATCATGTGTTCATCTACATGAGTATTATCACATTGTAACACGAGCACAGCTTGCTTGCCAGGAACTCTTTTACACACATACTTTTCATATAATCTGTAAAAATAAATAGATCAATAATATCTATATTAATTGATTATTTGCAGTAAAATATTTTATTTATTATACCTTCTATTATTCTGCCTAGTTTCTAGGGATGATAGACCTGGTGGCCATCTTCTCTCATGGCAGTTTTCCATAAGATCATCAATGATGTGTGGAGGGCAGCCTGACTCTGATAAACTTCGTTTGATCATAAGCTATATCAAAAATAAAAAAGTTTGTATTTAATTTAAACAAATAAACAAACTTACACAAGTGAATGAATAAAGGTTATTTTTTTTTTATATTCGAAATTTTCCATCACAGGTTATTGTAATATATTAGTTTATTATACACATAGCATATAACATCAAGTAATTTATAGAAACCAGTGCATATATGTATATTTAATATAAGCAAAATCTGACTGAAAAAGTTACTTTGTTTCCACAAATTGACACCAAAATAATTATAATATAATAAAAACACAAATTTCCCTACTCATTCGTTTCTCTCATCTCATATGTTTCCCATTTCATGGTTAGGATATATCTGCGTGGGAAGGATGCTAATATCAAGGAACAAAGCTTCTTAAATAATCGTGAATGAACTGACATACTGCTAAATTTGTTTGATCATCAATTAAATCATAAAATTTTTTATTTAAAAAACTCTTAAGAAAATTTTTACAATACAAGTCTTCAATATTTTTGAGCTTTTGCATTATGTCATCATATAATGTTATAGTAATATACTTTAAAGAGTACCAATGAATAATTACCACCTGCAGCACGTCATCAGGCGTGGAGATCATGCCGCCCCAGCGGGTGACACGCGCACGGGACAGCGAGCTCGCCCAACGGACCACTTCCTCTCGCTCCATTTGGTCTGCTAAAGCACGCATCGTGGGGTTTGACACTCGCATTGCTCGCATGAACTCCTACATAATAAAATAAAAAAGCTTTGAAATTAATCAAAGAGTAGAATGATACTCTATTCAGCTTCTTTTTCTATTCTTGGTGTCCTAAACAATGGCTTCATAATCAAGCTGCAATTAAATTTAAATGTACTAGGAGTTACTCGTAAACTACACTTATAAGTACCTTAAGCAAAGCCAATTCTCTTTTATGTTCATTAATAACTAGTCGCTGTTCAGCTAATTCTTTTTGAAAGTCTGTCAGCTTGTCCTGCTGAGTAGCGATCAGAGCACGTAGCTCGCGAACACAGTTGTGCTCAGCAAGTTCATCTTTTGGTATCACCAGGCCACAACCTGCTTCACATGGCATCGGCCTTTTGGGGTTAAATTCACCTGAAAAACACATTTTTTTGTAGTTCATATATAGATACAATAATATTTTATTACATAAACAGGTTCTAAGTAAAAAAGTTGACCCCAAACAACAGTAAAAAAAATAACTTACGAAACAAAAAGTTTTAAAGAAAAGCAAGAAAGATAATTTCAATATGTAATGTCAATAAGAAAATAATTTAGAGTGAATAGATAATAATACTCTTTTACAATCTCTCATATTATTTCAGTTTGTTGTGAGAACAGAAGAGAATGAATACTAGAAATAGATAAAAAATCTATCTAAAAATAAATCTATAATAAATCCTCCTAACCTAAAGCCTCATCATATTCAGAAAAAATATAGAATGTCGACTGTTAAATTTTTGAAGTACATAAATTAGATTAATATTAAAAACAATTTCAAAAATATTCTTTAAACATGTTATAATAAACTTACCTATGAGCTTATATTCAGTTTGACAAAGAAACCAAATTATGGAATCTAAAGAATATAAAGATGTTTTTTTCATTGTTTACACAGTAAATATTCAATTTATAGTAAACTAATCTATCCACTTAGGTATGGTTAGTTATAGTTTGCTTAGAATGAATATATGTACTATATTGCATGCAATACTAAACCTTTCACTCCACTTCTATCAAATTACATATAGATATCAGTGTCTATAAATATCATATGACAAGGACAAAGTCATATTTCAACCAATTTACACTAAACCTTAATAAATTATACCTACACCTTACTCTGGCTATTGGTAAAAACCACATGAACACAAAAAAATTGAGGACTTGAAATACATACATTCAACTAAATGTGAAGCCAGTGAGTCCAGTTTCAAAACAGCATTACATCCATGGGGTGCATTATCACAGCTAGTACACAATCTAAAAACATACAATTTTAAATATTAAACAATTTGGATTCAGTTAAAATAAAACAAATCTTATATATAAATAAAAATTAATCATGGAAATGTAAGTATGCACATAACTTCAGTAGCTCAGTGGGCGTTGGATTCACAATCAATAAGTCGCGGGTTCATATCCCGGACATTGGACTACTGGTGTGGCTCACTCCTGACACAAGCATTTTAGCTTACTAGGAGGGGTAAAGGGAATACTAGTAGTATACTTCCGAACAACTGCATCAAATTGGACAATTTCTCAGGAAAAGGTTTATATGAAAGAAAATTAAAAAAAAAATGCAACCAAAATTCATATCACAAAAAAATATAGCAGTATGAAATTCGCCAGGTCAGTCAGTAAAATATAAATAATTTTGCTAAATATTAAACATGCATTTACAATAGAATAAGGATCTATGAGATTTTAAAAAAGAGATTTTTATAATTCTGACATTCCACAATGGTTTCATTCAAGATCATTCATGTCTAGTTTTTTTTTGTGTTTTTGATGTAGTACAAGTGATTAACAAACATGACAAAACAGGTTTCAATAAAGCTTAAAGCCCTTTGATATAAGTACAAATAATTTTTAATAATTATAAAGAAAAGGATTAATAATTATAAAGAAAAGGATTAATAATTATACAGAAAAGGATTAATAATAATACAGAAAAGGATTAATAATTAATTATCAGGAGTCTATTATTCCTTGTCACTGAATTAGACCAAATTCTACATTTGTTTTCAATTTTATCCTTCTTCTACAAAAACAATAAGAGAGAATTATGGGTTTTAAGAGTTTATGTAATAAAAATATGATGTCTGTAACATCTACTTCAATCAAACAATCTGTTATTCATTAAACTTAAAATATACTGATATCATAAAATAACCTGAAATTTAAAAACTAGTCAATAAAATTATGAAATAATTAAACCTAGAAAGCAGGTTACGCAGTATTCTTGGAACAGGTCTTAGCTGGCTGGCGGTCACCGCCTGCCGATCAACTGGGCAAGTCGGTTGGCGACTGATCCACTCTGTTATGCAGGCACGACAGAACGCATGTTCACAAGCAGGCGCCTGTAACATATGACTATGATAGAAACTCCAGTTGTTTTACAATTTTAGTGAATTTTATAGCAAGTACCTGTAAAGGATCCTCCAAAACTCCAGAGCAAATAGGACAAATAAGTTCTTCGTCGACGTCACCTTGAAACCTTTTGATTTCAAAGCCCATTCTTAACTTTAGTGTACATACTACATAAACATTAGCCTAGTTATTTTTTGAAACGATTACTAAACAAACAAGTCAATAATTATTTGTTTAATATACAATATGTCACACTCAGTCTAGATTTGTGTCAACCAAATCCGAACGAATAATAAAAATTAAAATCATAGACAAGATAATAAACAGCACACACGATCCGTTATCAAAGATAATATATAAGTGATAAAAGTGGATATATACGTCCGTTATGGCTGGAAGCCCAGTTTTCAAATGCCAAAATGAAAATGAATGATCACAGATAGGTATATATAAAACGATTTGCAAAGCCATTTATCTTTTAGATTTTAGTTTCAAATCTTATCTAAGATAACATGACTCGAATTTGTTAACATTTTTGACCCATTTTGGCAGATTCCAGTGCCTTATTTAGATCCAAAGACCGTACATCAAGGACGAGTTCCACTAAGCGATCTCAACGCCTCAAAGGCTCATTTATGCTGCAGCGCATATTTATATAAAGTTAATTTTAGTTTCAATTAAATTTTAAATGTAAATAAATTAATCAATAAAAAATATGAATATAAAAAATGATTTAACCAGTAATTATAAAGTTAACCTCTTGAATTTAACGCTCAAAACGCTCAATTACAATATCATGACGTCATTAATGACGTTTTCGCCGCGACCACAGCGCCCGCGATCGTCAAGTGGAACGGCTAAATGAGCGTTTGGAGCGTTGAGATCGCTAAGTGGAACGCGCCTGAAGTAAATAATTTTAACAAATGCTAGCAACACTACGGGTTGCTGCCAATGCTGCCATCTGTATGTCACTTTACCTTTACGAAACCAATCTGCCATTCTGCAAAATTCTTTTTCATGTCTCATCTGGCTTTTTACAATTAAAAGATGGATCAAAAACTAGGAATTAATTAATATGTGTATACTTATTCTGTGATTATTCAATTTAAGTTAAGAAAACGATCAAAGATGAGTGTGTTTAAGTCGGCAATGGGGTACTTTAGTTCTGGAGGTGCCAACGGTGGCAGTGATAATGATTTTGTTGGCCAATTTGTGGAAATAGGGAATATGAAACTAAGAGTAAAGAAGGTTATAGCAGAAGGTAAGTGAACGTAATTGGTTTGTATTGTAGGTCGATTGCTTTTCTGATGGATCATTTGTGGGTCAATGTGCGTACTTTCGGCTGTTTGGGGGCGTAAAGAATCTTTGTTTAATGGTGTTACTGTTTCATGTACTTTAAAGTGTACCCTTATATACCATTATGATAATAACATCTCATAATTTAATATCTGATCATTTTAATTGATAAATAATAAAATAATCTAGTCCTTTCCATATTTTTATCAACTGCTGTAATAATAATATTTCATGTATATAAATTACAATATTTCACTAATCATAGTCATAACATTTTAAAATACATATGTAAATAGTTTCATAATGATTAATAAATATGATTTCATAAAATATTAGAAACAGTCTTTCACTTTACATCCAATAAGATTGTTCTATGATAAATCCAAGGAAATTATAAATATAATTGGAACTTTAGGGATTTTTGAAGGCTTCTTATATAACACAAAATGACCACAGCCTTTGAATGGTAACATTTATGGTCCTTTGTTGCACTAGAACAGTCTAAACTTCTATCCATTAGAAAATTGTTAATATTGGTTTTATAGTTTTTGATATATGTTGATATATTTGATTGATATATGTGTTACAAGCAAGCTAATGGTTTTCCTCTTTTTTTTTATACATATCTGGCACCATGCCAATAAGGCTTTAACTGCATAGAAGTATGTTCTTGTAGAAAAGCCTAATGTTAATGCTGTAATAATAATTACTTTGCAGGTGGATTTGCATTTGTTTTTGTTGCTCAAGATGTATCTTCCGGTACAGAATATGCCTTGAAAAGGTTAATGGCAGCTGATGAACAAGCCAATAAAAATATTATACAAGAAATTAGTATATTGAAAAAGTTGTCTGGACATCCTAACATAATTAAATATATAGCTGCATCTTTTATAGATAAGGCTAAAACTAGCCATGGTATGGGTGAATATTTACTTTTAACAGATCTTTGTAGTGGTGGAAGTTTAATGGAGGCTCTCCAGAATAGGGGACAAGCATTTCCATTACCAACAATACTGAGAGTGTTTTATCAGACTTGTAAGGCTGTGCAGCATATGCATGCTCAAGTTCCTCCCATAGCCCACCGTGATTTAAAGCTAGAAAATTTTCTTATATCTAATGAAGGTAAAAGTTACAGTCATAGTAAACCACTTTAAAGTATTAGTTTGTATTCAATTTATTATGCTTTATCTAAATTTTAGGTACAATTAAATTATGTGATTTTGGGTCTGCCACTACAGATGTTTATGCTCCTAATCCTTCTTGGAGTGCAAATCAACGAAATATGTTAGAAGAAAATGTAAGTATAAATAAAATTTAATGAGATTAGTCCTTAATGGTTGGAAAAAATTAATTTTTATTTCAAAATAAATTTCAGTTGGCACAGTTCACTACTCCCATGTACCGAGCACCAGAAATGCTTGACACATGGGATAATCGTAAAATTGATCATGCAGTGGATGTATGGGCCCTAGGATGTATCCTATATACATTATGCTATATGCAACATCCCTTTGAGGATTCTGCTAAGTTAGCTATATTGAATGGAAATTATAATTTGAACCCCAATGATCAACGATACAAATGTTTTCATGAAGTTATTAGTGAGTACTGACTATTACATATTTGATTAAATGATACTTTTCCTTTTCTGATTTATGATAACTATTCCCGAGATTAGTTTTTCTAACCTTCATATTTAGAGAATGATTTTTAATAAATATGTATTAAATATAGACAGTCAAAGATCTCTCAAAAATGATTTTGTTTATTTAAATCACACTAAACAACATTTAATATAAAGTAATTTTACTGTTAACCACCATTATCTTTTAAAGTAAGGGCTCCAGTTTAGTAAAGATTACAATAAAATTAATCACACGATATAAACTTGTACTTATCAGTATTTTTAATATCTTGATGCTACTTGTGAAAACATACAATGCCCTAAGTTAATTTTATTATTTATTTAAACAGTTATTGACATGTTTTGATATATTAAAAGTGTCATTTTTGTCAGGTGGTTGTCTAACTGTAAACCCTGAGGAGCGGTTGCCGATAAGCAACGTGCTGGAGCGCCTGGCGGCTATAGCGGAGTCCAACAACGTCAATCTCAAGCAACCACTCAAATTTGAGCGTAAAAAAGTTGAACAATCTGTGGCCACTAGCTCGCCAGGTAATAAGAAGTCAAGTAAATATTACACTACCATATCCTAAGCCGCGGCGTTTCCGTCTGTTTCGACACTCCACCTCGGTCCTTTATGTTCTGTTGCATTATCGAGCTAAAAATGGTCAAGTATTTTTTGACTTTTTACACTCAAATTTTTTTTTTATTTCGATCACAATTGAGTTTATTAGTTAATTTAAAAGCAATATTGTGTCCATGCATTCAATATCGTCAAAACGTCGCCAAAGGTAAGAAGTGTAATGGATTATTGACGGCCGATCGAAGGTAGTATAGCATTTATTTGACTTTTCATGTTTATTTACTTGTAATCTAAACGGTCTATATTGCTTGAGTGTTGCTACATACGTCAACGATATAATTTAGGCGTTAGCTGGACTTTAAACTAGGTCCATGGCCATAATTAAACTTTAATTCAAATTACATATTACTGTATAAGGTATGAAGCGAAAAAAACATAATAATAGGTTATTAAAAATATTTTTATTACCAAAAAGACAGCACACATTTGTAAAGTGTTGTGTGGATTTAATTTAGATTTAGGTAAAAGTCATGCAATTTACAGGCACCATTTAAATCTTAATAAAGTCATGTAAACATTCCTCTAGGCTTAAGTTTCACTATTACGAAACCCCATACATTAGTACATACTTATAATTTATTTACAATAATAAGAAATATTTTAAATATATAGGTGATATTCAGTATTTAATTGCAATTGTTAGAAGACATTATGTTATAGTCAAAAAATTCCTGTAGGAATTAAAACGAACATGGTATTATGTTGAAAATGAAAAAGAAATGTACATTTATATAATGTATAGGTATTTCCTATCACAACTAACACATGGGGTCAAAAATATTTAAACTAGCACTAACATTGGCGGTGGCTTGGGAACTAGCACTTAATGTATATTCATAATCTCGCATTTTGTTGGTGTATTGCTAGTCGAAGGATAAAAAATTTAATTCTAAGTAAATAATTGTACAAACGTCACATGAATCATGGATTTATGAATTCTCAAGACAATATAAAAGAGTTACAGTGTTTATATAGGAAATTATATGTATATGGGAAGCACATGTAATATAATTTGAAAAATGATGCTGCAATCTCTTGTTCTAAAACATGTTTGCCAAAAATAATTCATCTTTCATTTCTTTTCTGTTTATTTATATAATATTATGTTAGTTAAAGGGAAATTAAAGAATATATTATCATCATTATTGGTTTGTTTTTATTTATAAACAGTTCATGCAGTTTAAGGAGGAATACTTTCGAACGGATATCACGGAGAGAAGGGTAAATTAACTAAAACTTTAAGCTACTGCTACACTAACCATTCATTTATAAATGCTTACTAAATTTGTAACTTCTTACTCAAATTGCACATTAACTTGCCGGTTGAGAGATACTAATTGGTTTCTGGTTATGCACAAAATAATAGAAGTTTTATTTGAGCTCTATTTATCAATTGTAACTAATTTATTGCATTCTTTCCATTACATACTCGATACCAGAAGAACTTAAGAAAATTTTGTTAAAACACCTAAAATTATTCCTTACTGAAACAGAGGTTTTAGAGTAATTGGGCAATTGCCTGTGGTTGGTATATAAAGACTTATTCCTTTAAGACAAATAGATATCTTAATATGTTTATTACCTCTGAATTCTACGTCACTTTTTATCACTGCGTCAATCCTATTAATCTAGCGTATCGTCTTGACTTTCAAGCACTATTTCACATTTCAACAATGTGAACTTGCCCATTTCAAGTATGTACAAAGTAAACCATCGCATAGACTATAGAAGGAATAGAGCTTTCATTAAGTAAAAAAAAATTAAAAATTGTCATTGAGTACGTAGCTAAATGTTAAAAGATGGCTAAGAAGAAAATATGGACACCTATGCCTTTCATGATGGTAAATGCCAAATTTTTAATCTGTATTAGAAACACTAACATTGGCACAAGTTGAATACATTCGCAAATCATGTCCACAAATGAATTACTCGCACAGTTCTGTTTAGGCTATTTGACATAGGTTTTAAAGTTTGAAGATCTTAGTTTTTTAAGTGTAGTTATATGATAAATTACATAAATAATAATATCTATCGATGAAGCAAGACAGCTTCTCATCTTGCTATTTTTTTCTATATGATTTGCATGTAATTAGTCGAAGCTTGTTTCTTTACTATTAGAATGAGCTAATTCATTGCATGTACGTGTCTATACTTAAATAATAAAGTCGCATGCCTTTATCTCTTTATATATAATATTCGATTTTAATAAGACTTAAATGTAGAACTTATAAGTACACTAATTTTAAAATAAAGGCATGCGATTTCTATGAGACACGTAGATCTGTGCTCATGCATATCACGTTTTCTTTTTCATTTTAGGTGTTTTCAACTTTTTCGGGTGCCCGATTGTTTTCTCGTTTAAATGACCCGCGGCGCATGAACTTGGACTTCATCTTGAAAGCTTAGAAATAATGGATATGCTCGCAATGATGAGTATTGTTTTTTATATTTCATTAGTAACTACGCCATCGCGCCGCGCTGCTCTTACAATGTGCCAAAAAAAACCTAATAAATAACCCGTACATTCCAATTATAATTTATAATAAACATACCCTAGAGGGTAGACAACGAAATATTCCGTATATTTATTTAAATATTTGACTTTCTTCACGTGACAATTTAAACCAATTGATAATCTTAATTGATAAACCAGTTAACTCCATTTTAATATAGAAATAAAATAAGATTTATAGATTACCTGTAAAAATATACAATCCTACCTACAGGGTCGGCCTTAGCCATCTAGGCCCTGGGCGAGGTATCATAGGCCACCCGACAATAAACCAATATTTGACCTATCTATCCTGCTTGCTTCACTTCTCCCATAAAGCTGTTATGAGACAGACAGTTACAGATATATGTATAATAAAACTAGCCGTGTTTCTCTGCTCCTATGGGACGTATTACTCCTTATTACATCAGCTATCTGCAAGTGATCAGTCCAGCCATTTCAGAGATTAGCCGGAACAAAGAACAGACAAGAATTGTAAAAATGTTGTTTTGGTACATATACCGATGTTTATACATATGGATGTATAAACATCCATATGCACTTTAGTAAAAAGCGGTTATTTTAATATCACAAACAGACACTCCAATTTTAATTTTTTTGTATGGTTTATATTATATTGGTTGTTGCATCAACTCAAAATTCCAATTATTTTTTTACAAAGATATTTTCAGAGCCTAGTTTGTATATTTTTCTAATACACACTTTCTTTTTGCTATAATTCTATTCTGTATCTTTTTCAATTTTTTTTCAACAATGATAATTTGATTTTGTCACGAGACGTTAGAAAGAGAAATGGAGTTAACTGAAATGTCAATTAAGTCATGATGATTTTGAAAATTCTCATCTTGTCTATGTTTTATTATATAAAAAGCTTTTTGTCTTCTTGGGCAATATTACCAAAAGTACACATCCTTTAAATGTGGTGTAATTGCTTTTAATTAAGGTTTATATCCCAAACAAAGGTCAAATTCAGTTAATTGTGCTATCTTCAGAACGAGTTCCATCTTGTATTGCGGTGTGGCATTGATGCGTATTTTATGTTTACCTTTTTTTGTGATATTTACATAAATAGTTAAACTATGCTGTTTTTAAAATGTTTTGCTATTTTTATAATTTTATTACTTTCTAATAAGTAGTAAGTTTTTCTATTTTATTGACACGAAAATTCCAAATTATTCAGTAGTAGATCTTAGACAATAATAATGGTAAGAGTAATTATAATATTGATTTAAAACATTCCAATTAAATGTAAAAAAAATTAGTAGCGATACGTCGAATCCTCCAAACATCGACGTTACAACGGTTTACCTCTTACTATATTAGTAATGTTTTTTCACTCCATATTTTGACGAAATTCCGATAATGATGATTTTTTAAAAAGTCGGTTTTGATAAAGACTTTATTTATTAAGTTTGGTTTGGATTTGGAGTTCTTTTTAACTTTACTAAACGCGCACACTTCTAAACTTATTTGAAAAAAAATCCTTCATTAAGATTTAAAAAAAAACATCACAATTAAATTCGATGGTGGGAATAAAAAAAAATTAAAAAAATATTATTTAATTTAATTATCTTATTTTAAGTAATTTATGTACAAATGTATTACTATTAATTTGTTAAATCATTTTAGAATATTGATAGGCTTATATTAGTTACCGTGGTTATGTTACGATTAGAATTTTAATTGTGTTTATTGTGATATACCTAAAAAGTAAAAAAAACAGACTTCATTACATTATTCTATAATTTTCATCAATTTACCTGTGAATATTTTTTGTATTAAAATTAGGTTGTAGAATATCCGTCCATCAATTCTACTCATAAAGGGCTGTAATTTATTTTGTTTGTATTACCATATCACCAGTAATACAAACGTAAAGTTAATATGATTTTAAAAGTTGAAAGTATTTTTTATGAACAACTAATAAAAAAATGGGGTAAGATTTTTTTTCCTTTTTCACAGGTAAGTTGTGGTAAAAACGTGATTTAAATTCATAAAATTAATTTATTGTATTTACTTAAATTACAGCTTGAATTCGCATAATATTATCCATTAAATGATGATAGATGCAAATGCGATTCAAGAAAAAATAACCATTTAACAGTGAGTTTGATCAAAGTTCAATCACATGTGATGTTCGCGTCAAAAATGTAATATTATGTAGATAATAATTTATCTTCGAAAGTATTCCTCGCAACTAAAAGATGCTAGTAAATAATAAGTAATGCGAAATTTAAATTATGCGTTGTATGACTTTATATTATGTTATGCTTTTATAATTTAGTGTCAATCATATATCTAAATATTCGTAAACGAAATTATAAAAAAAAAATCTAATATTTGCTCGAATTTAAATTGAATTATTATGAAAGTATAAGCCGTTATGGAAATACAAATGCTACAATGTTTAAAATTATAGAAAAATTATTAGAATCTTGCATATTTCAAGAAATTCAAATATTAGATATATGTAGTTGAGTTATCTCTGGTAATTTACTAATAAATATTGTATTTTCTATACCTACTTCATCACATTTTTAAAATGTAGGGTGTATAAGATTTAAAACATTGTTTTATATAACTTATATGCAAGCAATATTTTTGTTACTACTAGGCTGTAAGCAATGACTTGTAAAAGTGTAAAGATATATTTAAATTTAGTAATAAATATACAATTAAAGACAAACTAAGTTGTTTTAGTGATAACATGTTTTCACCACATTTATTTATATCAGTCAAATATTATATTTGGTTTAGTAAAATGATAGAAATTAAAATTTTGATAGTACTTCCGAATAGTTATTCTCATTGTGAAAAAGGTAACTAAAAAGTATTCAATATATATTTTAGTTAAGTTTACGATTTCCGCCAAAAGAAATTCTTTTTTTTTTCAGCAACCAAAGATCCAATTCCGATACAAGAGCCTGTGAGCACACGTCCACCGGAGCCGAGTCGGCCTCCGCCCCCTTCGCGGCCGCCTCCTGTTCCGCACCACGCTCCTGTACCTCAAGGACCCCCCACTTCTGGAGGATTATTTTCTTCCATCAAAGATGGCGCTGGGAGTTTCCTGAAGAACTTAAAAGATACCTCGTCAAAAGTTATGCAAACAGTACAGCAGTAAGTTGATCTTTAATTATTAATAATTATTTACTATTATATTCAAAAATATTTTTTAAATATAATTGCAAGTACACGAATATATTCTTGAAAGTTATGGATTACGTCTACTTTTTATGACCTTGGGAACGAATATGACAAACAGCTCCATACTAACGACAAGGGGAATGATATATGGACTATCACTTGATGGCAAATTACTGTTGATATTTACAAACTGATTGTCCCAAATAGATAGAAGATAAGATAGTATGCTCTATTATAGTATTATTTTGATAATTAGAAATAAATTATTTGTTTTTCATACATTCATTTAAAAAAAAACTAGAGTAGGCTTTAATTTGTGTAAGGCCAACTTTATACTCAGGGCATGAAAACCTTTGTTGATCGACAAAAAACAATTCTAACCACAATAGATAAAGTCTAAAGCTTAGTGGTAGAGTCATTTGAGTTTAATCCACTATGATGTATTTTATACAAATATTGTATATTTTATTTGTTGTTTTTAGGTCAATTGCGAGGGCAGATCTGGATATTAGTTACATAACTAGCCGAGTAATAGTAATGTCCTATCCTTCAGAATTATTGGAAAGCGCATACAAAACTAATCATATTGAAGATGTTAGGGTAAGTATCTAAATTAAGCAAAAGATAACTTAAATTAATAATAAAATTTGATTAAAATTAGTTTACCTATTTTGTTTTGGTATAAAAGTAAATTAAGCTACAGATTTTTAAAACTAAATAAATAAATATACCAAAAACGATAACCAGTATAGATTAAATTAATAATTTAATATCAAATCCAACAGATGTATTTAGAAAGTCATCACCCCGGCGGTAAATACTGCGTGTATACAGTTCACGACGCACGCGCTCGATTTCCTCGTCGACAACTAGTCACTGACATATCAGTGTGGCCCACTGAAGAACATAAAGCTCCCCTACTAGCTCCATATTACGCACTATTGCAACACATGTACCAATATCTAGGAAAAGACGAGAAATCTGCGTTAGTAGTCGCTTGCCAGGTAATATATGTAATTTTTATGTTTGCTTATATACTCTAAGATATTTATTCTATATATATGGGCAAAACAAATAATACCTTAATTGATAAACGTACAGTATTTAAATACTTTGCTATGCAACCAATAACTTTTCCTAAAAAAAATTGTCAGGATCAGTAGTAGAATATTGGTGTAAGGTTTTTTCCACCAAAAGGAACTTGAATGATTGCTATTATTAAATGATTAATGAAATTGGTCAAAGGTAAAATATGAATTAAATGAAATATATTCAAAAGAACTATTAATTTTTGACATATCCTTTAATCACATATTCAACAGTTTTTTTAGGTTTTCTTTACAAATCTGAAGAGAATCCTAATTTATGATTTGATAACGAATTTTGTTTTTGTACCTTGAACTATATACATAATTATTCGGAATGAAAACTAGTGTACAAAGGTTTAATTATCTCTTAGAAGAGATCTCTTCCAGTAAACCCTGGATATACAAAAGTTGATTTGATTAAGTAATAATAACTACAATATACTACATACAATAAACATAATTACATACATATCCATAATATTAAGATGTAAGAGAAAGGAAGTGTTTCTTTAATCTAAATTAAAAAGTAGAGGTGGTCGGGTTATTCTTGTAAATATTATCTGTAAGTGAGTTCCAAAGGACTGCGTAAAGGTTTTCTTTTCAGAGAACACTCTTGGGTAAGGGCTTGTAAAAATAATAATTTATTTATAACTTTATTACCTATTTCAGGATGGAAAATCACGTTCTTGTATGTTACTCTGTGGTCTACTTATGTACGCGAAACTAGTGTCAGTTCCCGAAGATGCTTTACAAATATTTGCCGTCAAACGCACGCCCATCAATATACCACCGAGCCAGCTTAGATATTTATACTACCTCAACAATATTATTAGGTAGACGGAGGATTCATTTTATTTTCTTTAATAAAAAAAGGTGAATTTTGTTATTTATATATTATTTGAATGTTTCAGGCCAGAACCAATATTACCGCACTTCAGGCCTGTTTCATTAGTGTCGCTTACGATACAACCAGTACCCCTGTTTACTAAAGCAAGGTATGTAGTGTTAATGTACTTATAGTATTTTAAAAAAATAGTTTTTTTTTTAATGATAGCGGCCACCTGATGGTAAGTGACCATCGTCGCCCATGGAGAGCATCTCTTGTTTTGCTTGTAGAGAGGGGGGATTGAGAGGGAAAATATGCTGGGGAACGCAAGCCAGTCGGGGAACAGATCCCCCTACCACCAACGGGTTTGCTGGGTTACTCGCCTCTTTACCCGTCCCCTCACGGATCATTTGTTCATTGTTTTAGGGATGGTTGCCGCCCATTTTTAGAAATATACAACGAAGATAGATTGATTTCTCCTCCATTAAGGAATTATGAAAGTATGCATCTTTATATGATGACTGAAGGAAAGGTATCGTATAAATTGCAAGATTTTTGAATAGCATATTAATTTATTGTAAAGATTCTAAATTATCTATTTTTTTAGGTAACACTACCACTAGATAGTACAGTGGTAGGAGATGTGACGGTTATAGCGTACCATCTGCGACAACAGCTTGGAAGATTGCAGCGTGTGCCGATGCTCTCTGTAGCCTTCCACACCGGATTTCTGAATTATGATCAACATGTTATTAAGTTTACAAGGTAATAATTGAAAAAAAAAGTTAAATTTATTTATCTACTCCCATGCTTTAAATCCTCTATAAAAGATTCTGTAACAGTTAGGTTATTACCAACGTTAAAACATCCAAAGTCCTAATTACCATTATATTATCCAAACGGATCATATAATGTTGTATTGAATTTCATAATAACACTCTTTTGTTTTTTTTTCGATCCCTTCTGCGCAAAGGGTTTAACTCAACATATAGCCACATTCCTACTGGTCGATGCGTGGTATCTGTATGAATTTCAAAAAAAGAACATCTGTATGAATTTCAACAAAAGAACATTCACGCGCGTTTCACTAGCAGAAACTGAGGTACGCGCGCCTTAAAAAAAGTAGGTTATTCGAATCCTCGCCATTTTTCTTCGATATTTTTATTGTTTTGTTTATAAAAAAATGAGCGATTACATTCCAACATTAAAGAACATTGAAATTCATTTTAATGATTGCACTATACAAAATGTTCATTACAACTACAATAAATGATTGTTTCACCAATTCTTAGTTTATTTGTACATACTCAGCAATGGACAATGCTGGGTTACTAGGAGTGGCTGTTTTAATGTTAGCAGTAAACTATTTCATATATAAAGTCTTGTAGGCAACTGTTGATAATTAGGTAAACACTCATGTGATACTATTATCAATGATGATAAACCCACATTCTAACTGGCAAGTTTTCATAAAAACAATAAATATATCATCCATAGGTCAGAAATCGATGGTATCGACGAATCTAGTCCAATAAACGAACATTTCTCATCTAACGTATCGGTAGTGATCAGTCTTGTTGTACAAAATGGTGAAAGAAGAAAGCCAAGAAGTGATTTATGGGAAGAAGACCACTCCTTCCCTATTAGAACACCTGATGTGTTGTTCTCTACTAATTTGGAGAGAGATGAGACTATTGATAACTTTGGTAAGTTTATATTTTGATTAGTCAGATAGATGTGTCGTATAAGTCATACGAAATACAGATATCGCTTTTTATATATTATAAAAGGCATGTTTATAAGTTTAACGAAATTATTCGTCTAATTGTTTATTTTAAATAACTAATTTAAGTAATAATATAAAATATATATTGTTTAAACTTATTGGTAGCTCATAATCAATACTGTTATTAAGTAATGTATGTGTATTATGTATTATATTTATACAGCTAATCTCCGAAGAAATCCGAGTGCTATACCATCGACAAGTATGTTATAGATGTGTAGATATTTAGTATCATATATTCCACTGCTTTGCATGCCTATAGATACAATTCAAAATAGTTTATTTAATAATTGTATGAATTTGATGCATGTTTCTTTATATTTTTTTCCATTTGTGTACTAAACTATATTTAAATATCTTAAACAAATTTACACACGTTACCTTGTTAATTTAAAAAAATATTTATAATCAGACAGCGGAAATCACACTTAGAGCGTGCGTGCAAGTTTTAGTTAATAACAGTTTGTATTGCGACATTTAAACTTAAAGATGTTGCATAGGTTTGATATTTATCCTTATATCTATTCTAAATACAGTTACTGTGGAGTATCCTCAAAAGGAACCTGAGAAGCGCCCGCCTCGGCCAGCACCACCAGCACCCTCCACCCCGCAACGCCCTCCACCACCAAATGTACAAACAAACACACAGAATACCGCAGACTTCCTTAATCTCACTCCACAACCTCAACCAGAACCAACTGAGGTTAAATCAAAATTCCTAAAAAATGAAGATTCTTTTGATTTCTTCGGAATGATGGAAAAGCCCAGCGAGGAGTCGTTTGGAGATTTCCTGAGTTCGAAAGATGAAAATCCTCAAGTAAGAAACGTATTTGATAATGAATTAATAATGGTTGGAATTATGATACTGAATTCTCTTTACAACTTTTTAGCCATTTTCTTCTGAATCCATCTTTGGTGACCTCCCTCCTCCACCAACCACTACATCAGGCAATGTGAATGCTAGCGATGTGAACTTTGATCCGTTCGGGTTAAATGACCCGTTGCCCAAGCAGGAGCCTCTTCTTACTCCAAAACCGGTTAAAGACGATGGTACGTACATACATTTTTATACAGGCAAACATTAGGTGGAATTTTCTTAATTGTTAATTTTTTAGGTCGTCAACAAGCGCCATCAGATCAAGCGCAGGCAAAGCGAGATCCTTTCGCAGATATAGGGTTACTTGGAACAGGTTTACCTACTGCACCGGCTGCTACTCCCATGACGACTCCGCTGGTGACACCTGTAGCAACACCCCTCGTTACCCCCCGAGCGTCTCCGGCACACACCCCCGCGCATCAACCTCACACGCCGGCACGGTCGCCAGCGCATCAACCAGACTATAGGTTAAACATAATAAGTTTTTACATTAAAATATTTCTACTCTTGTAACATTGTAATGTTATCAGAAATTACATTTATTAAAAAAAGGAGTTTATAGTCCTGACAATTTGCGCGTATAAATAAATGTTCCCTAAGATAAATTACCTATTTAGATAGAGAAAATGATGAGATCTAAATGGAAACCATATATTTTAATGGGAAAATGTCTATTTTTCAACATCTTGGTACTGTCATCTTTTGCAGCCGCACTCACTTCGAGCCAGCCAAAACGCCAGCAGATGATAAGACTAAAAAATCAACAGATGTATTCGGAGATCTGTTAGGAAGCCAGGGATACGATTTTGCTAAACGTGAATCTGGACCTAGGACCATGAACGCTATGCGGAAAGAAGAAATGGTCAAAGAAATGGACCCAGACAAACTGAAAATTCACGAATGGGTAAATTTTTAGAAATACGATTTTGAATATTCTCCTGGAAATTATACTTTGAACTCGGAGCTTCAGAGTTACTCCTAGAATACTTGCGATGTAATCATTAATATCCGGTCGTGAAGGTGTATTTATTTTGCAATCCCTTCTCCTTCGATTTGTGTTTATCAGTTGTCCAACATTAAAAAAAAATGCATCGATCTACCAACATCAAGTAAAAACACTACTCATATCAGTCCTACCAACATGAAATAACAGGTTGCTACTCAAAATAAGTGTTGCCAACATTAAAATTAACATTACCTTTATTTAGAAATGTCAGATTAAAAATTTCATTTATCAACATAAATAAAAGAATAATTAAAAAGGAAAAAGGTTATAAATATGTGACAAATCCGACATTTCTGAATTCATTATAATTTACGTCGTTCATTATATACGAAAGCACGCCATTAACTGTGTCATGATGTGCATATGTAATCCTGTTTTTTTTAAGTAATCTCGTAACATGCAATGCCCTAGCGATTGATTGATAGGTTTTACTAGGAATATAATATCTAATTGAAATATGTCTGTGTGCTCAGACGGAGGGCAAGAAAGCTAACATTCGCGCTCTACTATGCTCACTCCACAGCGTAGTATGGGAGGATTGTCGGTGGACGCGCGTCGATATGTCGCAATTGGTCTCCGCCGCCGATGTGAAGAGGCAATACCGCAAGGCTTGTCTTGCTGTCCACCCTGACAAGGTTAGTTTAATTACATACAACTGGGAACAAAAATTCAGTTCGTTTATCTGAAGCTACCATCAGCTCTGTTGCGAAGAGTCAATAATATGTTTAAAAAAATACTAACTACTTTTTATGATTTCTGAACACTTCCAACTAAATTGATTGTTATGAGTAGTACCTAAATATAATATAGATGAATAGATGTGTCGTGTCTAAGAAATCTCAGACGTGATATTAATAGTTAATTAAATTGGATTATTGCCACTTTCAAAAAGTACAGTCATAGATGTTGGTACTTGTCAGAGTAAAATAAGGGAATCACTGTGTAAGCCTAAGGTTAGGCTAACATAAACCTAACCTAAAACGTGGCAATTACATTGTCGCAGTGATTCAATGTCTTACTTGGTTGGTCCGAGTTTTATCCTGGGCACACACCTCTGACTTTTCTTAGTTATGTGTGTTTTAGGCAATTAAATATCGCTTGCTTTAACGGTGAAGGAAAACATCGTGAGGAAACCTGCACTCCTGAGAGTTCTCTAAAAGTTCTCAAAGGTGTGTGAAGTCTGCCAACCCGCACTGTGCCAGCGTGGTGGACTATGGCCTAATACCCTCATTCATTCTGAGGAGGAGACGGGAGATGAAAAAAAATTACATTGTAAGGTACATTGACCTTAATCGAACAGCACTCCCAGAACTAATACTTTCCAGAGACTACTTCACTCCTTGAGATACCACGCAAGACTAAGAATACAGTCAGATTGTCGAGGGTATATAAAGAGTCGAGACTGTCAAAATGTTGGAAGTGACTACTATAGGGTAGTAGTCACTTCCGACATTACAGCTCCAGCTACATAGATGGTGATGACGATTTAATTATTCGATAACTATTTTCCGACATATTAATATTATGTAGGCGATAATTTAAAATAAAATATAACAATTCAATCAATATTTTACAGCAAATGGGGACTTCAAACGAGAACTTAGCTAAAATGATATTCATGGAGCTAAACAACGCGTGGAGCGATTTCGAGAGCGACTCCAAGCAACAGAACTTATTCCAGTCTTAAAGACGAATCCCAATAAATAAGATAACCCCAAATGTCTCGACTAAAAGCATTTTATTTTTAAAACAATTGTTACAGAAAACCTGATAGTTTCCCATGTACTATTTTAGTGATTAAACCGAAGTAACTTAGTTAATTAAAACAAAGGGTATAGCCGGGTTTCTATGGAATCTGCCCTTGGGCTCTTTTCTATTCGTACTTAAGAGTTTATTTAGGTTATGAATAAAAATAATTCTGACAAAATTTCTGCCATTTATATTTAAACAGTTTTTCAAAAATAACTCTTTATTTCGATTTAATTTTTTTTCTCATAGTAAAGTTCAAAATTTCTGAATGGTAATTTTTTCCCCAATTTAGGAGTAAATATATTTTAGTTATGATTCTTTAAAAAAAATGGCGATTTTTCGCGGAAGAAATAGAATTTCAATAATATTTTTAAAACTTTTTTGAAAAGTGTCACTCATCAAATTTTGGCAGAAAATGTGATTCATTCTCCTCCATACTGAAGAATTTTTTTTTGAATTGGTGCAACAATATAAAAAAAACATATTAATTCTATGCATCGTTATATAAAAGCAAACATCCCATAGAACCCTAGCTATACGCTTTTTAGAAATATTTTTATTTTTGCGTACACATATCTATTCAGAGGTCTATATAGTTTAAAGTTTATTTATTTAGGTAAAATTTGAATAAAACTATAATTTGTATAATTGCGGTGAACAGTGTCTAATGTAAGCATGCTTTTAGCTTTGTTACCCAAGTTAGATAAATGTAATCCCGTTATAGGTAACAATTTCTGTCATATGTCAATCAAATGTTAAATAAACTTCGAGATGTATATGATAAATTGATTTTGGTGTTATTCAAAATATTTAATATTAAAAATGGTGCAAAAAAATGAATTTTATGTTCGATATATTATTAGTTTAACTTCTCCATTTGATTAAAGTTAAAAGGTATTTTCTTGGATGTAATAGGGAATATGCGTATTATTCAAATAAAGGTCAAATATTATTTTCATAAATATGATAGATTTAAGAGTACTTTTATCAATTTTTTTTTATTAAGAAAATGTTTTGAAACGCAGCTACAGTTTGTTGTTGTTATAATGCGTTAAAACAACGTTTAACTACCCATCTCAACTTTTTTTATTTAATTAATATTTAGTTTTTTTTTTGTATGGTTTAAAATAAAATACACACTCATATTAACCCATTGACTTATCACTCTAATATTATGTATTAAGTGCCATAGGATAATGGAAGAAATTAATTTATCTGATTAGGGAAAAGGAAAAGGTATATAGCGATTTCACCTTTGATAGAGTAGCGAAGATTAGAAAACAATTCCATTTTCCTAATCAGGTTGTTATAATTAAAAATCTTTTTCTTTGATTTAAATTACTCTTTTTGTATAAAATTTTGTTAGCAAACAATCTTATAACTTCCTAAGGATCATTTAAGTATTACAAATCAAAGTCCTCATTGTGTTAATTTAAGTAAAAATTAACTGGAAACTAAATATAACTTCGAGTAAATTAGTGGCAGCTAGAAAAAATTAAAAATTATTTGAAAATAAAATTATATTCATACCCCATATATCAAAATTTACTTAGTATATTATAATTATTACATTTTGGTTAAGTTATAAATGAATTTTTCTTAGTAAAAATCACATGTTCTTCATATCTTATAATGTACGAGTAGGTATGGTGCACATAGTTTAAAAAGTGTGACTGGATTTCTTTGAATAGTGTTTCTACTAATCTTCCAGTAAAAACTTCGAATTTAAATGTTAATTATGTATATTAGTTTATCTACTCCCATACTTTAAATCGTCTATAAAAGATTCTGAAACAGTTAGCTTGTTGCCAACATTAAAACACCCAATTGTCCTACTAACCTTTATATCATCCAAACAAATCATACAATGTTGTACTGAATTACATAATAACACTCATTTGTTTTTTTCGATCTCTTCTGCGCAAAGGGTTTACTCAACAGACAGCCACATTCTCACTGTTCGATGCGTGGCGCGTGGTATCTGTATGAATTTCAAAAAAAGAACATCTGTATGAATTTCAAAAAAAGTACAGTCATTCACACGCGTTTCACTATGTAAAACGTCGTGCTCGTAAATAATGTTATTCGAATCCCCGCCATTTTTCTTTGATATTTTTATTGTTTTGTTTACAAAAAAATGAGCGATTACCTTCCAACATTAAAGAACATATTGAAGTGAATTTTAATAATTGCACTATACAAAATGTTCATTCCAACTACAAGAAATGATTATTTCATTAATACTTAGTTTATTTGTATATACTCAGCAATGGATGATGTTAGGTTACTAGGTGTGGCTGTTTTAATGTTAGCAGTAAACTGTTTCAGAATCTTTTATAGAGGATGTAATCATGTGTGTAGATAGTCTTGTATGCAACTGTTGATAATTAGGTACTATACAGTTGCATAAATAACTATTACAACTGAGATGTTTCTAATGTAGATTGAAGTTTTAAAAAGTTGACTAGCTATCTTCCTGGAGCCAATTTCTTAAAAAAGCCGTTAAATTGCATACTAGACATGTTATTAAATGATGTTCAATGAAATGACTAGATTAATCATTACACTGCGATATACATTTTCTTTGTCAAATATTATTTACACTGTTTACAGACAAAGTCTGAGATAGTACTTACGTAAAATTGATTTTAAGCTTAACATTTAGTTTAGTTAGGGTATTAATGTAGAATGAAATGGTTTTATAGAATATATGAAGTTTATGATTCTCATTTCCTTTTCGTATTAATTTCAAATGGTGTAAGTGTAATAATTTGAGTTTTATGCTATTTTCTTAACAAATTTAACACTTATTTTCATTGTTAGTCTTGGTATTAAGTTTCTACATTCCTAACGTACTGGATTAATTACTCATAAGATACTTATTGTTATTTTCGTTCCTATTAATAAAAATTGAAAAAGTAGAAAATCACATTTAGACTAAACTTATTTAAGGCAGTGCAATTGTTTCTAGATATTCTATAGACGCTTGCTAGGGCCTAGAATTGAAGTAATAATCATATTTAATTACTTTTTTATTTTATGTATATTTTGCTTAATTTATGTATAATACAATGTTCTGGTCAATAACGAATGTTCATGGAAAATAAATATGGCATAATAAAAATATGTTTTATTGCAAAATTTGAAAAATATCCCAAAAAATTGATTTTAAAGTAAAACAAGAAAATTTGTAAACAAAAATAAATTTATTGTTAGCTCTCTTCTAACTTTACGTCCAAACACCCATATCTTTCAAGAAGTTCCTGCTTTTTCCTTCTTAATAGTGCATCTTGTATGTCTCGCTGTGAGGGAACAGCTACATGTGAAGTTGCTGGAGTTTCTTCATCATCTTCCGTTCTCTTGTCATTAGGCTGAAATTAAAGAAATCATGTAATAATTTGAATATCTGTTAAACCTAGTTTTGTTTGGATATTAGTACTTACATCTTCTGGATAAATATTTTCTTCCTCAGACAGATCTTGATCTTTATTTTCTTCCTTTTTTCTTTTCCATTCTGCAACCTCTCTTGCGATTGCTACAAACAATTTTATTTATATATTTTAATACAATTATTCACAGATACAAACTGAGACTAGTTGGAGTTAATTAATTCCCATGTCCAAGTTTCTAAAGATAACCATTTATATTCATTTAGATCACCATTTATCTAAATTTAGATTCATTTAGATAACACAAAAAAAATTAAATTAAAAAAACTACCCTCATTTTTATGAGGGAGTCCTCCAAAGGTTACAGTGGGCATTGTGCCTTCCTCGCTTTATCCGGGCTAATGGTTAGAGAGCTATTGCTGAATTTTATGGCTTAAGTTTTCACCCCGAAGTTCAACAACGCAATGACGATGACGATGAACGCGGACTTGCGGCCGTGCTCACTATCTGATAATGGGGTGTTAGGACGAGAATAAGAGTGTAAAAGACAATAGAATGTTGATATCTATGTTGCCAGCCAGTTAATCAGGTTTCCCCATTGAATTCAGCAATAGTCCTCACACCATTAGTCCGGACAAGGCTCGGAACACAATGTGGGTTTTATTGGTAAGGTAAAGCCCCTTCATTGTGCGGTTAAGATTCTGAAAGACAAGCGGGTATTATTTTACTTTAATGAATTTGACAAATAATTTTTGGGTAGTGTTGCCACAAAATATAATAAATAGTCTTACTATTTAGCTTTGTTACAACAATAGTAGAGTGAAACTTCTGTTACCTACTTCTGACGCTAGGAATTAATGAGTAAAATATGCTATAGTCATCAATTAATGTAATCAGAATTTACCTTCTTTTTCAGCTTCTTTTTCTAGTGGTAAAAGTAATCCATCATCGTCATCCCGATATCCGTAATAGTCGGCGTCTACGTCTCGCATTAGATCCGCTCTAGTTCTGCGAGGAGCAGCGGGAGGTTCTTGCTCGAATAATTCACGAACACCTGAATACATACAAAACAAAATGTTTCATTAGAGGCATATACATTTTTTATTTATTTATTTTGATTGACATAGCATATTATACTTTTAAATTACAAATGACTCTTAATAATAATTATTATGCATACATAATATTTTACAATTTTAATATTAATTATCGTCCTACAATTAAATTATAAATGTGTTTAAAACAGTTCCAAAATTGCTAATTTAAATTTGATGGTTTTTAATGAAAGGATTCCCGTATATTCAAAATATTTTCATATCAAAATTTTATAATAATGTTAAACCAGAAAGGTTGCACTAATATTTATCACTAGTCGACCCGCGCTACTTTGTCCTCATGATGCTCCGCTCCTATTGGTCGTAGTATGATGGTATATAGCCTATAGCCTTTCTCGTAAATGGGCTATATAACACTGAAAGAATTTTTCAATTCGGACCAGTACTTCCTGAGATTAGCGCGTTCAAGCAAACAAAAACACTCTTCAGCTTTATATATTTATTTAATATATTTAAAAAATTCAGCCCTTGAAAATGTTACAAAATACTTACCCGGCAAATCTTTAGCAGCACCGAAATATTTGTAGCCTCTATTACCCGGAACTTCTTTACCGTCCTGATCCAGCATCTTGGGACCGACTCGAGCGTGGTCTGGCCCACCCAGCGCCTTTATCTGCACTTCCCAGTGACGCTTTTCTCGCATCAGTTTGTTGATTTCATCATTTAAATCTCGTATTCGAAATTCACCAAGACCAGCTAAAAATGTAAAATATATAATACTTGTAAATGACAATAATTTTATTTCGCGAAAACCGATTTAAATAAAACAAAGTCTATATTTTAAGTCGGACAATAAAACTGACAATCGGATATAATTTCGTGCAATAGTTTTTGCTCGTGCCTGGAGCCTTTTTGTCTAGTACACCACATACTTTGGTATTCGGTTTTTCTTAGCTGTTATTTTAATTTCATCAATTTCACGACAAACAAGCTCGATACGTTTTGCTCCGTAACCGAAGCATCTTCAGGAGTTCAAAAGTTGTTCTGCACGACGATTGTCGTACGACCTACTTATGTGGTGTGTCCTGGCTAGGTGCGCACTTCTCACTTTTATGTGGGCAGTGTGCTCTGCTGGGTTGTTCAGATCTCCGCGGAATATAGCAAGGCAATCTTTTTGATTCCTTTTAAATTATGAATTTCCGCAAAATAACGCCTGATTAATCAAAAACATTATAAGAATTTTAATTACAAATTTCTCCAAAGCAGAGTTCATTTAAATCTAATATTGATTTAGTACATGTCATGAGTACAATGGAAGCCTTTGCAATACTGATGATATTTAAAATTTTTGTCCATAGCCAAACTATTTGTGGAGGGTGGTCATATCCTTATTGTTGTATGTAGAATAATTATTATTCCATAATCGAACAGTCACCCCCTGTTAATCCTTCCAATGCTTTTTTAGATTTCTTACACGTTGAGCAGTAGTAATATAAAGCATCACCTTTTTAAAAGTAATAATCCTTTACTATTTGTTGTAGGAAGGACTGGAAGAAATAGTCTGCCTAAATTCACCGGACCAACATGGCAACTATTGCAATAGTTCTTTTTTTATTATCTATAGATTATGCCCTTGGGATATGTTTTTAGAAATGAACCCAAGGCAAAAAAATGCAAAATATATTTTAAAATTTATTGTCACATATATAATGTCTTCATTTTTTGGTTTTCTTATCCTTTCTTGTTTTTTTAGACGAATTAGATTTAGGTAATTTCGCTTTCTTTTTATCTTTTTTCTTTTCAGATTTTGATGGTTTATCCTTTAATGTACTAGAGCTGCATTGTTGAGAAATATGGTTGTTCTGATTGGGTATCTCGTTAGGAGCTTTTGGAGTTACAAGCTCTATTTCGAGATCAGTCTTCTTATCTTTAGTTTCTAGTTTTTTGCCTATTTTGAGAATAAAAACATCTTTTTGCGGATGAACTTGTTTCTCCATGTTTATAGGTACAGGGCAATTTGAAGGAGTGACATTTATTATCTTTCTATCTCTATTATCACAACTCCTGTCGCATCCCTTGTAAGTGTATTTGAAATTTGACGAATACGTATTGTGGCTTTTACCGGGATTACAAACATCTGAAGGTAATTCAAATTGGATTTGGTCACCCGCATTGTAAGGAGTGTCTTCACAAGAACACAACTCCTGTATTTTATCGTATCTTCCCATTCTTTCTACTTTAGTGGATTTCGGAACTTTAATTTTCAATTCATTTGCGTTCATTTTTGTAAATATCTCATCGTATCGCGGTATGTCTTCTGAAAATAAAATTAGAGTTACAAATCATGATTTAATTCTTACCAACAAAACATTGATTAAATATCCAGTATCCATACCTTGTCGATATTTTCGTATGTTATTATTATGGTTTAAATACTGTTTATTTGAACCATGTTTACTGGAATATTGAGAAACGGGACTTTCAAAACCTCTAGGTGATACCATGTAGTGTGTTTTAGGAACTTCTTTCTTGTTAAGAGAGCTTTCATCTAATATTATATTTCCTTGCCTATCCATTTCAACATTCTGACACGCATACATGGACATGCCGTTATCTTCCTTCATCAGTACTGATGTACATTTTGCCTTGGAAGTACCACTAAATGCTGTAGTAATTTCTTTACCAAGAAAAGACATTCTGGTCGTTAATTCAATAATACCAATGGAATCACTGTGCGTTGTTTCACCGCATGATAAGTAAAACATATTTCTGGTAAGCGGAGTTGAAGTGGTACACATTATATTGTCATTTGGTTGTTCTTCTGTCCATTTATTGCAAAGCTCTTCGCGAAGACCAACAAATTCTTTAGTACAATCCACTTTAGTTTCAGCAATTTTTGTAACACAGCTTGAACAAGGGGGTTGCTTCGATAGATTAATATTTAAAAGAAACTCTTTTATATTGCATATTTTATCGTAAGTCATCGCGAATAAGGCCGATTTTCCCACATTCAAATTACTAAAATCTTCGATCTCCCCATACGAAGAGTCGTACAGAGTAATAGGTTGTTTTCCTAAAAACGCTGCTGCTATGACAAGATTATTACAGTCAAGTTCAAAGCAATCGCATTTCATGTGAATTTTATTAACAATAATTTCAACTAGAAATAAATGGTAAGGAAAGTTTATATCTTCTTCCTTAACAATACTTAATTCCTGTTTTGTTCGGATGATATCCTTGGATAAGCTTTTAATTGATTGCCTCAACGCGTTTGCTTCGTTCGTTATTGTTTTACTCATATGGGATATTTTATCTATATTACTCTGTAAAACAGAGTCCCTTTTATTTTCTTTATTCGGTAAAGTATCTTTGAATTCTTTTTGATCACTTATTTTCGTCGGCATTTCAGGTATAACAAGTGAATTCTGAATTTCAACAATATCTCTATCAGAATTTAGACTTTTGAGACTTTTATCTTCTGCTTGTGTTGGTTGTATCGATCGACCTTTGGAGCTACCGCGACTTGTCATAGATAAATGCAAGGAACTTTTAGTTGGTGACGAGGGAGATGTAACTAATGGCGACGTTCGAATTATACTAGCTTTTGGTGATTCTGACTTTGATGACTGTCTCAAAGTTATCGGTTTTGATATAGATACAACAGACGAAGAATAATTTTGTGATCTTACACTTGATTGTTTTGGAGATTGAAGTGATTGTTTTCTTATTAGAGATACCTGTTCTTCATCCATTCTATTATATTTCTATTTGGCTTTGCACTGAAGAAATAAAAATGAACACTACATAATTTAGTATATTTAAGATTTTAAAACCATAGCCTACTTGATATTTGAAACATTTTAAAATTTAAATTTTTTGCATATTTATGCCTGATATATCTTATTAAGTGTTATTATTTTACTACATATATTACTTACCATTTTGTATCTGAGCAACTTTTTTTGCAATTTCCCTGACGATTTGAAGCCTCCACTTTTCAGCCTGTTGGAGATTGTTACATTCCGATGCAAGATAAGGTCTTCTTTCTCGTTGGCCACCTGCTTCTTGAACCTGTGCTGCTCGCCATCGTGCAAGGGTTGTCCTTTAAATAACATCTCAGTGATGGTTAATGGATAATTTTCTTATAAGAATTAGCAAATGGCAGTTGTATTTGTTTATGGAAAGTTGTTTTTAATAATTACTTTATTATATTTTATTTTGGCCAACCTAAACTATGGCTGTGCTATGTTCATAGAAATCCAGATTGTAATCATCCTATATTTTGTGTATATAGTCAATGATTAAAAATAAATTTAAATAACATTATCTGTGCAAGAAAACTTAAATATAATGGGTAATATTTTAAACATAGAAAGCATTTAAGCTCAGAAAGTAATGAAAATATTTGATTTTAGTGATAATAATTGAATAAAAGAAGTTTTAGTTGCATGATAATTTAATAGGTAACTAATTACATCAATTAGCCTTTAGGTTGAAAAAGGAAAATTTATTTTAAAAAACTAGACAGAGTTTACTTAGACTTAGATTATTATTATAGATATTAAGCAAAAATTTAAAACTTACATTGCTTTTTCTGCATTTCGTGCCTGAAAGAAATAAATTAATAATGAAACATTATTTTAGCATTCCAAATTACATATGTACATGTACATGACAACAGATAAGGATATTTATTTACTCCAATTGACATTTTCATACAGCGGGCAAGGGATCCCCTCCCTCCGCTTCTTATATACACTCTTGTAGAACAGACAAACGGAGGTGCAAGAGAAGGGAGCCCCGCACAATATAACATAGTGCGAGAATGGGTTTTTCGCACTGTGGCAAAACCAGTATGTTACCCTTCTCGCAGTGCCACAAACGTCATAGAGGTCTAGGAGGATAAGGAGAAGTACGACTTGATGTTATATTTTTAACTTTAAAGGGCAATAACATTTGAACTAGTAGTGCCATGCATTTCTAACCACCATAATATGTGTACATGCCATGGCCCACGCTTTCTCCTGGGGGGCTTGTTGTACATACTATAGGGCCGCCGTAGCATGGGTGATTAAAGAAAGAAAAGCGAAGAGAATAAAAGTATTGATACACGATTTATTTAAGGGTTAATAAGTAAAACGAAAGCTAACTTATTGTATTTCCGTTAGCCTATTATGTGTACTTTATCGATATAAGAAATAATAACTTACCATTTTATGAAATAAATATAACTATGTTGTGTGCTCGTAGTTTTTAATTGAAAAGGTCGCAACAGATTTACAAATAATGATTTAGTACACAAAACCAGATAAACAAACCACATAGGCTTGTTACGAATAATTTAGAAATACTATATATAATTGAGTAATACTGTATATAAAATGTATATAATTGAGAAACAATAATGGAATTACAAATCAATGTATTCCTCATGTAAACTTGTAATGCAGTTGTGAGCAAAGATTATATAGGTACAGGTTGTGAGTTGAGTGTTGACTGACAGTTGACACCAAACTGACACTGACAACATCAGTGTTACCAAATATCAGAAATATTTAGAGCTGTGGCAAACCGTATGTATTCGGTACAGAGTAACGAATACTTGACAACAATCAAAGTAACGAAACGTTACTCACGAATAGATGTCGTTACTCGCATTTTTCGCACTGACGACACTTGAACCGATATACTTGGCGCAAGTACGGTAATACGGTGGCTATGTTGGAATCGGTTTGCTCGTCGTTCTAATCTCGCGCGCTTATTTGATGATTTTAACGTATGTTGTAAATGTAAAGAACAATGTTTGTTTACTCATGGAAACAAATACCTACTTATAAACAATTAGTGTGACAGGATAACTTATATTTTTATAATCATACAATAATAGACTTAAGTGTAAAAATTGTTTAAACAATTATATATTGTTGTCGGTTACATATTTCACTATAAATATCAATTTTTTTTTAAATTTAGTTAATGTGTGATGAATTGCAATGTTATTGTATATATTATAGATTGTCACCGGTAAAATACAGTACATCCATTGTAAATTCAGTAGATTTTAGTCAGATCTTTGAGTTATTTAATTCGTGTAAGCTTCTTGTAACTTTAACCAGGTTACCTTATTATTAAATCAATAAATTTAATATTACTTATACACATGACTAGTTCAATATAAAGTTAGATCGAGCGCTATACGAGTATACGCACTTAGATACGTAGGTATTTAGTCCTGTCTATACTAATATGATAAAGAGGTAATGTTTGTAGGTCGTAGGGGAGGTAATCTCTGAATCTAATAAACCAATTTTGAAAATTCTTTTATCAATAGAAAGCCACATTATTTTTGAGTGTCATAGGCTATATAGGTATTAACTTCAAACATCAAAAGAATCATTGAAGATAGCTAAGGTATTTTTAAATCAGGAAGTAAAACGGAGCCAGGAAACTACGGCCCTATATCAGTTTTACCGATGATCTCAAAAATATTTGAGCGAGTTTTATACAATCGAATAGATCAATATTTAAAATCCTATAATTTTCTCTATAAAGGACAATATGGATTTCGTTCACAATCGAGCACTCTCTCGGCTTGTGTAGAGCTAATAACAAATATTAAATCTAAACTGGACAAAAAACAAATAGCATTAGGTATATTTGTTGACCTCAAAAAGGCCTTTGAATCTATAAGTCACAAATTTCTTGCGCACAAGCTCCATAACATTGGAATAAACATAACAACATAACATAGGCGCTAAAAATTTTGCAGTCGTACTTAATTAACCGGTACCAAATAGTAAAAATTGGTGAGACGACTAGTAAACCGAAACTGATAACCTGCGGCGTGCCACAAGGATCTATCCTAGGTCCACTTCTCTTTCTCATCTATATTAACAATATCAGTGAACTTAATTTGACTGGAGATATAACCCTATACGCTGACGACACATGTTTATTTTACTTCGGAGACAATATTTCAAGCATTGTAAACCGAGCCCAGACTGATCTTGACATATTGAATACATGGTTTCTTCATAACTTACTTACAATAAACATCTCCAAAACTAACTTCATGATATTCAGGCAAAAAAATAATTCCAATTAAGTATTAATAACCAACTAACTACGAAAAGTAGAATCAGAAAAATACCTAGGGCTTACTCTAGACACTTATCTTTCATGGAAACCCCACACTAAAATAGTTATAGTTTAGATGTAATTGACATCTAAACTTTGCTAGGAATCCTTAAAGGAAATATTCACTGCTATCCTAAATCTGTGAGATATCTCATTTATAATTCGTTCATTCACTCTCATTTGACATATCTTATTGAAGTGTGGGGATGTGCGGCTAAAAGTGATCTAGAAAAGTTGCAAAGAACTCAAAACAAACTTGTAAAGCTACTTTTTTGTCTTAATTACTTAACCCCTACAGAATCTGTTTATAAAAAAACTAAATTATTGACATTGACACAAATATATCATTATAATACATGCATACTTGTGAGGAAAATATTACAGAAAAATATACATATATCGTTATCCTTTGTCACAAAATCACAAAAACGATCAAGAATTCTAAGAAACTCAAATAACCTTTGCCTGCTAAAGAACTATAAACTATGGCCTCAAAAATTTTAAGTATGATGGAGCGCTCATGTACAATAAGTTACCCAATGATATAAAAAATATTCAAAATATTCAAATAAAACAACAAAATAAAACATTACAAATAGTTCACTGATTAAAACAAATCCTAACTAATTACCTCGTTTAATTAAGAAGCTGGTAATATAAAAAAACAAAAACAGTTTCATTTCCACGTACACAACTATATAAAATAAATAAATTAATAAAAAGATACATAAAAAAAATGTATATATTAAGTTGTTACTTACATTAACAAATATATATATATATTATTGAATTGTTTGTATACATTATATTACTATTTATTTATAACAATATATGTCAGAACAGAGACGATTTGAATGAATTAATTAATCGAATATCACGATTCCGTAGTTTTTGAACAGGAACCCAGGCAGTGCCTTGGACTTGTAACCAAGGTGTAGGCTTAATGTAACGTTACAGTTACATATATTAACAAATACTAACAATAGTCAATACTAATTTATTTTATGTAATTTTCATATAGGCGTTAAAAAATGCGTTTGCGCATTATTGTGAACACCGTCTGTGCCCCGCTTCATGTCGTGGGTTTGACAATCAACTCGACGTCACTTCGTTCGTCCATTTTTTTTTGCCGGCCGCCGCACGTCCCTCGTCACTTATTGACTGTTACGTGTTATTTCGTTATATTCGATTCGATCGACTTACTTATATTATTTTTTAACATTAAAACATTAAGTTTTAATAATTGGTGATATAATTAGACCCCGTAATGGGTAAGTGTTAAATATTACATTTCATTTTTTATTAGTTAAGCTTGCGCCTACCTTCGCAATTTTATATTTTTTTTGTGGAATGCTTTGAAGCAGTAATTTAGTAGATATTCATTCATATTTCAAATATTAATCATTAAATATATATCAAACATTATTTAGATCATTGTATAAAATTAGATATATTTATTTTTTTGTTTTGTAACGAATTAATTTTAGTAAAACTACAGTGGTAATTCCGATATGAATTATCATACTATTAATTTATCTATTTAATTATTTTATGTTTGTAACTCCAACTGACTTCCACGATCACCCACCTTCTAATTTCGCTTCGCTGAGGGTGATCGTGTTAGTAGACGGTATAGGACTTTTTTTAAATGCGCTGGAAATGCATTCCAGGGTTCTACCTGTGGGGGGAAGTCACCACGTGCGGAGGCACCACAATCTCGAACTGATAGTGCTACATCTACCCGACTGGTGACTTACTGCCTGACGTACCCGTGACGTCATCACAGCAAACCTTTCCAGCGACAATACCAGCAGCGCCCTACCAATTACCTCAAGTGAAGTACCGGACTGCGGCTGCAATTATTAGGCGGGCCATTCTACCCACGGCTTAGTTAATAATATTTTTTAATATATTTTTCTTGTGTTGACTGGGGTGTTTCTTTTATACAAAACCCCCAACGTCACAAAGGATATCCTTTAAATGATCATAACACTCACCTCCACTGCCTGGTCTCACTGTTTGTCTTAGGATAGGTTAACATAAGGCTAACCTAACCTAAACCTAACCTAAGGTTGTGTTAACACATCAAAATACAATGTAAGGACAAACACAAAAGAACAACAAGTCCCCTTTATTACTATCCTACCCTAACTATAGCCCGGCACGGCGTTCATTATTATCTTATCCCAACTATACCCCGATACGGCCATTCTGCAATGCGATGCGTGCTCTGCATCGCCCCCTTTCTCCATTACATTTAACTATACAAAAATATGCAGGTAAATACTTCCACAATACTTCTAGACAATTAACGAGTCTCGTTTTACAAATTAATTTGGAGGGTAGTAGTAGAAAGTCAAGTCAGTTCAATTAATCCATCTAAAGTAGAAAGGTAGAGGAGAGTAGTTTATAAATGACGTATCACAACGATTTGAATTAACATTTAATTCAAAGTTAAGTAGCGACAATATGAAGAACAAGAGTAGATAAATAATACTAACTAGCAAGTAGGGTTAAAGCTATACTCGGTTTGGCAACTTAAACAAAGCTTTAATTTTGCGTTCGCTCGGCATGACTGACCGTCACCGAACAATAACTATTAAAATTATTGAAAACTGAGATTACTATTATTCGTATTCACTTACAGAGGTCAGGAATTAAAAAGGTATCGCCTGTGTATTTCGTCAGTCTTTGCGTAAGCAACCTATGTTGCTCATTTTGAAAGGATTATTGTTATGAGGACAGTACTCAAAGACACCTCTGAGGCACCGCCCCATTAATTTAGAATCTGTAGTGTGTACGTGTCTACTCCCGGTTCCTCAAGGCGTCCCATCGGTATCTCGGGGTTCTCATATGGATGCATCAAGGACCCGTGGTTAGCACAAGGGTAACACATGATTTAGCTCAGAGGTACCACTCTCCAGATATTGTTGTA
This sequence comes from Limenitis camilla, assembly GCA_905147385.1. Lineage (NCBI taxonomy): Eukaryota > Metazoa > Arthropoda > Insecta > Lepidoptera > Nymphalidae > Limenitis > Limenitis camilla. The sequence goes on along the minus strand of LR990230.1, from coordinate 11,014,733 downwards.
AGGTCAGTACTCAAAGACATCTTTAAGGCCTTATCAGTTTAGAATCTGCGGTGTGTACATGTCTACCCATGGTTCCACAAGGGTAACACAAGGTTTAGCTCAGAGGTACCACTCTTCAGATGTCAAACTGATTCGTGAAGTAAGATGATTAGTCAATGTTGGAAGTCAGTCCTCAATCGTCGTTACTGTTGCCGGGTGGGACATGTAATGTAACACGTCAGTCTTTGTGTTAGTCAATTTTGATTACCCAGCAATCAAAATATTGGGAACAGGAATCTACATTTACTCAAGACAGACCTGAAGAGAGCGACATTTAATTTAGCTGATGGACCCAAAGAGAAGCTTAAGTCCATCAGAACAGAGAGACGATTTGAATGAATTAATTAATCGAATATCACGATTCCGTAGTTTTTGAACAGGAACTCAGGCAGTGCCTTGGACTTGTGACCAAGGTGTAGGCTTAAGGATATCCTTTAAATGATCATAACACTCACCTCCACTGTCTGGCCTCACTGTTTGTCTTAGGATAGGTTAACATAAGGCCCAAGACGTCAGCGCCGTATTGGCGCTGTCAGTCGTGCCAGTTCACAAGCCCCTACGTCCAGGGCATAAGAATCAGGACGTTCCCTCGGGTCGTGGGTGCGCAGAGTGGGGGCTCGGCGTACTTTTGTTAGCGACCCTGTGGAGGACGGCAGCTGACATACCGCGAGCTGCCGTAGGCACCAACACGTATCAGTGCATGATTTGCTCTTTACAGACGAGATTCTATAAAATTTCGCCCTTAAAACTAAAAATTAAGTAATGAACAACTTGTATCGGTTGCTATCAAGATGTAAACAAACTGGCATACGTAATAGACCCCTTGCTTATTCTCATCGTAGCGATGACCGTCGCTTGCTGCGCGCACTGCTACTATCCACCGACTATTCCGTTAATTTGGGATCTACCCGGCGTATTATAAATACCTGCCATTCAAACCTATTATTATAGTGTTTAATTATTAATTCTTTGTTATACATACTTACATACACTTTGTTTTGTAGATAGATTTGCATGTATGATGTAATGTTACGTAAATTTGTGTACTATTACTTTATAGAATTCTAAATCTAGTAAATAACTTTCTGCTTCCCGTTTGTGAAAATAGTTCTTAAGTACAATTAAGCAATGTATTTTCTCTTATAAGTGAAATGTAAATTTCGTTGGGAAAATAAATATCTTATACCACTATTTAATATTTAAACAAACGGAACTGTTTCTGAACATGTGAACGAAAATATTTCTTACGAACTCTGTCTTAATGATCAGAGATATAAAATTGAGTTCTAAAGAAAAGTTGTAGAGCTTGATATTTCCTATAAAAAAACCAACGACGGTGTTTTTCTAATTTTAGATTATTTAGTCACAAAAAGTACTTTTTTATATTAATAAAATGCTTAATTTAAATCGTTAGGCCATATTTATTGGTCAAATTATCAACAATTATGAATTCTTATCAAAACTAATCAAGTAACTTAAAAGAAGACTTTTCCCTTTTACTGCATATAATCACGATAATGGCGTCGTACGAACGACGCGATCTCATAACGAACCGTACCGCAGTCGTACGTAACGCGGCTCAATAAGATGCTTTGTGTTAGTATCAAAAAGTAACGTGTAAAGTAACGATGCGATAGTAACTGGTTCTAACTGGTAAAGTACCGATTACATGCGGGTACCCTATTTTTCATTACTTTTACAGCTCTAGAAATATTGCTCCCTAAAAAGAGCAGACATAATTGCTATACTAATTCAATTCAATTCTTTGCTTTATGACTTTTAGGTGTGCCAGTAGAGCACAATTTAGTTCGCCAATGTGACGTATAGAGGAGAAGGGACGGTATAAAGTTGTTGTTCGGTGAAATAATAGTTAACAGACAAATATATCTTAAACAAAAAAAATATATGAACATTATTTATTCTAATGTTAGTACTTTACAATCTGATGTTGATAGTTTTAATATTATTTACATAAGAATGTACATAAAGAACTAAACACAAACATTTAACACATATAGGACGGAGGACTTTACAAATTGCTTGACCTCTTCGACATATGTCAAACTGACATTCCTAGGGTTATCAGGATATAAAAAAAATGACGATAGAAATTATCGACGTTTCTTAATATTTTCGTTGCTAATGTAACAATATAATTGGGTTTCATTTAATTACAAACGTGATTAAATTTAACGAATATTTCAATATTAAATACATTTATTCTCTTAAAGGAGTACACCCCAAATCCATATCTAAATCAGATTCTGAATCGTTAGAACAATCTTGTAATTTTATTATAAATCTCTTATAATAAATTTACAAGATTATAAATCTTGTACGCAAATATTATCAAATTGGATATATGAATATTATAAAATTATGAAAGATTAAAATTCAACTTCATATGGAATGAAGATTATTTATTTTTCGTGTTATTTTTCATTGCTACCAGACTTAAGCTTAGTACAGTTTAATAATATTAAAGTGAGTATTGCACGCTACATATTTGAGCTACAGAACATTTAATTTTAATATCACACGAACTTCATATACTTTTTAAAGAAAAATTCTAGGAGAAATAGAAATAAGTGTGATAAACTGTATTTTTAGAATAATCTAATAATTGACTGATCACTCACTTATATCAGTGTTATATAAAGCGTGAGCAATTACGAATAATGCACAATAAATTTAAATGTAATTTATCAAATATTAGCTATAAATGGTTAATGGCTTTAAGGTAAAATAAACACTAAACAGCAAAGGCGCGGTTCGATAGACCTAAAAAAAATGTTTTTTTGGCTTTTAGCAGTTTTTTCGCTGACCGTACATTTTCTCAAAAATCTGTAAATGCAGTTTAGAATATCTTAAAAAGTTAGGGATGGTCTCCTAGGAACGTTTTCTTGTAACTATAACGGTTAAGGCACCCTTACTGACCCGTCTCAAAGATCCATCCTGTATATCGATTTTTTTTTACAAATAATCGACTATTTTTATTTATTACACATTTATTTTTATAGAAAACTGGCAGTCAGGTATGGATGAAACATAAGCATCCCTACAAGTAATTGATTCAATTTAAAAATAATATAAGAACTAAAATGAACTAAGAGCGAGATCGTCGCCGAACTAGTTTGTATAGTTCACCTAAAGGAGCGTTCTTTTGAACTAGGTCGTTCGCGAACTACCCAAGACTAGTACAATATTTTTATATGAAATATTTACCTAAATAATCTTTGAACAATACGTAACTTCATGGGCGTGAGCTGTCAAAAAACCATAAATAACATATCATCTTTGATTAATAAAATGGACAGAGTAATGAGTATGCATAGTATTAGTATTTGTATTTTTATAATGTATTAACTTGGTTTGATTAAACATTTAGTTGATTTCTGTCTGGTATAACAAGTGAAGTGAATGATTCTTTCTAAAAGTATTCGATAAGACATTTTTATCAATCCCTCTGCATTCCCATATTCACAGTCTATTATCAAGAACATATAATTTCTTTTTATAAAAACATAAAAATATGTCAACAACAAACAATCTAGACTAATATTTTATTAACTACAAATCTTAGGTAAATACACAAATATACAATTATCTAAGCGTTGAAGAGCATGTCTTGTTTATGAGAAATGGTGGCAAGAATGCTAACTGCATTTCCCTGCTGTATAACAATTCCATTGCCATGACCCAGCTCTTGTGTTATGAGTGGAGCTGATTAGACAGTGTGTATCATCTTTATACATTTTCAGATCTACGGTTTCAAAGCCTAAGTTTTCTACTACAAAAGAGATATAATTTAAACATATATTCCACATATCAAAATGTCACTACAGCCACCTTATAAAGATATGTGGGTAAGCTGGCCAGATGAAATCCTAATTGAGATTTTTAGTAAGTTAGATATGAAATCTCTAAATAATTGCATGCAAGTGAATCAACAATGGAGAGATGTTGCAGAATACTGCTGTCAGGTAAGATATAGATAATTTTTAAATTATCTTTTTCAAGCTTATCAGCATTTTTTTCAATCAAAATATTTTTTACCCAATATATAAAATTCAAATATATAAAAGTCAAAATACAAGACTTTTTAATAGAGATAAGAAGAGAGAAGAGAACACTTAGAAAGAATATTCCCCAATATTTGGCCGAATATTGAATAATGAAAAAAATCGCCGAATAGCTGAATAAAGAATATATGAGGCATCTCTACTTTTTAAAAACATTTCAGCTTGTCACAAATATATTTTTTGTTTATTAGTTTTGCATACATCTGGCAAAGTATTCATTCTTTAAATATTAAATTTACATGTATAAAAACTGCAGATTGCATATATAAAGGTTATTTTATAGGATGAGTTTTCAAATACATACACAAAAATATCAACCGCTTCTCCTACTATTAGAACATATGCATTTTACAGATTTTGTATTTCTTTGCTTGCTTTTAATAAACAACTAGTTGATCCGTCCAGCTTCATCCGAGTGAAATTTCCCACTTGTTTTAAGGTTTAATTTTACATTCTTATTTTCAACATATTTAATCTATACCTATATGATGAATTCCCATACATTTACAGCATTTTAATTTGTGGGAAAAACTCTTTGAAGAAATTATAGATTACTCACCACAAAAATTTAAGGAAAAATCAACATTGAATTTCAAAGGCCAATTGGAAATTGCACAGCAATGGCATGACATTAAGGATTCCAAAATCACTTTTCGTTTTCATTATACTTCAAACTTAATCAGGAATATTTGTGTACAAAAAGGTAAGTGTTTTCATATTTAAAACTACTCGAAGCTGGACTAGCTTTGCTGGGCTAAAACATTGAATGAAATTTTGCTTATATTTTTTCAGGATATATTATGTTAACTACTACCATTAAATGTTAACTTAGAGTATACTTTACATACTAAATATGGCAATTTTTTAAATACTAACCTGATGGCTCCATTACAAATGTTACAGTCACTAATACACAAGGTTTATAAATCCTTACTTCTTACTACTATTATAAATGCAAAAATGACTGTCTGTCTGTCTCTCGCGCTTTCACGTCAAAACTGCTGAACCGATTTATAGACTAAGACTATTTTTATAGACTACTTTTTAATGCCAAAAAAGGGTTGTAAGGGTTGAAAGGGAAAAGTTGTATGGACGTATTGTCATTTTTAGAGCTAGAAGCAATATAAATACGACATTTAAAATTAATAATAGTTTTACCCTCAAGGATGTAAAATGACAATAGGGAATAGGGGATGAGAGTTTATATCAAAATATGTAAGGTATTTGTAGTGAAACACAGCAAATAGCTCATTAAAGTATTTATACATATGTGTCTTCTTTGTAAAATAATGAGCCCAAATAATTACAAACGCTAACTAGACACTTGTCCTCATGGACGAAGTCGCCGGCATAGCTAATATAAAATTTGTATGTATGTTATCCTTTTTTTTCAGATAACCTTATAGTAGTGAGCGATAAAGCCATTAAATATTATGACATAAATTGTAATACACAATTAAAAAGTATTCAAGCTGCCAGTAAGTACATTACAAGAAATAGTATTAACAGCAGCCATAATGATATAAACATGACCATTTTATTGAATTTGTTTACTGTCGGCCTGTTATTGTGTATTTGTTCGCTTGTATAAGTTTTTTATTCTTAAAAGTTCAGGTAAATTAAGTTAAATTGTATTTAATTAATTTGTATCTGTCTCATTTCATGCACGTAAATACTTCATTATTTTTAAGGCAGAAAATATGAAGAAACTCATGCTTTCCGTGCAGAATTATCTGTGGTGGTAAGCAATAATGTGGGTTTGTTGATTCTCATTAATAAGCTCCACAAGAGTGATTGCAAATGCACAAAAGGAAAAAAAATGATTGCTTGTAGGACGAATGTTATAAGGTAAATTAAAAATATAAAAGCCGTACTCTTTTTTAAAATTTTCTATTTTGATAGAATATTTAATATATTTAGAGAATCCTGTACTTGAAATTTGCTTGCAATATTTTTAGTTGGATAAAAAAATACAAATACGTTTTAATAACTTCTAAATAATATGAAAATACTTGTTAGGCTATGTTTCCACCAGAAATGAGCAAGGATTTGGCACACTGAGCCTCTTTGGTAATTGAAGCAATTCCATTGGTTCTTAATAATACTTGGTTCTTACCCATCACTGGTGGAAATGGCCTTAAAATCTTAATCTCAGAAACTATAAAGTCGTATTTTTAATTCTATTTCAGAGTACACTCAACCTCATGTTATGTTATCGACAGTTCTAATACCTTGAGAGTGTTTAAAGCAGATTATTGTACATGGCATGATAATTACTTAGCCAAGTATCATGGAAACAAAAGTTTTCTTTTAGATATGAATATATATAAAGATAACATTTATGTGATGTTAACAAATGGGGATGTTTTACACTTTAATACGGCATACCGAAATCTTGAAAAGATCTCGTACGTGTGCACAGATTTAACTGATGTAGCTACTAAACCAATCATGTTTCACAGTTTCAGCATAATCCGTGCAGGTGAGTTTGTTTCTGTGTAATACACGTAGAATGTTTTTTGTTAAAATTTGATATTATAAATCTTTTAAAAAATATAATTTTGTCCACCTCTGAACATTGGGTTTAGAATTATATAAAACTGTACAAATATCTTTCGAATTTACAGAAGTAATGTTTAGGCGCCCCTATGTCTTAAAAGCTTACATAACCTTAACCCATTGACGGCTAAACTACTAAACATGTGTTTCATAACAGTATAAAAGGAATTGCCATAGTTGCCACGCTAAGTGCGATTGGAGTTCACACACCCTCAAGGTGTTTTTTTTTAAAGTGAAAACTTCTTTAGCGGCGTTGTGCACTTTTGTACGTGTAAAAATATTAAACTCGCGTCAGGACACGTGACCTGATCGAAAATTCATGAGACGGCGTTTGCACGCTTAATTGGTAGCACGTTTCATACAAAACTGAATTTAAAAATGTGTACGATAGCGCAATAGTTGAATGTTGTATTTAACCACATAAATGATAGTACTTTTATACAGATGAAAAAAACAAATCCCTAACTATTATTATAATTAATTATTTATTAAATAATATTTTTATTATTATTTCTTTTAGTTTTTATTTAAAAATAAATTATTAAAAATAAAAGAAATAATTAAAAAATAATTAATGCACAACGTTAATGTTCAAGTTTTCACCTCTGCCGGCACTCCTGGAGTGCAACTCGTTTTTTTTTCACCGCTAAGGCATATTGAAATGCTTGAAACAGGTATAACTTAGGTATGTGTGCCTGAGATCTCCCAAGGACTCTATAACTCAAATACGATACCACAAAGTTCATTAGTCTAACTTGGCTTAAAACAATATGTTAGGTCGGGGAAAAAGTTTCTTCGCATTTTTTAAGAAAATTCAAAACATTTTTTAATATAGTTTATTTACATTTAACTAAAGTATGTAGGTACCATTTTGTTCGATAACTTTTTGCCATCTTGTAGGTAGGATATAGAAATTTTAGGGCTTCTGATCAAATAACCGCGACAAGTAGTTTTGGCAGTTCTCTCGTGATGTTAACCTGACACTGCCTAAAGAATTCTCAAGAGACCGAAACAGGTGGAAATCTGAAGGTGCAAGGTCAGGACTATACGGCGGATGCATTAACACCTCCCAGCCAAACTCTCTTAATTTTTTCTAAGTGGCTAAAGATGTGAAGAAGATGAGGTCTAGCGTTATCATTATTAAAAACCACACCCCTTCTGTTGATTAATTCCTAGTTTCTTTCAGTGAGCTCGTGAGGTACCCAAATATCGAGCTTTTTTGTGTACCCAGTTTATTTCAAATGCGCCAAAACTATTTTGTGGTCAATTCCCAGTTCTTCAGCTACGTCGTAACTATTGATATGCCGATCTAGCTCCCTTTTTTTAAAAATGGCATCCATTTTATCCGTAATAGGGCGACCAGAGCGAGGTCCATCTTTGACGTCAAAATTTCCGGATTGAAAACGCTTAAACCAAATTTGTGCTACTCTCACAGACACTGCACTAGGTCCTTAAAAATCGCAAATTTTTTTCGCGGCTTGCGTTGCATTTTTACATTTTTTGTAGTAAAATTTTAAAATGTATCGAATTTCTTCATTAGATTCACTCATCTTTACAGTACGAAAAACAAAAAAAAATCACACATTTTCCTAATTTGAACTTAAAATTATCTTCTTTAAAATGTAAACTTTGAATGATATCAAAACCAGCCAGATACAAACAGTATAGCCAAAGAGATCTCCCGAGTTCTCAAGAACTCTGAAACACTACACCGTAAAGTTCAGAAGATACCGGGAATAAGGGAACCGGAGTTTCCCGAAACATGTCGAGCTAAACTCAATGTTAACAACGTAAGTGACAAACCGTTTCATATAAATAAATACATTTATATCATTTTTTTAGCATCCGATGAGGAAAAAATGCAGATCATTTCTTTTGATAAAGGGGGTCAGGTTGCAGTAATTTGTCCAGGAATGACCAGTAGTACTTATAGCATATAAAGGTGGAAAGGTTAAGTTATTATATATAATCTTTTATATTATATATAATCTTTTTGTACTTTAATAGTATAGAACTTAATTGTGCTCCTTTTTTATACCCTTTAATTTACGTAGTCGTACGTAGGGTTTTATTAAACTATATTTTTTTATTCTCCATTTCCCGATCGGGATTATTTTTTGTTATTTATGATGTTGGCGACATTTATAATTTGAGTAGCATCCTGTTATTTGAGGTTGGTAGGGCTGATATGAGTAGCATTTCTACTTTCTTGAACGTTGGCCAACTGATGAACATAAAATCAAGGAAGTGGGGATTGCATAATAAATACGCCGTCACGACAGAATATTTATTGAATTGCATCGTGGGTATTCCTAGCAGCAACTCTAAAGGTCTGATTCTAAAGTATAACTCCAGGAGGATCCTGTCAATTCGTCATACTGTTAGTCTGCGTATAGACTACTACAACTCTTTTTTTTTCTGATTTATTAATTAACATTAGACTACAACTCTCTTCGTTTTATAAATTAACACTTTATAATCTAATATTCTAATGTAATGTTGGTTTGTTTTCAAGATTTTAAACTATCGTAAGATGAACCGTAAGATACTACGGCTCTCTGAAGGCAGTCCCTGATTGGTCGGTCTTACAGTAGGCTGTTCTGTAATATATATATAATAAAAATAAAATGATAAATAGATTACTAACAATTTTAGATATTTGTAATGTGCTCGCCAAGACCTTCCTTCTGATACCAAACACGTGATGATTATTTCAGTCAATTTTTTTTGGAGGTTATAATCTGGGGTTTAACGTCCGTATAAAATTTTGGTCACCTCATTCATTGAAATCGGTTTAGTAGTTTAGGCTAAAATGTCTTGTAAGTTACTTATATAGAATAATAATCGGATGATGATGATGATGATGAATTTCATAGCTCTGTTTTTTTCTTTCATGATAATAATTCAACTGTATATCTTGATTTCTTTTTAGATTGACATTCATCTTACAACAAATTTGCTAAATAATCTAACTACGCCCGAGTTGTCCTTCGATTTAAAAAATTATTTACAAATACCCGAACTTGAACATGAAATACTTGATATGGACGTTCATGAAGGGACTGATGGCCATCATTTGTTTGTTGCGACGAAAACGGATGTTTATGAATTTATTTTAAGTGTTAATTGATTTTTAAAAGTTTATTAAATGTTATCAGAAAATATACAGTATTTTATTAATCGTACTTCATCTTTTGAGTGTTTCTACTGCACTCTTTTGAGAAGTATTTTAGTTCCTTGTCAATGAACATATATGAGGAATGCTGTTCGGCTTCTTCCATCTAATATATAAAATTCTCGTGTCCCCCGAAACGGTTCATTCGATTTTTATGAAATTTTGTGTGCATATCGAGTAGGTCTGAGAATCGGTCAACATATATTTTTTACACCACTAGGTGATAAGGGTGACCCGCCCCAAATTTTTAAAATTTGTATCGCAACTAGCGACCCGCCCCGACTTCGCACGGGTGGAATGCTGATACTATATACAGAATGTCTTTATATACAACGTTCACAGTTTTTTTGCCATTTGACAATACAAACATGTGTTCATTGGCACGCGCCGCGCAACCACTATGTCCCTGCATTTTAAATCTAATACCTTCGAAAATATTCTTATAAACTACATGCTGTAAAGGGCCATATAAAATGCACAATGTATTTAAGGTACCTAATTGGATAAGGATCGCGGACTTTTTTGTAGGCTTTCTACAATACTGTAGTACATTATTTTGTATCTATCTCGTTCAGCCAGCGTTTGCAATTTATGTGCAAATAAATGTGTTTATTTACGACATCACATTAGAAACGTCAAAAATTATCAGTATTTCTCTACTATATTATGCATGTATTATACATATAAACCTTCTTCTTGAATCACTTTATCTATTAAAAGAAAACCGCTTCAAAATCCGTTGCTTCGTTTTAAAGATCCAAGCATATAATGACAGCCAGACAGCGGGAAGCGACTTTGTTTTATACTATGTAGTTAAACATCTTTTACCGGTCAGCTATCTATATAAAAATCCAAAAGATGACATAAAAGTAATTAACAACTTTAAAAACTATGTACTAATTTGGGACCTCATAAAGTTTTAAGTGTAGACTCCTTATATTCCTTAAAAGTTTTTTAAAATTTTATCTTTCAAAGAACCGAATTCGTGTAAAAAGGATAATGAATGCAAAATTATCTTATAATTAATTTAATATCATTTATTTTTAAATGAAAGATACAATATAAATTTTAAACGTATTTATAAGAAGAACATATGGTTAAAATTATAATAGAGTACCTACAACACATTCTAATATTCGCCACACAACGGGCACAAATCCTCTAGGACATGAGGTCGCTCCAAGAAGCCTGTGAAGTTCCCAGGAAACTTCTGCGCTTCTGGAAGGAGCTGGGCAAAGATTATATACAGGAGCTGGGCTGGCTAGTATAGCCAGTCATCCCTTCACGCACAATGGACCGAACTTGAGTCTAAGTGCGGAAACAGGAGCCCACATACAATACAATACATTCTAATATTTTTTTTCGAAAATTATAAATGAGTATCAGACACAATACTTTGTCTAATTGATATGTACAGTTTTATATTACACGAGCGGTCTGCCCTCGCTTCGCTCCGGGTGTTTAAAGCAATATTATAATTGATGTCCTCAAATTGTCACTCTGTAATTGTGTAGTTTTTCATTATTTGAAAAAAGAGAGAGAGTAAGAAAAAGTTATAAAAATAATAATAATAGAAATAAAAAGAAAAGAAAGACACATAATAAAAGAGGACAGAGCAAAAATAAAATTGAATAGGTAAAGGAGAGAGAGAGAGAGAGAGAGAGAGAGAGATGATCGAAAGAAAGAAAGTGAAAAGAGACTGATCATTCTGAACAGATAAATATAAAAATTAAAGAGATACAAAAGAGAGAGAAACATACTAATAAGCGGAAGAGAGACGGAAATACTAAAGACTACTCTCAGTGAAAGAATTTTTAAAATCGGATTAGTAACAACAAAATGGCCATATTAAATTAATTAAAAAATGTACATGGCATCTCTACATCACCTTTGTCACTCACTAAAAGTGTAGTTTTCTATTGATCAGTGAAAAAATTTTTATATTAGAATATTAAAATGAGATTAGTATTCTTGAGAAACTCTTCAATTTACAGAATGGTCACGTTATGGCACTTAAATGGCCATATCATTTTAATTAGAATATTTATGGCAACACCACATAGCCTATGTTAAACGGAAAGGATGTTGCTTTCTATCGGTGAAAGAATTTTCAAAATCGATTCAGTAGTTTTCGAGCCTATTCGCGACAAACAAACATACAAATGTATTTTATCTTTCCTCTTTATATAATAGTGTAGATGTAGATAATAGGGGGTTCGGCGTAATTTACTGCACGCTCGAAGCAGGAATTGAATCTAAACGGCTGATTATTTGTATTCTTATTTGACAAACCGGCATGAGAGGCTAAATTATGAGAAGAAATATCATCAACGCGTTGCTGTATAATAGGAGGGTAAGATCTAGTAGGAATACCGATTCTACCTAACTCGCTAGCCGAATCATTTTCTTGAACTTTTTCAAGTTTGTCTAATCTCCAAAGAATCGTCTAACGTCTCCTGCATAGTTCCCGTTCGTTAAATGAGCCCTCTTTTTAGTTCGCTATCCAATGGCGAACTAGTGCTCTCTTTTAGTTCGTTAGTTCTTTTTTTAAATAATTTAGTTAAAATAATAATTATAGGAAAAAACATAGATATCCCTAACAGTAAAACATCGATGTTAGAAATATCGATGTTTATGAACAAAATAATGATATTTCTACCACAATTCAAATATATATCGATTTTTTATTTGAAATAAACCAATATTTTTATTTATAAAAATATGAGAACTATATGTAAATATTGCGATTTAAAAAAATGTAAGAACTAAGAGCCAGATCGTCGATGAACTAGTTCGGATAGTTCATCTCAAGGAGCGCTCATTTGATCTAGTTCGTTCGCGAACTATCCAAGACTACAAAAAATCAATAAAATGGTCAGAGTATAGTAGGTAAGTGTTTGTATTTTTGTAATATATTAACAATGTTGGTTTAACATTTAGTTTGTTTCTGTCTGGTATAACAAGTGAAGTTGAATGATTCTTGCTATACGACATTTTTATGAATTAATCTTATCATTCCATACATACTAGTAAGATTTTTATTAAAACTTCTTCAGTACAAAAAATGCCACTTCTTTAAAATAGGGCACCCCTCCAATTTTTAGGAAATATTTTTGAAGATAATATTTACCATCCTAAATGTATTTCTGAAACCCCTTTTTTTAGGAAATTTATAGTTTTCGAGATATGTTTTTTTTGGAAATTCGTGAAAATCCTCGTTTTCGCTTTTGTTCTAAATGTTTTTATTTAGGGGCAGAAAGGTACTCGAGTGGCGACCACGGATAGGACGTCGAAGCATTGGATGGCCTCCAACAAGATGGACAGACGACCTGATCAGGGCGGCAGGGAGCCGCTGGATGCAGGTCGCAGGTGATCGGTGTCGTACTGGCAATCTCTGGGGGAGGCTTATGTCCAGCAGTGGACGTCCTATGGCTGAAATGATGATGATGAAACAAAAATGAAAAAAAAAATTGTTTTCGATGTCAGTCCTTTAATTTCAATTACTATGAACACGAGGTAATTCAGGAATTTTCAAAAAATCATAACTCGAAAACTATAAATTTTCCAAAAACGGATTTCAGAAATACGCTTAGAATTGTTGCAATTATCGAAATAAAAATATTAAAAAAAAAATTCGGTGCCCTATTCTAAAGAAGTAGACTTAAGTAAATATAGAAATATACAATCATCTAATTATTGAAGAACATGTCCTATTTGTGAGGAACGGTGGCAAGAATGCTGCATTTCCCTACTGTATAACGATCCCATTGCCTTAACCCAGCCCTTGTGTCACCAGTGGAGCCGATTAGACAGTGTGTAACATCTATATAGTTTCAGATCAACAGTTTCAAAGCCTAAGTTTATCTACTGCAAAAGAGATATAATTTTAACATAATACATTCCACATATCAAAATGTCACTACAGACACCTGATAAAGATATGTGGGTAAGCTTGCCAAAGGAAATCCTAATTGAGATTTTTATGAAGTTAGATATGAAATCTCTTAAAAATTGCATGGAAGTAAATCAACAATGGAGAGATGTTGCAGAATACTGCTGTCAGGTAAGATTCCCCCGCGCGCGACGCTTGAATAGTAAACACGTATCTTCAGTTGCTCCGACAAAATTTTTTTGTTAAAAATAGTTAATTGCGTGTATCATTAATATAATTAACATAAATGTGCAAATGATAATCGAAGTGACCATACAGTGCTAATTTTATACAATTTTTACCACGAAGTAGAACGAGTAAACGATTATCGATTAATTGCGACGCTAGCGCCATATTTCCTATTTCTTGATTTACTTCGGATAAAAATAAAGAAAATTAATCATCACTTTCGTCACGTCATTTTAATATTCAACGATTTGTAAAAGATTATCGATTAATCGTTTACTCGTTTGAGGCTGTCAAAAATCTTTGTCTTGTCTTGTCTTCTTTGATTGGATGGCTTTCAGTTGCGCACTACGTCTGTGCACAAAGTACTCTGCCAATGTCACGTAGTAAGAACGAAACACACTTGTGGAGGATTGACCGGTGAAAATATACAATACTTAATTTATTATCTGTCATCCATTACATGTGAGGATTTTACCTTGTTAGTTTCAATCTACAACAAAAAAAAACACACACTCGTTAGAAATTAGTAAACCACCACCATATATCTAATTACAAATTAACAACTAACTACAATTAATATTTACAATTTAATTTTATTATGTTTAACAAATTTGCACACAAATTTTACATAACGAGGATGAGATACTATCTTTGAATATAAAAATCGCGACGGAAGTGACAATTATTTTTTTTTATCATTATCCTACTCTACCACTATCCCAACTATACCCCGACATATATAATTTTAAAAACAATCAAATTATAACGGACTTCATCAACGTCAACTGTTAGCTTACTGTTACACGCGTCAGACAGCAGACTTAATACCGCAGTGAACTCGGGTTCAAGTCCAAGCCCGACCATAATTTGCTTTACGTTCTTAATTTTTGTTTTTGTGATTTTTTGATCTTTATTTTATAATGCCGTTAATACGTACTCTTCCACCGGTTTCATTACCGTCACTACAACCTAGTACACCAAAACTTTACCCCAATAAAGAGGTACCTAAGGAAATTGAGGCCGAAGCACATGTTACACTGCGCCATAAACGTAGGCGCTCTGATGAAGTCGGGGATAGACTTGCTTCTATTATGATTGAAATTCTAGAATCTTTTGAACAGGATCAAAATCAAAAAATTGAAAGAATCCCATTAGCTATGGAAGAAATTTTAAAACAAAATACTGATACTCAAACGTCTGTTGACTAAATCAGAAATACGACTCGATCATAGGACAAATTGAAAAATTGGAGCAAGAGGGGCAAAATAATCTTCAACGTTTACAGCTGTTGGAAGAAAAACTAGAAAATTACGAACGGTTATCCAGATCTACTTGTATTGAGATTAGGAATATTCAACTATAAAGTCTGAATCAAAAGAAAACCTGGTAAATTTAATTCTTAGTATTGGTAAAAATTTGAATGTCGTCATAAACACAGGCGAAATTTAGGACATCTTTCGGTTAAACTCCCGCGACCCAAATCGCAGAACAATCCTCTCAGTGATGCTAAAAGAAAAAATTGTTAAAATGTTTAGGAAGTCTATCAGAGATAAAAAACAGACTGACAACTGAAAAACTCAGGCTAAACGGCCCTTCTAAGCCAATATTTATTTCAGAAAGTCTAATATCTAAAATAAAAAGGTTATTTTATCTGTCTCGTGATTTTGCTCGATCTGTTCGTGATTGAAGACAAATGAGTACACTTATTGGTGGCAAGATATTCTTGCGTAAAAAAGAAGGTGAACCGTTCGTGATCATCAAATGTGAATCGGATCTAGAGACTTTGAAACTTAAAAAGTGACTATCCGTTTACAGTTTTAAAGCCGTACTCTGTATTTTATTTGACCTTATTATTTTTAAAATATTTTTGTTTGGTATTGTCTATTTTTTTTTCTGCTCCTTGCATATTTATGGTTATGACATTCATATCTCCTTTTTTGTAATCTGTGTTTTAATACATCACAGCAATATGCATCAATACAACACGAAAAATCATAATATCCTAACCTCCATATATTCCGTCTCATTAAGTAATTTATTCATTAGATGTGTTTATCTCCTAAAATTTACTAAAGGGCTTAAAAAATATGTTCATGTTTCTTTAACTGTTTTTCTGGATGTATATACATTTGTTGTAATTTACAATTTTTTTTGATGAATAGTATTGATCAAGACATAAATATTAAAAATATTGAGGCATTGTCTTTTTCTGAATTCACAACTTGTTCTCCTGAGCAATGTGGCCAATTTTTGAAAGATAAGACGGGTATAAAAATCTTTCATATAAATGTACGAAGCTTAAGCTGCAATTTTAATAGACTTGTGGTTTTACTACGCAGTTGCGGTTGAGGTTGACGTGATTATACTGTCTGAATGTTGGTTAACAAAAGTCTCGGTCACACCCACAATTAAAGGATTCGTTTCCAGGATCCAATTACTCTAACCAAAATGATGGGCTAGTCGTTTACGTCAGAGAGATTTTTAAGTGTACCGTGTTGGTTCCTGAATTCATGGAAGGTAATTGCCTAGTCGTAAAATTTTATCTTGTTATTGCCCTGGTAGCAATATATCGTTCACCTTCGTATTACAGGACCACCCTATTTAATAAGAGTCTTGATAAAGTTTTGCAGACCCTTTTCAGTTATAAGACAGTTGCAATAATTGGTGACATAAATATAAATATCAACTCTGCTATCAAAGACCCCCATATGGAGGATTACTTAAACGTCGCTGCTATTCATGGTCTATTACCAGCATACGATTTTCCAAAAAGAAATGATAAATGTCTAGTTCATGTTATCCTTAGATGCAGTAGAAGTAGCTATACTTTCGTATTCGATGCCCCGTTTACAGATCATTCTCCAACAGTTATATTGCGATCTCTTATATTGCGATCTGGAATCTAAACCTACCAAATTATTTTTATTCACAATCATGTAAATGAAGCGTCTGTTATTGAAGAACTTGCTAACTATAATTTTCTAATTTTCTAAGTGCAACTGACCCCAAAGAAGCTACAACACAACTAGTTCATACTCGTCTTATACCCGTGTCAAGTAGGAAAAAATGCTTAAACCATGGATTACACTTGGATTACTGCGTTGTATCTGTAATCGTGATAAACTTTTTAAGAAAAGCAAAAAGAACCCGGGAAATAGTATTCTAAAACTAACTTATACCCGGTATAAAAATTTCTGCAATAACTTGTTTAAAAAAACTTAAGTACGGATTACGAAAGCAGAGGATTCGAAAAAGCTAAGAGGAATACTAAAAAGACTTGGGATTTAATCAAACTTTTTGCAAACATAGGGATGATTGCAAAAAGTTTGATTGAAAAATCTAGGGACTCTAATGAATTATTAGGAGTTTCGACTGATCCTTACACTGCATTGAATGACATCAACAAGTTATTTGCTAATACTGGCAAAAATTTAGCATGAAATATTCACATTCCTGAAAAAAATTTTAGCCAGTATCTCTCCGAATATCAGTCCGCATCCAATACAATGTTCTTATTTAGCGTTGATGAGGTCTAGATAAAATCTACCATTCTTAGCCTTAAAAATAACTGTGCAGCTGGTTGCGATGGCATAACTACATCAATTGTGAAAACTGCTGAACCCATTTTTACATCCTTACTGACATACCTGTTTAATCTTTGCATTTCTCTGGGCATTTTCCCCAAAATCTTCAAAAAGGCTATTGTTCATCCTATCTATAAAAAAGGATTAAAGAGCTGTGTTAATAACTCCAGGCCAATCTCTGTTTTAACCACATTTCCAAAAGTGTTCGAAAAGATCCTGAATCGCCGACTTACCTCATATTTGAATAAGTTTGGCATACTTACTGATAATCAGTATGGTTTCAGAACCGGCCGATCAACAGGGGTTATGAGTTTGGTTGATATTACTGTGCATAATATAAAGAATAATCAGAAAACATTGGGGTTTTCCTGGACCTTTCACATTTCGCTCTAAGCATTCCCATCGTCAGCTTTCCTGGTTGCACACAAATGTTCTGGGTACCAAATTGGAACTCTATGCACATGTCATTGCATTTTGCGGACTAAAGCCATTACATACATTGGAGTCATAATCGACGAGAATCTCACTTGGCATGAGCATATACTATGTGTGATGTCTCGTATAAGAAAAATATCATATGTTTTCAGAAAATTTAGAGCATCAGTCGGCTTTCAGACACTAAAGTCCGTTTATTTTGCCTTAGTTCAGTCCGTGATCTCCTATTGTATTACAGCTTGGGTTGGTACTAACAAAACCAGTATGCTTCGTTTAGAAAGATCACAAAGACTAATTTTAAAAGTTATGCTATCAAAACTAACACGATTTCCCACATCTGATCTGTATCAAATCTGCAAGGTTCTAACAGTACGCCAAATTTACATACTCTCCTCGATTCTGCGGAAACATGTGCTTATAAAGTTTGATCTCATACATCAATCAATCTATCCTTTTTCTACAAAACATCCTACGAGACAAAAAAAAGTGAAATTAAACTATTTCTTTTATTTAGTAGTATTTTTTATCATTATTTTCTATTACCTACTTTATTTTTTGCTTTAAAATAATTTTAAATTCCATATGTAAATTTAGAATAAGTTTATTTATACGAAACTTTTGTAAAGTCGTTCTGTTGGGGGCGTTAGTAATCTGCGACACAGTTTATACTACTGCAGTTACTATCGTTTGTAATGTTCAGAAATAATGTAAACTGTTTCTAATAAATAAATATTATTATATAGCTAGTTTTAATATTAAATACCTTTTAAATTATCTTTTTCAAGCTTATCAACATTTTTCAATCAAATGTGTGTAAAAACATATACAGTTTTTGATAAATAGATATATTTTTTTCCCAACTGTATAAAAGACGTCACTCTTTTTTAATAGAGATGCCACGAATAGTGATTTGGGCGAATAACATATTCTGCAAGTCTCTCGCCCGAAGTGCCGAATATTCGGCAACACTTATAATTAATAGTTTCCAATATTTGGCCAAATACAGAATAGTGAATAATTTGCTGAATACTGAGTATTTGCATTTATTTTTAACTATAAATAACATATTGTTAAAATTTCAGTTTATTATAAATATATTTTTATATATTTATTGAAAAATGGTTTTGCATACATCTGGTAAAATATAAGACTCAACTAAATTATTTTCTTCTCTTTAAATATTGAATTCACATGTATAAAATATCTACTGGTTTTTTCTAAAATTAGAACATACGCATTTTACAGATTTAATATTTCTTTGCTTGCTTTTAATAAACAACTAGATGACACCATCCAGCTTCACCCGAGAAAATTTCTCACTTGTTTAAAAGTTTCATTTATATTTTTATTTTCAACATATTTTTCTATACCTATATGATGACTGATGAATTCCCATACATTTACAGCATTTCAATTTGTGGGACAAATTCTTTGAAGAAATTGTAGATTACACATACCTAAAATTTAAGGAAAAAACAACATTGAATTTCCAAGAGCAATTGGAAATTGCACAGCAATGGCGTAACATTAAGGATTCCAAAATCTCTTTTCGTTTTCATTATACTTCAACCTTAATCAGGAATATTTGTGTAAAAAAAGGTACTTGAACTTGTACTAGCTTTGCTGGGCTAAAACATTGAATGACATTATGCTTATATTTTTTTAAGATATATTATGAGAAGATGTACATATATATGTATATTTTCTTTTTTTTTAGATAACCTTATTGTAGTGAGCGATAAAACCATTGATTACTATGACATTAATTGTAATACACAATTAAAAAGTATTCAAGCTGCCAGTAAGTACATTACAAGAAATAGTATTAACAGCAGCCATGTGTTATTGTGTATTTGTTCTCTTGTATACATTTTTTTATTCTTAAAATTTCAGGTAAATTAAGTTAAATTGTATTTAATTAATTTGTATCTGTCTCTTTTCATGCACGTAAATAGTTTTTTTTTTTTCAGGCAAAAGATATTTTGAAACTCATGCTCTCAGTGCAGAATTATCTATGATAGTGAGTAGTTTCATGGGTTTGTTGATACTCATTAATAACCTCCACAAGAGTGGTTGTAAATGCACAAAAGGAAAAAATTTGATTCCTTATAGGGCGAATACTATAAGGTAAATAAAATATATAAAAGCCGTAGACTCTTTTGTTTAATTTTCTATTTTGATAGAATATTTAATATTTAGGTTGGGGAAAAAGTTTCTTCGTATTTATAAAGAAAATTCAAAATTATTTTAATATAGTTTATTTACATTTAACTAAAGTATGTAGGTACCATTTTGATCGATAACATTTTTGCCATCTTGTATGTGGTATGTACATGATCCCATTGCTATAGAAATTCTGGGGCTTCTGATCAAAAAACCGCGACAAGTAGTTTTGGCAGTCCTCTCGCGATGTTAACCTGACACTGCCTAAAGAATTCTGAAGAGACGAAACAGATGGAAATCTGAAGTTGGAAGGTCAGAACTATACGGCGGATGCATTAACACCTCCCAGCCAAACTCTCTTAATTTTTGCTGAGTGGCTAAAGATGTGTGAGGTCTAGCGTTATCATGATGAAAAACCATACCCCTTCTGTTGATTAATTCCGGCCGCTTTCTCTCAACTTCTTGCATTAATATCATCAGTTGTTCGCAGTAGAGTTCAGAATCGATGGTCCTGCCTGGTGGTAACAGCTCATTATGAATAAAGCCCTTCCAATCCCACCACACACACAGCATCACCTTGTTGCGAGTTAACCCGGGTTTCGCCACAGTCTGTGAAGCTTGACCGGCCTTTGGCCACAACCTTTTTCGCACGTTCTTGTCGTACGTGATCCACTTTTCATCACCAGTTATCAGCTTCTTCAAAAATGGTTCTGTTTCATTACGTCGTAATAAAGAATCACAAATGAGTACACGGTTCATTAGGTTTCTTTCAGTGAGCTCGTGAGATACCCAAATATCGAGCTTTTTTGTGTACCCAGTTTTTTTAAATGCGCCAATACTGTTTTGTGGTCAATTTCCAGTTCTTCAGCTACGTCGTAACTATTGATATGCCGATCTTGCTCCGTTTTTTTAAAAATGGCATCCATTTTATCCGTAATAGGGCGACCAGAGCGAGGTCCATCTTTGACGTCAAAATTTCCGGATTGAAAACGCTTAAACCAAATTTGTGCTACTCTCACAGACACTGCACTAGGTCCATAAACATCGCAAATTTTTTTCGCGGCTTGCGTTGCATTTTTATCTTTTTTGTAGTAACATTTTAAAATGTATCGAATTTCTTCATTAGACTCACTCATCTTCACAGTACAAAAAACAAATAAAAATCACACATTTTCCTAATTTGAATTTGGAATTATCTTCTTTAAAATGTAAACTTTTAATGATACCAAAACCAGCCAGACAAATAGTATAGCCAAAGAGATTTTATTACAAGTTCATACATACTATAATGCGAATAGACTTTTTCCCCAACCTATTATTTAGAGAATCATGTACTTATAATTTGCTTAAAAAATAATACAAATACGTTTTAATAACTTCTAAATAATATGAAAATACTTGTTAGGCTGCGTTTCCACCAGAGATGAATGAAATGATGGAAGCAAGGATTTGGGACACTAAGTCTCCTTAGTAATTGAAGCAATTCCATTGGTTTTTAAAAATACTCAGTTCTTACTCATCACTAGTGGAAATGTAGCCTTAAAATCTTAACCCCAAAAATGAACTATAAAGTCGACTTTTAAATTCTATTTCAGAGTACACTCAAACTCATGTTATTTTATAGACGGTTCTAATGACTTAAAAGTGTGGAGAGCAGATTATTGTACATGGCATGATAATTACTTAGCCAGCTGTGATGGAACCACGGATATTGTTTCAGATATAAATATATATAAAGATAACATTTATGTGTTATCAACAGAAGGGGATGTTTTACACTTTAATACGGCACACAGAAATCTTGAAAAGATCTCGTACGTGTGCACAGATTTACCTCATGCAGCTGCTAAACCAATCATGTTTCACAGTTTCAGCATAATCCGTGCAGGTGAGTTTGTTCTGTGTAATACATGTAGAATGTTTTTTGTAAACGTTGATTTTATAAATCCTTTAAAAATATAATGTTCTCTGAACATTGCGTTTAGAATTATATAAACATGTACAAATATCTTCCGAATTTACAGAAGTAATATTTAGGTGCCCCTATGTATTACGAGATTTACCCACATTCTTAAAAGCTTACATAACCTTAACCCATCGACGGCTAAATTAATAAACATGGGTTTCAGAACAGTACAAAAGGAATTGCCATAGTCGCCACGTTAAGTGCGAATTGAGTTCACACACCTTCGATGGGAATATTTTCGAGCGGCAGGTTTCCTCAAGATGTTTTTTTTAAGGTGAAAACTTCTGTAGCGGCGTTATGCCCTTTTGTATGGGTAAAAAATATTAAACTCGCGTCAGGACACGTGACCTGATCGAAAATTGGTAAGACGCCGTTTGCACGCTTAATTGGTAGCACGTTTCATACAAAACTGAATTTAAATTTGTGTAAGATAGCGCAATATATGAATATTGTATTTAACCACATAAGTGACAGTACTTTTATACTTATAAATAAAGCAATTCGTGCGAATTTATTTCCTAGGCATTCCAAAATATCCAAAAAATGCACAACGTTAATATTCAAGTTTTCACCTCTGCCGGCACTCCTGGAGTGCAACTAGTTTTTTTTCACCCCTAAGGCATATTGAAATGCTTGAAACAGGTATAACTTAGGAATGTGTGCCTGAGATCTCCCAAGGACTCTATAACTCTCAAATACTATACCACAAAGTTCATTAGTCTAACTTGGCTTAAAACAATATATTTATCTGTTTTTTGAAAAATATAAGTATTTTTAGGAAACAGGTACAATTTTAATTTAAAAAAATAACAATTACACAACGATTTTATAATTCTAGTAATTAAATAATTATTTCTTATTCTATATCGTTCACAAATTTAAACAAAAACTACCTTAGCACTAAACAATGAAAACATAACGCGAAAAGGACAAATCAAACATTTATACAAATTAGGTATTGGTACTCACAGATCACACCGACAATTGCAATTTTACGCCGATACGTTACAGAGCAGAGCTTCCGCTCGCCAACGAGTCCCAGTGAGAAGTGCCCCATAGGGACAGATGTCGTTATTTATAAGCAAATATCCCTACCACCAATCTAAAAGTACCCTACACTGCTAATACGGCCTCTCCTGACTACGCGTCGCCCACGACCGCGTCTGTAATGTCCGGCAGGCCCTCGAAGCGTTCGACTCCATCATGGCCAACGCGGTGGGAAGGACCCGCGGTGTCATCTTCGTTATACGGCTGACGCTCATAGGCACCTTCGTCATAAGAATCAGTATTTGCTTGTTCTGTAAAACAAAGTGGGTTATACAAGTTGTTTAGGCGTAATTATTATGCCTAAGCTTTTCAAACATCTCTTTCAAGGCCCTCAGACATACATCATCTTACACACTAAATGGTTTCGCCTACACATATTTCCATTTGAAGTTAAGACAGCTTGAAGTCCCATAAAATCTCACAATTTTATTCATTCTTCGCGCTTCATACATCACCTATTTATACTTATCGTCATATATACCACACACCATGCACACAGGGCAAGCATCCCGCAGTCTGCTGCCAATAGGAACGTCCCGCAGTCCGTCCTTTGCATGTCACACACATACTTTGTACTTTTATATAGCGAGCGTCCCGCAGTCCGTCCTTTGCAATGAATAAGACAAAAGGCATCCCGCAGTTTGCCTTAACCAAGATGCCCCGCAGTTCATCTTGGTATAAACTTACGTTCAAAGAATGCAGCACAGGTATCAGGACACCATTCTCCTCGCCACAACACCATGTATTGAGCTGCGGCTTGAGTTGTTTTGCCATAAGATCCACTCAGCAGCCGAAGTTCGTATCGCCCACTGGGTAGGGTACGCACGACTCGATAAGGGCCTCGCATCCCCGAGTCCAATTTACCGGTTGATTGCGAATACTTAATGACGAACACCAGATCGTCAATGTTGAAAGTTCGGGGCGGATGTCTGTTTCGGTTGGAGACGGCATCTTGCTGTGATTGATTTCGCTGCAATAGTTCGTTCACTCGATGTCTATGCAACTCACGTCGAGCCTCTCTGTTTGTTGCAGAGTCTTCTATTGCCACATCACGAATAAGAGACCGAATCACTGGTGTCGTAGCATCAGTCCCGATCAGTAGATTTAGTGCAGACATTTGTGTCGTCTTCTGCTTCGTGATGTTAAGTGTTAGTTGCAATCTCCACAAAGTCTCGGACCAGGCGGCTGCTCTGTGGTTGACTTCGATGCGGACCATGTTAAGGACAGTTCGAGCATATCGTTCGACCTGACCATTTGAATGGTGCATCTCAGGCGTAATATAGTGAACTGTGGAACCAATCTCGCTCAAAAAATTAGTAAACTTAGATGATTCAAACATACGACCCTTATCTGTTACAGTTAGTTTAGGTACACCGAAAAGAGAAATAGCATTTGTGAAAGTTCTTAACAGTTCGTCAACATCTTGTCTATATATAGGATAGAGTAAAGTAAATTTCGAAAACGCATCAACAAACAACAAAACAAACTTATAACCGTTAGATTCTGGCAAAGGGCCCAGTACGTCTAAGTGAATAGTTGAGAAAGGTATTTCAGGCTTTTGCCAAGAAGTAATATTCTGAAGGGGAGCTCTTGGTACTCTTTTCTTGGAAATACAGGTCAAACAGTGGTCAATATACTTTTTTACAAACGGCCTTAAGCCCGGAAACCAGAAGTGTTTAAGAATAAGGTCTAGAGTCTTGTCAAAGCCAACGTGACTATGTTCATCATGGAACACGCGAAGTAGACTAAGACGGTGTCCTTTGGGGATATAGCAAAGTAATCTGGACTCTTCACCTACCGGATTGTATTTGTAATACAAAACATCATTTCGCAATACATATCGGTTAGAGTCGAGATTACCCTCATTTAAACGTTGTATAAGTTGTCGTGTCTCATCGTCTGCGCTTTGTGCTATCTGAGCCCAGTTGCGAGGTTTTGTTATATTATAGACCTCTGCGGGGGGGTTTCGACTTAAATAATCCGCATGAGACATCATAATACCCTTTCTATATTCGATGTTGAAATCAAAGTCTTGAAGGTAAATCCACCAGCGTGCTACACGCGGGAGCAGGTCTTTTTTCTTTTCAGTGGCTTTGAGAGCATTGCAGTCCGTCACCAACTTAAATTTTATACCAATTAAATAATGTCTAAAGTGCTGCAATGCTTTCACGACCGCCAAGGTTTCCAGTTCGTACGAATGATAACGACATTCTGCACCCTGAGTTACCTTACTAAAGTAAGCTACTACTCTTTTATTGCTTCTCTCGTGAGTTTGCATGAGTATTGCTCCATAACCTATGCTGCTCGCATCCGTGTGAATTTCGGTGGGTAGTTCAGGGTCAAATATTGCTAAGACCGGTTCCGTAGTTAAACAAGTAATGATTTCTTGACGGACGGATTCTTGGGCAGGACCCCAGTTAAAAATGACGCCTTGTTTTGTAAGCTCTGATATGCAACGGGTTTTGGTGGCATACCCCTTAATATATCGCCTAAAGTAACCTGCAAGCCCTAGAAATTGACGTACCTGTTTCACATTTTTTGGAATTGGGGAGTCTACGAGAGCTTTTATTTTAGTAGGGCTCGGTCTAACCTGACCTCCACTAATAAGTCTACCCAAATATTCAATTTCAGTTGTTAGAAATACGCACTTTCGGAGATTAATGGAAAAACCCGCTTCTGTCAAAGTTGTAAGTACCTCACGCAGTAATTGGATACCCTCGCTCACCGTTGCACTCATTAATAATACGTCATCGATATATACCAATACGTTACCAGCTTCTATATGTTTACTGAGAGTTTTATTAATTAAACGCTGGTAAACGATAGGTGAGTTACTGAGACCGTAAGGCATTTTTAGGTACTCATAGTGACCGTCCGGGGTCACAAATGCAGTCTTATGGACCGAAGCAGAATTCATTTTAATTTGGTGAAACCCAGTGGCCATATCAAGTGATGAGAAACGTGTTAATTTTTTTGCACCTAATCGATCTATATGATCGTCTATAAGAGGTAGGGGGTACCGATCCTTTACCGTTATTCGGTTCAGGGCCCGATAGTCAACGCACATGCGATCGGAACCATCCTTCTTTTTAACTAAGATAATTGGACTTGAGTATTCGGACTCTGACTCCCTAATGATCCCTTTTGAAAGAAGATCGCCAACGATCTCACGAACCTTCAATTTCTCCGCTAAGGAAAGTTTGTACGGTCTATATACAATTGGCGCATCACTAGTGAGATTAATGTGCATTTCGCCCGTTGTTACCGTAGTGGTAGCAGTACCAGAAATAAAGAAATCCGAGAAATCGTTGACAACCTTCATCAAATTACCTAATTCGTCGCCTTCAAGTGGTGTTTTAATCGAAGCTGCTTTGACCACATCTATAGTATTAACCCTTACTACTGGCCCTGGCGCGTGCGTTAGATACTGCCTATCCCTACTCCTAACATAAATAATTCCTTCCCTATTTAGTATGTCGGTACCAACTATTATGGGGGTGGACATGCAAGACGACGGCACCACTACCAGGTCCGCTTCTATTGATATTTCGCTAAACTCGAGCGTAAGAGTGACATAAGAGCTTGCTTCCACTTCCTGATTACTTAATCCCTTCAGTGTACATTTAATTGGCTTTAGGTTATGTGAGAAATATTTGAGAGCATCTGAAGAGATTAAAGACACATTTAGAGCGCCACTATCAATTAATACGTCAACTGGTATACCCTGCACAACCGCGGTTGTTACATCGCGATTGTTACCTTGACTAGTGTAATCACTACAAAGATTTACGTTTCTTTTCTGTGGCTGTGACCTGACTTTTGCGAAACAAACTTCTTCTGTGTGGCCCGCCTTTTTACAGAACGTGCAAGTTTTAGTTGGCCTCTGTTCAGTTTCAGTTGGTTTAGTTCTGTTGGGACAGTGATAACTTCTATGCCCTAGTTGATTACAATGAAAACATTTCGGTTTCGTAATTGCATTAAAATTTCTTTTGGGCTGAAATGATGACTGTCCCTTTGACAATAATTTGTCCCTAGGTTTTTGATAAATTGACAAGAATGAAACTATGCTCTCTGTAGTCAATTCAGCATTAGATGCAGCAGCGCGCACCTGTGCGTCATTAATACCACGAATGACAATTAAGGTCATTAGTTCGTTGCTTAGTCCCTTCACTATTCTTAAACGCAAAAGAGTGCGTCGGGCGTACTCGCTATATGACATGTACTTGTCGGAGGTTGTGTTCATGGCTTCGAATAAAATATTTGCGTAATCAAGCTTTCTAGGACACAAAGGTTTGAATTCGCGTTTGAAGCCACTCCACGATCTGTCGCTGGTGACCCATTCGTTCAGCCACGTTTTGGCGTCACCCTTTAAGCAATTCGCAACACGTGACAAACATTCACTGTCACCCCATTTATTCGATAACTGAGCGCGGTCAACCTCCTCGCACCAAACGTCAATATCATGCATAGATGGATCAAAATTGGATACGTAATAGTTACTGGGACGCGTTGGGATAACGGATTGAATAACGTCAACGAAAGCCTGCGCGGCCGTCGTGGTAGTTTCGCTATTGGGTTGCTCCCGAGATGGGGTCGTAATATTATTCTCGATCGCATCTAATCGAGATAAAATCGTATTTAACGTACTATTAAGCGTTGGGCGTCTATTGGCTGAGCTACGATCACTATTTGAGTCAGAACGTAAGCGAGAGGTTCGTCTATGTCTCGAGCATGAACGTCGCGATCGCGAAGTAGAATCCGAACGCGAGCGTGAACGACTTCGTGATTCGTTCCGAGGTAACGATGGGGTACGTGTACGTCTACGAGACCGACGGTGAGACAAGTAGTTACGTGATCGTGAAGGAGTACTGGTACGTAAACGGATCCGCGACTTTTCTTCGGGTAGTTTTCGAGACAAACTACGCGACGTATTACGTCTACGATCACGCGAACGGCGATGCCGGCGTGATCTGTTCCGTGACTTATGTGAATTCGGCATATTCAACAAAATAGATCAAGATCACAATAAAACAAAAATATCAAATAAATAAAACGAAAATGAGGGTATGCTTGATTTGTCCGCTCAGGTAAAATCTCCGAAGACGAACAGTCAAGGCAAAGGGCCTGGACTATCCCACTTCTGATTTTAGGAAACAGGTACAATTTTAATTTAAAAAAATAACAATTACACAACGATTTTATAATTCTAGTAATTAAATAATTATTTCTTATTCTATATCGTTCACAAATTTAAACAAAAACTACCTTAGCACTAAACAATGAAAACATAACGCGAAAAGGACAAATCAAACATTTATACAAATTAGGTATTGGTACTCACAGATCACACCGACAATTGCAATTTTACGCCGATACGTTACAGAGCAGAGCTTCCGCTCGCCAACGAGTCCCAGTGAGAAGTGCCCCATAGGGACAGATGTCGTTATTTATAAGCAAATATCCCTACCACCAATCTAAAAGTACCCTACACTGCTAATAGTATATTATTTTATCACTAAAACTTTCGCAAGCATTCAGTCAGTCATTCATTAGTTATATGAAACGGTTTGTCACTTACGTTAACAAATTCGGGAATATGGCATCCGAGTTTCAGTACTCTTTCCTCTAGATGTATTTTTTTCACCGCTAACGCATGTTTAAATGCTTGAAACAAGTATAAGTCAGAAATGTGTGATTGAGATCTCCCAAGTTCTCAAGACCTCTGAAACACTACACCGCAAAGTTCAGAAGATACCGGGAATAAGGGAACCGGAGTTTCCCGAAACATGTTGAGCTAAACTCAATGTTAACAACGTAAGTGACAAACCGTTTCATATAAATAAATACATTTATATAATTTTTTTAGCATCCGATGAGGAAAAAATGCAGATCATTTCTTTTGATAAAGAGGGTCAGGTTGCAGTAATTTGTCCAGGAATGACATATGCTCTGGAACATGGACCAGTAGTACTTATAGCATATAAAGGTGGAAAGGTTAAGTATCTTTTTGTACTTTTATAATATAGAACTTAATTGTGCTCCTTTTTTATACCCTTTAATTTACGTAGTCGTACGTAGGGTTTTATTAAACTATATTTTTTTATTCTCCATTTCCCGATCGGGATTATTTTTTGTTATTTATGATGTTGGCGACATTTATAATTTGAGTAGCATCCTGTTATTTGAGGTTGGCAGGGCTGATATGAGTAGTATTTCTACTTTCTTGAACGTTGGCCAACTGATGAACATAAAATCAAGGAATGTGGGGATTGCATAATAAATACGCCGTCACGACAGAATATTTATTGAATTGCATCGTGGGTATTCCTAGCAGCAACTCTGAAGGTCTGATTCTAAAGTATAACTCCAGGAGGATCCTGTCAAGTCGTCATACTGTTAGTCTGCGTATAGACTACAACTCTTTTTTTTTCTGATTTATTAATTAACATTAGACTACAACTCTCTTCGTTTTATAAATTAACACTTTATAATCTAATATTCTAATGTAATGTTCGTTTGTTATCAAGATTTTAAACTATCGTAAGATGAACCGTAAGATACTACGGCTCTCTGAAGGCAGTCCCTGATTGGTCGGTCTTACAGTAGGCTGTTCTGTAATATATATATAATAAAAATAAAATGATAAATAGATTACTAACAATTTTAGATATTTGTAATGTGCTCGCCAAGACCTTCCTTCTGATACCAAACACGTGATGATTATTTCAGTCAATTTTTTTTGGAGGTTATAATCTGGGGTTTAACATCCGTATAAAATTTTGGTCACCTCATTCATTGAAATCGGTTTAGTAGTTTAGGCTAAAATGTCTTGTAAGTTACTTATATAGAATAATAATCGGATGATGATGATGATGATGAATTTCATAGCTCTGTTTTTTTCTTTCATGATAATAATTCAACTGTATATCTTGATTTCTTTTTAGATTGACATTCATCTTACAACAAATTTGCTAAATAATCTAACTACGCCGGAGTTGTCCTTCGATTTGAAAAATTATTCACAAATACCCGAACGTGAACATGAAATACTTGATATGGACGTTCATGAAGGGACTGATGGCCATCATTTGTTTGTTGCGACGAAAACGGATGTTTATGAATTTATTTTAAGTGTTAATTGATTTTTTAAAGTTTATTAAATGTTATCAGAAAATATACAGTATTTTATTAATCGTACTTCATCTTTTGAGTGTTTCTACTGCACTCTTTTGAGAAGTATTTTAGTTCCTTGTCAATGAACATATATGAGGAATGCTGTTCGGCTTCTTCCATCTAATATATAAAATTCTCGTGTCCCCCAAAACGGTACATTCGATTTTTATGAAATTTTGTGTGCATATCGAGTAGGTCTGAGAATCGGTCAACATAATTTTTTATACCCCTAATGATAAGGGTGACCCACCCTAGTTTTTTTAATTTATATGGTAAAACATTGTTTGACGGCTCAGCTCGTATTAAATATCAATATAAAAAAATCCAAAAAGTTTACATTAGTGTACATTACTACTTAAAAAATTATGTACTAATTTTAGGGAGGTTTAAGTACATTTTTTTAAAATTTTATGATTCAAGAGTGTATAAACAACCGAATATGTCTCAAAAAGGATAATGAATGCAAAATTATCTTATAGTTTATTTTATATAATTTATTTTTTACAAAAAGATACAACTTTTAATATACATTTGAAACGTATTTATAAGAAAACCATATGGTTAAAAACTATAATAGAATACAACACATTTTAATATATTTTTTCGACAATTATAAATGTGTACCAGACACAATACTTTGCCTAATTGATATGTACAGTTTTATATTACATAATAGGGGGGTTCAGCGTAATTTACTAAGTGTGATCCCCAAATTATAAAATAACTGGCGAGATGACTAGAGTCGAGCACTCCACTATCATATCATCGTACCTAATGATATCTCGTGACCATTCCATCTACGTTCGCGTAATGCGAAGCAGTCTAATGCAAACCATTAAGAATGGTAAGATGAGTTTTAACGGTCAGTGGCGTTTGGATTTGTGTATGAGAACCCTCTAAAGGGCTCCTGGTCCATCGACCGTAGCACTTGAGGTTCGACGGCGGTGAGGCGAGGGCGCTCGCCGGTGAACGCTCGGTCGAAATATTGAGTGTCCATTGGATGTCTCTGTAATGTGAAAAATTGACGTTATGACTGTTATGTAGAAAAAGAAAACTCAAGAATTATCTTCGCTTTGACATTAATAGTCATTAATCGTCTGGGATTACATCCTACATGGCTAATTTAAGTAATATAGGTAAAACTATAATTAACAAAGTTAAACCATATAAATTTCATCAAAATGAGGGTTCAATGATCAACACACGTATTATATATGTCACTGTGAAATCGTTTAAACCGTTAAATTATAATATATCTCGCGATAAAGCTGAGCCGAGCGCTCAGCTGAATGATTATACCTTTGTAAAACAGACTGATGTAAACAACGGCATTTTGAAAAGAGCAACTGTTGAGTTTCTTGCTAGTTCTTCTCATCAGGAAACTGCTTTCCAAACTGGTGGTAGCTTCAGACAAACTGACTGACTGACTAATTTTGATGTGTCAAAAGTACTTTGTAAAAAGTCTATTTGAATTAAAATATTTTGAGTTTGAGTTTGATATTGTGAACTGTCCATAGATTATGAACCGTAAGATATAGCTGTCTGTATGTGATCCCTAAATGGTCTGTCTTACAGTAAGCTAGCAGATAAATCAAAGAATTTTATTCATGCCAGCCTTAACGCAGTACTTTTCTGTCTTACTCCTAGAGTGTAAATAAAAAGCGGAGAGGAGCCCTCGCCCGACACAATATGAAAACACGTGCGAAGCTGCGAGGACAAGCGTATATTTTCCCACTGTGTCACGCAAGGGCGAAGGGGTTACCCTTCTCAAAGCGCCGGAGACGTCAAAGAAGTAATTAAGACAATATTTTGTCTATACTAATTTTTTACTATTTTCATTTCAAGCAGCAGTGATGGCCCAGTGGTTGAGACTTCAAGTCTTACTCGGGAGGTCCGAGTTCGAGTTTTCTGAGTTATGTGTGTTTTAAGCAATTAAATATCACTTGCTTTAACGGTGAAGGAAAACATCGTGAGGAAACCTGCACTCCTGAGAGTTCCCTAAAGTTCTCAAAGGTGTGTGAAGTCTGCCAACCCGCACTGGGCCAGCGTAGTGGACTATAGCCTAATACCCTCCTCATTCTGAGGAGGAGACCCGGCTCAGCAGTGGGGCATTGACGGGTCGTGATTATGACTATTTTCATTATGCCCACTATAATAGTTTTGTAACTCTATAGATTATATTAGTTAGATACATTCATCCACGATTTGACGGTTTCACTTCGATAGATTATAATCTAGCGAAAATTAGTTCGTTAAATTGTAAGCAGTACGTTACGATTCATGATCTATCGACAGTTTGCGATACCGCGAGATTATAATCTAACGGTGTTGAGTATTTTACGGTGACATATATGTCGGAGAATAGTAAAAGATTATCGAATAATCGAATCGTTATCGCTATCTGTGGCGTTGGAGTAGGGTAGTGGTCACTTCCGTTGTTTTGACAGTCTCGACCCTCGACCCTTTATATATCATCGACCGTCTGACTGAAGTCTTAGTTGTGCACGGTCTATCAAGAAGTGAAGTAGTCTCTGAATAGTGAGTTAGTGCTAGGAGTGCTGTCCAATCAAGGTCACGTGAGTAACTTACAATCTAGTTGCCACGTCTTGTTAGCTTAGGTTTATGAGAGTTTAACCTTGGGTTTAAACAGAGAGTCTGAGCAGTGGAGGCGAGTGTCGTGATCACTTAAAGGATGTCCTTAAGTCTACACCTTGGTCACAAGTCCAAGGCACTGCTTAGGTTTCTCTCATAATTGTTAGAGATCGTGTTTGATAATTTATCGGTTCAGTAGAAGTATCTACGTCGCGTTTACAAAATAGTCGGTTAAATATCATCACCCCCTTTTAGTGTTCTCCATTATTCCCCAGCTTCCTCGTTCCATTTCCTTCTCATCATTTAAAATCCCCGACATATATATGTGTATTATACAGAGATGTGACATTTTTCAAATACTAGTATTTGAAATACTAAATACAAAATACCCATTTCCATTTTGTATTTAAATACTTTTGTATTAAAAGCATTTTGTATTTTATTTGAAATTCCTTTTAAGACATATTTTGTATTTGCAAAATGCAAAATACATTTTGTCATCGTCAATAAATGAATGTGATAAACTATTCTCACTATGGCAATCAATACTGAATTGAATGGTAATAAAAGTCCGCTAATTTAAAATATTTTATAGTCCGTCTAAAATAGTTTAATACGGATAACCAGCTTCTACGGTGTACAAGGAACACACAAATTGTAGAATCAGGTCTAATATCAGTTTATTTTCATAAATACTTTGACATAATTAAGCTATCGGGCCCCCTAATTCTTTTTAATTAGGGGTCATCTATTAATTATTTGTATAATATACTTGATACTATATGACGTAAAATGAACGTGATTGTGTCAAAAAAACTTAATAAAAAAAATAAGGGAAAATTCTCTTAAACCCATAAAAGTATTTTATTTAAATGAAATATTTTGAAAATATGTATTTTGCATTTAGTATTTTAAATACAAAATGAAAAAGTATTTTGCATTTCAAATTTGAAAAAAGTATTTGCATTTAGTATTTGAATACTTTTTATAAACTATTTTGCACATCTCTGGTGTTATATTAGAAATGCTTATTTTTTTTCATCAAGACTGACCACGCGTGGTTTGAATGGCGCTTCCAGTTCGCGTCTTTCGAGTCGTTCCCAGTTGATGGGTTGGAAGAATGGCTGATCCCGGATGTCGCCGTGCATACACTCCGCGCCGCCGAGGCGCGTTCGAGCATCCTTATCTAAAAGCTGTAAAATATATTTTATTATAATTTAACAGTTACACAGCCTGAAAATGCAAACAGGGTTAAATTTACAAGAAAATGCATACCCTAGTCAATATGCTTAAAGCTTCTTTGGACAGGAATCGCGGGTATGATGGCATCTCGTTGCAAATGGACCAAAACAGCTCGTCTTCATCACAACCACTGAACGGACTCTGCCCGATCAACATTTCGTACAACAACACACCGAAAGACCACCAATCAACTGTTTGACTGTATTTTAGGCCTTTGATTATCTGAAAAAGTTACATTGATTATTAAATTGCGATCGAAAACTGATAGTCTAGTCGACACGTTGAGTCTAAAAAAGAGATACTGTTCTTAATTTTTTTTTAACTTTTATGGGGTGATCTTATTAAGTTTGTATATAAGAAAGGCTCCACGATGCGAAAAATGTTTACGACAATTATTTAAACATTTTTTTTCATTTACAATGAAGATGGAAGTTCGAGAAAATTTTGTTAGTTAACGATCGTTTAACTTGTTGAAAAATTAACTTAAGTAAAATATCCAACGGGAATACATTTTTTAAAGTACACACAAACTCAAATACACCATAACTTTTTAAAATTAAAAAAAAATATTCAATACCTTAAAAAAATTAATCAATGTGTCGTACTCGCTTTTGACGCCGCACATGAAACCTAAAACTGTCTCCACACAGACCCATTTACAGCGTTAAATTAACATTATAAATAATGGAGATAGAATTCCGGAAAAGTTTATTTGAAATTTCCTCCTATTTAAGAATCTTTTTTTGTATTTTCTAAAATATTAAGTCTATGAAATATTGACAAAGAACAGAATCCACTTTTTTTATCTTTATAACATTTGCATTTTTTTATGTGTATAAACGTAATTTTACCCGTGAGGGGACGGGTTAGAATACTATGCCCCTCTGCCGCTGGGAGAGCATCTCGTAAGAGCCGAGTAACTCAGCACCCCCTTGGTGGTAGAGGATCTGTTCCCCGACTGGCTTGCGACCACCAGCATGCGAATCCGACCGTCCGTCACGTCACTGTCCGTGTATAGACGCGTTCCGGTCGAGCCGCATGTAGGCCAGACTTACCCTTTCCTTCTCCCATCCCATTAATGCTGCGGATCTAGTGAACTCTGGGCTCTTGCTCAGGGTCCGCTGAAACCGCAGCATTGTTTTCTTCATTCTCCCTCCCCATAACTTTAAGGATGCAGCGCATCGGCAAAACAAGAGGTCCATGGGCGATGGTGGCCACTTACCATCAGGTCGACCCTCTGCTCGTTTGCACCTTATCTACCATAAAAAAAAATACACGCTTTTCTAGGCGTGATTTCAAATCCAATGAGCTATCACACACAATTTTAAGAGCAGTATCTCTATTTTAGACCATTTTCAACTTGTCGACTAGACTATTAGCAGTTTTGTGCTTTATGCTTGAAAGTTTTTTTAGCTTGTATACATAGACATAAAATTGTAAATTACTTCAGGTGCCATATAGTCCGGGGTGCCGCAGAATGTGTCCGCGGTCTTGTCTAGGTATATCTGCAACTTGCACATGCCGAAGTCTGCTATCCGTACGTGCCCGTCGAAGTCCAATAAAATGTTGTCTAATTTTAAATCCCTGTATTTAGAAATTATTTATGTATAAAATAATTATGATACAGACGGCTACAATGTTCGCCATATTGGATTTAAAATTATTTCATTAAGCTATAAATTTGCATGCAAAAAATTTAAACTCAATCCTTTGTGGATAATCTCTTAATAGGGTAACAGCACCAGTGGCCAGCCAGGAACCAGTGGTCAGCCTTTTGCGTCGTTTATTGGTCATAAATATCGCCATAATTAGAATAAACGAATTACGTGTAAATAGAATTAAATAGAAACTTTGATTCCTCATTGCTTAATATGCCACTCGATAGGTGCAGCAGGGGATCAGGAGTGAGAAATAAATTCGTTCAAACAGGTGACGCCATATTTATTACTTCGCGTGATGTTCTCTTAAAGATGAGCAAAAACATGTTTTACTATTAAATGTGATAGTCTTTTTTTGCAATTTGACTTTGTATTATTTCATGTATTGAATTATATTAAATTTGAATAAAAATATCGCTGATTTACGTAAATATTGGGGGGGGCTGACCATTGGGTACTAATTTTTTTTATAAAAGATCCAATGGTCGGCCCCCCGGAGCTGCTCACTGGGATTTTGAATTATTTTTAAAATTGCGAGAAAAGGCGGCCATTAGAACCGATAAATTTAAATTTTTAAATTTAGTAAGGCATGTCCTTTCATATTCCTCAAAAAACCCAATGGTCAGCCGCATTAAACATTTATTTTCACGGGGCTGGCCACTAGGTGTTGCCGATCCAGTATTCAGCCCCGATCTAGCTAGGTACAAACGAAGATACTGTTAATTGACCCACCCCTAAACTTTAATGCGTTGCGATAAGGTTTATGTTCGTTTGTAAATGTACACTTAAAGTGTGTAACCCATTTAAGTGCTATTATTAAGGACGTTGGTAGACTACGTTTTAGTTTTACCTGAAATAGTTATAAAGTGTTATTAAGTTATTTGTATTTCAATAATTGAAAAGGTACCTATGTAAATAACTTTTGGTAAATAATTATGTATAGGTACTTTTTTCTACTACTTTTCTTCTACTCAGCCCAAAATGCCGCCAAGACAAACGTATCCGCCGCCAGAGAAACTCTCTTCCGCCATAGTAGCCATACGAAACGGAATGCCGATAAGAGAGGCTAGTAGAACATTTGGAGTTCCTCGAAGTTCCCCATTTTAAATCAAGCAGAAGAAGCTGCACTGGTGAATTGGTGTCAAAAATTAACAAAATGTAGGTTTCCCTTAAATACTGACAATTTATTAAATACGGTCCAAGTAATAATAAAGACCGACCGATTGTAAGAATACTTTTTGCTACGTATTATTAATAGATTTGCTAGTGACCCATTTCTCTTTCGTGTTATGTGTAATAAACCTGAGAGGAATAATATATAGGTATGCATACATACTAATGTCGTTAATTTTTATATAAATAAATTTTTATGTCTTTATGATTAAGTTCTAGAATATAAGAACCCAAATAAGTACTGTGATTGTTTGTTTGCAATAATATTTCTGTCAGGTGATTTTTTTTTTGTGTTTTGAGAATTTAGCTATAAGAAAGACTTAAATAATATCGTAGCTTTTTAATATAAATAATGCTCATTTTGATCTCTTGCTTATTCATAGTTATCAACGGCTGAATACTGGGTTCATCGAGGTTGATTATTGGATTTTAGAGGCTGGCCACTGGCAAAAAAGGCCATTTTTTGTTTGAACTTAAATATATATTTTATAAAGAGAAAGATTCTTTTTAACATATGATGTTTAAAAATTGTAATAAACAATTAATGCAGTCATGTACTACGTTTCATTATCCGACGCATCCTGGAAAAATGCCACCTGTTCAAACTTCAAAAAGTTATGAGGCTGACCACTGGTGCCTTTACCCCATACAAGATTCTCGTGTCGCGGTGTTTGTTACCAAACTCCTCCGAAACGGCTACCGATTTTCATGAATTGTGTGAATATCGGGTAGGTCTGACAATTGGACAAAATCTTTTTTTTATACCCCTAAGTGGTAAGGGTGGACCTCCCCAATTTTTTAAAATTTATATGCTAATACAACGTTTGCCCGTACAGCCAGTTTTGATATAAAATTTATTTATTTATTAAGGCCACCAACAATATATACATTATGACATTTCTGTGAGTTTTATTATTATGTAAGACTTACAAGGTAAATGCTATATTAATTATGGGTGGCGACGGCTTGCTTATGCTAAGACTTAAAAATTTAATAAAAACTATCTTCAATTAAACTAAGTAGAATAATTTATATGATAATGAAACTAAAATAAAAAAGTTAAAACATAAAAAAGTAAAAACTAAGAAACTAACAACACTTAAATATATTTTTTTTAACTTTTTGTATGTATTTGAATAATATATAAACACAATAGTTGTTATTATCTATCTAAATTGCATAAGATCTTGCAAACGGAAGAGTTAAATCCGAAATTTGATCAGGGCAAAAAAAAGTAAACGTATTTAAAGATACCTGTAAACAATTCCCCTTTTATGAAGGAATTTAAGTCCTGACACGATTTCAGCTGCATAAAATCGTGCCCTCGCTTCCGGAAAACGTCCGCTTTGTTGTATGTGGAACATTAAGTCTCCGCCATTCAAGTACTCCATTACGAAAAACAGATGCGACTGAAAAAATAATAATATCACCTTCATTTACAAAACAATATTATATCAATTTTCAAAAAAATTTAGCATAAAAATAGTGAAGAGGTCATAGTAAACAAAAATTTTGATAAATATTAAAATAATAAAATAATTTTAAAATACTTACATCCGTCTGAAAAGTAGCAAACAAATGACACAAATAAGGGTGATTAGTACCCAGAGCGAGTACTTTTCTTTCAATCAAAGTACATTCAACATCATCGTCTTCTAATACGACGTCTTTTTTTAAGCACTTCACAGCGTAGTAATATTCGGTATCCCGTAACTCAGCAAGCATTACCTGAGAAATAAAATGACTTAATTCATATTACTGTAATTATTGACAATCTACTTTATATTATCTTAGATGTGATTTTTGATAATTCATTGATCATAGAGTGTCGAAGTTAATTAACTTCGACTAAATCAAAATGTTTTTATTAATATCAATAATAAAAGATGTTCTTAAATTGCTTAGTGAATCATAAAACTAATTTAACACTAAAAATAGATTAATACATTCCACGTTCATATAGCAGCCACGTGCACAAGGAGTGTCAGAAATATGTGTAATACCCCACGCATTTTTATTAAGTACTCACTATATACAAATAATATAATAGACTGAGTATTAAATACAATATTAATAAGTATTTAATTATTATAATTTAACGAGCTTTCACTTACTTCCGCACACACTTTTTTACCGTATATCTCTTATATATAAAATTCTCGTGTTCAATGTTAGTTAACATACTCCTCCAAAACGGCTCGACCGATTTTTACGAAATTTTATATGCATATTCAGTAGATCTGAGAATCGGCTACTATCTATTTTTCATACCCCTAAGTGATAAGGGTGGCTCACCTCAAATTTATATGGCATTACAATGTTTGCCGGATCAGCTAGTTGGATATAAAATATTACAAATAAGAAGACATTTTATTGGTATATCGTAAAGAGGATTAGTCAAAGTTTTCAATGAGCAGCATGATTTTTCGGACATATTCAACAATTATCGTTATATTTCAACCAATTTACACAAAATCTTTACAAATTATATAGGTACCTCAAGAAGATGTCTATTGGTGAAAACGCATGAAAATCCGTTCAGTACTTTTTGTGATTATCGCAATCAGACATACAGACAAACCTGGCGTGTGCTTACTTTGTTTTGACCGGCAAACTTTGTTTTGCTATATAAAATTAGAAAAATTGTGGTGGGCCACCCTTATCACTTAGGGGGATGAAAAATAGATAGTAGCCAAGTCTCAGACCTACTGAATATGCATATAAAATTTCATTAAAATCGGGCAAACCGTTTCGGAGGAGTATGGTAACTAACATTGTGACACGAGAATATTATATAATAGAAGAGATAGTCCACGAGTAGAGCACTTCGTAAAAAAATAATGAGCTAAAAAATTGAATATACCTAATGTTTTTACCAAGTTTTTACGATCATCAAAACAAAATATAAGCTGTATTTTATTTTTAATTAATAGACCGGGAAATTCTTGACAAACGTGCGACATGTTCGTTTTCATTTTAATCCTAATAAATTAGCGCTTTCTCCGTATTTTGGCCCAACGTCAAAGGCAATTGGGCCAAGCGCCGAGGAACACAGAACACGTTCCAGAACGGTATTTATCTAATTAGATGAACACCTAGAATTTAAATTATTATTTTAAAAAACAAAATAGTACAAAAATTTGATTAATAAGAAAGAATTTTACTTAATCTTTTAAAAAATGTATTTTATTGTAATTTTAAATAGTATGATAGAAATTGACACACTTGTAAAAGTTAATCACATACAACAATTTTGCAATAAGACTAACTGGACCACCTAGACTAATTTTTATGGTAGATAAGGTACAAACAAGCAGATGGTCCCAAATGATGGACCCAATGGTAAGCGGCCACCATCGCCATTTCTTGTTTTGCCGACGCGTTGTATAATAGAGTGGGGAGGGGGAATGAATACAAAATGCTGCGGTTTCAGCGGACCCTGAGTCCACTAGATCCGCATAGCAATAATGGGATGGGAGAGGGAGGGGGTAAGTCGAGAAAGGCGCGGCTCGACGGGAAGGTCTATGACACTTGGCGGTCGGATTCGCATGCTGGTGTACGCAAGCCGGTCAGATCCCCTACCACCAAGGGGTGCTGGGTTACTCAGCTCTTGCGAGATGTTCACCCATCAGTGGCAGAGGGGATTAGTATTGTAACCCGTCCCCTCAAGGGTAAAATTTAACAGTTATTCATGGTAACATCTTTTATAAATTAGTATCCGCGGGTAGTTTTATTTAATGTTTTTGAAGTGAAACTTCTTTAGAATCGTTGTGATTTCAAACCGGATGCAACGGAAAAAACGACAGGTAAGAGACACAAATACAAAAATGTGTAGGAAAGAATGAGACAGAAATATACATACTATTTTATATTATTATATATATTCATCACATTCTTTTGTCGATTTACTGAAGTTTCACTTCTATCGTGTGTGTTTTGAGTATACAATATATAACGTTCATTCCGATAGGAATCTAGATCTGTCATCAAAATGTTGTTTGGTGGCGTGGTGCTATGCCTCGAGTACATTAACTTTATTATTTTAATATACGATAGCGAGGTCGAGCGGTGGAGGTGAGAGTTTGTGCATAGTAGACGCCTTTAAACCTTCTCCTGGGTCTCAAGTCCCAGCCACTGCTCGGCTTCTATCAAGATTACATGTTAATATTGCCCATACAAGTTTTACTGCGCAGTATAGCTCTTCTTAAGGCTGCTGTTCAGTGTATCGAAGATTGTCAGTAGTTTTGTTTTTTGTCAGTTACTAATGAACACGAGGCCGCGGCTGATGACACGTGGTCATTGGCGATCAAGTGATGTCGAGACCGAGAATAGACCGTGTATGTATCAGATGTAGTAATACTTGCAGGGCAGGTAAAGGAGAAATGCAAGTGGCAAGATGCCATTATGTTCTGCCAGATCACGTCTCAGATTGATCTTTAACACAAGTACGATAAAAAGAACATTAACAAATTCCTCTTTATGCTCCATTTGGTAAGAAATCAATGGTGCCTATAACCCGACATGATAATAAAAGTTATATTTTACGTAATATGAATAATTACTTGTGCAGTTTAACTTGATTAGTAAAATTTACATTAATTTGTGAACAAAAGCTTGAAAAGTTTTTTTCAATAAGAATACTAGCCGTATGCTTACATACGGCGAGACCAGAACAAAATTCAAAAAAACCGAACTGTATTATTGAGATCTGGCTTACATACGGCGAGACTAAAACATATCACGGGACTTTAGAAAGAAAATATAATTCTACGGTTTAAGTAATCCAAAGAACAAAATTAAAAAAAACCGAACTGTCTTATTGAGATCTGGCTTACATACGGCGAGACCAGAACGTGTCACAGGACTTTGGAAAGAAAATATAATTCCTCCGTCTTACGAATTTTCGATCAGGTTACTTGTCCTGACGCGAGCTATTTACCCATCCCAAAAAAAGTACTCAATTGCACAACGCAAAATCAAATCCATAAAAAACATTTTTATGATTTGTTTGCCTTTTGTCTTAATCGAAATTGAAAAGAGTAT
Source organism: Limenitis camilla (assembly GCA_905147385.1). Lineage (NCBI taxonomy): Eukaryota > Metazoa > Arthropoda > Insecta > Lepidoptera > Nymphalidae > Limenitis > Limenitis camilla. Next base: position 10,972,682 of record LR990230.1, on the reverse strand, counting down.
CGATATAGTTTTCCACTAAGATAAATGATACGACTAAACACTACGTTAATAAATATTTTATGTCTGCCAAAGTAGCAACAGTAATTTCGGAAAGTTCATCGTACTCAACGAGTTGAGTTGATATAAATATAATTTGACATTTCCATGCTGTCGGGGCACCGGCCACCATCAGTGACGATATATTTATTTGCCACTCGCCCGTTAATACCGCAACATTATAGTATCTGATACACAAGATTCATTCAAATAACACATTTGTTTATTACAATATCCATGAGTATTTGGAAACTTATTTATTAGATTACACCTACACTAGGTGTAAAGTTGTCACCGCCATTATGAAATAGTTTACATGCAATTTAAATCGTCCGATATAATTTACCTACAATCGTGTTGCAAGTTGTATGTTCGTTATCATTTTGTACTGAACTAGATGGGAAATGTAACTACTGTTTGTATTATAATGTTTTCTAAAAAGTTGGTTAAAGGAGTTATCTATATACATATATAAAACAAAAGTCGGGTTTGGTCGAACACTTATAACTCGAGAACGGCTGGACCGATTTTCATGGTTTTTGGTTGTTGTATGTGTCTCCATTTGGAAAATTTGCCAAAAAAATAATGGCTTTTGTAACTATCAAACATTTAATGTTCATCCCGTCGATACGGTAAACACCCCTCAAATTAAAGATAGTATTTAATTAAAGGTTTCCAATCAACAAGATATATCCACAATATTCGGATAGTGGCGTATATGAAAAAGGATTGAGATATACATATATTGGTTATCAAAAGTTAACTAATCTATACATACTACACGACATTCATTAACTGTTAGACGATACAAAGGAAGGAGCCGGGTCAGCTAAATTTTATTGTTTGTTTAAGGCAGAGTTGCGGAATTTCTAAACCTCCGATTCAACACGAATAAAATTTACAAGGAAATCTGTCATGTTTAGAAAAATATAGTAATTATTTAAATGAATAACCAATATTCATTTGTTACTTAACTTTATTAAGCTGTATCTTCCATCAATGTTATTGACAACCAGTTTTTGGAATTTAGAGAAAAGAGAGCAAAATTTGTTCCAGTGACCTACTCTCAATTGTATATTTTTGTTTCGTTGCTAAAATATATTTTGAATATCGTGACATTCTGTCATGGGTGGCTGAAATTTTGATGGTTGAAGTAAATGTAACGTCTCATCTGTATGCAGTAATCTAGTGATTTGCAAATGGATATTTTTACATGTATAATTAAATTTTCACATATATAAAAAATTGGGTATCAGTAACATTTGTCTATTTATGTCAGAGGGCACATATCAATACAAATTTTATTATAATTCTAAATATATCCAAAATTTCGGCCAATCAACAACTTAACAATGTGTTTTGTGACTGTGAAGTTTGAGACTTTAATAAAGAAAAAATTAACTTCGGATCATTATGGACAGAAATTCACGTTAGTAGACCAAGAAATTAAAAATTCAAATAAGATTTCATGTAGACCAAAGTCGAGTAATATTATTGTTTGAGGATAAGGTAGTACAAAAAATACTTAGTTTGTGTTTGATTTATAAGGACCCAGATACGCTATATACATTAGCGTAGCTAGGGGGGGCTTTCTGGGGTGGACACGGCCCCTCCCCAGAAAGCCTGGTGCCCCCTCCTAGAGAAAGCGATCCAAAATATTTAAATTCAAATAATTTAAGTTAATATTTTAATTATATATAAAAAATAATAAGAAATAAAAGCGTCGACGGCAAATGGTTGATACATGTTTACGGACGAGAAGCACAAAGAGGCCGCGAATCGCGATAAAAGATTTATTTGTGATTATAAAGCAAAGCATTCATATTTTGTCTGTTGCGTGTTTATTTATCACTAGCAGTCCCGCGCGGTTTCACCCCCGCTGTTCCCGTTACCGTAGGAATATGGGGATGAAATATAGCCTATGACACTCACAAATAATGTGGCATCTATTGGTAAAAGAATTTTTAAAATCGGTTCAGTAGATCCAGAGATTATCCCCAAAAACGTCACAAACACATAAACTTTTTTATTATGTAAATTTTATTAAAAATAACATGACTATGAATAACAGCAGTTTTATTCTCCAGCCGGCCCCTCCTGGGCCCCAGAAAAAAATACTGACTACGCCCCTGGCTATATAATAATTTATTTACTATGATTTTAAATGAATTTAATAACACATTTAAAATGAAAACTTTTAGTAAAAATTTAAAACTGAAATTTAGTGACTGGGCTACCTTAGGTATATTTAGAAGTAGAGATAAATTATATGAATTATATGGTATGAGGCAATATAATCGGGATCCAGTATTTTTAGAACGCGTTAGACGCTGTGAGGAAAGTCAGACAAATGACTGATATCAATACTGCTAGGATAGTTTACTTCAGTTACTTTCACAGTATTATGTCTTATGGCATTTTGCTGTGGGGTAGGGCCGCAGACATTGAATCCATTTTTGTACTTCAAAAGAGAGCTGTTCGGGCCATTTATAATCTTAGAGCACGAGATTCACTTAAAGATGTTTATAAAAAAATAGACGTCCTTACAGTCCCATCACAATACATATATTGTAATATTTGGTACATTTACCAGAATATCGATTCGTATTCAAAACACAGTGACAAACATAATGTTAATACTAGAAACAGAAATAAACTTGTAACGCCCTACTATCGTTTCCACAAAGTCAGTAATAGTTTCATGGGGCTTGGTGTTTGCATCTATAATAAGATTCCACAGCCTATATTAGACTTGCCACTTCAACAATTTAAAACTCGTATTAAGAAGTCATTAATATATAAAGCATACTATAATGTACAGGATTACTTAAATGATGAGAATGCTTGGAATCTAAGTGACGTTGACTCTCAAGCTAAAAGATTTGTATAACAATAATTTATGTAAACATGGCTCTTCTCAACAGAAAACTGCTTTCGAGCTGGTGGTTCAGCTTCAGACAAACTGACTGACCGACCAATTGTTGACGTATCAAAAGTACTTTTATACAAAAGTCTAATTGAAATAAAATATTTTGAGTTTGAGTTGACCAAGATAATATTTTTTCTACTACGAATTTCGTTATATTACTAACTAGATGCCCGCGACTTCATCTGCGTCTTTGGGTAGCATTTTTAATTATTTAGGCTAATTATTTTAACAATAACATACGTATAAAAACAATTACATAAACCTTACATATTTCCATACAAACTTTCATCCCTTATTCCCTATTGTTATTTTACACCTTTGTGCGAAATATTTATGAGCACCTATACTTGAAGTGCAAAAAAAAGAAGGTCGTTCGCCAACAAGTATCTTCTGCGCCTGCATGTCAACCCTGTCTACAATTATTTACGTCCTATTTTTTTTTCATTTTGAATCATGTCATATTATATTTTTGGTTTGGTGCCCCCAAAAAGGTTCCTAGCGCCTTTTCTGCCTTGGCGCCGTCGTGCACCGCATGACCTCGCACATATGGACGGCGCGTCCCTGTCAACAGCCTAAAAATAGTTTCATGCTTCTAGCTCTAAAAATGGCGATACTTCCATACAACTTTTCATCCCCCCTTTCAAATCCCAAGTCAAAAGTCAATTTTTTTTATTATGTCGGAATCCACCACCCTTTCGGAAACGACCTAAACCAGACCTATGGCGTAACAAATGCAGCCAACCAACAACCCCTTACAATCCTTTTTCGCATTAAAAAGAAGCCTATGTCCTTTTTAGGTTCTAGACTATCTGTATACCAAATTTCATTTAAATCGGTTCAGCAGTTTTGGCGTGAAAGCGCGAGAGGCAGACAGAGTTATTTTCGCTTATATAATATTAAGTAAGTATCTGATTGTTTTGCGAATACGGTATCTAATTATTATATTGAAATCTAATTATTATATAATATTATATAATTGGTATCTAATTATTATATTTGAAGCGTCAGTAACTCAGTGGTTCGGGCGTTGGATTCACGATCAACAAGTCGTGGGTTCAAATCCCGGACATTGGACTACTGGCGTGGCCCACTCCTGACACAAGCTATTTATTAGCTTACTAGGAGGGGTAAAGGGAATACTAGTAGTATGTGATCCATACTGCTAGTAATCTTATTTAAAAAAAAAAATGTAATTATAAATCTGGCACTTAAAATGTAGTGCTAATAATTTGAAGGTTTACTAAAATTAAAAGGTATGTTACAGTTAAACAAAATCATTTTTCAGAAATCAGTTAACTATGTTTATGTGGGCTTTAGATTAACTGATAAATTTTGTTAGCTATTTTCATAAATCAGAGTCCATTAGTTTTAAAAGCTAATTAACTAACCTATTTTTATTCTACTTTAGAAAATAAATAAATTGAAGACATTTTGTTTGTCTTCATAAAAATCAACTAACCCACTGTGTTTTAGCCACAAATTTATTGTTATTTTATTTCACCAAATACTAAAAATTTTACGATTGATTTTATTAGCAATGTTTCTAGCACTTTCTTTTGTGTCACCTTTCAAGTATTTAATATTACCTAGTTTTATTACTTTACCTTGAAAATTAACAATCAAGAAGCAAAATATATACGAAATTGTTCTTCTAAAAATAACATTCAAAAAATAAACTAAGAGAATTTGCCAAGAAAAAAACTGGCTTTCGCCTCAAGAAAAAGATTTAAGACCGACAGTATAGACTTGAGACAAATATCAGATGAGTGTTTACCTGCTGAAAGACGCGTAGATAAAATATTTATGACGAAGCTGTACTGCGCATTCGATTATCTTATGTAATAAAAAATACAGTTTTATATAAAGTTACTATACATTAAAAATGTATTATTCATTGGTATACGATTACATATATTTTACGAAATTTCTTTGTACCCCTTTTTACGAATATTGCGTGTACGGAGAAGTATTGAAATTTCCCTCACTTATCATACTAATATTATAAACTCGAAAATTTGTAAGAATGTATGGATGTATGTTTGTTACTCTTTTACGCGAAAACTACTGAATGGAATTTAGTGAAACTTTACAATAATCTAGCTTAAACATCAGAATAACATATAGGCTATAATTTATAATCATATAGTGTGAATTATCCAAAACATAGCGGGTGAAATCGCGGGCCGCATATAGTAATTTATAAAAGGAGTGCAGAATGCTAATATTTTTTTTTAATTATTTAATAAAAATACATTAAATCAATAAAAAATACATTACACATACTACCATGTATTTGACACACACGCATATATATACTGTTTTGTTTATTGTTTAAAATAATTATGGTCGAATTTCAACCACTAAACGACCACTAGTATCTTTTAAATAGATGACAAATAGTTATCATCTGAATACTACGTATAGGGTAAGCCAAAATTAACTCCGTCACGTCGACTCTGGCACTACACAGTACACTATATTGACAAGTGGGTCAACGGCAGAAAACAATACGAATCGAAAATACATTTATCTTAATGACGATATTATAGGAAAATGTCTCATATTGTATTTATCTATAGATATATTTAAGTAAACAGAAAAAAACCAATTACAAGATTATTAATAAATGTTGATGGTAAAACATGGTCACTAACACGGTGGTCTGTGACCAGAGGTGTGTTTTCAAAAATAGTTAATTAATACCTAATAATAATTAATACCCTGACGTGTCTTGAATACGTCACCAGTCGTCGTCATTAGTAGTGATAAAGTGCATTCGTACATAAACGTGTGTCTCAAAGCAACTATTTATAGAACTGATCTAAAGAAAGCTTATTGTAACGATGATAGCTGTTTAAAACAAAATAATCGAACTCTACAAATATAATTTTTTCCCAAAAGTATTATATAAACATCCTATAAAATTGTTACTATGATTACGTACATAGAATACTTATGAAAGAAAATTCAAATTATTTTATAACAGCAACACTAGTATTCAAAACAATTATTTTGTTTCTTTGTTTGTTGATATGTCTAGCCGTATCATTACACAAATTATGTATGGATTTTGCGATTTATACGTAATATTATCCAAGATTTACTTTAAAATTAATGCTTCATTGAATGGACTGTTAGGACAAGTTATCCTCATTTTTCCCCCGACTGTGGAGAAGCGAGGGCGGGTATATGAGGGATATGTTAGATATATACATATTAAAAATGAAGCAAGCCTAATAAATGTAAGGAGAGGAGATAGAGAATATACAATCTTTTAAGCTTCGTATGTGCATAATGGATGGCCTATTCTGACAGGAACCCAAGCAGTGCCTTGGACTTGTGACCAAGGTGTAAGCTTAAGGAGCTGCTTTAAGTAATTACAACACTTTTTTCCACTGCCCAGGCTCTCTGTTTAAACCCAAGGTTAAACTGACATAGACATAACCTAACACAAGGCTAACCTAAGACTAATCTAATAACTTACCTTGCCAAAGCTTCCTTTACCAAGCACCTTAATAAATTGAAAATCTTCGATTGTATACTTTCGGAATCTTGGAATGGATCTGGCTGGCGGAGTAAAACGACCAGTTTTTCTGAACAGATCGTAAGCCGTCGAATGTTCTGTGAAAATAAAAGCTTTTTTAATCAAAACATTCATTCCACCTTGAACAAATTACAAACATTAAATGGTCATAAATGTCTATCTTAAAATAGGTACCACGTACTAAGGTTAGATGTTGAACAAATTAAATAAATTTATTAAACGTTTTTAGTCTCTTATGTAAACACAGTTTACTAATAGCTACACATTTAAACTAAGTAGAGAAAAAAAATATTTAGCAAAGATTTGTTTTTTCTTCTTCGTTTTTCGTATTTCGGTAATTCATTGATAGTTATTATGTCATAGCACCACAATAAAGAGTAGGACAAAATAGTCTATTAGTTTAGAAAAGTCACGCGCCCTCTAAAAATACGCGGCTCAAGCATTATCAAGGTCGACGCGGTAAATATCGAAAATTTATTATCAGAAAGTTTTTAAATAGCCATAAAACAATAATAATATCGTAATCGTTTTCTATGAGGCAATGTGCAGTTTTTTAAGTGGTTGGTTTTTAGTATCATACAACCGCGCAACAACAATTTTACAACTTCCTTTAATCATCTACTACAACTTATCTGTTCTCAATAATCATGAATACACCGTAAAATTACCGAGTTTAAACTGCGAGTAAATATCAATAATTTGAAGAAAATAATGTAAAGATGTAGTTTGTTCAATTGCTACATATTGCAGAATATTTACTAAATTTCAGCATAAGTACAGTTTTATTAATAAGAATTTAAGAAGATTAATTGTCACTAATGGATTTAGAGATAAAATAAGGAATATTCGGTGACAAAAGACAAAAGAACGTGTTTCAAGAAAAATCATCTAAATCTCTAAAATAAGAAGATTGTGAATTTATATGAAAAAATTTTTTTAATGCATTATTGTCAGAAGAGATTTTTAAACATAACAACATTTACAAGTGAAAATAAGAAATTATTTCGCGTCTTATTTGATAATATCCTCTTCTTCCGTTGGCGCTAAAACTCTTTGTGGATCATGGCCTCCTCTACAACCTTCCTCCAGTTGTCACGAAACTTGGCTGTGCATCTGCAGGATCCTTTTCCATTCTCAAGTCCACCTCCACGCAATCGCACCAACGCTTTTTTGGTCTTTTCTTTTTCCACTTAGCTGTTATTTTTGCAGCTCTTGTATCCGGCATTATCTCTAAGTGAGTGGCCCGCCCATATTAAACGCTGTGATCTAACGATGTTCATGTATCCGATAAGTGCATGCAGTTTTTGGTTTAATCGTTGGCGTCAACACCATCATGTTATCTCGAGTACTTTTCTTTCAAACAAGTCAAGCCTTAATTCGACTTGCCTTATTAACTATTTTTGAAAACACTGCAATCGCACGCGCCTATTAGATAATATACGAAACGAAATTCTTCTTTATCGATTCGCTTTTCCTCGTAGTCGAGGCGCTTAATACGTATGCCATTGTTATCAACTGGTAATATAAAGCAGTAAGGGATATTCCAATTATTTTCTATGTAGGTAAAATAAGTACTAAGAATATTTATATGAGCGTAAATTCGCATTGACAAATGGAGTGGATCACTTCAGCCAGATGCAGTTGTAATTATTATTTTGCAACAGCTAATGTTATAAATAATTGCTACAATTAGTTTGTCTGGCACTGTTTTACATCAAAGTCTCGTATAAACACATATTGTAATAATAATTAGTACAAATAGAGTTTATATTGAATTTTTGAGTTTTCTAAATGAGGTAATTAAAGTAAATGAATATTTCATATTTTAGAATGTAGCATTTTTTTAAATATAAATATAGGCACTGACTATTTCGACACAAATACTTTGCAGCGTTTGTTGCTGGCAAAATGTAAAACCAACAAAAGAATGATGTTAGAACGAATTCGGGCTTACATCACCAATTTTCTAAGTAATGACGATTCTTTGTTTATTTGATTGTAGAATGTTTCTCCAAATGTTCGTTTAGTTCGAACAAATACATACGTAAATAATATGAAGAAATGAACAAAATGTTTATGCATAAAATTTGGACGTTATTGTAAGGAAAATGTCAAAGCGTAAGAATTATGAGTGACGGACATCTGGCTACAAATGTTTCCCTTATTCTTAACGATGGATACAAGGAATTCATTACTCTTCAACATGCCTATGTATGTATTCAGTGTTACTATATACACGCGCAGAAAGATATTTTTCACCTGCGATGATGTAAGTACACCATACAAGCATCTTAATCTACTGCTGCAACTAATGGTTTTTGTGTCTGCGTCATGGCGTACAAAATATTATGAACGATGTGGCCATCAATGTTATTGCTATATTTCAAATTCAAATGATAAGATGATAATGTTACCAACATTTCTATAGCCTTAATATGATAACAATTATTTTTTCTGCGTTAAAAAGTCGACTATTTAGTAAAATTAAACAGTTTAAGAAATGTTTGGTGCATCTATATTAATATATAAAGCTGAAGAGTTTGTTTGTTTGCTTGAACGTGCTCATTTCAGGATCTACTTGTCCAATTTGAAAAATTGCTTCAGTGTCAGATAGCCCATTTATCGAGGAAATATCATCACGTTAGGTCTAATAGGAGCGGACATGTGAATAAAGTCGCGCGGGTCGACTAGTTTATCCTAAACGTTGATTGCTAAATACTGTAAGTAAGAATTCTTATTTTTCACTGAATTGAAACTACTTGTAGCATATTTTGATGAGCAGTTCTTCTCTTTTTTTTCTTCATCTAGTTTTATTTATCAAAGAAGACTGTTAAAATAATTTACAAAACATTTTCGTAATATTACGGAGACGAAGTGAATACTCGTATGCGCTCCTCAAAGGGAATGTAAAGTTTATGCTGACAGAATTTACGGTTGGTTTTTACGACGGCAATAAACAAGAAAAGGTAGACCGAACAAGCGGTTTCAAGAAAATTTTATAAAATAAAGGTTAGTCGGAAAATATTTTTAGTTCATTATTTTGTATCAAGAACTCGCTTGAGAGTCCCGGAAAAGGTTTAATACGAGATATATGATAAGTTATTTTTAGGTATTATGAAAGCGATGTTAATGTGTGTTGAAATTTTATTTCCAACATTATAACAAAACTGTGTTTTGGAACGCGGAAATAAATGAGAACTGAAGTGATCTGGTATCTTAAGAGAAAGTCCTGATGCGCTTTTAGCACAGGTATTTTTAGAAGGTTTCGAAATACAATTCGCTTTTTGCCAATTGTGTCAGGAAGTGTAAATTTATTGCCTAACAACTATAACATCTCGAAATAGAGAGAAAGATAAATTTGACGATTCAAAGTAATGAAAAAGTAGATACTTACCACTAACAGATTTATTTATTAATTTGAAAATGACCATTCTAACTACTCATTTAAACATGCAGCAGGCGAAGCAAAAGAGTAATTACTTGTAGGTAGAATATAGGAAATAGAAGTTACATTGAGTTGAGTTTTTGCTAATTTACAAATATTTCCTTACCCAAGTCTTGTTCTAGGATGTCGTGGGTAAATGTTTGGGATGGTGCTGAGGCTGTGGAAGTGCCGGGTTCTCCACCTGCAGATAAATACGATAAACAAACTGCCCTAAAACTTGTAGGACTCTTGTGGGGCTCTTTTTACATTAGCTAACAATAAAAATAAACTGTGATATGTGGCAAGTTACATTATTATTAATAAAAAATGGCAATAATAAAAACATAATTTAAATTAATCGTTACAGATAATTTTAATTTTTGAAGTTGTCTCAAAAATTACAGTAGATCAAAGTAAATTATTAATTAAGATGTACTTTACTGTCAAATTGTATTATTTTCGAAAATCGATAGTGTCAGTCATGTTAACAAAATAGCCTGACGAGCAATGCCAACAAAAAGGCGGACGGTCTGGATGGATAAAAATACGTGACGTTTGAAGTCAAGCCAAATAAATCGAAGATCATCGTAACTTTCAATTGCTTTAGTCATGGAAACTGGACTGGCATAAAACTATACGATGATTAATGTGTCTGTTTCAATATCAGAAAGAAAATTCATATATTAAAATTATAATAATTATTGATTATCACGAATAGAATATCATATTTACGAGTACATCACCAATAGGTAGGTGTCTGTTATGTGATATCCAAATATTGAGCCTTATGAATTCAAATTATTAATTTAATTGTTAATGGAATAAAGACTTTATAAATTAAGAATAAGTCTATGTTAAATTGTGTAGCGATTGCTGCTATTAATCCCGTACAGGTGAGCTGCAAGTGACTGGCTTCCATCCAGACAGCAGCAGCCGCATACTGCACCCACGCTCCTCCACGATATAAACAAATACGTGTAATGCACAAACATCACAAAGTTTTACGAAAGATAGATAAGTATCTAATGTTTTATTTGATTTCTTTATAATTAAAATTTATAAAAATTAATAACACGCAATGTAGTGTGAAATTATGGTTTCGGATTCTCATAATTAATTGTTATTTAACCCACCTCTTTTTGATGTTGTTCGAGAGGCTAAAGCTTCGACTAGAAGCCGCTGGTTCACTCCGCATAGATTTGCCGTCAACTTTTCACACTTTCGATGACAGTTCACATCACAGTCTATAACAATAATTATAGAACGGATTTTCCTTGAAGTTAGGTATTGTTTAGTTACCTAATTACGTTCCTGTGCTTAAGCCATGCAAAGCAATCATGCATACGTGCACCTTATTCTAAAAATGGGGAAAGAAACAAGGCTATTGACGGCTCATATTGTTTACCTTTTTTCACATAAAGGAATGCTGAAGGAGATGCAGGTGCCGAAGAATCGAACCCGGAGTCGTTAGATCCAGTAGAAGTTCGTCCGTCAGGAAGGTTTTCACATTCAAAAAACTCTGTTGATTCTTCACTCGAGCCTGATTCATCGTCATCATTTGATGAATCGTCAGATGTTTCCGAGGAAGATGTAGAACGAATAACTTGAGGATTTCTCTTTTGAAGAGGTCTTGGGGTAGCTATTAAAGTTATTGGTGCTTTTTCTTCTTTTACAGGTATTTTTGGTATAAATTGTACTTGTTCTTGAACACCACCTGGTATTGTAATAGGTTGATCTTTTTGTTGTTTTCCGCCTTCCTTTTTTATTGATTTCAATTTTGTGACTGAATTAAGCTCAATATTATTATTTGGAATGTTAGAAATACCGCATGGTACTTTCTGATCGTTAATCTCCGATCGGTCTGAGTTAGTAAAAGCTAGTTCTGATATCGTGCTATTGTTATTCTTAGCCAAAGAAATAGTATCACCGGTTTTAAGGTCATTCTGTTTTTTATCTGCAACTATACAACTAATAGAATTTGTTTCATTTAATGTATCTGAAATTTCCTCTACTTTATTTACTATCTGCAACTGTTTATCGCTTACATTTTTGTCTTCATCTGTTACCTGGCTTTTATGGCTATCTGCTCTTGCCAATATCTTAGCGTCATTTGATACACCTCTATATAGAATATTCAAACTTTCTTTTGAATCTCTATTATCTGTAACGTTGGGTTTTTCTAATATATCTTCTTTTGCTTTCGATTGGAGTTTTTTATCTTTTTCAGAAACACAAACAAACGTATTATTTTTCTCAGTATCAATGCGACATTTACTATCTATATTTTTTGTGTTAACTTCATTTGTTACATCAACATGCACAGAAACAATATTTGATTCCGAAACATCTTTATCTACATCGGATTCAATACTTGATGTTGAGTGTTTTTCGTCTTTATCTTTGATATTTTTTACATAAATTTCTTTAGATTTAGGTCGTTTTTCTTGTAACTTTTTAATATCTGAAATAGCTTCGTTTCCACCTGTGGTGACACTTTTTATTATTATTTTGTCTTTAACATTAGGACTTTTTACTTTATCACTTTTTTCTTTTGGTTTATTTTTATTTTTATTAGAAAGTGGAGGCGGTGATGATATAATTTTTGTTTCAAATTCACCTTTGGTTATTTTTGATTTATTATTTTTTTCTGACATATCAACAGCGTCTTTTAAATCTCTTACATTTTTATTGTCAGATTCGAATTTACTTTCTTTTATATCTTTAGATTCGTTTAGCAATTTTTTCTCTTTTTCTCCAATTTTATTTAATCCTTTACACTTATCAGTTTGGTCAGGTGTTGTAATATGAGAGCATTCTAAAGTGATTTCAGAATTCTTGTTTTTAAGTTTGGGTTCTTCTTCTTCACCAACTATATTAATAGAAATAAATCGATCGTCACACTGTGATTCCTTATAAGGTTTATCGAAATTATAACTAATTTTATGACTTTCTGAATGTTTGCTTTCTATTTCTTCTGAAGGTTCTGTGTTATGTGTATTAATTTCATAACTTTCTAAGCCGGTTGCGCCAGTAGATGTAATGCTTGATTCTAGAGATCTATCTAAGCAAAACTCTGGTCCAATAATAATATCATTTTTGAGACTTGTATTTTCATGTAAATTCTCAGCTCTTTCACTAGGTTCATCATCTTCTGGAAACCAAAACAGTGAACGTTTATTTTTTTCTTTAGATTCCTCAATTTCTTGCTTCCTTTTTATCAAATACACTGTTTCCCTTTTCCCAATTTTCTCCCAAAAATTTCCATCTTCAGGTTCAGGACTTTCTAAATTTTGTTTAGATTTAATACTTTTTCTTTTTCCTTTTAAAAATGTGGATTTTTGGTCATTACTTTTGTCACTACTAAACTTTTTAGCCTCCGGCGTGACATTATCAGTACCTAACTGAAGATTTTGTTTTATCGCATTGTTATCAATTTCAGGGGTTTTGTCTTTTTCATTACTTATTTCATCTACTGTGCTACTGTATATAATTCCTTTCTTACATGGTCTACTATTTTCTTCTACAGTTATTGGTCCTACAATAAGCTTCAGAGGAGTCGATGGTGTTGTAACCTCAACCGTTGACGTAATTTTGGTTTTAATTTTTGGTTTCATGTTTTTATTTATTTTTTTATTGAATAATTTTTTTTCTTCTATAGTAGATAGGTCTGCAGCAGTTAAATTTTTAGGAACTTCAGAAATACAATCTAATTTACAAATGCTGCCACTAGATGAACATTTTCTTAAACTTTTCTTTATTGAATGTTTTGAATCTTTTGGTTCATTAGATGAAAAACGATTGTGTAATGAATGATCTGATTTTGTCGTAGTCAGGGGATTTTCTTGAGTAGATAGTTTTCTCTTTTTTGTATTATCTACTTCTTCATTTATTAATTCTTTAGTTCCAATTTTACTTAAATCTAAAGGCGCAGTACTTAAATTCTCTCTCCTTATTAATGAATCTAATAAACAGGCTTGCTCTGCTAAAAGCTCCATAGAACAACGTCTGGCCAATTTGTTTTCAGAACTATTATCGTTTGTATGATGAGCTATAAAGTTAAGGTCATTTCCAATTGTACTCGTTGGAGATTTTTTAAAGTTTTTAGTTGTGTTTGTGTCATCTTCATCTTTCAGGGTAAATTTTTCAACTAGCTTTGCACCTAAAGATTTTTTTTCTTTTTGATTCTTATAAGTTAGATCTTCGGCTAACTTTTCTCTCCATTTAACCGGTTCTGTTTGTTTTTCAGGAAAATCTTGATTCTTTGATTTCTCGTCGTTTATTAAAATGTTTTGTGTAATTTCAACAGGCTTTCTTGGAGAATCTCTTTCTTTTCTTTTTATAGTATGAAGTCGTACTACAGTTCGGTCTCTTTTGATGGTAGTTCGCTGTGGCCCGGGCGAAGAATCGATACCAGTATCTGGTTTATCATGTCCATTATTTTTCTGAACGATTGGGCTTGTGCGTCTAGTAGGAACTAAGACAGAGCTAGAGTTTGTTGCTCTGTTACGATATTTATCTCTTGATACATCTATATCAGCTGTATTTATATTAATAGGACGTGCTGTATAAGCTGATGATATGTAATTCCTACTTGTTATTGGTACTCTTCTAGGGCTGTTTATTCTCACAGGACTAGAAGTTCCTTTTTCCGAAATTGTCGTTAACATGGGAGAATAAGCTCGGCTACTACTAACCCATCTTGAAGATATCGGTGATCGCGAATAGCCACCAAGCGATGAGTGTGAGGTGTAATTCCCACCCGGGTTTAAGTAAGATGCACTGTAAGAAGACCCGTAAGGAGACACTGAACTGCCATAACTGTACGGTGTACTATAAGTAGGAGTTCCACCATAATACATATTCGTAATATGTTCCGAAAAGATAGGCATGATTAGTCAATAACACGGATGTGCGACATTAACACAGCGAACGCGCAACGCAGACTGAAGCTGAGCGCGATTCCCGCGCTCGCGCAGGTGTGTGCTCCGCCCACCGACCCGCCCGCCTGATTGATTGATGACGCTCGTTTCTCAATTATAGTTTTTAAAATGCTTTACAAGAAATAAGCAATACTACTTACAATAAGGACAATTTCAAATATTAAGATTGTACTAATTTTCTCGAAAGAACTTAATGCATTAGTTGGCTCGCTTCTGGTACAGACGAAAATAAATCATAGTACGAAATCATTATATTTAGAGATAGCTTAGACTAAAAATATTTTATGCTCAGACAAAAACAATTCTAATGAATATAATTTTTAACTGCATATTTTAATTTAGTTTTATTCCAAATATCAAATTAAGTACGTGAAATAATCTGAAGAAAGTAACTTAAAAATATAAATTTATATAATAATATTGATTTGTAACTATGAGAGTGATATAATTGAAATGATACTATTATTTAAATTATTTGTTTGGTTTGGTACCAAATGTACGAATCTTTTGATTTTTATATATTTGTAATTCTAAAGCACACATTTGTGTTTGATGATATCTTTCAAATCCTTTGAACCCTGACAATGCGGGATTATTTATTAGATATACTTTGACATCGATACTGTTCTATAAGTCTTTCAAGCATGGATGGACTATGTATGTTGGTTAAAGTTTTATAAAACATATAAACAATAAAACATTGGCCTAAGCATGTAATTTAAATTTAAATATATCTAGTAATATTCTAATTAACAAGCCGTCAAACGGGTGTGCGTATAGAGTATAGCTCAGTATTTAACGTTGGAGTACTATATAATTATACTGTGTGACATTTTTAAAAAAATTATGCATTTAAAAATTAGAACTTGTAAGTGCTAGTGTTGCAAAGGGCTCGAGTTCTATAAAGACGGACTCGCACGATGAATCACAAGATTCGACTCATTACAACGTGACTCCGAGACTAAACGTAAAAAAATCTCAGAGCTCTCGGTAGAGACTCAAGTCATCTTCCTTTACAAATCTCTACTAAACCGCTGTTAAAATTTGGTTTCGGTTTTGTCTTAAAATACGACTACTGATTATTTTATAATGAAAACATGAAATTATAATTTTAAGTAAGAATATATACATGTCAGAAACTAGAATATACAATCATTTATAAGTATATATTGTAAGTAATCTCGGCTTTAAGACTTATTATTATTTCGACTTTATCTGGATACTGAGATTGATATTAAAATATTAAAGTACTAAAATAAAAAATACTAAAGAAAGATCATAAAGTTTGTGTGATGTTTCATCATAAAATTTTATTTTCCTTTTATAAAACAGCATATACATTTTAAGAGTATGTTCTTGTTTTCTCATCTTAATAAACTCGTAAAAATACATAACCAAGCTATTAACCAAAAAACTGTTCTAGAAAAGTTATCCTTTTCGCATTCTAAATATTTTCAATCTTTTTTGTATTTTTCTCATTAAATCTATGTTAATGATTTTTTTAAGAATAATTCGTCCGCCGCATTTTAGTGTTTTTCATAATAGATTTAGATTTGGATAATATCACAGGATTAAAGGTTTAAGGGTTATTGTTATTTTCATCCAAAGAAAATAACGCAAGATTTGACCTATAAAAACCATGATGAACACAGAAAAAACAAGTTTCTACCAAGAACCTAAATCTATACTAATATATAAAGCTGAATAGTTTGTTTGTTTGCTTGAACGCGCCTGAAAGTACCTGAGATTAAGGTACTGGTCAAATTTGAAATATTCTTTCGGTGTTAGATAGCCCATTTATTGAGGAAGGCTATATATCATCACGCTACGACCAATAGGAGAGGACGATAACGGGCACGAAGTCGGCTAGTATAATATAATCTAAAAATTAACAAATATGTTATGAATTTCGATTTTATCTCGTAAATGCGTAGCTTGCTACGCCGTAGTGGTCGACGGCCATGGCGTAGCATCGTGTCTACGAAGAAATAAACTTTTGTACTCCTATGTTCGTTGCTGAGAACTTATGTTGCTAAACTCTGAAACATATGATCATATGGACTATCATCGTGAAATTCGAGAAAAATACTGGAAATTATATAAATGTATAGATAACTTGTCAATTACTTGTAACAATTTTTGAAATTGCGTCTCACCATTTTAACTGACAAGTTTTAAATAATAATAACAATAATATCCAGCAGGGCAGCTTGAGGCAAGCTGTTGGGGAGTAGCGACCCCACGGACCTGAGCGTTCTCATGGGAAGATCTTGTGTCTCATCCTCAGCTTGCCTTTACTGGCTGGTTGTAGTGAACACTGACAACTGGCTTGCCTTAACAGAGAGGAACTTTACGTTCTAAGGATACATGTGTCATGTAAGTGGTTAGTTGACACGTGAGATTCCCCTCAGGGGCCAATGATCGGGTAGAATACAGGGTGGACATCCCTACTCTTAAATGTTGCCCCCTAGTTAGAAAGTTATAAGTTGACCTTTGACGAAGGTTCATTGAAGAGAAATAAATATAAAAACATTTTTGGGTAGAAGCCATTTGGTAATCCATAGCATTAGTTAATGAGTCCACTATCACCCCAATCTATAGCCCACCATTATTAGTTACCATATATTGCCATAGTCCTACACAAGCCCGGGATATTCCTTGAATGCGTGCATACAGGGATAATCGCCGGTTTGTGTCACATCTCATATTAAATTAAATTGTCTAAAAGGCCTATCCGCGTTGGCTACGGCTCCGTGCACACCTTGCAAAGGTCCGGGTTACTCTTGACCCGTGATTGGAAAAAACAATAATATAATTGAAGTTCTTCGTCATTAGATAAATAAGGTTCCACAGAAAAAATAAGTTATTAATTAATCATTCTCTTTGATTTTTTTTTTGTCATAATAAATGAAATAATACAATTTTAAAGAAATTGCACAGTAAAATTGTTTTATAAG
Source organism: Limenitis camilla (assembly GCA_905147385.1). Lineage (NCBI taxonomy): Eukaryota > Metazoa > Arthropoda > Insecta > Lepidoptera > Nymphalidae > Limenitis > Limenitis camilla. The sequence continues at coordinate 10,954,852 of LR990230.1, read as the reverse complement.
TTTTTACCTATTTTTTAGTGTTATGTACGTACAGTTACGATAGATAAGCATATAAGTAAGCCATTGTTCTGTAAGAACAGTACAATGTACACAGTTCCATCCATTAGTCTAACATATTATAACAAACCAGTTTTACCTTTTTATAAATGTGTGCGGTCTACTCTCTACCGTAAGCTAGCGGAGTTTCAATTTGCATTTTCATAACAGTGTTTTAAGATTTGGTTTTTTACTTTAGCCAAGTATTCTGGATACCCACCATGTCCTATTAGTGCTTGAACTAATTTTGGAGTCAGTTTTAGCTGGCTATTTAGTTTGTAAGCAATCTGAACGTCACACTCGTCACACCTTTGTTATCTTGCCAGTTTGTTCGCTTTTATATCGTTCGTCCCATTCAACTATTATCTGCCTATATCCTGCCTTATAGATTTCTTAACAAGAGAGACTGGACACCTATCATAATCTGGTGTTTCCTTTCTATTCCTTTCCAGCCGCCTGCTTGCCATTTTTACCTAGTAACATATTGAAGACCGGACCGGGAAGTTCTCTATTTATTTTCTTTATAAAGTGACAATATCATGGAATATTTGATTTTTGTCTGCATAGTACCTTAAAAATCTTCTTAGTGATCTATTACAAAAAATAATAACAAGCAAACTCGTACATGCACCACAGATACCCGAATTCAATAGAGATCTCGAACATGCACCACATATACACGAATTCATATGCATTACAGGTTATTGAGAATAATCGAAGACATAACTAACATGCGTAAATAATTCACATACATATAAAATATATAATTAATGTTACAATTAAAATTATTATAATATTTAAAGGATAGGTACATGATATGCATAATGCATCTATAAAACAATTGATCAATTATTAGCCGTTAGCCATTAGTAATTGTGAGAACTGTTTTTTTAATATTTTATTTTATACCTACTCTAAGTATCGTTAAAGTATCTTGCTTGATCGATTCACTGTGCTTATACATATACTCGTATTTATTAATGAGACGAGTTATTTGCTTTCCTGATTTGTTAGAATAGGTACAACAATAGAACAAAAAATTACTATTACTTTACTTTACACTTATTTTTTATAAGTAAAGAACAAACAAGCTGTTATCATCTGTTTTTTTTTTAGTTTCGCACAGATTCAAACACCGACAAGGCGACATAGATAAAGCTGAAACGTTATACATATATATTCTTTTAAAGAATTTTAGTCTTGTTGTTATGCAGAATGTGTTCAAATATTCGAGATTTTTTGTAAAAATAAAATTAAAGATTTAGATATGTTTATTACAAAACGAAAACAATAATATCAACAATAGAAAACAAAATATATTTAATTCAAACTATATAATTTAAGGTATCACGTGTAGCTTATGTTATCCAAACATTTTTTGCCAATAGGACAACATATTAAATATTTCACTGATTTAATTATAATATTTATATAAAATAACAAAAGTACCTTCACATTTAAGTCCTTGTTTGAAGAAACCATACAAAAGCGCACCACAGTGGTCGCAAAAGGTTGGAGACATGAACTGATGCGGCCGAAATCGATGCGGAACATCCACTTTGAACCGCTCTCGTAAGTACTGCGACAAACAAATAAAAAATAATCAATAAAACAATCTAAAATTCATATGCAGCCAAAGATTTGAAAAAAAGGATACACACCCATCTGAACATTTTACACATAATGACAGACGACCCTTTAGTAGATTTCGTAGCGACGAATGGAATAAAGATTTTATTATAAGACTCGTTGGTCCTAGTTATTATTTTAGGATCTATTTATTGGTGTCACTTTCTGTATTCGCCAACCAAGTCTTAAGCCAGTAAAAGTAAGCCGATGTATTGGACACTTAACATTATACTTCTCGTAGTTTCTAGTTAATCAAAATATTACATGGGTAATTGTGACTTTATGATTTTATATCTATAAGAAACTAGACAATAAGATATGTCCTACTTTTCATTTTTAAGTTAAACAGTTTTTAACAGAAATTTAATTTTATATATCTTCTTGATACAAAGAGTACACGATTATATTTAACAATGCCTGATTTACATCTTTAATTTAAGACAATGCAATTTAAATGCAAGTCGTATCAAGAATCATTTCAAATAAATTCATCATCGTCATCATCATCACAACCCATTAATGGCCCAATGCTGAGCCGGGTCTCCTCCTCAGAAAGGGGAGGGCGGGTTAGGCCATAGTCCACCTAGTTGGCCCAGTGTGGGTTGACAGACTTTACACACCTTTGAGAACTTTTAGGAAACACTCAGGAGTGCAGGTTTCCTCACGATATTTAATTGCTTAAAACCCTCTGACTTTTATGAGTTATGTGAGACTCATAAAAGTCAGAGGTGTGTGCCCTGGATCGAAGCAAATTCATCAAATAAATTGCTCAAATAAAATCTGTCATTTTTTGTTGTATGTATTTATTACGTGACGGAAAGTTTGATTATATTTTAATACGTTATATATTTGTCTTTAACAAAATGGAGGGTAAATAGGTCCTAGCTTCGCTAGTCTAAAAAATAGTTTAAATGTTAATAATTTTTCTGTGAAATATCCGATTTCATCATCACATTATCACGACCCGTCACTGGCCCACTGCTGACCCGGGTCTCCTCCTCAGAATGAGGAGGGTATTAGGCTATAGTCTACCACGCTGGCCAAGAGTGTGTTGGCAGACTTCACACACCTTTGAGAACTTTGGAGAACTCTCAGGAGTGCAGGTTTCCTCACGATGTTTTCGGAAGCTGTTAAAGCAAGTGATAATATTAATGGGTAAAACACAGATAACTCAGAAAAGTCAGAGGTGTGTGACTAGACCTCCCGAGTGAGACTTAAAGCTCAACCAATGGGCCATCACTGCTTGCATATCCGATTTAAATGAAACAGAGCCTAGATATTAAATAAGACCTGTGCTATATATATATAAACCTATGCGTTTTGAGCATAGAAACAACGACGGACAAACAAATAAAAATCCTATTGTTATTACAATAAAATCTATTTGTTACAATAATTAAAATACTTACCACAGTCGCATCTGAATATGCGGTGGATCCAGGACATTTTCCCAGCAGCTTGCTATGGCACCGTTTATGAACAGCGGTTTGACAAACGATACAACGGTACCCTTGTTTTCCAAATCCCCAGAGAAACTCTTTGCAGAAGGCACAGAATGTGGGCTGCCGAAAGAATTTTGCTACAAAGCGATGCCCGTTTACTTCGTGAACCCTGGAAAATAAGAAAAATATCTTTTAGCATTTTAAAACGACTAGCATTACGCGTGGTAATTAATATCTTTTCTTAATTTTAACTAAGTTACTGACCATTTATAGACACTATTATTCTTCATATATATGTACTTATGTATGTCACAGTACCTCTTATATAGTTAACTTCTACTCATTTAATAATATATTTGAAATAAGCCCAATTTGTTACAAGTTTACTATTAATGTATCACTTCTGAAACTAAATTATGAGCCAGTAAGAATTTCGATTAATGCGGATAAAAATGGTAAGCATCTGCTCTGGCTCTAGCTCTAAACGCAGTTTAGATTTTATTGCTTTAATCTTAAGTATTTTTAAAATAGCATTTTAAAAGAATTCGTTCAGTAAACAACGACGAGGTTGGAGCGTAGATTTACAGTTCTGAACGATTCCAAAGTTGTTTTTAAAGACTTGAATCTTTATTTACATATTCTAATATGTAATCAAAGTGGTAAACTTTGTAAGTTTGCTGGTGGTCTTGTTGGTAGTAATCTCCGTTCATTAGATTTATGTTAAATAAATCGTTTTTTATCCTATTCAGTAATTTTATACGACAACTAACGCAACTAAATCGAGCCGCATGTGGGCTAAATCAACCCATTAATGCTGCGGATTCAGTGAACACCGGGTTCTTGCTCAGGGTCCACTGAAACCGCAGCATTCTTCTGTTCGTTCACCTTCCTCACTCTATCTTCGAGATGGCAAGAGATATTCTCTTGTTTTGCTGATGTCCATAGGCTACGGTGGCCACTTTCCATCGGGTGGACCGTTTGTCCCTTATCTATCATAAAAAAGATCTTTTATGTAGTCTACGAGCCTAATTTATTTTTACGGATGTGAAGCGAGAGCAAATCGCTAGTTAAATATAAGTAGGCGGATTCAAAAGTGAGAGCGTCATTGAGCCAAGAATTTAGGAATGATTGAAAAGATACGTGAGGAGGCGGAGCATACATTTGTAAGACAAGCCAATGTTGTGATGAAAAAGCATTAAGTGTTAGAGTTAATTCGTTTATGATTATACACTTTTCATTTTGTGCCAATAACTCCCTAAAAAGGTACTTTGGGACTTGTAACAGTGACTTCTAGGAAACTTTTGACTTTAAACTTTTTTTTCTACGTACATTACCTATCTAGATATAAAAATAACTGAACAAATCCATTTCCCGTTTCATATTATTTCAGTATCAAATTTTAATTTAAAACGCTTACAAGTACGTTAGTTATTATTTTTAAGGGCTTGAACACACTGGAAACGATCTGTAAATTCGGTTCTCTTTAATTTTTCAAAGTAGTTTACGTCTTATTTTGTTAGGATCTTTTTAAGATATATTTTAAATCATAAGTTTGTTCGAGTAATAGTGAGCTTTGTCCAACAATGCGTATAAGTGTGTCTAGGTTTCGCCAGTAAATCAATTGCTGCTTCAATCAATCAATCAACATTGTGACAATCGATATCAGAAAAGTATTTAGGCCGAAATTAAAAGTCATTTAATTTCGGCCTAAATACTTATGATGATTCAGCTATTGTGGTTCTTTAACAACTTATACAAACATATTTAATTTCTTTATATTTACAACATAACTATCATAAACAGATGTTTTTACGATCAGTGTTATCGCGAATTTCTATCACAGTTGCATAGAGTAGGATAACTTACAATCGGTTTATTATTGTAGCGCGTATGCTAAAGGCCTAAAGTATTTAATGAGGTAGCTGTTTATGTAATAGAGAGAGAGAGTTCATCATCATTAACCGTCTGGTGCGTACCGTTTGGTGAATTCAAGAGCTATTTAGCTATACGAATGGCTGTGCATACTAGACATACTAATTAGTGGAACAAATATATGGTGCTAAAAATATAACTTTTCCTAAGAACTACTCAATGAAAAACTTCAGTGAGTAATTTTGAAGACATTAGTCGATGAATAACTGCTGCGGCTTTAGTAATCCTAACTAAACAATTTATTAAGTGTAACACATACGAGTAAAATCTATATCCGGCCACTACATGGGGGCCAAAATTTAGGTAAGGATACTTTGTAACTATGGCGGGATCCAACCATTGAGTTACGTGATCGAAATCAATCATATTATTTGTAGCTTTATAGGTTTTTAAAACGAATTAAAAATTAGCTTCTATTTATTATAATACAGAGTTCAAAAAGTACATTGAGACTTACTTATGGTGTTTGATGGCGCCGCGCCGCTGTGTAATACGCTTGCCACGTGAGCGGCGCACCTCGGTCTCGCCATCGCCACGCTCGCGACCGCACCCGCCGCCGCTTCCACCGCCTCCGCTACCGATCGCACCCGGCAACCACTGAAATAGAGAATTTTCCAATTGATTTTTAATATATTAATTGTAAATATTAAAGTTAAATGAAACAAAAATTTAAAAGTATCATTATAATATCTCTACGAATGAAAAAGTTATGGGACTTAGTTGCGCCTGTAACAATAATTCTGTTTCATGGGGCAGGCTAGCGTGTGACGTTACTTCACCTAGTTGACACGGCGCCTATACACTAAGAATGTATACATTCATTGGCGTGCTGTTATTTTCGCCGCTCGTGTCGTGTTTTGTTTATTATAATTTTGGCTAAGGCTAAAAAAATATGCCTGCAGCACTAACATAAGACGGATTTTATGAAAAAAATTCCTTCACTGCGTATATATCAATTTTATGTAAATTATCACTTTAATAAAACCATTATACTAAAATAAAAACTACACTATTCATAAATAATCAACAAACAGCTGTATGTAAAACATCTACAAGCAGCGCAAGCGCTTTGGTGCGGCGATTTTGACTATAGGTGAAATGACGTCAGAAGCCCACAATCGTTCCGCGCTAAAATACGTAAAATTAAATAATGTTTTTCTCAATCATTTATTGACGGATTTCAAATTTTTTGTCCTTTTATAGGAGTATGTTAGTGGATAGGATGAGGATTTGTACTGGACACACCCTTTTGAATAAATTTCAATACTTTATAGCCAAAGTTCAGTCCCCCTAAGTGTTTTGCATGCAACACTTTGGATGATACATACCACATTTTATTTGAGTGTGTTCGGAACGAATCATTAAGGCGGAAGATATTTTTTCGATTCCCAACATACGGGAATTGGGTGGGTGTAATATTGCATTGCATCGTTTGTCTTAGGAAGCCAGGTCATTATTACGGCTGGCCGGAAAATGTCTTCCACGAAGATGAACTTCACAAAATAAGAATGAAGGTTTTTTGCAATGTAAAAATGTTTGAATGCCATTTGTTCCCTTTCGGAGAAACGGAGTCATTAAGAAGACCAAACTCCTTAAATAAAGAAATATCAGTGGAATTTAATATTAAACCTTATTGTTAATTTTATATTCCTACCATTATATTACAAAGCTCAAAGTATATATGTTTAATCAATCACTTAAAACAGCTGAACGGATTTAATTGAAATATGGTACAAAGATTCTTCATAACCCGGATTAGCATGTTAGCTGTGTTTTATCCCGAAAGCAAATAACCTGCGGAAAGAAAGAATTTGCTCACACAAAAACCGTGTATTTAAATCAATAGAGTACATGAGAGAGTGAATGATTCAGTTAATCATTAATGGAAATTTAATTGAACTATTAACTAAGTAATAAACCATCCCACGCTTTGATGAGGTAAAATGGTGCTTTTACTGTGTACTACCGGATCCATCTATACTAATATTATAAAGAGGAAAGATTTGTATTTTTGTATGTAACGAATAAACATAAAAACTACTGGACCGATTTCAAAAATTCTTTCACCATTAGAAAGCTACATTATCCCTGAGTAACATAGGCTATATTTATTACAAGAAAAAATTAGAGATCCTTAGGAAATCTCACGAAAACCAACCCAAGGTGCAAAAAAATTTGCCATAAAATATCTTTCATCGCATGCGCTGCAAAAAGTATTGATGATAGAACAAAAAAATGTTCTACAATATTATAGAACGTATCAATATCTACAAAAAAGTCCGCGAGACCATATGTCCAACTATTGTAGTTACGTCACTATAACTACTTTTTTACATTTTAAAGTTGATAAAAATACGGGCCAGTATAGCGACGCAGCGCAGCGAGTAAAGCGGCAAGAGAGGGGGCACCGAAATGCGGGAGGGCCAATATATTTTTAAAAATAATATTCCACCCGCGCGAAGCCGGGATGGGCCGCTAGTCTAAGATAATTTGGACGAAAATTCTATCTAGATCTCGAGAACAGCACTGACAGAAATTTTGAATTACCCTTATGTAACACAAAATGACCGTAATATCCTTTCAATAACACCATACATAGACTATATCATCATGGATGACTGAAGCTTTCTAATGTTGAAAAATTATCAAAATTCATTTAGAAGTTTTTGAGCCTATACGTTACAAACAAACATACAAGAAATTAAATCTCTTTAAAATAGTATAGCATTAAATAGTAGGTTGTTGTAGGGAGCATTTAGGTGGTTCCCCCGGCTGGTCGAACGTTCGTGGAGGCGGTTTGTCCCCACCTCGCTCACTGGATCGGCAGGCGGCACGGTGTTCTCACCTACCGGCTGACACAGGTACTCAGCGGACACGGTTGTTTCGGGCAGTATTTGCATCAGATTGCCCGGAGGGAACTGACATCAGCTTTTCATGAGTGTGGGGCGGCTATAGGTACGTCGCAACACATCTTGTCTGAGTGCACCGCTTGGGGGCCCCAGCGCTATGTACTGGTGTCATCCATTAGCCTGTCCCTTCCGAGTGTGGTGGTGGCCATGCTCGGGAGTAAGGCGGGCTGGTTAGCTGTTGCCTCTTTCTGCGAATCGGTGATCTCGATGAAGGAGGCCGATGCCTCATCAGACCCAATTCGTAGAGGTCGACCGAGCGGGAAACGACGTAGAAACGCACGCCTTTTGCCACCTGATGCCACTAGGGAACGGAGAATATCCTCGTTACCAGGGACACCTCTTGGATGCGCGCAGGCCCGTTTTAGTGCGGGTCGACGGTCGAGGTATTTGCAGTAGTGCGCTCAGCGTCCTCGCAACGTTTCACTATAACGGGGAGGGTAACCGCGGAGGTTTAGTGGGTATTGCGGCGATTAACATGAAGAAACGACTTGTGATTTTAAATTAGAGTAAACATAGTAGGTATTTCTACCTAGAGGTCAAATTTTTATTTAACATAAGGACAAATAAAACAGAATTTATTAGGTACTATTTCATTTAGTTTAGATACTTATTCATTTAAAATTCTATTTTACTGTGAAAAACGGTGCAGATGCCAAAAGTTTCTGATGCAGAAATACATTATCATTTGACTATATTTTAAAAATATATAGTTAGTCAAATTGATATATAATACTTATACTGTCAACATTAAATGGAATGGCATTGACAATTTAATTATTTGTATCCTACTAATATTATAAACGCAATAAATTGTAAATATAAATGTATGTTTGATGATTTTGGAGAAACTTTACCATAATATAGCGTACACATCAGAATAACACCTAAACTATAATTTATAATGATATTGTGTGAATTACGTAAAATATAACGATAAGTGTCATGTAATTAGGAAAAAAATCTACCATCTGCGAACTATCATGGCGTGCGCCGCAAAAACCGTTGGGGTTACACGTATATAATGGAAATGTTTATCTTAAATACACCTACAAAAAACCCGCGACAGCATGAGCCATTATCGCCAAAATAGTGCTGAGTACGCGACCCCAACGCGAAACGGACAATCCTTGGGACAGACGGGAGTGCAGATGTCGGTGACGGTTGTGTCCGCAATTATTACAATTTTCCATCCCCATGCGGGTGAAACCGTGAGGCGCAGCTAGTTTAACATATCTTTCGTTAGTTACGACTTATGATTTGTGAGCTTTTAAAAAAAAACGAGTGAGTAAATAACATCGAGACACATACCCGAAACAAAATCGACATCTGTGGCGATATCTCGATACATCGCCAAAACTACGCCTGAAAATGTAGCGTCGTTAAAATTTGTTTATTTACATTTTGTTTAGTAATGAGGCGCTCTTACAACCGACGCCGAAGGGACGCTACGAGTACTAGATGCGTCAGTATTCATTAGGAAATCGTCGCATCTCAAGGTCTTTTTTATGAATTCTCTGGCATGAATCCGATTGTCACTGCAATGGTTTGTGCAGTTGTGTGATAATATTGTGAATTTGCTTGACATACTCGTAGATACCTGAAGAAGTGACTCATGCCGAAGTCTCTTACACGAAACGTGGAGCGAATCTGTTTTTGATCTATTAAGTTTATTGATAATGTCGATACAATACGTACCGACGTATCATAATTCATAGTTATTTATATTTGTAATTGTTTTCGTGGAAGCGGGAAGATATTTTATTTCATGATAAATATTGTAAACTAGCTGTGCTAGCGACTTCGTCCGCGTGGAATAGTGTCTTTGGGTAGCATTTTTAATTTTTTAAGCTAATTATTTTACAATTAAGACACATATACATATATAAACCTTACATATTTCCTTTCAGACCTTCATCCCCAATTCCCTATTGTTTTTTTACACCCTTGAGGGTAAAACTTACAAACTTTTACCAACTGCCTACAAAATAATTTTCAAGCATCTAGCTCTGAAAATGATGATTTTTTACATACAACTTTTCATCCCCTCCTATCACCCCCTTACAAAATTTTTTTTCGCATTAAAAAGTAGCCTTTGTCGTTTCTCAGGCTCTAGACTATCTGTGTACCAAATTTTATTTAAATCGGTTCAGTTTTGGCGTGAAAGCGCAACAGAAAGACAGAGTTATGTTCGATTTATAATATTAAAATTAAGGACTAATCTCGCGTTATTTTACTTTTAGTTTTTAGTAAAAAGTAACATTTATTAAATAATATTTATTGGAATTTTACTATGAGAAGACTGAAAGTAAATTAATTATTTCAATGCATAATGAGTGACAAAATATTGATTGCGAAGAACTAAGGAAGAGGTATTGTTGGTTAACAAATACTACTTTAAATACTTTTAACTAGCTGAGCCCTGCGAACTTCGTACCGCCTTAAAGTCAATGAATGTCGTGTTACAGATTAGCTGAACTGTTGACAATCTTTACGTTACTCACATTATTCTATATTTTAAAAATCTAAAATACACCATTATCCGAATATTGAGGAATATATGTTGTCGATTCGAAACCTTTAATTAAATAAATAAATACGTTCTTTAATTTGAGGGGAGAGTATACCGTATCGACGGGATGAACATTAAATGTTTGATAATAACGTAACCCATCAACATTTTGTATGGGAAAATGTTTTTTTCTTTTATTTTATTTTTTCGTTAATTTTCCAATGTTTTTAATAATTATTATTTAAATTAAAAACCATGAAAATCAGTCTAGCCGTTCTCGAGTTATAAATGTTCGAAGAAACGCGACTTTGTTTTATATATATGTATGTAGATCATTAAATGTTGCGTGAAGACCATTTTGGTAACACAGAAACAGTCTTTATTTAGTTTAGTTAATTAGCTATTTTAAATTGTTTATTATTATTTTTTGACTATTATTATAATATTTATTGGATGTTGTCCAAGCTGTTCTATGTTTTTTACTAAATGAACGTTTCTTTCCCTTTTTCTAATAACACTTGGCATTTTCTTTCATTTCATATTTTCAATTAATTATTTTTCCTTTTATGTGTTATTTATAAAAAAAAATAAAGTTTAAAAAACTATAACCCGACCCATATATACCTACTAAGATTATATATATGATTAGAGGAACACTACCATGAAACGGACATAGTAGGTATAGGATGCGACTACGGTTCTACCTTGACCATTTTTATACCGATACATTTCTAGGTTTCTATCTGATTATTTTCTTGTTTCGTCCTTTTCAGACCACTTTTTTAGGTAGTCGGGTTATAGTTTTTTAAACTTTATTTTTTTATTTAATAATTTTCCGTTTCCCGATCGAGATAACTTTTATAATCTAATATTATAACGTAATTGTTGGCTTTTGTTTGTTTAAACGAGTAAATAACTGCAACGACAGGACCGCGCGAACTATACGACCGCATTTTAAACATATATGTTGACTTAAACAATAAGATATATATCCATATTTGTAATGTGCTCGTCAAGACCTTTTTTTTGACACCAAACACGTGATAATCAGCTCAGTTTATTTTTTTCGTAGTTAGAATCTGAGGTTTAAATTCCGTCATTAAAAAAAATCATAAAATTTTTATAGCCTATGTCACCCGCGCCATTATTGCGAATCTATTGACACCTCACTCATGAAAATTGGTTCAGTAGTTTAGGCGCTAGAGTGGAACATACAAACATACATACATAGACACATACATAGATACAAACATAAATACATACATAGATACATACATACATACATACATACATACATAGACTCCCAAAATCATAACCCTTCCTTTTGGCTTCGCCGTAGTCGGGTAAAAAAGTGATGTTATTTTGTGATCTACCTTCATTATCGACTGTTAGTAGGTAAATAAAATCAAAGAAATTTTAAGGTAACTGTAAAAATGTTAGGATACTAGTCGACCGCGTGACTTTGTGCACGTGTAGCTCCGCTCCTATTGGTCGAAGCGTTATGATATATAGCCTATAGCCTTCCTCAATAACTAGGCTACCTAACACTGAAGGAATTTTTCAAATGGGACCAGTAGATCCTCAGATTATAGCGTTCAAGCGAACAAACAAACTTCAGTATAATATAAAAACGTACCTCATATCATATAGTCATAAATATATTTATATGTATTCAGTTTATTACTTTATTGTACAAGAACTCGCAATACAATGATTCTATCAAACGTTTAACGTGAGTTCCCTCTATTTATATCCGTGCATTTACTGTTCGATACGACGCCACTCAACCTTGATTCTTACTCAATTCTCTAACAAATCCAGTTCACCAGATGCCGTGATATCTGTAATCTTTGTCTCTTACATATCGATTGTAAAAAAATATCCTCATTTTATGAAAATGATATTTGTTTATACGTGCATAAAATAAATAATATGTTCGTTTCTTTGTTATTGTTATAATTAAATTTTTCTTTGTCTTTACATGATCTAAACCCGATATGTTCGCAGCTATATTTTTATTTTAAAATGTGATTATAGAGATTAATTTAGAGAACACAAATATAAATTATAAAACTACCCCCATTTTTAAGATTAAATTTTTAAAATTGTTAAGATTTTGAAAGACAAGCGGGTATTATTTTAATTTAATGTTTTATGACAAATAACATTTGGTTAGTGTTGCCAAAAAAAGTGTTACTATTTAGTGCTATAGCAATAGTAGAATGAACCAATAATGTTTCCATGTGATAGAAAAAAAAATAAACTTCTGTCACTTATATGTAACACTGGGAATTAATGAGTTAAAACAAATTAGGATTTAGGATAGTTGTTCAACTTCAAAGTTTCAAACGAATTCAATCATCTGACAATAAGGCAATCATCGATCAATATTTTCTTCACCATTTCATGAATATATTCTCTCTTAGACATAAATAAGCGATATTACAAAATATAGTCTTAAAGGGCCACAATAGTTTCGTCCTTATCTCAAGATTTTGAAATATTGAAAAGTAAATTGATGTAAGTAAGTAGATTGATGCAAGCTATATTTTATTTCGAAATTATATACGAATTATAATAATATTAATATTTTAGTAATTAATGAACACTAATTATTGTATACGTCTCCTGTAATAACTTTGTTACTTTTACTCATCACTACATAGTAGAAACAAAGTCGCTTTCCGCTGTCTGTCCCTTTGTAAAAACTACTCAACGGATTTCGAAGCGTTTTTTTAATAGGCAGAGTGATTAAAAAAGAAGGTTTATATGTATAATACACGCAGCAATTATAGCAGAGAAAGTAACCGTGCGAAGCTGGTCGCTAGCGAATAAAATAAAACATAAACAAACCAAGGAAGACTGAAAACATCAATGAATGTAAACTAGGGCGAACCGCGAAAGCTTTTAAGTTCGCGCTAGTTTGCCAGAAGTTCTAGACACATGTAAATACTAAGAGAACTATGCCTGTAGGTATTGTTATTTGCTCCGAAATTAAATAAATCTTACACTAATACTAGTCGACCAAACAAACAAACTCTTCAGCTTTATATATTGGTATAGATATAAAGCTGAAGAGTTTGTTTACTTGCTTGAACGCACTAATCTCAAGAACTACTGGTCCGATTTGAAAAGTTCTTTCAGTGTTAGATAGCCCATTTATCGAGGAAGGCTATAAGCTATATAACATTACGGTACGACCAATAGGAGCGGAGCACCATGCGGAAGGAGTCGCGTGGGTCGACTACTATCATTATATAGCATTCTATATTACAGTACCATTAAAATAGTTCAACTCATTACCTATTTGTACGTTATTATAAATCTTTATTTTGTACAATGTGAATTCCAAAATTACTTTTTAATTTGTTATATTATTTTGGTAAGTATGACTAAATTATTATGATATTTTGAATTTCGTAAGTTTGTTTGAAAGTAATAGTATAGGACTGTTGATAAAATATCGATATATCGTTATTGAAATGAAGATATCGATGGTCGTTCTCTTCTCAAAACGTACAAACTCATCGAAATCAACATTATTTACACTGTTATATTTTTCTTAAAGTAGCTGTTATCTGATTACAAGGTTGTACGGTGTAATACCTTTGTCTTTTGTATTATGGAATAATAACAGAAAAAAAAATATATTTGCACCTCTATAAGGTTTATTAGTATTCTGTGTTTGTAACTTTCAAAATGTTACTAATAATATTATAAACGCGAAAATTTGTAAGAATTTATGAATGGATGTGTGTTTTTGTTACTCTTTCACGCAAAAACTTCTGAATGGATTTTGATGAAACTTTTAAATAATATAGCTTATACATCAGAATAACACATATGCTATAATTTATAATGATAGTGTGAATTATCCACAATACAGTACATGCGGGTGAAACCGCGGGGCGCAGCTAGTTCATTCATAATTTAATTTATTGATTAAATGCGCCCTATAAATATATTGGATAACAAATTGTATAAATCATTTTTGAGCTGAGTTACTATTATTTAAAAAAAAAGGCCGTTATATCGAAAAATCGATTGATATATTTGAAAATATCGATATGTCGAAAATCCGACGAAAAAAAATATCAACTGGCCTAATTGTTACTGAAAAAACTTACATTTTGAACATATAAACGTTGGTAAGCGGGAGGGCGCGAGGGCGGCGCGGGCGAGGTGCGACGGCGCGCCCCCCCGCCGGTGAATATCATCGGACGCGCATAGCGGACTCACCACACACCACACTCGCGTATTTATAAACGAAATTCCACGCACGCTATTCGTGGCCGGATACAACTTTTTACACGACTTTCGGCACTTACGACTTACGGAGCACTGAACACTGAAGTTCCTGGATTGTCTACCGCTGCCGTGACTCAACCGCCCTCGCTCAGCGGTTTTCGGATACAAAGATGCGACTCGAAATAATTACATCTATACGAAATTCTTGCGGTGAATAAATGATACACTATTTATAGCGATACCAGTCTGTTTGTTTCTTTTCAGATTTCGACGATGATACAGATGTTTGAAGAAAAACAGCCCTTAGGCTCGATATATTAGATCCTTTCTAAATATAATTCTAGATTACGATAATAATTGTATTACTTATATATGAACAAATTATATAATAATAGAGCAGATAGATCCATTAATTCTCGAGGAAAGTTTGCGCACTAAGGTCGGCGATTTTGATGGTGATTATTTCCTCGAAAGTACATTAAAAAAGGGGACGATCCTGAAAATTTGAGCCTGATAAATACTATTGTCTTGGTTAATTTTTTCTTATCTATAAAACACTACTATACGAGTATGTACGGTTCATATTTGAAGTTGAGAGTCGAACAGCAGCTTATATCTTTTTTTGAGGTATATTTTAATGGAATCTACCCAGCTTTTGTTTAATTGCTCCGATTTTATAAAGTTATATAGCTATTTAAAACTAATCAAATTCAATAAAATTGCTGCTTTTAAATAGCTAGAACTTTTTTTCTCCGAACTTCGATTTGTTTCAAACTTTCAGAAAAGTTGCTTCATTCTGTCCCTAAGAAGCCCTAAGAATTTGACAATATTAAAAAAAATCAGGATAATCTCCTTTTGAGGATGTTCGACTGTATAAATATATATATATTTTTTTTTATATATATGTGCTCACCGATTTCTTCGTCAATTGTGGACCGATTTCCAAAATTCTTTTTTTATTCGGAAGAGTTCCCGCAATTCCGATGCCCACCACTGGTACCAAATCAGGTTCGCTCAATCAAGATCTCGCTTGAGGGACAGATAAAAAGCTGAACTAATGAACTCACTATTAATTTTTTTTCTTTAAAAATATTTTTAGGTGTACTATCGAGGAACAAAATCAGCATCAAAACCGCCGACCCTAGTGCACACACTATCGTCGAGAATTAATGGATCTGGCCTTATATATTCAAGGAAACTACTAGAATGAAAACTTTTTTCAGGATTTATAAGTATTAGTTATATATAGATACCAGCTGACCTGGCAAACGTTATTTTGCGAAATAAATTTGGAGTGGGACATTCTTATCACTTAGGGGGATGAAAAATAGATAGTAGCCGATTCTCAAACCTAATGAATATGCATATAAAATTTCATAAAAACCGGTCGATCCGTTTCGAAGAAGTATGGTTATTTTACAAACTAGAATTCAACAAAAATCTTGAAAAAGGCTTGGAGCTTTCCCTCCGTTGTCTGAAAGGGAACTAGATCCGGCATTCGAGCGTCTAGAGCGAGTCTACGTGAAGCCAAGTTTCCTGCAGGGTGGAAGGTGAATGGATTCGTGTAGTGGAACGTGTCGGTCATTCTACGCCGTTACACACGTAAGTTCAGTGTCTGGCATGAAAGCCGCAAAGACATTTATTGGTGTCGGAAGTATGTAGGTTTCAACGCAAAGCTACATGATGGTTTGAATATAAGCCTGAAAGAGGAGATAAGAGGCAGTGGCAGCATTCAGCGAGTCAGTGATGAGACTTAAGGAGGAGGCGGCGTGGAAGAGAAGCGAACGCATTGGCGCCTCCGCTCTGTAAGTGGAGGACGAGCATCACGGGCAGGTGCAATTAAGCACAATCTAGGAGACATTCTAAGACGGCGTCAGTTCCAGTTTTTCTCTGGGAGTCTTACATACCCCTCTCTACCTCCCTCAGTGAAAATGCGTAAAAGCTTTTTCCATTACAAAAAAATGATGTCCACGTTGCCAGCTGCGTTTACTGCGATATATTATAGATATCAGCCAACGACATCAAAAATAAAGCAATGATTTCCCGACCAGTGTTACCAAGGCCTTCTACTTCTTCCTTCTACTTCTCTGACCGGGGACCCCTATCGGCTCCGGACCCCTGGCATTTTGCCGAAATGTCACCCTATTGTTACGCCACTGATAGATACAGAAATAAAACAAAATGTAAAATAAAATGTATATACTTTATTGCATATTTATATATAACATTTATTTGCTGTCCAATATTGTGAAAAGTGCGTAAGATGATCTCAATACCTGTAAAAAAATATATCATTTTACAACGTTTTTAGAAATTAAAAAAATGGCGGGCACTCCCAAATTTCATTTTGCTTAAAATATATGTAAACTATAGTCAGTGTATTTTGATGTTAAAAATTTCATATTTTCCTAAAAAATTATACATGTTCTAAGTTAACAACACTAGCAGACCCTTACGATTTCCTGTCCCTGATCATCCGCTCCTATTAGTCTTAGCGTGACGATATATAGCCTATAGCATTTCTCGATAAATGAGGTATCTAACACTGAAAGAATTTTTCAAATCGAACCGGTAGTTTCTGAGATTTATACGTTAGAGCACACAAACAACATTTTACTATATATCTATTTAACACATACAGAAATATACGTGTCCAATGACATAGGGACGACGACTGCGGTGCGTATCTCTATAGGACGCTTGCATCTCTCCATCAAGATTATTAGGCGGCGCCGATACGCTGGAGATAGTGATAACCATTCCGACTGATAGATAGAGTCATTGACATATTCGCTCTGAAATCACTCCAATATGATTTATACCAACAATTTACCAATTAGATCAAACGCAAAACAATTATTACGTTGTGTTTCTTCAAATGCAAATTCTCATAACAACAATAATATCTCTACGTTTTAATTTATAAAAATATCGAATAACAGTTATTTTACTACACACAATTTGTTTTCACTATCTTCAAGGTTAGAGTACTAATTAAAATCCTTCCTCAGCGGATGTTTTAATTAATATAATATGCTTATATGCTGTAAAGATTTTGCCCTAGCTGGAATTGGATGGATATTTTATTACATACTAGTGGCCCGTCCCGGCTTCGCACGGGTGGACAAATTGTTTTTAAACATCTCTCATATTGATATTTTTAATTTCGTAATATCTTTTGAATAGAATGTCCGATTTTAATCATTCAAAAGTCGGTTAAGAAGTAATCAACAGGTATTGAAACAGTCTTGAATACGAAACTATTTATTTGGATAAGAATTAATACTAAGGTATGGATAACATGGTCTGATTTTGATAGGCACTTCTATTAACTTTTAAAATATAAAAAAGCAGTTATAGTGACATAACTACAATAGTTGGACATATGGTCTCGCGAAGGTTTTGGCAGATATTGATACGTTCTATAATATTGTAGAACATTTTTATGTTCTATCATTAATATTTTTCGCTGCGCATACGATGAAAGGCATTTTATGGCTAATTTTTTTACACCTTGGCTTGTACTACACTTTTCGTAACTTGGCTACACTTTTCGTAAGAATTTCTGAGGATCTCTAATATATAATCTTTCTAGTAATAAACATACCCTATGACAGGGATAATGTAGTTTTTAAATGTATTCGTTACATCAAATTGGCCACCATCGCCCATGGACACCAGCAAAACAAAAGATATCCTCTTGTTTTGTCGATATGTTGCATCCTCGAAGATAGAGTAGGGAGGGGGAGTAAAGAAAAAATGCTGCAGTTTCAGCGGACCCTGAGCAAGAGCTCACAGACCACTAGATCCGCAGCATTAATGGGATGGGAGAGGGAGAGGGCAAGTCTGGCCCACATGCGGCTCGACCGGAACACGTCTATGACACTTGGCGGTTGGATTCGCATGCTGGTGGTCGCAAGATAGTCGGGGAACAGATCCCCTACCACCAAGGGGATGCTGCGTTACTCGGCTCTTACGAGATGCTCTCCCAGTGGCAAAGGGGAATAGTATTCTAACCCGTCCCCTCACGAGTGAATATAAATATGTTTTAATAATAATATCTTATGTAGTTATGATGTGATGGTGATGCATGTGTTTATATCAGCCTCGGTATAAAAGTGTTCAGCGAGAGTAGTCTTGCTGAACCATCTTATTTCGAACGAGCTTTAGCGTACGGGCGGAAGGTGACTCTTAGATGATTTTGATTATCTTTGAGAAGTCCATCTGTCTGTTGCTGGAGCGTTGCGTATCCTGGTGGTACGGACGTATACGGTGCCGGATATGCTTTATTCTTGACGATGCGTTGCGGAATGGTTTGTAGGCTTTGTGGCTACATCAGCTGCTAGCAGACTACGCCCATGACAAGTTGTCTTAAATATCTCGTGATTTGATACTCCTATGTGTCCATGGTGACTCAGACGATGTTGTATGTGTCTATCACTCTATGATTTGATGCTTCAACGTCCTGATGTCCTAGTTGATATCGCTGTGTCTATCACTCTGTGATTTGATACTCCGAGGTCTCTGATGACTCAGACTGATGTTGTTTGTGTCTATTACTGTGATTTGTTTCTTCAACGTCGTAAGAGAGATTTACATATCTCATATTTCACATTCCAATAAGGTGGACCATAACACATATTTATATCAGCTACGGCTGCAACAATTACCAGCGACGGTTGCAACGACTTGAAATAATAAAAATTTATTAATGTTTATTAAATATATAATATAAAAAAAAAAATCTATGTAAAAAATGAAGTGAATAAATAAATTATACACTTCGGTGGCAACATTTATCAGCTACGGCTGCAACGATTACCAGCTACGGCTGCAACGATATCCACTCCGGTGGCAACGATAACATATTTATGTAAATATGAATATGTGCATTCAATCAGCCGCCTAAGTGCTGTGAGTTCTTACGAACTGATGTTTGAACCAGTAAATTACTTTATTTATAACCAGCGCTTGTCCCTTTGTCTTCGGACACCTTGCAGCTTTGCTGTTTTATTGGATTCATTTCCATCACAAGGCTCACGCCTTTCTATTATTACAGCTCCGGCTGATTTACTAAATCTTTGGCTTTCAACACTGCAGGTCTTTACTGTATTACTCGGACTTCGGTCCTTGCTAATGTAGCATCAACAGTGTAGGCGCACTATAAATAGCTCCCTCCTTCTGTTCAGGAGGGTTCACGATTTGGTTGGAACCCATAGTCATCGGCGGCTTTGAGGCTGCCGACCTCTTCTTTCTTTTATATTTAAATATTATAAGAGGAAGACAGAAACTCTTTCAGCTATCTTCTTTATCATTAACATCCTTCTGATGTCATTAATAAAATGTATTATACTATATATTATATTATATATGATTATGATGTATAATCATATATAACCAATTTATTTATATATAAACATATATAAGTATTTTTTCTCAGGAAGTAAAAATAATTTTTATTTAGCTTACTAGATGAGATCATCCTACATGACTTACAAAAAATTAAAGCAAATTATTTATATTGTTGTTTCACCAGTTGCGCTATAGACGTAACTGCAATCTCTTAAGTCATTTAACTATTAATTTCCAACTAATTTGATTAATTAACTCAATAGTATTACCTCATCTTTAATATGGGTTCCAAAGTAGCAGTAAATAAAAAGCTGTGCCAACATACAACCCAGATACGTAGCCATAGAAATAAATTCTGCTGTGAATAATGGCAACTGGAAGACAATATAAATAGTTAGAAAAAGATTATTTTATTTTGTCTGCAGGCACTCAAATAAAAAGAAATAATTATCTATTTTGTATTGAACATTTAATTCTAAGTGAAGGATAATATCTTACCCCGACCATTTTATAAACAGTCATGCAAATGACCCACGCCATCATAAAAAACTGCACAACCATTGCTTCACTGAAAATAGACTCAATCTCCCTTGCGAACCTACAACACAATATATGTTAGTAACACCGTTTAAAAAAGTAGTATAAGTTATTTTATATTACGGTCAAGTATACCGACATGTAGATGACTCTCTGGTGTTGTCGAGCAGTGTACATGGACGTTAGTGTTATAGTGTCGTGGTTAAAGTTTACGCTTACGCTTCTTGAGGTCCACGTAAGTTTACTTTAATATCAATTGTAGTTGGCGAAATCGAGTGGAGGTGAGAGTTAATGTGTTATTGAAGAGCTCCTTAAACCTGCTCCTGGGTCTCAAGCCCCAGGCACTGCTCGGTTCCTACTGAATTGCAAATATTGCTCTACGGTAATGACTAACCAAGAGACCAAGCTTTAGTTCGATCTTGCTGGAAAACGTCAAAGTAGAATAAGACGGAAGGTGAACCGAGAGGGAAAGCAAGATGTCGTTTGCTGGAAATTTCGCGAGCCTTCGATGATTGACATTGTGGGAAAAGGACGGCATTAGGCAAATATATGTGTTCGAGAGAGATGACTATAACTCTAAATCTTTCCAATGGTTGTCAGAATATTTTTTTTTAAATTGTTAGAAGTTTCTATATGAAATCCTATATTATAAAGGTTTGTACGGACGATTGCAAGTCAGTCTATTACTTGAGAGTGAAGAAGTGAATTCGAAGAGATATCGAAGTGCTGAGATAGTGGTGCATAGTCAAACTAGTGTAACTTTTCATATAATGAAAAGAATGTTTTTTTTGTAAAATTGCTAACAAAAGGAGAGTCAGTCTACACGCTGACTCACTAGATTAAGTTAGAGCGCATACAACTCTGCGCAATTAAGTAATTTTGTAATAAGTCTTGAAATAAAGATTTTTATTCTTTTCAAAAACGACTGCGAGCTCTCCCGAAATATGACTAGAGCAATAATAAAATTAAAGTTACCAAACAATTTTCCTGTAATGTTTCACATTGTTTCCAAATGTTTCATTTAATTTTTTCTTGAAGTCTTCATCTTCATCAACATAATTTAAATTACTTTTCGTTAGTTTGAATTGGTCCAGCAGATGCTCTAAATTATATCTGAATATTTGTAACTGCACTTTAACATAACTGTAAAATGCTACGATAGTACAGTCTAATGTAACGTGACCGTAGCCTTGCATTGTTATCAGGATGCCTGTATATGCAGCAGCCAACTCAAAGCTAGAAAAACATTCCAAAACATTAAACACCTATTAAAAAGGTTGTTTTGAGATTTACTATATACTATTATTAAATTTTTAGGGTTCCGTATATATAGTATCACTTCGTTGTTCCTCTGTCTGTCAGTCTGTCTGTTAAGACCTTTTTTTCTCAGATTCGAGCGGAGGTATCAAGTTGAAATTGATATCAAATACTCAAGCCTTTGGTCTCTTGCGGCTGGCAAAAAATTGAACATTTAAGTCTTCCTTGGTGGTAGGAGATCTGTTCTCCGACTGGCTTGCGACCACCAGCATGCGAATCCAACCGCCAAGTGTCATAGACGCGTTCCGGTCGATCCTCATGTGTACCAGACTTACCCCCCTCCTCTCCCATCCCATTAATGTTGCAGACCTAGTGGATCTCTGGGCTCTTGCTCAGCATTTCTTTTTTTCACTCTTCTTTTCCACTGTATCTTCGAGGATGCAACGCATCGACAAAACGAGAGAGAAAACAACACTAGAAAATTACCTTTTTTTGACTTTGACTGTCACTCAAGACCCCTATCTCAGAAATATCATATAGAATATCAAATATTTAATTTTCTAGGATATACACAACAATTTTATGAACAGATACAGCCCCATTTATCTCGTTAACCGTATTGTAATTTTAATTTTCAACAAGAATCAAAATTCGCAGACTTTGTCTTTTGAACTAGGAGCATGATTTTTGGCAAGAAACAAGGTCTAATAGCACTAATTTGAGGAAAAATCCGAAAAATGGGAATTTGTTGTTATATCACGAAAAAAATAATCTTTTATATATTAAGGTTTTGACGCATTATTTGAAGAATACGTAAAGTTATCAAGTTGAAGCTAATAATAAACATCTAAGTCTATAGAGTCCCTTAAAGCTGTAAAAAAAAACAAACTTCTAAGTGTAAGCAATCAATAAATATGACCATTTATTCTTACGTGCTAACAAGTAGTTTTTCTATAGGGCATTACAAATTTGACATTTATTAAATGAAAACGTATATACGTAGCATCTCGTAGCCGCTATGAAGTCCACAATAATTGTTTTACATAAACTTTATCCAGAGTCTACCCTATAGTACATTTAAATATTTTCTTTTCAGTTTTGTTTACCTTTACTGAGAGTTGTTTTGTGTTTTTAATTAAAACATGTATATCAACTTAAATGATGTATATATCATTTTTTATTAGTGTAGTATTCTATTAGTGAAATAATTAACAAAATAAGATTAGTGTTTATCGAGACAACCTCCAACTTCAACCATATAAAGTAATCTATTACTTACGCAGGTGAAGTGGTCGTATTGAAAGGAAAATATCCAGTTAGATATACATCATTGCCTAAAGCCTTGTCTATTAAAGGATACACAGTAAAGAGTGCACCACAAATATAAATTGAAATATGGTATACAGTAAGGAGACGAGACATGGATGTTGCATTACTCGTCATTAGTTTTTCATGATAAGGGTTTTTTGGAGCAAAAAGTGAACCTGAAATAAATAATTTAGAGACATTACAGTTACATTGCAATATTTTCAATCTTATCCTACACAAAACTGAAGAAAAAGAAAAGACATTAAAAATAACTAGGGTAGAGTTGTAGATTTCTTAGGGAGTTCTCGCAAATGCTTTTGGTTAATCTTTAACGAATGTAATCCAAACAACTTTCTAAATTTTCGTTACAATCTGATGAATTATAGAAAAACATTTGTTTTTATTTAATTTGTCCTGTGATTTGCCTGATGATTGAAACATCCGCTTTGTTTATAATATTAATAGCTAGTCGACCGGCAAGTTCAAGCAAACAAACTCTTCAGCTTTATAAATTAGTATAAGATTTTTACTTTTTAATTAAATAATTTTTATACCCACCATTAATAGTGTTAATTAAATTGTCAATACGTCGAACGCGAACATTAAAAGCAAGTTGTTTACCCAACGCGTTGAGAGTTGTCAGCAAAATGAATAGAGTTCCAACAAGCTGTTTAGTGTGATGTCTTACCTGGTAAAAAAATCATTTTCAAATTATAAATACAATAATGGTCACTATCGCCGATGAATACTAGCATCACGAGAGAGTATTTTTCTCTCTCTATCTCTTTACTAAATTTTCAAGGTAGCCAGAAAGTGGTTTCAGAGGGTCAACTCCAGAACCCATTGAAATCGTAGTACCAGGAATTGTAGACAATTGGTAAAGAAATATAGGAAAACAAAATAAAGAAATAAAAGGCGAGTGTTAGCTGATTGTTGTTGGTCTACCTGAATAGCCTGTATGACATGTTGTAAATTGTAACTCAAAATGGCAATCCAAACAAATAAACGGTAATAATATTGAAATGTGTTTTTCCATTTCACTTCTGGCCTTAAAACAATTTTAAAATAACCAGCCCTGGCTAGGGCATTAAAATGAGGTCGAAACGCTCCAAAACTGTCGTACATCTTGTTAGGTGATTTTAATTAGGTAAATATTATTTGATTGATGATTTCTATGTATACAAAATAACGGCGGTGAACTTCTTTTTATATGAACCTATTGCTATTAGCTATCGCATACAGGTTGTTTCAAAATAAATAGGTATTTAATGTTTGGCGAAAAAATATAGATATGTACCTATATAGTAAGCCAAATATCAAACAATAATAATATTATAGAGACACAAATTTACCTGGCAAACGTTGTTTTACCATATAGGTAAATTTTAAAAATTTGTGGGTGGGCCATACTTATCACTTAGGTGTATAAAAAATACTAAATACGGCGCCCGCTCGCGCCGTGTTGCTCGCTGCGCTGCGTGGCGTGTATTTTTTGTTTATATTGACATTCTTATTTTCGCATTATCTTTTGAATGGAATATCCGATTTCAATAATTCAAAAAGTAATCAACAGGTATTGAACATTCTTACCCAAATAATTTATTTGGATAAGAATTAATACAATGGTATGGATAACATGGTCTGATTTTCTAGTAGTAGTTATAGTGACATAACAACAATAATAAGACATATGGTCTCGCGAAGTTTTTTGGAGATATTGGTACGTTCTATAATATTGTAGAACATTTTTTTGTTCTATCATCAATACTTTCTGCAGCGCATGCGATGAAAGATATTTTATGGCTAATTTTTTTGCACGCTGGGTTGGTTTTAATAAAAATTTCTGAGGATCTCTTATTTTTCCTAGTAATAAATATAGCTTATGTTACTCTAGAATGTAATGTAGCTTTTTAACGGCTAAAGACTTTTGAAATAGTTCCAGTAGTTTTTAAGTTTATTCGTTACATACAAAAATCCAAAAATACAATTCTTACCTCTTTATAATAATATAATATATATAATATAGATATAGATTTGATACTGTTTCATGGGCCATGTAGAATGTCTGACTTTGTATTTAAAAAAATACCGAAGTGGTACTGATACCTTACTGAAACAATGATAGAACACTAGCGTGTGTGTAAAAGCGTAATCGTACATATATATATATATATGTCGGAGCATAGTTAAAGATTATCGATTAATCGAATCGTTATCGTTGTCTATGGCGTTGGAGTGGGGTAGTAGTCACTTCCGTTGTTTTGACAGTATCTACCCTCGACCCTTTATATGCGATCGACAGTCTAACTGAAGTCTTAGTCGTGCGCGGTCTCTCAAGAAGTGAACATCTAAGTAGTGCTAGTGATAGTGTCAAGTGCAGTGTAGTGTGCAAGTGCTGTCCAACTAAGGTCACGTAAGTCCTTACAATGTAATTGCCACGTGGTTAAGTAAACACAATGTTAGGTTAGGTTAGCCTTAGGTTAGGTTAGCCTTAGGTTAGGTTAGCCTTGTGTTAGATTCGGTTTATGTGCGTTTAACCTTGGGTTTAAATAGAGCCTAGCAGTGGAGGCGAGTGTCGTGATCACTTAAAGGATATCCTTAAGCCTACACCTTGGTCACAAGTCCAAGGCACTGCTTAGGTTTCTCTCGTAATTATTAGAGATCATATTTGATCATTTATCGGTTCAATAGGAGTATCTACGTTGCGTTTACCCAATATTCCATTCAATACTATCACCCCCTTTTAGTGTTCCCCAATATTCCCCATCTTCCTCCTTCCATCTCCTTTCACATCGTTTTAAAATCCCCGACATATATATTATTATAGTATTTTATAAAATTCATAGGATCTATTTTTACTTCTTCTCTTCAGGTACTTTAAGAATTAGTGTTTCTTTTTTTTTTTTGCTCTTCACCTCAGACACTAATTATATATTTGTGAGACTTACTATGTATTTGTGAGAAGGGGACCACTAAGAAGTGCCTGCCAGGTCGAAAAAAGGTTGTGTTGAGATAATGATGATAAATCTACATATTTAGTTTATCTAATGTTTTTAATATCCGACATTTAAAATAATCTAAGAACACCCCGTGTGTAGTACACATCTGTTAACGAGAATGTGGTGTTTATTTTGAGAATCGGTAATTACCGCTACAGTTTTTCATGTTAATTAAGTCGTTAATATTATAATAAGCACTCTTGATCACAAAATGCTTTTTTATTTCTTGAGCATAGATTTTACTAATTATATGTTTCGTTCATTCATTTTGTATATTTTAAACGCCAACGTAAACCTAGACGTGTTAAGAAATTAATGTTTATGTTCTATTATATCCACTTTAAAATGACTGTATCAATTTAGATTTGATTTATTTGTATGAGTTTACATGATAGAAGTGCAAAAAATTTATCAATCGGCTAATGTTAAAAAGAGTAACTTAAGATCTCATTCATAGATGGCGCTGTGCCAAATAAAATTAAGTGTTAAAGATTGTTGCTAATAAATAAAGAATTGTAATTTTATATACTTTACATTTAATATGTCTAATTTTGTTGACTAATTAAGCTTGGCACACATTCACTTCCCCATCAAGAAACGGGTACCTTGGCATTCAAAAAACGAGATCGGCTAAACATACTACTGTACAAGTTTAACTGTATCCTAAGGGGAACATCGCATCTATCAAAACAAAGTACTCATATACAAAGCGGTACTAAGATCTGTCTGGGCGTACGGTGTTGAATTGTGGAAATCCTGCAAAATAAAGCTCTCAGAACAATATCAAATGCTCATTGTTTGTCAAAAACTCAGAATTACATGACCATCTGAGGATCAATACTGTCAAAGAGGAAATAGAGTAAAGAATAAGGAGTTATAAAGACCGAATCAAAACTCATCACTCATAGATATGAGTTAGATTCTTCGCTGAAGGAATGGTTCTCACCCGCATCACACAAAAAATCTGCTCATAGTTCAAAAACTGATTGCAAGATATCAAATCAAAGAAAAAAAATTTTGGTGGAAACAGTAAATTGCCTTTCTAACTAATATTTGATATCTGTTATTTATATCAAATTTCTATGAAACGTTATGGAATCACTTTTTTGTGAGTTACTTAGTATGTACTACTAAGTTCGAAGGGCTTCGATTGCCAGTAATTGTACTACTAAGTCAAGTACAAACATTCTCCATAGTGAATCCAACGCCCCAACCTTACATAGGTCAAACCGCCTTAATTTTTTTAAATTTGGTCATATATTCAGTTTTAAGTCCATAGGCGATAAGCACAGTGAGTCGAATCATATCTGGTTCAGGGATTCAGAGTATACTGGTACTAATAAGATGCATTTGTTATTGCTTGTAGAAAAAAAGAACAAGATAGTATTGTTTGCTGATGACACTTCATTAATATTTAAAGTCAAACGCTATCAAACAGAATATGACGATGTAAACAATGCTCTCTCTGATATTGTACATTGGTTCAGTGCTAATAATCTAATGGTTAATAGTAAGAAAACTAAGTATTTAAAATTTACGACACCAAATGTTAAGAAAATAGAGACTGGTGTATTTATAAATGGAGAGGAGTTGGAACCAGTGGAATCTACCGCATTTTTGGGCAGCTCTGCAGCATACGCGGTTAAGAAAATACGCCAATTAACTGATATAGACAGGGCTCGTCTGGTTTATTTTAGCTACTTCCATAGTATAATGTCTTACGGCATTCTACTTTGGGGTAACGCAGCCGACATAAACACGATTTTCGTACTGCAGAAGAGGGCTATTCGCGCAATCTATGGTCTCGGCCCTAAAATATCTTTAAGAGACAAATTCAAAGAAATTAATATATTGACTGTTGCTTCACAATATATTTTTGAAAATGTTATGTATGTACGTAAAAATATTAATGATTTTATTAGAAATAGTGACTTGCATGACATCTATACTAGGAACAAGCACAAACTTGTTACTCCTACTACTCGATTGAGTAGAATTAGTAATTCTTTTGTTGGGCGATGTGTATGCTTTTACAACAGGATCCCAGAAAACGTTCAAAATTGTTCTTACGGAAAATTTAAAAATTTAGTTAAAAAACGTTTGTGTGACAAAGGCTATTATAACAATAAAGATTTTTTGGAAGATGTCACGCCTTGGGAATGATGCGTTCGCTCCAGGCTTTCTCAAGTTATAAATACATTTGTTATAAAAATTGGCGTTTAAAAAAAATCAAAGATATTAAATATCCAAAAGAAAGTCCCGCTGAGCGCCTTCTTCTTCTTCTTCTTGCGCCCATTCTTCTCAGGTCTGGGGTAGGTCGTTTCCGAAAGGGTGGTACATTCCGACGTTCAATAAGAGAATGTAAATTCCAACATTGAATAAAAAATTTTGACTTTGACTTTGACATTGATGCTGAAAATCAGCTGAATCTATTTACTTAGATTCTAGAATAATCATACATTTCAATACTAAACCACCTCCCCAGCTTTTATCTTTTAATCTGTGAGAAATGATTATATGAAAATAAAATAAAAAGATAAAAGTAAGACTCTTTATTGTTATCATATTTCTGAAAACATCACATTATGTATTTGGTATTCAGCTCCGGCCGAATTATTTAGATCATTCGCATTGCTCATTGGAATGTGTAACAATCGCCAAACTTTAATTTAAACAATTACATATTCGGATCATATTTAATTACATCATTTAACATGTAAAGTTTGGAGGAAAATAAGATATATAGTTATAACCCAATTGCATTATTATTTATTCATTTAATCTTAAGGATCCCTACTCTTTTTAGTAACATTTATAGCTTTTAGCAAGGAGTTGATTAAACAACGTTCATAAACACTACACGGAGACAATCTGGTGCACTAAACATCTGGACACTGCCTCTTCGGTGATGTCTCATCTTCTGCTGGCTCCTTTCGTTTTAATGCTTTAGTTTCTTTATCAATAGCCTCCTCATTATCACTCATATTTGATGCATCATCAGTCTTGTTCTCGGAAGTGTCTAATCTTTCGTCGATACTGTCTGTGTTTGCTTCTCCACTAATTTCTTTGTCCTCTTGATTTGTGTCATCTACTAATTTCTCATTTTCAAGATAGTCATTATCATCAGTGGCTGCCTCGAGACGCTCAGCTGATCTCTGTGAATTCTCATCTTCTTTGGAGCTTATTGAATTTCTCTTGCTGAGTGAAATACGCGACATCAGAGCTCGATGTAGTTGTGAGATATCTCCGGGAGCACCCTAAAATTCAATAAAAGAAAAGGTTATAATATAAAGAAAACAAATATGATAATGACATTCTATGTAAATTTTTAATGTTTCATTTACCATAATCAGAAATAGTTTGACTTGTTGTGCATCAGCAGCTGTGATTCTCAATGACTTATTGCCAGCACGTTCTACAACCATGTCAGGCCAAAGCTTGGTATTGAGAACAACTCTAAGAGAGCCAGCGATACGAGCCACCAGCCTTGCGCCTCGTGAACTGCCCGCAGCGCCATCATTCAGTCGTAATACACCACGCCCGCGCTCGCGCCAGCTGCCACTCTCCCAGGCAAAGAGCCGGCATGATATCTAAAATGTTTGCAAATAGTCTGTACTAATATTTAAAGCTAGAGTTTGTTTGTTTGCTTGAATGCGCTAATGTTAGAAACTTCTTGTCCGATTTGAAAAATTCTTTCAATGTTAGAGCCCATTTATCGAGGAGGGCGTATTGGCTCTATATCATCACGCTACGACCAATAGGAGCGGAGCTACACGTGAACAAAGTCGCGCGGGGACTAGTCTCTTATATAGTGGAGACTTGATTAGTTAATTATGTCTTTAAATGTTGTCGTAAAACATTCAGACAAAACTAATAAAAATATATAATATATGTATAAACAAAAACGATTTTCATATATATGAGAAACATTAGAACTCTGAGACTCTAGAATATTCAAATTATTTGACTTTGAGCAGACTTTGTGTAAATATTTCGTAGTTATGTATTCCTTAGGAGTTTTATTAAAATTTGATCACTGGTAAGTCTTCATTCTCTATATTATTAGTTAACACATATATCTAGTTTAGAGTTTTATTTACCTGTAGAACATTAATCTCATCCTCCTCACCAGTCATAGTGCAATAGGCAGCAGGAGGTGGAGGACGTGCGTGAGACCGCTCATACTCTGCCGCCGCTGCCGCCAGGCCCTCACCTCCTTCGCCAGCATCGTCTTGTGCCTATAGTGGTATAAAAATATTTAACATTAACTGACCATGATGGAGTCCACTTTAGTGAAATCTTTCAATCCAAAGTCCTCACATACACATAAACTTTCTGGATACTACTAAATGTATTTTAGACCATTACCTTTACTATACAATAATAATAAGGAATAACTCAAGACTTACTTGGTTAGTTTCATTCACAGAAGCTGCAGCACTTGTAAACAACAATTCTGATGTTCCATTTGAAGAGCTGTGGTCAGACGCGTCACCATTATTTACATTTTCTTTTATAACAACTCTCTCACTTAAATTTTGTCCAAAAACAAAACCTGATGATGAAGAACTTGTTGCTGGTTGTACTGGAGCTGGTACAGATGTGTTGGGCCTTGGAGCAGCTGTACTGGATCCAAGTGGTACAAACTTTGGTGGCTCTGCCTCTTTTGTTTCCTTTAATCTATCATCTACAGAAGACTCCGTCTCTTTGTCCTTTTCAACTTTATCACCATCTGCTTCAGAAACTTTAAGAAAAGGATTATTCCCTGGTTTTAGTTGTGGAGGACGTAGCACAGACCCTACAAGAATAAAATAATAATATTCATGAATATACATACTTATATTTAATCAAATAAAATATACATTAAAAAGTTTTTAGGGCAGCAAGCATTCTATTATGTGGGGGTGATCATCATTATATATTGATACTTTAAATTTCAAGAACTCAAAAGAAATCATCTTATTCTTCGTTTCACACCGCCTCCCATAGGAAGGGGTTCCTAACTCAACTTTCAAGGCGGCCAAGCATCTACAACACAAGAGGTGTCCTCATGTTTTGCAATGTCCATGGGCGACGGTGTTCACTTTCCATTCAATGAATCATCCGCATTCATCAACCCATCATCCATTTTCAATCAAAAAACATATAGTTTGTTAGTGTTTATCTGATTTTCAAGAAGTTATATTTTCCATATTTTATAAATAGCATAAGAATTATTGGAAGGTATTCATTATTATTACTGAGAATAACTATGCAAAGCAATACTTGTATAAAAATTCTCTATGAGTTTAAATATATACAGCCTTCTTTATATTCACTTAACCTTCAGTCTATTACTACTGGATAATTTAAAAGTCAATGTGTGCAGAATTTTTATATCCAAAGTAGATTTAAAACTTTATAAAATCTAGATTGTGATCGAATAAATTTTTACCAAAATAATATTATATAATTTTATAAAATAGTCTATACAATCTCAAAATTACAATATAAGAGAATTAGATGCAATATTTTTAATTATTACTTTCAATGCACTGGAGACTGTCATAATCAGTAAGTGACTTAAAAATAAATAAATGAAAAAGATATTTACCAAAAGGATTGCAATTTTTACTTGAACTTGAAGCAAATGTAGAGGTCCCAAAGCCTCCAAGACGAGGTTTTGCAAGAACCACTCTTGATTGCGATGATCCATTATAAAAGTCTTCAGGTGTTTTACCTGCAAGTACATAAATTAAACAATGTTGTAGAATACATATAGGATATATAGACTAATTTCATTTTAAAACCATAAACTGATGAAAATAAATCTCATATACTAACTTAGCCTTCAATTTATATTTTTACTCAGCATTGTTACAATGTACTCAGCATCAAAATAAATTTAAAAAAATCCTTACTACACTTTATTTATATATAATAGTATTTTTAAGAGAAAATTAATTGTTGTAGTGAACTTAAAAGTACATTGAAGGAATATGTAAACAAACACGCATTAAAATCACTATTTGACCTTGAAGAACAAATAATATAATATGTGATATGATTTGTTGTGTTGTATACATATGATTATTTTGTATTTTATATCATATATTTATATCTAATATATAAAAATCTGATGTCATCTTGTTTGTTACCAAACTCTTCCGAAATGGCTCAACCAATTATTATGAAATTAGGCGTGCATATCAGGTAGGTCTGAGAATAGAGTAACATCTATTTTTTATACTCCTATTTGATAAGGGTGACCCACCCCAAACTTTTTAAATTTATATAGCAAAACAATGTCCGGATCAGCTAGTAGCTGTGTATATTTATTTCCTTAATTATGCAAGTTATCATACATAAATTGTATTTTACAGCAATATTATAGTTTTTTAAGACTCTCTATGTTGATTCCCTATCACAAGTTCCCTAAGACAAGGAAGATATCACTTTTATTGATAAAGCCTCCTTTGCATACAATTTCCAATTTTAGGAGTTTTTGTAACTGTGCATGTTACAAAAATGTGTGCAATAAAGAATTTATCAGTCTATCTAAATAATATTAACTAAAAGTTTACTATTTTTGGACCAATATATTACAAAGACAACTGATATTAAGATGTCATACACTATTTTATTTTATTAAGTTTAAAATATATTAGCATATTTCTGATATAATTGAATGTAACAACTAATTTTATAGGCATTATCAGCCGATAAATTAAATAAATTGAAAGTCAGATTCCAAATATTGTCTTTCTCATTATGTGTTGTGTTATGTACTTTTTATACTATACATACATATTAAAAAATATACAACTTGACCCAGACGTTTCTAACTTCTCGGATTATAAGTATTATATTATTTAAGATCTTAAATATTAACAAGTTAACAGGATTTAAGACTGAAAATGCTGATGCAGTACAGTATGGTTATTTACAAATCCTAAACAGTATATTGCTCTCATATGCTATAATATGATAAATTGTGTATTAAGAATTATATGAACACTAACAATATTACTAAACGCGCAATAATAAGTAGTAAAAATTAAATAATTTAAAACTTACCTTGCTTAGCATCTGCCATTGTCGAATAATTCATAATTCATGGATTAACACTAGGGATGTACGTTGTTGTTTAACACCAATATCCTTTAAAATATATATCGATGTTTGTATTATAAAAATAGTACAAAAGTATTTTGAAAAATATAATTAGAGTATGCCAACAAAGATAATATTATAATATTTTTTGTAAAAATTGCTAATTAAAAAAGCCAAAGGTTAAGTAATGTATTTATTTGTTCTTAGTTTTAGATTTTTTATAGGTAGATATTTTTATATCTTTATAAATAAAATTTGTCAATTTTTTAAATGAATATCGAAACATGTATTAAACATATAATTATTTTAGTTTTAACACAATTTTTCATTTTACATTTTTTTGTACATTTGCTGGCAATACTAATTATGGCAAAAAGTACCACAGTGTATATTGTATTATGTAGTGGTGGGATAAAAATGATATTTTCTGTGCCAACTTTAGTGATATCAATTTATAGATTTTTCCCTTAAATTGAAAAAAAAGTATTTGAAAGAAAGAAAGTTTTCTGTCAGTCAAACGAGCTTCAAAAATGCTGTTCTTATTGCCACGCAATGCCATGTTACATTACAGATAGACTATAGTGGTATTAGATTAAAATAAGAGCGAGTCATCCGTCGTCTTCATAATAAAAACTTAATTTTTATTATATTACTCACCGAATAACTTTATAGCTAACTAATTGGAATAATTTTAATTTTTAGCTAGACTTGGGCTGTTCAGCGTCTTTCAGGAGACTATAATAGAGAATAAAGGGATTTGAAAGTAGGCTTGGGAGAATAAATTTTGTCCAGTTGGCATCACTAAGTAGGGTAGACACTTATTTGACACTTATTGACTATCGTAGAATTTGTAGATCTACGTAAAATCATGGAAATAATGAATTTCGTGTTTAATATATTTCATAAGTTTTTGACTTAATTAATTGAAAATTAAATTAATTAACTTTCTTAACTGAAATTTAAAAGTAGTATTCTAAATTAATTCGAAGTTTAGGGAAGGGACTTTTTTGAAGTTAGAAAGATATTTATTAATGAGAATAATTCTCTTAAAACTAAGTTTAACGTAGTAATAAAGTGCGGAGCTGACATCGTATTGCAATTTTATCAATATAAAGAGGTATGTGTGTTAAAATTTTTAATATAAAGATATTTTAGTTTTAAAAACAAAAGATTCCGAATCCTTCGTCACGTCTTTCTGTCCTCCAGACGATCCATTGCCTCCTATCCCTAACCACATTATTTACATCTACCTGACTAGACCTCGTTTCACTAAGGAAGGGTTAGAGACTAGAACTCCATTCAAACTATTAGAAATCTAGTATCCACTTCTAGGTTTTCATTTATTGTCATTAAGAAGTTCTTGTTCTAAATTTCAAGTCAATAAAATTTTCTTTGGTCCCTATGAACATAATTTATTAGTTTGACTGAATTTCCCTATAAAATAACTATAGACCAAATTTTACCTTAGTATAATCCTCCTTAGTATATTAATAGTAATAGTTTTATCATAAATTGTACTGCAATGTTCGATTATACAAATTTAGTTTTATGAATATTTTAAATTTAAAAATTGAGCCTAAACTTTAGACCACTTTGCAAGTTATTTCACTTACACATAAACTCACTAGTCATATTTCATAACCAAATTCATATTACTGTAGAACCTCTATATGTCGAACTTCACGAGAGACACCAAAAAATTCGAGTTATAGAATTTTCGACTTATAGATAATTTCGACTAAGGTGGATTTTGATTTGACATAAAGAGGTTGAGACTCATTCTTATAAATTTTGAGATAGACACACATTTTTTTTATATTGTATACTCCTAAATTGCTTTATAAGAAACAATGGTGTGCTTATGGCAAATTCTTAAAATTGGTAACTTATTTTATGTTGACTGGATTACAAACATGTATGTGGTCTTAGTGTCTGTTAATTTATTAGCCTCAATTCTCTTTTAAAATCTCTGTCTTAGCTTTGAACTAAGTTTTATCATTGTACTATTAAAATGAAACTGCTCTTCGCAAGTTTAACTTAGTTAGGAAATAACAGCTTGCAATGTTATAGGACAAATGTAACAGTCAAAATCAATTATATATATACTTGAAAAAAATTTTGTTTTGTATATACATAATACCAAACAGAAATTTAATGAAGAATGTCATATCAATAAATAAGTATGCTGTTTCAATAGTAACATATTGTAGGTTCGACATCTTGGAATATAATATTATGTTTGTTAATGTAGTAGCTGGTGGCTAACTTTAGGTCTGTGAAAAATTGTAAGAATGTTGTGTGCCTGTATGTTCCATCCGTGACGTTAACTATTTTGACAAATGGTATGGGAACTGAAAGGTCACATAAGAACCACTCCTCTCGCCCTATGCTCCCTGCTAAAAAGGCCCTCACAGTGGCTTCTACACATTCAAGGTTAAACCTCTACTTATGTGTCTAAAGCTTATTTTTAAATAAAAACAAATGCTTGTACGTATCTCTTCAATGCATTCATAAACCACTAATTAGTTTTTTAAAAGCTGTAATTAGTTCTTTTATATATGCTGGTGTAGGTTACTGAATAAGAAAAATGATCAACTGATATTGATAAAACTTTTATCTTTGTCCTATAAAATTAAAATTAATTGCTACCTTATATGAGTATAGTGTATATAGTGTAGGCATTGGTAAAAACAAGAAAATTATCTTTAAATGCTGGGTATAAATGATAAGAAATATTAATATCTATAAAAAAATCTATTAGTACATGTACTAGTTGATCTCTGCAGCAAAGATTATACTTTTGCAGTCATCATAGCCACTTGATTTATTGTTCATATGTAATGTGTAATAAAAAAAGTTTAATATGTAGTAGATTAGTGTTTATGTAATTAGATTAAAATACTGAAAATAAAATCTTTAAGTGATAATAATAATCATTGTGTTAAGCAAACATTACATAGGACCAATTATAGGAGAAGGGAGTAAGAGAACTTTGAAAGTTTTAAATAGTTTTTTGGTTTTGATAGTATATCTTTTTTTTACAGTGGATACTATTAACTATTTTATATGTATCGTCATTACATATTTGCATTAGATAACCAACTATTAACATTAAAACATTTCTGTTAAAATACTCCTAAATCCGAATTATCTTCTTTACATATTTGTTCACATAGATCTTTTAAGGTACTCAACAGATTTTAATGCAGTTTTAACCAATAGATAGGATGATACAAGGTTTATATGTATACTACAAGCATATTATAGTAGATAAATCATGCGAAGCCAGGGCAGGTCGCTAGTTCATAATAAAAGTTACTTTCTAACATTATGTTAAGACTTACATTTGCAACATTCTATATTTAAATGTCGCCCTGACAAAATTTTTTTGGTCCTAAATTTTTACTGACTATATATAAAAATATATTCTGTTGTTGATTCATGTACCATTTGATTTCCATCAAGGTGATCTGTGATGGATTTGAATAACAGAAGCAGTGGCCTCACTTGTTGTTTGACTACTATTATAATTTTAATGATTTTAACTATTTCATTTATTTTTTCATACTTTAAAAACCAAATTATCATAATTAAAATATGAATATGTGAATATATACAGTTAATCATATAATGCCATGTTTTGCTTGATAAAGTTACTAAACAGTATTGACATTGAGTTATTTTGCTGAGTCACAGTTATATCACTAACGGGCTGAGGAGTTAGGGATAATACAGTTGCCGCGTTCGCGGCGGCCAGGACGACCGCGTTAACGCCATTAAAAAAAAAGTCACCTAAAGTGAAGTGTTGAGCTATAAAGTGTAGTGAATAATGTGATTATTTCATTTGCTTGGAATTTATTGGAATTCTCTGTAAACATGCCTGAAATACTATTACAATGTTATGGTATGTATTTATTTACATATTAATTATTATATAGGTGGCACAAAATTCAGTGGTCACTTTTTTCCTATGAATCGTAATTACTTACGTTCGAGAATTTATTACATAGAACTTGAAAAACAATCAATGTAGTATTGCTATTCAGGCTCCAGCCTTAAGTTATCCCAGATTAGAAACAGGGCTTTACAATTTTTGATTTATTTTGGAAAATACATACAATCGTGTATATTTCATGAATTTTAAAAATTACAGACGATTCATATGTTTGCATCTCCTTTATAATAAGGGTTTTAGCTTAGCCCTCACTATGGTTAGAAGTAAAAATATCTTAGATAGATTTACTTAAGCCATGTATAATGAAATAAAACAATTGTATCAGCATTAAAACTAAGTTAAAAGAGAATACTATACATGATACCAAGCAAAGAAGATTAGAAGTTTTTTTTCCTATTATTAGCTGCACTAACTCATATGGCCATAATCTTTTAAAAATATTAAATATTTGTAAGATAACATATTTTTGCTTCAAGCAAGCGTTAAACTATTTTAGCGCATTGTTATGTTATATATCTCAATAGATGTGCACGGTACCCCCTATTTTTTCTTACCTATGTTACTCAGGGATAATATAGCCTTATAATGATGAAATAATTTTTGAAATCGTTAGTAGTTTTTGAGTTTATTCGCTACAAATACAAATCTTTCCTCTTTATATAATATTATATTAGTATAAATAGTGAATGACTAAGATGTATAAAGTTCTTTCAATAAAAGCGGGGGAAATACCTTTTAATGATTCACGTTAATTCACGTTGGCTATCTAGCCACGATTACTTTCGAGTTTGCAAAGTAGACCTTGAACGTTATCATTTTGTTAAAACGGTAAAACCCAAGCCCAAAGTAACCAAAACGTTAGGTTTAAAACTACCTTAATTTTCATTAAGTTGAAAATAATATCAAATACTCAGATCTGAAATCCTTTCAAAAGATAAAAGAAAAATTCTAAATGAACGCTAGCAAAAAATAGGCTTGTTTTTATATTAACAAAGGATTTTAAACCTATTGGCATTTGATTTATATAAAGGAGGATGGGAGTCTAGGTTTTCCTGGTCTAATCATGAAATTTAGTTCGCAATCAGCCGATTCTTTATAGAAACATTTGATTTATAAAAAGGAGGAGGAATTGGAGTCTAGGTTTTCCTGGTCTAATCGATCATAAAATTAAGTTCGCAATCAGCCGATTCTTTGTTTTAGAAAACGTTAGAATGAATCCTGAGTAAATATCCGCTGACAACGGCTGACTAGAATGAAAAATCCAGTGTACAGATAAATTAATTGTTCACAGAAAAAATGGAAACAGAAGATGATATCGGACGCAACTTACTAGATGATATGCCACCTATCAACTGTGATCTCTTTGACGGTGCCTATGGTAATAGCAACGATATCGGCGATATGACCTTCTGCCTCGGGAATTACGTACCTGATTTTATGAAGGTAAGATTTAAATAACTAATTCTTGTTCCGTGGTTTTTTGATATCGGATGACAAGTGAGCAGTTTTCCATTAGATATGAATTATGGAGTCTTGAGGCCCCTTAACTAACATTTTTATACAATAGCTTGCCTTGTAAACAAATGTGACCTTGTTGACATCGTGTAGTATCTTAATCATTTCGCATTCTCTATTTTACTCCAAACCTTCACGGGTGATAGTATAAACATTCATATTATTAGTAATTTACATTATCAGACAATGAATTGTAATAAGCTTATCTAATCTCAAACATGAACTGGTTGATCATTGAATTTTTTGTCACAATAAAGTTTAACGTAACGTTAATGTACTCTATATCTCTACACATTGAAGGTTACTCCATATTTAATCTGAATAACATACTTGGATTATTAATTTTCGTACTCTATCTCTAAAATGGCTAGTAGTCTCTTTTTTGAAATAGTTCTAAATTGTAGATTTTTAATTAAGTATACCATAAAAATATATTGTATTATTTTGACATTTAGAAAAACACAAAATTATAGTTTTAAAATAAACTAGGCATTTCCGAAAAGATGAAAAGATTATCCCTCATGTTCTTTATATTGTTATCTGTGCCATGACGTCATTCAGCTTGTAAACAAACAAATATTAGTTAATATAGAGTTTATGACACTTGAACAATTATTTCTTTTTTTTATGTCTATTATTATAATATTTTGCCAAAAGCTATATACATATAAAAAGAAATGATGGCCCAGTGGTTGAGACTTCATGTCTTACTCGAGAGGTCCGGGGTTCGATCCTGGGCACACAACTCTGACTCTGAGTTATGTGTGTTTTTAGCAATTAAATATCACTAGCTTTAAGGGTGAAGGAAAACATCGTGAGGAAACCTGCACTCCTGAGAATTCCCTAAAAGTTCGCAAAGGTGTGTGAAGTCTCCAACGTGGTGGACTATGGCCTAATACCCACCTCAGAATGAGGAGGAGACCCGGCTCAGCAGTGGGCCATTGACGGTTCGTGATGATCATATACATATATAGATGTCTTGACGTTCCCTATGTCGACAGCGCAGAAATCTTGGTTGAATGTGAAGAAATTACCAACCATCAATGTATCGATTCTCTGCAAATTTGTTAGTATTTAAAAATACAACGTCCATGATTGATCTTATTAAATGATTGAAAAATCATTTAGTTTTAAAGAGATTAAGAGATGTGAAGTGTGAATGACATTTTATTGTTTACAAATTGTATGACGTCACAATCGTGGCGGATAGGGTTTGTTGTGTGTGTGAAAATATAGATTAAAAATATACTTTTAAATTAAATTTTTGCAGCAACTCAAGTAGCCTATTTAAAAAATTATGATATACAAGTGTATAATAATAATTACTGCCCTATAATGTGTTAGGATAAAAATGCCTTTTATAGCCATTTTTTTTGTAAAACGTAACTTTTGTTTACCAATCTTATCACTTGGTATAGTAAGCCGTTGTTTTTCTTTAAGACATTAGTAAAGAATCATGGCAAGTTTCATACATTGATTTGTACGGAAAATTTTGAGAGCGATTAATTATTTCCATTGCTTAGATTATACTCTAGGGGTCCTGGTAATATGAATAATATATTTTTATCAGATGGCAAACATAAAACATTCTAAGGTAAAAATAATGGACTTCTGACATTTTCTCTTGCCATATTTAGTATTTAAAAAAATAAAAACGTCAACTATCAAAGTGACACTTGCATCTGTCAATAAGTCAATACTCAAACTGTCAATTGACAAGTTTTATTTATCATCTTTGAGTTTTATATCTTTGATTTTGTAAAAAATAAATAATAAGGACTTTACGAAATATAGGTAAATATAAGACAAATATTAATAATAAAATAAAATTATCGTACAGCAATATAAATTATCGTATTAATTCATTTATTATCGTAAAGTTAAGCTCTGACAGTTTAGTAAAACACATATAATGACAAATGACATTTATAGCAATCTGTTTCGTTCAGAAATAGTCAATAGTTTTAAAATTTTCACTTTTATTGATTCCCATGTCCTAAAAATATTCTGAATGTTTGAACCTATTATTTAGGCCTCAAAAAGCAGTTCCAAAGTTATTTCAATTTCTCATATTTTTTAGTATAAATTCTGCCATGATTCTTTATAAAAGAAAAGAACGCATGAATCATATTTATAATTACATTGAAAAGCTGACTGTATTTATTTACCAGTCATTATTAAACCACTGCAAAAGATTTAAATTAAAATGTTAATTGTGTCATCAGGATAATTCATAGTAAATAACGTAACGTATATAGTACGCAATTTGTCCTCGGCTTATTAGAATTTTACTATATCTATATACAAAGTGTACACTAATATAATTACAACATAATATAAGTGAAAACATTATATTCATTTTTGAGTGCTTTTGTCTCTATTATGTCAATAGACGAGTTTCTAATTTGTTGATAATATAAATGGTGGGTGGTATTATTACAAAATAATCAATTTAGAAGTGAGTCAAATATCCTATAGTTAAGTCAATTTATTTTCTATTTACCTGAACGTTTATTAGTTCATGATTGAATTATAGTTATTTATGCAACTGTTGTATAATGAGAGGTATTAAAACACGAATGTGTTCTTATCGACTTAACACGAATATGTTCTTTAATGTTGGAAGATAATCGCTATTTTTTTTTTGTAAACAAGGCAATAGAAATATCAAAGAAAAATGGCGGGGAATCAAATAACATATAATTTACTAATATTATGAGCGCGAAAGTTTGTAAGAATGTATGGATGTTTGTCACTCTTTCACGAAAAACTACTTAATTGATTTTGATGAAACTTTACAATAATATAGCTTAAAAATCAGAATAACATATAGGCTATAATTTATAATGATATAGGGTTAATTATCCAAAATATAGCGGGTGAAACCGCGGGACGCAACTAGTATAACATATTTTTACGGCACACGACGTTCTGGATAGTGAAACGCGCTTGAATGAGTGTTCTCTTTTTAAAATTCGTACAGATGTTCTTTTTTTGAAATTCATACAAAGACCGCGCATAGAGCAGTAAGAGTGTGGCTGCCTGTTGACAGACTTGTTGCAGAAACAATTTGAGTGTTATTATGAAATTCAGTACAACATTATATGATCCGTTTGGATGATATAATGGTTATTAGGACTTTGGGTGTTTTAATGTTGGCATTAAGCTCACTGTTTCAGAATATTTTATAGATGATTTAAAGTATGGGGGTAGATAAAAATATAAAGTTCATCGATGTAAAATACAATACAATAATGTAGGTCATGACTGCTTTAGAGTAATTTTTCATTACAAATTTTATTATTATTAAATATTGTTTGCGTATTATGTATTAAACCACAAAGTAGACTTTAATCTCTATTATCGGACAAAACTGAATAATTAATAACAAAATGTTAATCATTAATAGCTATGATTATTGAGTACATCTATTTTTAATTTTATTTGATTGAGTAATATGACGAAAATAATATTAAAATGTATTTTTAGTTATAATAACTGTATAATTATTTGTAGGACCATTGTAAATGTTGCACGTCTTTAAGAGAATATATCACTTTAATGTTGAATGTTTGCATCTATATAATAAACTAGCGGCCTGCCCTTGCTTCGCTTCGGGTATTGGAAGAAATATTATAATTGATGTCGTTGAATTGTCACTCTGTAGGTAATTGTGTAGCTTTTCATGAAAAAGAGAGTGAGAAAAGGTGACAAAAAGGAGAAAATAAACAACTAAAAAAGAGAAGAGAGAGAGATAATAAAAGAGCGACAAGGACAGAACAAAGATAAAAATGAAAGAGAGAGAAAAGAGGGAGGATGAGAGAGAATGAAAGTAGAAAAGAGGAGGACGGAAATATTATAGACTTTTCTCAATGGATTTTTTTTTTAAATCGGATCTGCAGCAACAAAATGGCCATATTCTAATAATTAAAAATATATATGGCAACAGTACATCATCTATGTTACTCAGGAATAGTGTAGTTTTCTATCAATGAAACAATTTTTAAAATCGGATCAGTAGTTCCAGAGAAAACCTTCCTGTACAAAATGGCCACGTTATGCCCTATAAATGGCCATATCTTTTTAATTAGAATATTTATGACAACACCACATAGCCCATGTTAGGAGCCATTCATTTAATACTTAATTATATTAATAACTATTTTCGCTAGTTTTTGACAACTGTTTAATATTTATTACGCAAGAATCTAAAAGAAAAAATTAATGTTTTGTAATCTTACGTTAGAACTATCGAGACTCCCTCCCACCCCTTTGTAAAAAAAAATATGACATGGTCGACCACCCTCCCCCCTAAATCGTCTTACGTAATTAATGAACTAGTGCTTTCATAATATCTTTTTTTTACCATCACAGGCCAATAAACTTAAAAATAGCTACATTTTGCACTCCGAGCGCTTAAATTAATAATAAAAAAAGAACGGCTCCATGACTCGGCAACTATCGGATAATATACTGTAGCTATTCAGTTAAATAGTTACCTACTCCTACTTAAGATAGCGTTATAATATGCCTGATATTCGGAGGTTGAAAACAGTTTTAAACCTTAAAATATGGATACTATTGTGATAACATCGTTATTAATTAATTAGTCTATCTGTCCAAATAATATTATAACAGTTTTATATTGTTCTATGTATTTAAAATATAAATAGATAACAAATCGCGTATTTTTAGCTGTATTTTAATTCTTGAACTTGTTTAATTTTTAATAAACAATAGTATAATATTGGCTATTAAAATCATCAGCATAAATAGAAGATTCGATACTGAAATGAAAAGTAATTGATAAACAAAATCTGAAACATTTTTTTTATTTCGTTAAGACTATCATGTTTAAAAATGTCTCTTTATAATCTATATAAATAAAACAATGTCGGGTTTGTTCGAACATTTATAACCCGAGAACGGATGGTCTGGCGATTTTCATGGTTTTTGATTTGTTGTATTTGTCTCCGTCCCGAATAGCAGAATAACTGTTAAAAACATTAGAAAATTGACGAAAAAAAATATTGATGGGCTTCGTAACTATCAAACATTTAATGTTCATCCCGTCGATACGGTAAACTCTCCC
The DNA here is from genome assembly GCA_905147385.1 of Limenitis camilla. Taxonomy (NCBI): domain Eukaryota; kingdom Metazoa; phylum Arthropoda; class Insecta; order Lepidoptera; family Nymphalidae; genus Limenitis; species Limenitis camilla. The sequence goes on along the minus strand of LR990230.1, from coordinate 10,911,040 downwards.
CTCAAATTAAATCGATCGTATCAATTAAAGGTTTCGAATCGACAAGATATATCCACAATATTCGGATAATTTAATCGATTGTAAATACTAAAATTGTCTTCTAGTATACTATGAGAGACATTTGTTTCAGATGCTTTTCACAATGAGGTCACATCATATGCTAACTGATGTTGTTTTAGAAGTTGGGAAGGAGTTATTTCACGTCCATAAAGTTGTGCTGGCAGCTGGAAGTCCTTATTTTAAGGTAATATTTTTGGTGTCCTTTTAATTATTTGAGTGATAGCTTCTTTATTAAGGATTAACATTGTCATCCAGATATAAAGTGTTTCTTATTAAAGTATTCGTTTGAAGTGTTGAGGTAACTAATGTGGTTTAGAAGTGAATCAAAATAACCGTAGTCTTTTGAAACATAACGTTATAGTTTGTGAAAGTATTTATTACAATCAGAAGAATAACATTTTAAGTATAATTGATTTTTATAGCACAAAAATCTATAAAAAATCATCAAAATAAACTGGGCTATATTAATCCTTGTCACTATGTATGTTTGTATTGTGGAATAATTAAAGCTTTCTAACCTGGTAGATTTAGGGATCTATCTTATGATAGGTTATATATATAACTAGCTTTATGAGGTAGTCATACTAACTTTGCACTTCCCTTTTACCCCCTTAAGGAATGATTTGCGAAAAAATATTTTACACGTGGTTCATGACATTCAATGAAGAACCTTCATACTGAATTTCATTTGAATAACTTAAAAAATGGCAAAATTTCATACTAATTGTGCACTCCCGTTTTACCCCCTTATGGGGTGAATTAAAAAAAACCCTTTCTTAGTGCTCCCCTACGATATAAAAAGGACCACTGTGGAAAATTTCAAGTTTCTAACCCTCATAGTTCAGACCCTGCGTTAATATGTCAGTCATTAAGTCAGCTTCTCCTTTTATATATATATATAGATTTTAAAAATCAATTTTTATCATTAACAGGCAATGTTTACAAGTGGTCTAAAAGAGAGCGAAATGTCCCGAGTACGCTTACAAGGAGTTTGTCCGTCCGCTATGGCATGGCTCGTTTACTTTATGTACACGGGCAAAGTTCGCATCACAGAGGTCACAGTGTGCCAACTACTACCAGCTGCTACGATGTTCCAGGTATTAAGTTTTTACGGTAATCTATTTGTTAGAACGGTATTCTTAATACATACCTCAAGTTTTAAACACATAAGTATTTCTAAGAGACAATCCATAAATTACGTCACACTATAAGGGGGAGGGCGGTTGACATCGTGTGACGATGAACTAAATATCGTAATATAACATTTCAAAATTTTTAAAAATTTATTTAAATTATTTAAGTAATTATTAAATCGTGTCAATTGAATTTGGTATAAAGGGGGTGTGGGAGGGGGGAGGGTGACCCCCCCCCCTTTTCCCTGCCGGAAACACGTCATTTTTTTAAATTCAATTTGTAAAATTTTTTTCTTAGTAAAAAATTTTAACACAAATTTTAATAATAAGTCTATGTCGTCTGCTTCGCGGGGCTCCTCCTTCTGGGTGGATAAAGGAAGCCTGACCTAACCAATATTTTAAGATAGAACAGGGGACAGTCTACGCCTAAAAGGAATCAAAATGTTACCTTGCTATAACCTATTTTTGTCAGAACAGAAGTCGCATAACAAAATTTTAAAAAGACTTTCATGGAATTGATAAAAGCAATTAATTATGTATATAAATATTACGTAAACTGTTAAACGATGACGCATAGTTGCGTAATATACGAATTACGATTACTATCTAATAATCGATATTTTCTGAACTAAAATCTATACTATATCATTAAAATCTAATAAATATAATCGAAAACAAAAACATCTACGTAAATAGATTTTCATTTATTACTCTATTGATCCCAATGAACTAACTACAGATAAAATTTAAGAAAGTTAAAAAATAATATATTTAACGTTTCGATACTTTTCAACATTGATGTTCTCTAGACCGCGCAAACATCGATTTTTCGGAAATTGCTAATCTGTAATTTAATCCGTTAGTGTCAAATATCAAATAATCACTGAGTTTAAGTTAGAGGTTATGTAGTTTTTAACATTGTGTATTTTTATTTTAACGCGACTTCGGCGGCAAATATTATTGTATACAGGCAAGAATGAGGCCCCTCTTCATTCCTACATTCACAGTTACACCAAATTCAGTTGACACGATTTAAGATCCAACCCAGATATTTTATTGCATATAAACCTAGGTTCCATCTTTCTCAATCTGTATCCAACAGTCATCGAAAGGGTGGTAAAGCGATTCTAGGCTAACTTGCTTACATTGACTTTGGCAGTCTGCGAGTTAAATATTGTGTTGTTAAAAAATGTATTAAGATAGTCGATGCGATAGATTTTTACTCCAAGACACTTCCTCGTTTCGCTGAGGTATAATCTTAGTCGTCGAATACATTTTCCTTCTGGCTGTTCTTAATAGTAACCTGTCTTTCAAGCTTGGTATTTTAGGTACGTAGTTTAAACTGACTATTTTGACAAGACTTATTGAAATATAATTCGAAAAATATATATATTTTGTAGATAAGGAAGAAACATTTCTACATTTCTCAAGATCTAACTAATAGCTTTCAATTTATAATAATCGCGCGTCATCGTGATTTTCAGAACCTCTGCTTTGTATGCAATACACTCGCATACGTGTTCGTTGCTGTGCAGTCGTTGACATTAATCATACTAAACTGGTTTTATTATACTTATAAAATGACACAATATCTTTTAATTAATATTTAAGGAGAATAGAACCTATTTTTTTAAGTAACTTGTAAACTTGTAAGACCCGTCCTGGCCTCGCCCGGTTGCAATTTAACACGTGTATATAGCCATAACCGCTATGTCCCTGCATTTTAAGTCTGTAATATCTTCATTTAAATTTCATGCTGTAAAAGGCCATATTGATCTATAAAAATATGCACAATGTATTGAAGGTACCTAATTGGATAAGGATTAATGCTGTATTGTTTAAAATCGCTTCGTAAGTAATCCATTATTTCTTATTGTTATTGTGGGTTATCCCCGAGAGATAGATATATACCATCGCGGATTTTTTGTAGACCTTTTTAAGGTTTACAATACTGTAGTACATTATTTTGATCTATCTCGTAGGTTTCAGCAAGCGTTTGCAATGTAAGCGCAAAAAAATGTGTTTATTTATGACATCACATTAGAAACCTCTAAAATTATCAGCGTTTCTCTACTATATTTATTGCCTTCCTTTTGAATCACTCTATTTCTATCTTAATAAAAAACCCGCATCAAAATCCGTTGGATAGTTTTAAAGATCTAAGCATACTTAGGTACAGACAGCGACAAGCGACTTTTTTTTATACTATGTAGTGATTGATGTTAAAAATAAATTAAATAATAATGTTCTATAAATATATAAAAGTATGTTTGCCGTAAAATCATCATAATATCACAACATAAAGCTGGTATTATGAATTTACATATTTACGTATGAGCATGACACAGCATTATTTCGCGTATAATCACTTAGTTGTGAGAAACAACGCGGTAAAACTTGACTTAAATGATGCTAGTTAGTGTTGCTACATGACTAATTAGTATTTGTTCGATAAAGATGTGTAATAATTTAGAAGAAATGAAGTAGATATAATTATTTATAAGAATGTATATTTATTCTAGAAATAATTTTACACCGTTTTCTGCTAGAAAATAAATTACGTGTATTTGTTAAACCCAAACAATACCTCACGTATTATACAGGCTGTTACAAAACTACCGTAAAGCCGAAAGAAGGTTAAATGGGGCCTCATAACGAGTCCATTCACAATATTTAAGAACCGTAGTAACGCTGTATAACATACTCCAAAAAAATTTTATTATTTTCATTGATATGTAAACCCTATTTCAGTAATATTAGAGAGTAAACTACGCAGAATTGCTACGTCAAACGCCTCTTCGAATTTCGTTTGTTTCCGAAGGAATTCGCAGAAGTTCCTCCTGAGTGCAAAATCGGAGGGTATCAGCCCCTGTGTACGGCGTTAGTGATAAGGGTGACGATTGTCGTCACGAAGATTTCGTCAAACTGCAACATGGTTTAAAGAGCCGGTAGAATGTAGTCGTCTTGACATGTTCAGAAAACACTAGTACCTACGAAGGAAGGCGTCGCTGTTCAGTAGGGGGTTCTCCCATCGATAAATCGTTGCCGATACAGTTCGCGAGCACGATTTAAATTGCTATCTTCATGGCCTACGCATAACATCATATCGTAATATTCCGAGTTAGAAAGCATCGTTATTTTGCAAAAAAATGTTGGAAAAAAACTCGAAACAGATGTAGGATATCGATTAGAAGATTTGAAATTGACAAAATATTTTGTTGCAATTTGACATTTTTTGAAGCCAGTACTTGAGTCCTTGTATTGAGGTAGCAAAAGTAATTTAATGAAAAATAGAAAAACTAATAAAGTAGATAATTTTTAGGTAAAATAGGTACGTAGATCTGTCTGTTAAATAATCTTTGTTCCCTGACATGACAGCTTACTATGGTTGACAATATTTTTGGCTTAGATAATTAATTATATTTTTTACGGGGTATTTTGTAACACGTTGTTTATGTATAATATATCGAGGTATAATTTCTAAGCATGATAAAATCTAATAAAGTTTAGAATTATTAAAAGCGAATTTTAGACAGCAATCGAAGTAGTGCCTCGGACTTGAGACCAAGTTGTTATTCATAGGATTTTTAATAAATATATTTATAAAACTCACCCCCTCCTCCCCACTAGTGATAACTGACTCAACCTAGTACTTTGGTCAGGGTCACCTAAGACACCACAAAATTCTATTAGCGCTACTTTAGACAATGTTTACTTTATGAAATCAGACTGCCATAAGGCCAACCTAATAATAAACTTCGTATATAAGTTAATTCCATTATTTCTTCTTCAGTTTTATTTAAGGTAGTAGTTTAGGCAATCGCAGGCATTATGACCGAATATTTATAACAATGTAAGAGCAACATACGAGGAGTTCTACATCCCCTTATGTTGGTCTTTCCCCGCTCATGGCTTTCACATAAAAAAAGTTAAGCTAGAGCATGAAAGGACATATATTGTAGTTATGTGCTACAGATATCGAACGTTATAGACGCGTGTTGCGCGTTCCTCGAGCGGCAGCTGGACCCCTCCAACGCGATAGGGATCGCCAACTTCGCGGAGCAACACGGCTGCGTCGAACTCAAACAGAAAGCCAACCAGTTCATTGAGAGACATTTTACACAAGTAAGTACATCTGGCGACCATCTTAGAAACACGTTTTGTGATACATCTCAGAAGATAAGGTAGCAAAATTAGATTGATGGGGATGTTCTATTATAACAGTGGCATTTATTGTCATTCCGATTATAGTTTTAGGGTATACATTATCTTATCTAAAGTAGACTCTATGACCAGGCAATGTACACGTCAGGCAATCGGTATGTATAAAAGAACATAAAGATCAATAATTTTGAAAAACAGTTAAAAAAAATTGAAGATAGATCGCTTTTAAATAGGTTTCCTATTATGTATAACTAGTCTATCCGCCCGAATTCGTCCGTGTGATGCTCCGCGCCTATTGGTCTTAGCGTGATGATATATAGCCTATAGCCTTCTTCGATAAATGGGCTGTCTAACACTGAAAGAATTTCTCAAATTGGATTGGAGAGATCAGTAGTTCCGGAGATTAGCGAGTTTAAGCAAACTTTTCAGCTTATATATTAGTATAAGATAATAAAATAAAAAATAAAATTTAGCAGCAAAACCTTTATAATTAGATTGTTTGAAGAAGTGATAAGAACTAGCTAAGTCATTGTATTTTTATGATTAGATATAACAAGTAAATTTCGCCGATAAAATATCATCGTTATTATGTCTTGTATGAAATTACGTAAATTACGTCAATGCTTTGTTTTACAAGGTTGAAATCACGTATTTTATTTTAAAGTAATGAATTCGCGAATAATAGGTATATAGTCTAAGAGCAGTGGCTTAGCGTGCCTTGGACCCCTGTATCAAAAATAATTGGGGGGCCCCCGGTTATGACCGATGTAGGATATTGCTAACTTTTGGGCGCATGCTTAACCCCGAAAAAAAGAGATATCTTTTGACTTTTTCCATTTCTGAAGTGAAAACTCTATAGGCAAAAGTATGACAGTTTATTTATTTGTTTTTTTTTCGGAAAGCACGAGATTAAGTTACATTGTGGATACTATTTTACTAATTTCTGATTACACACGTTAGGGGCCTGTATAGCCCGGGGGCCTGTATCATTAATACGGTGGTAGCTACGCCCCTCTGCGATAAAATATAAAATTAATAGATGATCAGAACTCGGTAGGTATTGAAATCAAGGTTCTAATTAAAGAACACCCTATTTTATCTGAAATCTCCCAAAACCGTGGTAGTTTATTCTCTGGATATTTTTGTCTAATTTTGTAGTTTAAAATAGTTCTGGCCTTTCAGGGCTCTCGTATTAATAGTTTTGTAACATAACCAGATTAATGACACATTATCGGTAAATTTTAATGATAAATTATTAGTATTAGTATATTAAATTAAAATCAATTATTATTATGACCGATTGCACAATCATGCGAAATAATTTATATTATATTCTGTCTATATTTCTGAGAAAATATTTCTACGTCAATGTAAGTTTACATAACAAACAAAGTTTTTATTAAAGTAGACCATACAGATGTCTTTTAATGGTAATTTTATTTTCAGGTGTGCCAAGAAGAGGAATTTTTACAGTTAACTGCGCAAGAATTAATATGTTTAATACGAAAAGACGAGCTAAATGTTAGAGAAGAGAGAGAAGTTTACAATGCTGTCTTAAGTTGGGTAAGTCTAATGGATGGATCTTTAATAACAAATATTATTTTATCTACTCCCATACTTTAAATCCTCTATAAAAGATTCTGAAACAGTTAGCTTATTGCCAACATTAAAACACCTAATGTCCTAATAACCGTTATATCACACAAACGGATCATATAATGTTGTACTGAATTTCATAATAACACTCAAATTCCTTCTGCACAAAGGTTTTACTGAACAGACCTTACTGCTCGATGCGTGGTATCTGTATGAATTTCAAAAAAAGAACACTCATTCATGCGCGTTTCACTTTCTAGAACGTCGTGCGCCGTATTATGTTATTGGAATCCCCGCCATTTTTCTTTGATATTTTTATTGTTTAGTTTACAAAAAAAATGAACGATTACCTTCCAACATTAAAGAACATATTGAAGTGAATTTTAATAATTGCACTATACAAAATGTTCATTACAACTACAATAAATGATTGTTTCATCAATACTTAGTTTATTTGTATATATTCAGTAATGGATGATGTTAGGTTACTAGGAGTGGCTGTTTTTATGTTAGCAGTAAACTATTTCAGAATCTTTTATAGAGGATTTAATTATGGGTGTAGATATACGTAAAGCATAAGCAGCTAAAACTCTGAATAGTTTCATAGATCAATTAAAATTATATTATTTATCGATCTAAGCTATTGTATTTGCCTTTTTTATTTGGTAAAGTTTTCATTGTAACGTGATTTATGTAATAAATGTATGTATGTACGTAGTTATATTGTATGTATATATGTAAGTATATTGTATTTATGCATGTAGTGTATCTATGAATATATATCTGTTTATGAATGTACATTTAAATTTATTATATCGCAGCGATTGTTTAATTTGCTTATTACTTTTAATTAGTGAACCTACCGTTTTTTTAATAAATCACTGCCTGGAAGAGATCGCTCCGAGCGATAAGGCCGCCTACTGTACATATTTTTTTTTTGTTACGTCATTTTTGATTTCTTTTTTTTTGTTACATTTGATATACTATAAAGTATATTTATTATTATTACATATTAGATACATATATTTTTTATCGTTGCTACTCTGAGGGTTTTATTTATTATAACAGAAGAAATGTATCGTATCGGAGATAAATCTTTAATCAACAACAACTATTTATCCTTTTAAAATAAAATACAAGTCATGATCGCATAACTAACTAAATTTATTGGAATGTAATCATGACTTAACTTTTTTACCAATTTATCCGTTCTTTGAGGAAACATTTGAATTTTATTTACCTAAATCATTTTGAGTTTTGTTCAACTGAAGAATTAATTTAAAGTTTAAACTTTCAAAAAAATAAGAGTGGTATTTATAAACTTTATGCTATACTGAATAATTTACTATGAGTAAAAAACATTTTGAAATTCGTCAATTAATTATTGAGAAACACATTTATTTAAGTTTACGTATTTTAGCGCGGAACGATTGTGGGCCTCTGACGTCATTTCACCTATAATCAAGATTGTCGTACCAGAGCGCTTGCGCTGCTTGTAGATGTTTTACACACACACACATACAGCAGTTTGTTGATTATTTATAAGTAGCGTAGTTTTTATTTTAGCATAATGGAAGAGGATTTCGTAAAATAACAAAGTGATGATTTACCTAACATTGATATATAGGATATTGATATATAGTGATGGAATGTTTTCTTCAAATCCGTCTCATGTTAGTGCTGTAGGCATATTTTTAGTCTATTATAAAAAACAAGCCATTATCTATACTATTATATAAAGAGAAAAGATTTGATTGTTTGTATGTTTGTTTGTTTGTTGCGAATAGGCTCGAAAAGTCCTGAACCGATTTCGAAAATTCTTTCACCGATGGGAAGCTACATCCTTTCCGGGTAACATAGGCTATGTGGTGTTGCCATAAATACTCTAATTTAAAAGATATGGTCATTTAAGTGCCATAAGGTGGTCATTTTGTAAATTGATGAGTTTCTCAGGAACTACAAATCCAATTTAATTTTTTTTTTCACTGATAGAAAACTACACTATTCGTGAGTGACAAAAGTGAATTAGTGTTGCCATGTACATTTTTTAAATAATAGAATATGGCCATTTTGTTGTCACTAATTCGATTTTAAAAATTCTTTCAATGTTAGAAAACTACACTATTAGTGAGGGACAAAAGTGGCTTAGTGTTGCCATGTACATTTTTAAAATAATAGAATATGGCCATTTCGTTGTTACTAATCCGATTATAAGAATTCTTTTGCTGATAGAAAACTACACTTTTCGTGAGTAACAAAGGTGACTTAGTGTTGCCATATGCATTTTTTAATTAATAGAATATGGCCACTTTGTCGTTACTGATCAGATTTTTAAAATTCATTCAAAGTTAGAAAACTACACTATTCGTGAGAAACAAAGGGGATTTAGTGTTGCCATATACATTTTTTAATTAGTACAATATGGCCATTTTGTTGCTACTGATCAGATTTTACAAATTCTTTCAATGTTAGAAAACTACACTATTCGTGAGAGACAAAGGTGATTTAATGTTGCTATATATATTTTTTAATTAATAGAATATGGCCATTTTGTTCTCACTAATCCGATTTTAAAAATTCTTTAACTGAGAAGTCTATAGTATTTCCGTCTCTCTTCCTCTTATAATACTATCATTGTCTCTCATCCTCTCTTTAATTTTTATATTTATCTGTTCAGAATAATTAGCCTCTTTTCACCCTCTTTCTTTAGATTATCTCTCTCTCTCTCTCTTTCTCTCCTTTACCTATTCAATTTTATTTTTGCTCTGCCCTCCCTCTTTTATCATCTGTCGCTTTTCTTTTATATTAGTTTCTATTATTTTTCTTTTTATAACTTTTTCTCACTCTCTTTTTTCAAATAATAAAAAACAACACACACACAGTGCACAGTGACAATTTAAGGACATCAATTATAATATTGCTTTAAATACCCGGAGCGAAGCGAGGGCAGCCAACTAGTTATAAATATATATATAAAATAAACAAAACAGAGACGAACGGCGCAAATAACAGCACGTCGATGAATGTATACGCGCCGCGTCGACTAAGTGAAGTGACGTCACACGCTGGCCTACCGCTTGAAACAAAAATTATTGTTACAGGCACAACTTTAAAGTCCCATAACTTTTTCATCAAATCTAAGGAATTAAAATATTAATATCTATTCAAAATGTATGTTTTTTCCAATAGGTAAAATTTGATGAAGACCGTCGATATCCGCTAATGGAACACATTCTGCAAGCAGTTCGATGTCAGTACTTAACGCCCAGCTTTCTCAAAGAACAAATGAGCACGTGTTCCGTATTGAAAAAAGTTCCCGCTTGTAGGGAGTATCTCGCTAAAATATTTAAGGTGAGATGTGTACTTATTTATTAAACTACCCGCCGTCGACCATAAGGTGGAGAACGTTAAAATCAAATGATTATATGGGTCTGTGAAATATTTTTAAACAATTTACTATATTTAGATTTCATTTAGATACTATATTTAGATTCATGATTTAAAAGGAATCTAAAGGTTACCTTGCTATAATCCGCGGTAATCTGAACAACCAGACTCATATGGCACAACCCAGAAGAGCACCCTGCCCACAAAAAAGTGAGACGCGTGAACCCGAACCAAGACACATCACACAAGTAGGTAGCTCGACGATCTAATAACCAGACTAATACGGCACAATCCGGAAGAGAACCCTGCCCACAAAAAGTGAGACGCGTGAACCCGAACCAAGACACATCACACAAGTAGGTAGCTCGACGATCTAATAACCAGACTAATACGGCACAATCCGGAAGAGAACCCTGCCCACAAAAAGTGAGACGCGTGAACCCGAACCAAGACACATCACACAAGTAGGTAGCTCGACGATCTAATAACCAGACTAATACGGCACAATCCGGAAGAGAACCCTGCCCACAAAAAGTGAGACGCGTGAACCCGAACCAAGACACATCACACAAGTAGGTAGCTCGACGATCTAATAACCAGACTAATACGGCACAATCCGGAAGAGAACCCTGCCCACAAAAAGTGAGACGCGTGAACCCGAACCAAGACACATCACACAAGTAGGTAGCTCGACGATCTAATAACCAGACTAATACGGCACAATCCGGAAGAGAACCCTGCCCACAAAAAGTGAGACGCGTGAACCCGAACCAAGACACATCACACAAGTAGGTAGCTCGACGATCTAATAACCAGACTAATACGGCACAATCCGGAAGAGAACCCTGCCCACAAAAAGTGAGACGCGTGAACCCGAACCAAGACACACCACACAAGTAGATCGCGTCGACAATACGTTTCGCTCCGTAACAGAAGCATCTTCAGGAGTTGTTGACTCTACAAGCGTCACTTGCTAAGCGACAATATTGTTGAAAAAACAGCCTTTTATACCTTAACTCAATACTCGATATTCTACACGCAATACTCGATACTTAACTCGGTACTCGTGTTTTGTTCTTACAACTAAAGATATCGAGTAGAGTGGCTTTAGACACGTTTATTTGTTCGTTCAGCCGCTCAAATGTTTGCATTATAGCAAGGTAACCTTTTGATTTCTTTTATATTTAGATGGTATTGTTTGGATACAAAAAGAATATTATAATCGCGAAAGTTTGTAAGAATGTATGTTTGTTACTCTTTTACGCAAAAACTAGTGAATGGATTTCGTTGAAACTACAATAATATAGCTTACACATCAGAATACCACATAGGCTATAATTTATAAAGATATAGTGTGAATTATCCCAAATATAGCGGGTAAAACCGAGGGGCGCAGCTAGTGTAATATAAAGGACAATATATGTTTATCGTTATATATGTAATAATTTAACATCTGACAGGATCTGACTCTTCACAAAAAACCAGTAGTCAAAGAAAGGAGACCCAACACGCCGCGGATTATATACGTGGCGGGTGGATACTTTAGGCATTCCATAGACGTTTTCGAAGCTTTCAATATTGATGATAATTGTTGGACAACACTACCGAGACTTACTGTGCCACGATCGGGTTTAGGAGCTGCTTTTCTCAAAGTAAGTGTTTCAAAATAATTATACAAATTAATCAAAACAGTATAGAGATATATTTACAGTTTTAGCTATTTCGTAGGGTTTATTTTATGCAGTCGGAGGGCGAAACACATCACCTGGGTCATCGTATGATAGTGACTGGGTGGATGTATACAGTCCCTCAGCGGAGCACTGGCGACCTTGCAGCCCCATGTCAACGCCGAGACATAGGGTACAATGTTTACTTTTATTTTCATAATTAAAATTCAACGATTAATAATAATAAAATATAAAAAATTATAGCCCAGTGGATTAGACGTGACTAATGTCTACTCGGGAGGTCCGAGTTCGATCCTAGGCATCCACCTCTAACTTTCTTGAGTAACGGTGAAGGAAAATATCGTGAGGAAACCTACACTCCTGCGAGTTCTCCATGTTCTCAAAGGTGTGTGAAGTCTGCCAACCCATATTTGGCTAGTGTGGTGGATTATGGTTTAATCCTTCCTCATTCTGAGGAGGAGACTTGGGTCAGCAGTGGGTCATTAAAGAGTGACGATATTATAGTTAGTCTACTTATCTTCTTTATTTATCCATAAAAAATGACACAATTAAAGGAAAGAAAATTACATATTTTTGCTATATATGAATGTTAATAATTATTGACTTATAGGTAGGAGTCGCAGTGATGGATGGTTTGCTTTATGCTGTGGGAGGATCGGCTGGCTCGGAATATCACAAAACAGTTGAATGGTAATAACTAAAACTAAATTATTTCTTTACTTTTTAATTTATATTCATGTTTTTAATAATTTTTCTATATTTTTGTAGCTACGACCCAGAAAAAGACTCGTGGTCGTATGTAGCTTCAATGGGAAGAGCGCGACTCGGCGTTGGCGTGGCGGTCGTTAATAGATTACTTTACGCTGTGGGAGGTTTCGACGGCGCCAGGCGAACCAACTCCGTAGAGTGCTATCATCCTGAAAACAATTGCTGGACGGAGGTGGCGCCGATGCATTATGCAAGAAGCGGAGCAGGTAAGAGAGAAACCGCAAAAATATTTATTAAAAAAGCAAGCACATTCTGCACAGGAACACACTCAAAATATTTTATTTCAAATAGACTTTTTACACGTCAAAGTTGGTCAGTCAGTCAGTTTGTCTGAAGCTACCACCAGTTCGGAAAGCAGTTTACTGATGAGAACAGGCAAGAAACTCAACAATTGCTCCTATCAAAATGCCATTGTTTTACATCAGTCTGTTTTACAAAGGTATAATCATTCAGCTGAGCATCAACGTCATTTTGATTCCAAGCTTTATCATATTTTGAAAAAAGTGAGTTTTGTAGTAGCTTTACACAAACTGAGTGACCGATGGACGAAGTGTCAAAAGTGGTTTGTTGTCAAAAAGAACGGTATGGTTTAGAAATAAAAAAGTATGCAGTCTGTTTAGTAGTATAGGAGTTTGCGATTACTGTCACGCAAATCCAGTAGTAAGACGACCGGCCGGTAGCGTATCTAAATCAACATCAAGAGACTTGTCTTGCTTATTTATAATCTACAAACATGAAGTTTGAGATCGAATCCAATGATAAAATAAAGAGTAACTTTCAGGTGTTGCGGCATGGAACCAATACATTTATGTGGTGGGCGGATACGACGGCGCGGCGCAGCTTGCGTCAGTGGAGCGCTACGACACGGAGCACAACACTTGGGAGGAAGTAGCTCCCGTGCGCGCCGCCCGCTCCGCCCTGTCGCTCGCCGTGCTCGACAATAAATTGTATGCAATGGGTAAGTTGTTAACACTCTCAACCAAGATTAGATTCAAAAATCATATTTCTCTAAAAATTATTAAAATAAATGATCGTTTGCAGGAGGGTACGACGGCACAGCGTTCCTAGATATAGTCGAGATCTATGACCCGGCAACAAACACGTGGAAAAGCGGAACTTCGCTCTCATCAGTGCGGTCAGGGCACGCGTCTGCAGTATGCTACCAGCACATATCCCTACCCGTGGAGCCCGCTGATGCGGCGCCCGTGGTCATGGGTCGGATCACGCGGCGCAATCCCACGAATGCGGCCCCTGTACCTTCCACTTCAAACCCACCGGATGATGTCCCTATGGCTAATAATATTATAAGTACCCTGTCTAACTCCCAAAGAAATTTATAGTTATAAATAGTGAATGTCACACTGTTTGATGTTTATCATAAAAGGGGAGTTAAAGTCATTCATTCAACTGTGCTGGTAATATGATTAATGGAAAACGACCACAATGAAGTGTCCTGGCCTCAGCCAGTTTTGCGTCGACGTGAAAAATCCTAACTGTAAAAAGCTGCCATAATCGTATTAAGTTGTTGAATCAAAGCGACAATTTATAAACTTTTTGGTATACTTTAGATAATAAGTAATAAATATTAGTCAAATCTGAAAGTAAATGTCTTATTAAATGTGTTGTAATTCTTGAGTGGCTGTTATTGTTTCTAAATGATGAAAAGATTTCATGTAATGAAATTGTATATAGCGTTAAATTGTAGATATTACATAATAAATAAGCATTTAATATTTTACAGATTAAAACGAAGTGTAAATAATTAGTCTATTATTACATCATGAGGACAGAAGTAAAGCTGCGTTAGGTGGCCAGTATCGTGCTGTACACAATCATATTTGTTTTATTATGTAAATAACATCTATATATAAAAAGTAATTTTTTTATCATACAAAATAATCGTGAATTAAAATTTAAATTCTAAAAATATACTATAATTTAAATTTATTTATCAATATTTAGTGTAAATAATTAATGTATATTATCAATATGACTGTAAATGTATATAGATATAGTAAAAGATGTAAATATAATAAATGGATAATTGTAATTGTAAGAAAAATAAAGACTGCTATGGGAATAAAATCTCTTTTATTAATCTGTCTTATACAAATCAAAAATTCAGTCTGATGAGAGAGACGTGTCTAACAGCATCAATACTTAAAACCTAATTTAAATCAAAATAAAATTCAGTAAATTAGTTTACAATATATAATTGTAATAATCTTGTTATCACTAGCTTAATATTTGGAAATCCTTAAATTATTAGGTTTTTTTTATAGTTTTCCTTCTCCTTTTTACAAATATTCTAACATCTGGTACATCTGTTTCAGCTTGACTCCCAGAATTGTTAATACTCGAAGAAACATCATTGATCGTACTAGTCCCATTAATATATGGAATATTATTTGTTTTATTAGGTGTGGAGGTCGCTAAAGCCTCTAAACCTTGCAGAGAACCTTTGGTGACTGTAGCTACAATATCCGAGGTGCTACCCGATAAGCTTTTAGGTTGAGCCCCAGTTGATATAATGACTGTTTTTACGATATTATGTGTATCCATTGACAATTCAGGTTTAACATTTTCATACATGTGCGAGATTGTTTCTGTGTCATTTTTAACTGTAGGATTTAAAACTTTTTCTTGAACATTTGTTTCATCCTTACATAGATTCCTATCAGTGTCGAAAGTGGTAACTTTTCCACTGCCTTGTATTTTAGTAATATCTTCAACACTTAAATCAACAGCGTCTTCTGTATTTTCAAATATGCATGGAAATTTACCATCTGGCATTAATTTATTACTGATAGGAATTCCTAAATCGTCTAGTGTTATTAAACTACTACTATCGCCAAATAAATCGCTAAATTTATTAATATTTGGTTTGTAAATATGTTGCTCAGGATCCTTTTCCTCTTCTACATTTGATTCTTTAGGTTTAGCACAAGTTTCTTTGGAATCTAATTTCTTTTTAGCTTTCCGTTTCTTGCTATCACGGGATTCTTTAGTAGAAGTACAGTCTTCTTTTAAATATTCCTTTGCTACCGTTTCTTCAGAAGTTATCGTGCAAGAAGTTGTGGACACAAAAGCTTTACTTTCATTATTAGTAGAATCTATGTGATCTTTATCTGGTGATATAACAGTTATTTGTTTGCAAGCTTCTTTGCTTATTTTAATTTTCAAATGTTGGTGTGTTTCTTTTTCTTTATTATTTTTTAATTTCTTCTCTACCTCTTTATCCCTCTTAATTTTTAATTGTTTTCCTGCATTTTTTTCTATATTTTGTTTTTGTAAGTCTATAACATTTTCCTCATCACTTAATTCTAAATCTCCTTTGACAGTTGCAAGAATCTCTTCTATACTTTTATCGATAATGGGCTTAGAATTTTTATAATTGTCTATATTCTCTTGTCTATTCTTAGAAACTGGTATTTCATCAGTAATCTGTGAAAGTTTATTCTGATTGTCATTTTCAGATGTACCTTCCCATTTTGAGTTTAGTCCTAAGCTAGTAGTTTCGACATTCATTTTATCATTTTCGTTACTAGATGGATTTTGGCTTTCATCAGGAACTTTTTCTGGCTGTTTGGTCATTTTCTCAGGTTTCTTAATTTTTGGTATTTTATATTTGCTGCTTAATGATTTTTGTTCTTCATTTGAATCAAGAATAGGGTTTGGTACATCAAACACATTTTGCGTTTTAATATTACTATTATGGTGACTTGTATTTTCATCAGCTTTTTCAGTGTATAAATCAACATCATCTACTATTTCTCCAGATTCTACAAAATCATTTAATTCTGTATTCTCAACATCCATGTATATTTCACTTATCAGATCCCTACTTTCTTTCTCTATTGACGGTTTAATTTTTAAAGCATCTGAAAAACATACTTCTAAATGCCATGTGGATATGTCTAAAAATTTTAAATTAACATTTCGACCTACAACAGTTGACAGATATTGCTTATCCTTATGAGTTTGCAAAATATATTTGGTGCTCAAAATTCTTGGATCTTCTAGGTGAGTTGCATCAGTATTCATTATTTCTGGAAAATTTTGAATAAAAGTTTTAGTCTCACTGTACAGAAGAACAGTATCATTATAATTGTACAGATTCAACAGACTTATTATATTAGGATTTTGATATGGACTTTAAGTAATTAATTTAATTAAAAAGTTAGGCAAAGAAACATGATAAGGTGTAATTTCTACTCATTGAGATAATTTTTTTTTACCTTTAACAAGATGATGAGTGAAATGAGCATCATGTAAATAGTCTGGAGACTGGCAAGAAAATTCCTCTGGTCGTATTCTATCACAGAGTTCGTTTTCCTTTTCAATGGTAGATGATTCATCGATCTTTTGTCTCTTGCTACTGGGTTCTTCTAAATCATTCTCTATTTTATGCTTATAACTGGGAGAGTCATTATGATGAGTATGTCTATCTTTAGTATGTTTTTTATGTTTCTTTCGATCTCTACTTTTTGAACGATTATATCTATCAGGTGGGGGGCTTCTTAATACACGTTTATTGTATTCTCTGTTATTATAACTCAATGAAGATTCACTATCATGTCTTTCTCTACTGTGACGGTTCCGGAAATGATGATGATGATAAGGATTATATTTGTCACTATGTCTGGATTTCTTGTAGTCCGAACAATTGCTATGTTTTCCGGAGTCTTTAGATTCATGATGTCTGCGTGTGGATGTTCTGTATTCTCTTGTATCATATCTTGCATTTCTAATAGGGGATTTTCTAATATTTTCTGTATTTAGCCTTTCCACATCTTCTTCTGAGCTATAGTTCTTATTTTGAAAGCTAAAAATAAATAAATATTAATTTTATTAATTATAACTATTCCCATCATTATTATTAATAGGACAAGTTTGTCATGCATGCAGCATGGTACACATGCATGACAATATCCAAACTTGTCCTATTTTCGCTGGTTTATATATGGATATAATCACTCATTATCATACCTTGCTGCTGGCATAGACTTCCTTCTACTCTTAATTTTCTTATTAACCATATTTTTCTGTGTTTCTTCATCACTGTTTTTGGGGACCTTATCTTCCTCATTATTTGTGTAACTTTCACTATTTTGAACATTTTTTAATACTTTATCATCACTAGTTACACTCTTATTTTCAGTGCTTACATTAGAAATTGTATCTATGGATGGATTGTTCAATCTGTAAAAATAAATAAATAGCTATAAAAGCTTATAAGATATTAAATATAACCCCAGAGGTCCTTTTTCATTGTAATTTTAATCGAAATTGCACTAGCAATAAGTTTAAACTACTAAACCATTAAAAAAAATTGAATTTTTTTTGAAGGACTAGATTCTTGTAATAAAACAAAAACTAAGTTAATGCTTATGACAATAAATAAGGTTGTGAAAAGACACCTGCATCCTTAATGTGTAGGGACTGTGTGGCTTTGTTTTATACTGTGTAGGGATTCCAATGTAACAGCTTACCTGTTATTTTTGTCTGTTGAATCCACCCTGCTTTGCCTTCCATTACTTTTATCTGAGTCAGTGTCACGATTTTTAGACTGTTGTCTTTCATTAAAATTGCTTCTGTGAGACTTTAAAATGTTTACACCTCTTTTTTTAAATGACTGTATTATTAACATATCTTTTCTGAAACCATGGTGAAATAATAGATTAAATTCTTTACAATAACTAACCTGCACTATGTATGGTAACTTGTAATGTTCTTTAAAGGGGTATTTTAAATCAGTTCACACTCAACCCATTAGGATAACTTTTATCAAAGGTTCATGACACATATTTATATAGACAATACTGACATGTCGCAAATAATTCATGATTGCTATTGCCAGACATTTAAAATAATATACACACTTGAAAAGACTACACAATCACATCACTCAGAAATAATTTAATTTCTAGCATGTTACAATATAAGAACATTTTAGCTTTGAACAAACCTGTTAACAGCATTAGGTGCCATTGCCAAAAAAATAGTTTTTTAATAAATTAACATCTTTAAATTGTAGAAATTATAAAAAATTAACTTACTCCGTATTTAAAGTTTTTATTAAATGAGCCTTTCTCTCAATCTCAGCTCGTGCTGTTTTTAGAAGTGAAGAATAATTAATCTCCAATTTTTTGTATTCAGAACTTAATTTGTCAAAATCCTGAAAAATATTCTATACTATCAGTGCACATCCATTCTGTGACGAGAAGATTAGTAAGGTACTAAGTAAAGCATAGCAGTCAACAACAAAACAATCTTTGAGTAATTACAAAAATAATAATTATTTACTACAGCTCTAGTTATTGACATAAGGAGAACTAAATTTATTCAAAGAATCATCCTTATCTACCTAATCATTAAAAGAATTTATCAATTCATTCTTTTTGAATAAGTAACTAATTCTAAATCTCAAAAAACATTTTTTTAAAGCCCTGGCAAAACATAATATTTTAAAATGAATCCATAGTAGGTATTTAAAAACATTAAGATATTTTGGTAATATAACAAAAAAACTTTAGATATTCTTGTTTGTACAAAAATATTCAAAAGACTTTATAGTGCTCTCCAAAATACTTGTAATTTTCTTTTTAAGAAACATTAATGCTGATGTTAATGGTACTTTGTTTTTAGGAATAAGAGAGATTGATTATTTATGATTGAGCAGAATATAACCTCAAATGTAATTACTTGTTTTGCACTAAATAAACCTTTAACAACAAATATTTATCAATTCTATCTTCTCCTATTCAATTATGATTACATTTTATGTTCATTTATGCTACAGGGAAATTGTATTCAATTTTGGTTTAAATGATTTGTTAGCATGGGACATAAAAATATCAATCAGTAGTACATAAATAAAATATTAGACAATTAACGAAAATAATACAATTATTTCATAATATTATTTTGTAACTTTTTCAATATGGAAAGATAAAAAACAGCAGTTAAAAATACTGATCAATAAAACAGAATCTCAAATTATATCAATCTCTAATTGAGGATAAAGCAGTGTATTTTATAAACTAGAGCTGTTGGGTGATAACTAATATAATAAATTTATTGATTTCAGTATTAAATTTTATAAAAAATGAATTTTGTTGGTCAGCGTTTTTAAGACATAGCCGCGGACATAGACTGCATTTTTATTCTTCAAAAAAGAGGAGTTCGGGCCATTTACAATCTAAGAGCTAGAGATTCCCTTCGAGATGTTTTTAATAAAATAGGTAAACAATAGCGTTTTGAAAAGAGCAACTGTTGAATTTCTTGCCAGTTCTTCTCATCAGGAAACTGCTTTCCGAACTGGTGGTAGCTTCAGACAAACTGACTGACTGACCAATTTCTGACGTGTCAAAAGTACTTTGTAAAAAGTCTATTTGAATAAAATATTTTGAGTTTGAGTTTAGAGCAAATAAAAAAAATAACTACAAAAATAATTGTGCAATTGAATAACCATTTTTTCACAAGCTAATTTAAAGACATTCCAAACATAATTTGTTTTGTAATAAGAAATACATACTTTTTGTAACTGATCCAGAATTTTTGCATATTTTTCGATTTGTAACTTCAGAGCATTGTTTTCGGTCTTTAACTGTAAATGATAACTTGTAGTTAAATATAACATACATCTGATATTAGTTAAATGTTAATAATAAACCACAACATAAGCTACAAAAAGACAATAATTTGGCGCTAAAACGATACCTCTTTGATGACATTAACGTCGTCATAGTTTTCTAAATTATCGTAAATATCATCCATTATATAAATTAAATAATACCAGGTATCTAAAACCTTGGTAACAGCATATACTTAAATACTTATAGTATTATTTGAACACAAAAAATATTTAATATTTCCAACAAACAACACACATAAAATAATGCTCTTTGAGACTGATTTTCTTGAAATTACTAAACCACAGACTACAGAGTATAGTAATATACCATTGACCATAAAAAAATTGATTATTATTTCCAAATCAAAATTATATTACCAACAAGTCAAAGAATAATTATGGTTTTTTTTAAATACAGTCATGTAAATTCCTAAATTTTAATGCCAAGCTCACAGTATTTCCAACGATATGGACAGGTTTGTTAAACGTTGTTTAGTCTGTGTCACTTTTAGAAACGTGATATTTTCTATCTATCAATCGTGTAAATCTAGACACAGTTTAAAATCCATACACAATGTGTATTTTGTGCATCATTTCCATGTTAAAATACCATAAAAAGATAATTAAGGAAAAAAAGAGTAATTTAATTTTTTTTTATATTCTACCTCACTAATTATAGTCCAGGTATAAGCAAGTCTTTTTTTAAATTCTATTTACCGTTATTTCTAGTAATATATTACTATTATGGAAAATTTTTGGAATTGCACTTGGCAACCCAGTGGTCTGTTAATCTGTGGTAAACAAGCGCTTCATTCAATCCGTATTTTCTCAAATATTCAGTCAAACTCGTCAAACTTCAACTTGGTCAAATTCGTTAGATGCTCGAGTCGCTAGATGCGAGACGCGAGTCGCGCCTTTGGGATAACAGCTAACACATAGTTTACGTTGTGGATATGAATTTAATTTAGTGTTTATATTTTAGTATTATACAATTGAGACAAATTCTTCAAAAATTCTAATAATACAGTGATTAAAACAATGTTAGTGTTTATAAATTGTATCTTTGCGTAATTTATACGCAGCAGTGAAGAAGTGCAACAGGCGTTCCAAAGGGCTCGTATATACACTTGTGATTGCAAAATGCCTACAGATTCGGAATGCGACTGCGACCTGGTGTCGAAGGAGTGGCTTTTAGCCAAATTGCGATCAGATGAGCGAGATACAATTTTGATAGATTGTCGAGGTTCCAATGAGTATTCTGTATCTCATATACGGTCAGCAGTAAACTTCTCGATACCAAGTATAATGCTGCGAAGATTAGCTGCAGGAAAAATTGAACTAGCGTCAACAGTTCAGTGTAAGGAACTGAAAGCGCGGATAACTCATTGTTGTTCGAGAGGCACTTTTGTATTATATAGTGATGGTGCCCCGCGGGACCCTGATTCTGTTCATGGAATCCTGCTGAAGCGTCTTAAGCAAGATGGTGTGCAAGTTGTATGTCTTGAAGGTATGTTTAATAAATTTTTAAATTCTCTTAACTTTAAATCAAATTAAATTATAATTATTGATTTATATAATCTTGGTTTATAAAAAGATTGCCCATAAAAATATATTCTATTCATACAATGTATGAGGTGATTCCCTAATAATTTATTTGGAAAATTAAGAACAAATTGTGTAGTGAAATGTTTAAATTCCCATTGCATTAGTTTGCTTTCTTTGCCGGGTGTTTACTTCATTGTACTGTAGTAGCAGTGATTAAGACATTGGTTTCTTACTTGGGAGGTCCGAGTTCAATCTGACTTTTCTAAGTTACGTGTGTTTTACAAAATTAAATACCTATCACTTGCTTTAATGGTGAAGTAATACATTGGGAGGAAACCTGCACTCCTGAGAGTTTTCCATGATATCAAAGACAGACTTCACTGCTAACCTACACTGAGCTAGCGTGGTGGTCTAACACCCTCCTCATTCTGAGGTGGAGACCCCGCTCAGTAGTGTGTCATTAATTGGTTGTGATCATGATGATGACTGCAGTAGCTTCCATTGCTATACCTAAATCAATAATTCAATTTTGTATTAATTTCAATTAAATTCAATAGAGTTGTATGTAAGAGTGTGCATATGGATTTTATTACTGGTTCGGGTCACATCACATGTTGACTGAGACTTTCTATGGTTGTTTATGAGGTCTAAAAGCATTATTGCCTTAGCAGTGTAATCAATAATTTTGTAATATTCATCCAAATTAGTTCAACACTCAGATAAATAAGGTTTAATTATCTATAATATATTGATTAGATAATCTTGTGTTGTGTATGTATGTTGAGAATGATTTGCAAACTTACAGCATAATATGTTTTTCAGATGAAATATAATTCTAATTAGTTTCTAATTCCAATTTGTAAATATTTTTTGTCTTGATAAAGGCACATTGTACTCAGATTGCAAATTTAATGTCAAAAGCTTTATCTGTATATAATGAACTACGAAATCAATTAAAATTACATGGTAACTCATAATCAAAAGATTATGTTAAAACAGCTTATATTTTTATCAGAAAATAAAAACATTTTCAATTCATAAAATATAGTATCATTCATAATTACATTTACGTTAAACATGACTTACTATGTGTCTCTGTAATTGTTAGGTTACACAGAGTACACAAACAAAAATCATATAATATGTACATAATTAATGTCTAATTAACACCGAATAAAGATTAAAATAATGAAAAATAAAATATGGTTTTGTGGAATTATCATGCAACAAGATTTCTTATGCTTTTTAAGTGTATACATATTTTGTTATTCTTATCTTAGTCCTTACTAATATTATAAATGTGTAGATAACCCTGTCTGTCTCTCTTTCATGCCAAAACTACTGAACCGACTTAAATTAAATTTTGTATACAGATAGTCTAGAAGCTGAGAAACGACATAGGCTACTTTTTAATGCGAAAAAGGTTAAAAGGGGGGATGAAAAGTTGTATGGAAGTATTGTCATTTTTAGAGCTAGGAGCTTGAAACTTATTTTTTAGGCTGTTGATTTGATATAAATAATTATACCCTCAAGGGTGTAATGTTGGGAAAGACACTGTTCCACGCGGACAAAGTTGCGGGCACAGCTAGTAATATTATAAATGTGAAAGTATGTATGTTTGGATAATTGGATGATTATTATTCAATCACACAATACTTAATGGCTGAATGGATTTTGGGACATAGCAGCTTTATAATACTTACTTTTCATCCTGAAAAATGAAAAATGAGTTCCTGCGGAATAGTACTTTAGTTTTTTGAACCTGATTATTTTTATACTGCAATATATTGAAAATTACAATGAGATATCAAATGTTTTTTTGCTATATATGTAGGAACACACATAAATGCACTAAATGGCAGCCAAAGGTGTAAAATACTGCAGGAAAAGTGTTGCTCACACAATACACTTTCAATACTTCCATACAGCTCCCGTCCTCCAAACGGCGTGATATAAAAAAAATTATGAAAAATATTAATTTAAATAAGAAGTCGGTTGAAAATATTAATCTTTAAGAAGCTTGGTCTTTTTATACTGAGCCTTAACGATACGATAACACGTTCGTCGAAACGATGTTTGCCCACACAAGTTTAAATCCTGTCCAAAAAGTAATGCCGGAGGCCGTAAGTTGAGGCATCCGCTCCTCGAACGTGGGAGAGGAAGTCTGCTACTTATTGTGCTCCTCAATGCGAGACGATAGATTATGATCACAGCGCTAACTCGAACTCGCTCGTTTACGTTTCCGTTTATAATATAGAATTACTTGTCCTAAATTATATTACGAGCCACAAAAAATGTAAATTATAACGTAAATTACAATCATTTGAAACAGGTTTTGAAACAAGTCTATATTTACTTTATTCATAAAAAACTATTTCTTAATAAAAATAACTACTTTAACCATCTAGAAATTATAATGTACTTTAAATAGATCCAACAAGCACTAACTCAAAGAGGTGGCGTCGTTTAATTATGGAGATCCCATAGCCACCTTCATCTTTAATCAAGATCAGCGTTAATTTACATATAATACATGCAAAACATAAGGTCAATCGGAAACTTGATAGAAGGTCAATAACTTAGGGGGTGTAACTTGCAAGCTTTGATTACAGCCGGACACCACGAAACTAAAAAAAAGTTTGTTAAATTGGATACCAAAAGTTGATAAACCATAGACGATTTGAGAACGCCAGTGGAACCATGAACTGTTTGAAGGGGTTGCATTCTTCTTTAAATACGTCTACAAGAGTTACAAAACGAATCCGGTTTTAGAGAATGCCGGTGAAAGAACCGTGAATGAAACATTAATACTAATAAACAATGTAGGATCAAAGGCAACCGGATGCCGGTATCGCTTCAGTCTTCGTCAAGCGGAAGAGTGCCGCAATTTTATTAATAAGTTCCCGTTTCACTAACGTCCTGTCAATTCTATTAAGTCATCTTTTATGAGTATGATGGTTGCTGAGGATATAGAGTATCGTACAATGACCCTTATGACGGATGCTAACTGAAAATATCTGCAACTGCATATCTCCAATTTCTAGGTATACAAGTTTTTCCAAGAGACAATTTCTAAATTCTATAAATGGTTTAATCAATTAATTGTTGAACTCACATATCCAGCTAATTTTAACAAATGAAATAATTTTTACTAAGGTTTTAATATAAAATACAACATTTAAACAAAACATATCCTGGTGACAAGTAATCTAGTAAGAATAACAAGAACCACTCCTCTCTATGCAATAAAATAGGCCATTACTGTTATAAATGGCATGCCTGTAAGCAACAGGATGTTGCCAGCTCATCTCGCCTCAGATGCTTTTCATTTTAATAACGGAGGAAATCACGTCCATCTGTTTCTCGTAACCGGACATAATGAGTTCATAGAGGAAAATTAAATTGTATAGGGAAGCGATATCTCACAAAACTGGATCACAGCAGCACTTGGCTAAAATTGATACTACGAACTGAGATTGCAACCACACCCGGTTTCAGCCTTTTTTAATTTCTTCTTTTCGGTATTATATTAATGTACTTATTTTTATATTTATGTCGATACGTTCGCGCCCTAAACAAAGGGTTCCTACCTAATGTTTATCCTATAGGCTTGTCGCTTATTAATCCTTTTGGACAATATCAAACAAATGGATAAGAACAGATATATAGAATCTTAAAAGGAAATGTTATAGCTCGTATTTTAAAGAATAGCTGACCAAACTAAGCTACGGATATCAATGTTTATGATTTCTCATAATTGAAATCTATTTGCTTATCTATCGACAAAAGTATTAAAATAGTACCTAAATGACGTAAAAAATATTATTTATTATAAATTGTAATTATTTTTCTCGTCCTGTTCCGATAAGGTAAAGCAAGAATAACAAGGCTGACTAGTTTTAGAAAATATTGAAACAATAACAATAGTTATTTTATTTAAACAGTACTTTTAAGATCAATATCGTAACAACATTTTATCAATTAATTATCTCATAATATAATCTATTTGATTTTGGTCTTTTATCAGGATATGATTACATAAATATCATTTTTCGTATGATATTTTCATACATCCGTAGTCCGAACGTACGGATTATCTAAAGTGATGAGTGAAATAGTGAGCAAATTGTTTGAATAAACCGTGTTACAATACCTATTGTATTCTGGTTTTAATTCGTTTCGTTGCGCAACGTTGATCATGAATTAACAATTGTGTAAAGTTTACTATTTAGGATTGTATATCATTTATTTTTTTATTACCTGAGCTTAATGGATACAATTATCTTTAGGTAAACTTTATGTTTAGATTAAGGTAATTGTTTGATTGCACATATATCTTCTCCGATAAACCGGATTTACAATTTAATCAGACAATATAAGCAAAGCATATTAATTAAGTAAATTTAAGAAACTATTATTGAAAATACAATATTGTCAAAGGAATAAAATATTTTCTTCATATATACAGCACCTTAACGAATGTCTGTTACACAGTCAATCTCATCGTATTTTATACTCTTTGGCTACAGGAGATAGAATCGGTATAGAACTGACTTCCAATACTCATCCGGCGTCTAGATCTTCTATGTCAATTAGCGATTACCCAGTGTTGCTCTAAACAGAAGAAATTATCTCTAATAGTTGTCTGCACAAACTGGATCTTAATACGAGTCGCATGAATTTAGTATAACTGTGAATGTGGGATTGAAGAGGGGGTTCATTCTTACCTTACTTCATACTTAATATTAGTTGCCGGAGTCGCGTTAAAATAAAAAATACACGATGTTCAAAACTACGGAACCTCTTAACTTCAATTCTGTGATTATTTCATACTTGACACTGACGGGTTACATTACAGATTAGAAATTTCCGAAACAACGATTTTTACGTGATCTAGAGAACATCAATGTTGAAAAGTATCGAAACGTTAAATATATTTTTTAAATATTTTCTTAAAATTTTATCTGAATTTAGTTCATTCAGAGTAATAAATAAAAATCAATTTAAATAGATGTTTTTGTTTTCGATATTTATTAAATTTTTACAATATATTATCGATTTTAGATCAGAAAATATTGATTCTAAGATAGTAATCGTAATTCGTATATTACGCGACTTTGCATCATCGTTTAACAGCTTACGTCATTCCGTTGTTCCCTGTTATTTAATTTTTTTTTTTGCGTAGATCCTAACTCAACCATAGGTTAGGTTAGTTACTTCCTTTAACCACCTAGAAATAGGAGCAGGTTGATTAGGTTAGGTTAGGCTTCCTTTATCCACCCAGAAGTAGGAACCCCGCGAAGCGGGGCGACGTAGACTGGTCCCTTTTCTATTTTAAAATATCACCGATTTGGTTATGTAAAGACTGCATGCAGCATCACTTACTAATTTTTTTTGCTAAGAATAAAATTTTAAAAATTCAATTAAAAAAATTACTTGTTTCCGGCAGGGAAATAGGTGATGGGGGGTTTATATACCCCTCCCACCTTCCCACATACCCCTTTATACCAAATTCGTGCGACTCGTTTTAAGATTTTAACCTAGACTTGATATAGAAGTAACTTCTAATACGTCGTCCAGTAGTGCGGCGCCAAAGTGATTATCTCTTTGGGATCGAGTCATCTATTAATTAGTTCATTCCTTTGTTTACTCGTATTATAACGCATTATAGTTATTTTCTTCCAATTGCTACTAAAACGTGTTTGTAAATTCAGTTTAGAAGTTTAAAGTTCCTTAAGTTAAATTTTTTTGGCGTTAGTCGAGCTTTATTTTAGATGTTAGATTTGTTTTGTGAAGCCATTCTGCATTTTCTCAACGTAAAATGGCCTTGTATACAAATTTTAACTGGAAATCATCTTTCCTTTTTCTTTTAACACCTCGCTCTATTTTTGTTACTCTTTGAAAATCCTAAATTAACATCGTTCTCTCGTTTCTTAGAAGTTCAATCAGAAGCTATGACGTCAATGTTACATGATTGTATTACTACCAGCAAACTACTAATATTTAAAATACCATAACCAAACAGTTATTTTGAAATTATTTATTTAAGTGATGGTCAGTATTTATATGAATCGACATCAAGAGGCATATTGATTCAATAATCTTAATACACTAACATAGGTTTTTAGGCCACAATACAATCTAATAATAACTGATGTGATATCGCTACGTTAACCGAGCACAATTGACCTATCTTTTAGCACATTGTAAAGCCAATCTATCTTGGAGCTCAAACAATAATATCTCGCTCGTTATTCCTCTAAATTGGAACAAATTGTTTCAACTGGTTTTGATTAAACTCTATTTAGGGCGAAAAAGTTCACATAATTTGTGAGACGTACTTTGTTAGGGTTAAACTTTCGTTAAAATAATCACATCGACTCCCTTATGATGTTATATTAACCAGTTTTAATTGACCATACATAATAATACTAAACGGTCGAGACGGCAATACAGAGATATTACATTTATTTATCATACCCAATCATATTACATATTATGGCAACACTACATCACTTATTTCACTCAGGAATAGTGTAGTTTTCTAGCGGTAAAAGAATTATAAAAATCGGTACAGTAGTTCCAGAGAAACCTTCACATTACAAAATGTTCGAGTTTTCGAGTCTATTCGCAACAAACAATCAAATCTTTTCTCTTTATATAATAGTGTAGATGTAGATTACAAATCTAATATAAAAGGTCAGCTCAACCCAGAACTTCCAGATCAATTTTGATATTAATTTTTTGGTAGTATTTAGTAGGTGGTGGTTAACGCAAGGTTATCGGTAGTGCGGAGGACGCGGGCCAAGGCTCGCACCTGCCTCCCACGCCTGCCCCCCACAACCGCTTACTGCCTGTGTTGTAACACCAACACCCTCTCGATTCCCGAACACCAATTATTTATGTAATAATATGTGAGTTGTAATTAAGCTATCCTAATGGTATTTTTGGAGAAATGCGACAACACTTTTATAGGTAGTTAGTATTAAATCTTCTAAGATCGGGAGAGAAAGTAAAATTACAAGATATAGAATACAATTCTATTTTATTTTGGACGTTTAGAGATCTACGTGTATTCGAGCAAATTAGAAAAAGTAATTATCGTATATATCTTAGTAAAAAAAATGTGTAAGGTTAAGAAACAGCTTATGCTCTTTCGCTATCTCCTACATAAACTACATGTAAATAACACCGGCCCACAAAAAACAGTAATAAAAATACAAAAATAAATAATAATTAATTTTACGTCATCACTGTCTGTTCGAGAGCACATAAGTATTTTGAAGAACTTTTGAAGAGATTTTGATAGTCACAAACTATATTTGTGGTGAAGTTTTACGGCCTGTACAGTAAACGATTGGGTATAAATTTTAGTTATATAAAGTTATGTATTTAAAATATTACCTATTTTCTTACATTGTATTAAGGTATTATAATACTAGCCCAGCTGATTTACAAACAATATTGCTAGAAATCTTTCTTAATAGGTACAATAAGTTTTAGTCGTAAATCGCGACCTACGTATGTTCTACCCTTTTTTTTACACTTTTTTGTATTACGTTTTTTTCAACGTGGACGTTAGCAGAGTTGTGCAAATTTTTCGAGTGGTCAAATGATCGCGTTTTTGCAGTGGGTGTACTGTAATGGGTTAAGGGATTTGATTCAGCTGGCGAGGAGTCCTTGGTACCAAGGCAACTGTGGAGGCGGACGAGGCGGGTATCGTCGGAGTGAGGGACGACGGGGGGTAGGAGGAGGGTTACGGCGTTCATTGAGAGCAGCGGATGAATGGGCCGTGATGACTCATGCGATCGATGCCAGCAACGCCACCCCCCGCAGCCCGAGCGCCGCGCCACGCCGTGCTGTGCCCACCCTGCAACTTCGCTTCGGCCCAATTATTTTTTGCATAATTCATGTCGAGGCGACCTGCAGCCTGCAGGAGGGAATTAAAAATTCTCGCATTTTAACAATTTAAGCAATCGCCACATCAAAAAATTGAGATCCTCATAATGGCCGGTCAAATTTTATCTGATACCCAGCTATTACTCTAGTTTCAAAATTATTTCAGCTCCATTTCCAAGCAAATAATTTAAAAAGTTGTAAGTATAATATAATATGAACTACTTTGAAAGTTCTTTCCAGTTCGTTCAGGCCAGGCAAAAAATTACAAATATTAAATAGTCCCGCAAAGATGTGCCCGTTCTTGAGAGTTGGCAAATTCGGACTTTCATTAATATAACTACTGATTTAAAAAATTACCTAGACTTCAACGTACATTCTATTAACATTAACAAGCTGTTTTAAATTAATGTGTAATGTCTTCAAGCGAAAACTTCAAATTTTCCCCAGTGTGGTTGTTTCTCATATTAAATTAGGTAAAATGAGCAGATTCGCATGATGATGGTCTTCAGCCACACAAAATTAACTCTCTTCTCTATAATAAACACATACGTATTAATAGCAATTTTGATGAACTTAATAGCACCACCATTATCCATTATCATGACAACACCGATTGACGGCCGGAAGCAGTCGGCTTGCGCTGCAGGAAATGTTAGCTATAGCTGGTACGAACACTGGATGTACATCAGCGCTCTCTAGGTACAATCGATTATTAATACAAACGTGCCTATATTTTTAACTACCTCATTAACCAGCCACCACCATTCAACGCTATTAGTATGAAATGACGACGATATTTGATAACAACACGACTCAGTAGTTATTCATTCATATTTTCTGAACTCGGTGAAAAATACACGTCGAAAATATTTGTCGATCTTTTATTAACGAATCATTTAACCTGTAAATTTTCGGTTTAAAGAATAATAAAAATGTAGCTTATCGAATGATACATAGAAGATAATTATGTAAGTCCAATTTTTGACGTATCAAAAATAATACTTTAAAAAAAGTCTAATTGAAATAGTTATTTTTAGTGACTTTCAGAAAAGTCAATGAGTATTCAAGTATAATACCAATGGAAGTCTGAAAATGAAACCTTCAGAATTGGGTGCTGATTTCTATTACTCCAGGTCTAAATTAAAATGTAGTTTTTGTTTTGTACTACTATGAAAATAGTATAATAGTAATACTAGTGAATTTGCAATAAAATTGCCTTAATTTTGATATATATTTCAATTGGTCAATTACTAACGCAATTACTAATATAAACTTACCAGTTTGACCACGGCAACCGTGCTGTAGGGGCCAATAAATGCAGGCAAGGCTAGCTGAGGCACATTAAGACCCAACGGTGAATTAAAAAAAATTATAATCATAATTTTTATGGCAATCCTATATATGAATGGTGATGAATGAATTTGTTCAGAAAAAAAATTTATTTGATGAATATGTTTTTCACCTGGTTATAATATAAATATTTTTTGTAAATAAAAGGTAATTAATAGTATGTTTCCCTTCAGGAAAGATTTTAAATGTAAGCTATTGTCACCAGGAGAGTTCGCCGAGTTTCGTCGCGCCTACCCCGAGTGGTGCAGCGAGGCTGGCGCGCAGCACGTGCCACATTTGCCGCTAATGGGACTACGGTAAGACCACTCGAGAAACAAACCCAAAACTAACAACTAACATAAACCCTTTCATTTAAATAACCATATACTTACTAACTTAGAACATTCTAGCCGCAATTACATGGACTCACTCTTAGTAATATTATAAAGAGCTAAAGTTTGTAAGTAGGAGATAATATCTGACACTACTGATCTGATTATTATAATTCTTTCATGGATAGAAAGTGATTACTATTTCTGTGATACCTACATCTTCACTACATAGTTGCTTCTCGCTGTCTGAATACTTAGATATAAACTAGGTACGTAATGGATTTTAATGCGGTTTCCACCAATATACAAAGTGATTCAAGAGGATGGTTTATATGCCTGACGCTAGTTTAATCTTATATATTAAATCCTCGTATCGTTGGGTGTTTGTTACCAAACTCCTCCAAAATGGCTCGACCGATTTTTATGAAATTATTTAAAATGGTAACACAAAATATTAAGACACTATAAGATGACGATGGTTTTAGAAAGTATTAGTAGGTAGATACATTAAAGAAACTGCGTACCTAACACTAATATTACGCAGCCGGTTGGGTAGGGGTCTAATTACGCGAACGAGAAAAACTTGCACGCGTGGGAATTCGATTTCATGCCCGTGAGACTTTTTCCCCGATCACCTTTTAATCGATTCAGAAAAAGCTGCTTGACGAGCGAGCTGACTTCATCACGACTGGATGTTGATGGTAGTTTCACTGCGCAGAACTACCTCCGTTAGTCTTAATTAATCCAAAGGACGATTTCCTGCGTAATATATAAACTTATTTAGTAACGTATTTAACGACGAAATTAAATAATAAAACTGATTCATCCTCGAAGTATCTAGAATTGATTATATATTTTAAATGCTTGCTTTACTACCCGCCACGGCTTTGTACGGGGATTCCCGGTTTATCTCTACGACAATATGTATGTATTACACATATAAACCTTCCTCTTGAACCCATCTGTCTATGGCAAAAACTTCATTAAACTCCGTCGCGTAGTTTAAAAGATCTTAGCGTACAGACAGCGACATTGTTTTATACTATGTAGAAATAATAGGAATCGCTCATCCTACGCTTGCGTTACAATTTACGAGAATTTAATAGGCGAAAGGCTGTGTAGGCGAAGAGGATGAATAGATATAATATTGTTGGAAAAATATATTCCAAGAAAAGGGATTTTTTTGCTTTCAGCTAACAAAAACACTTGGGAATTAGATTATAAAGCGACACTTAGGATAAATACATTAGGATTAATAAGGAATAGCTTTTTATAATTTTACAACGTAATCAAAAATAAATTGATTATATTTTTAATGTTTTGTTGTTAAGAAATGATTTTTTCAAGAGACTAGGATTTTATTTGAAATCACTATACTCGATTAACTCATTGCAACTGAGCAAATCAAAACAAGGATGGATCGCATAGTAATCAGTATTTAATCTATGAAGATAAAAAGAAGAAAACACAGCTTATCTTTTGAACTGATTGAAAAATTGCTCCATTCCTCCTACAACATTATCGATGTGGGCGTAATATAAATATACGCAAAATGTTGAAATGGTTTTTTGTAGAAACACGAAAGGATATTAGTCATGGAGTGTGCGTACCTATTAGGTAGTGAACTATATTTAGTCGGTTGAAGCGTTAAATTGTGAGCTGCTTCAACTAATTGTCCTACACACTGTTGTGAATAAGTAAAATAAATGTTCGTTGAAGGTTGACGCGCAATTCATAACATTTCAATGTCAAATAATTCATTCACAAGTTACAACCAAGGCGACAATGTACATTCTATTTATATGTATATTGTTGTATAGTGTAATGCTTGATTACACTGTCTTACGGTCGACAAAAAAAGTATAAAATATATGTTTGCATTTTTTATTAATATTACTATTAATATTACTTTATTGGATTCTACCTACTGCGGTAATCATTATTAGCGAAAATTTCATATAAAACAAATAAAAGAGGTTAATGAAGTCTAACTGCGTAACAACGCACACATCGATGGTCTAGTAAAAATTGTTTAATTAGATTCATTCATTTAACACTCGCGAACGCAATACGGCTGCCGAGTGTAGTCATTGAAGTCATTGATAGTATGAGTGTGTGCCGGCTGCAGGTTAGCCAACTGAGTTAGTACGTAATACGTATTGCAAGAGAAACGCAAGTAGCGACTTCAATGGCCTACGTTTCATTCATGCAACGGCCGTGCACACGGAAGTAGAACCGTTCACTATTCAGTTTTTCGCCTCTCAAGGCAAAATCGTGCTTGTAATCAGCTTATATACGATCGACAATAATACACCGCTATTATTATTACACCAGTGCGATTATGTCAATGAACTAACTTTTGACGTCACACGACTTAACGACGACCTTTCTTTTGCCTTATTGTATTTAATAAAAAGAAAATTTCGTTCCATTTCTTGCCTTTGATCCGTTTTCCACCCACGAGTTTCCCTTTCACGACATCGTTTTATGTCTATAAATACCATACTCCTACGCAAACGATTCTATATAAAGAATTTGGTAACTTACATAATGATTAAGATATTTATACTTTTGATACAATATGATGTTTATTTGTGGAGCTATTATATTGTTAAATATATTTATACACAATTAGTAGAACTTGTAAATGTAGGTATAACTTTCCTTACCATATATTCAAAGCAGGCTCCGTCGCTCGTGGACAGTTTAGATATACCCAAACTCCTCTGGGACCTAAAATAAAAACAAACATACGGGAGTTGGCTGTCTTACGTGCAGTCTTTAAAATGATAGTTATAGCGAGCCAGGTTCAGTGTACAACGTGGGAGGAACATCCTACAATATTAATAAAATCAAATGGTCATCATTTATTTTTATATTATCTTTGCTTTATTCATATTATCAATATAGAATTGGAAATAAAATTACTACACTTAAGCCGGTGCTCCCCAAACTAGTCGACAACCAGGGGTCGACGCCGATCTGCATATCTACTGTTAATTAATAGAGAGAAGGAGAATGTTGTAGTAGTAGTCTAAACACAGAATAACATTATGACGGCTTGACTCTAATATAATGCAATCCCCACTTCCTTGGTTTGTGTTTATAAGTTGGCCAACATTCAAGTAACAGGATGCTACCCATATCAGTCGTACCAACATCAAGATCAAGAAACAGGATGCTACTCATATAATAAGTCTTGCCAACATCATAATTAACACTACATATGTGAGCATGCATATAATTCTGAATTCATAATGGTCTTTATAGACCAGGCCGACATGGTTTACGTTACACTTGGTTTACGAGTCAATTAAGTAGTGGAAACTGGAGTTAAATGAAAGATCTCGTTAATTATTATATTCCTAATGGCTGATTATATTATAAAATACATAAATTGAGCATCCTGCTTAGCAATGGCATGTAGGCAAGCGTATCGCAAGTAATCAGCATGACGTCAAGAAGTCGTCTGACGTCAAGCGTCAAGCTCGAGTCGGTCTCGTCGAGCGTCGTGAGTCGTGACTCCATTCACGATTTGGTAACATCATTTCGGATCTGTATACTCGTTTATTAAAACGATCTACTACATTTATACTTATGATTCAACATTCTACACATCTTTTATAAAACATAATGTAAACTTTTGCACCATCTCTAAATATAATAATTTGCACTCGTTTCGAATGAATCATAGTATGTACGATTGGAAAAAAAATATCATAGTAATTAATATATATATCATTAATCATTATATTATTCATAGTTTTTTATTACGAATAACAAAAGTTTGTCATTTTTGCCAGACTTTTTTAAAGTTAAAAGAGTAAACCAAAAAAACTTCACGACCAAACGAAATTGTTAATTTTAATCGATATTGATGATTCATTTTACCCGACTACGGGGAAGAAAAAAGGTAATGATTTGCTGTCTAAATATGTTATTAAATACACTCTTCTAACTTCTTTCAATTACGGGAGAATGACTACAACTTAAGATTCGATTTTAGTATGTTGTTTATTCAAGTATCTAAATTGCTTCAAGGTCGGTTCATTCACTGGTTGTAATATTGTAGTAGTCATTGGCGTTGAAACGATTGGTAATGAAACGAACTCAGAATTCGGATGAATAATTTGCACATTGATATGAAAACAGTTTCAATCTATACTACTATATAAAGCTCAAGAGTGTTTGTTTGTTTGTTTGCTTGAACGCGCTAATCTCCGGAACTACTGGTTCGATTTGAAAAATTCTTTCACTGTTAGATAAGTCCATTTATCGAGGAAGGCTTTAGGCTATATATCATCACGCTAACACCAATAGAAGCGGAGCATCACGCGGACGAAGTTGCGCGGGTCGACTAGTTAAAATATATATATTGAAATGTAATGTAAATTATTTTTTTAGTAATAAAACTACGGTGTAATGTGGTATTGCTTTTAATACTGAGATGAAACTGCAACCAGTTTATTTTCTAACAGCTTTATAGCAGTTTAAATAGTGTTAGCGTAGGTACTTTTGTCGTCGATTATGGTCGCTGACCTCGACACACTTGCTAAACACAATGAATCTCTATTAACATCCAGACAGAGATGATTATAAGAATAGGTATTAAATGCATAATGCAAAGTTTAGTCCTTTGTCCGGTTAACTCGGTTCGTTAAAGTCCTGGCAGGATGAGAACTAGTAAGTCAGACATAAAAAGGTTCCCTTGTAGGCGGTCATTGGCTGCGAGCGGGTCGGTGGTCCGCATTCCTGTGCGCCAGCGCACCGCACGCAACAGTACGCCTACACGCGCACGCCCTGTACCCTGCACTCTATTAACCGGCTCTTTGAAATGATTTCTATCTCGCACGACACTGCGACCTCACCGTATGTATTCCATACTCGGCCGCCTTACAACCGGCACCGACGCATACGGAGCTCGTTCATTAATAACGCCACCGGCCGAGTCACGGCTTCCGGCCTCGCGCTCGCCTTCATTCAAATACAAATTAGATTCATGCGAAGCCAGTGTCGTTTTATAACAGAAACTTTATAGAAATAATGACGCACACTTTATCGTAATGTTTGATCGCTCACCCAATTCCTTGGGCGGTAATCGTTAACTATTTATTATGTATAAATAAACAGGTGAGCTCAATATATAGCTAGTCCGCTCACCCACTCTGTTGTTATTATCAGATCAGCTAGAATGGACTGGCGATGTCGGCAGCGCGTAGGCGAGCTCCCCTGAATGGACGTGTCGAGGCTCGCCCACGCTCGGCCTACGCGCGCACCTTTGACGCTACCTACTATGTGCCTATTAGTCGCTAGTCGCTACCCACATAACAAATACAATTACTTTATCCATAGAAATAGAAATATTCTCCCTGTTTTATAAACAAATTTAACAAGCTATGAGATAATACAGTTATGCTATGAAATATCTATATTAATACGCGAAGCAAAAACTTTGTACCTTTTTACTAAAACTGGGCGTACGGAGGAGTAGAAAATTTACCACACTTAAAGTTTATATGGAAGAAGGAATGCAGAATGCTTATATTTTTTTTAAATGATGCAAAAAATACATTAAATCAATTAAAAATATTTGACACACACACGCATACATATATACTCTTTTGTTTAATGTTAAAGTAATTTAAATTATGGTCAAATATCAAACAATAGTACAATGTGGAATAGTAGGTACAAGAGGAGTGTGATGTATTTCGTCACACTCCCTATGTTTCCTAAACATAGAAACAAGAACTTTTTAAAAGGTTGGATTACTCAATTTCGAATAAGTAATAAGGTTGGATAGATTACACGACATATTTTTAAACACTGTGTGAGAGGTCAAGTTGCCTGATGCCAGCCATGCATGGACATAGCATCACATTTTTACAGCATATCCTAAGTGAAGTCATCCCATAAGTTGTCTCAAAATATTCGTAGGTATATGTCGATGTGCGTTCAGTTAAATTTGATTGTCAATAAAGTGAAATAAGTGAATGGCATCGGGCCGGTGGAGAAGGCGAATCCGGGAAAGTATCACGTGGGAGCAGACGCGTTGGCGTCGCGCGGGCTCGGGTGGGCGAGGTGCTGGAGTAAGGACGCACCGTGTGGGCGGCCATTGATCCACGGGGGCAGGTGAATGGAGAACCCCGGCCTCCTCCCCCATTCAGCAACCCCGATCGATTTCGCGTTCCGCCGCGCGTCGGCCCGGCCGAGCTGCGCCACCCGCGTCTCCCGCTACTCCCGCATCTCCCGCGTTGCGACAGCGGGAAGCGACCACGAGGTTACATTACAGGCTTCACCTCAATGTGATAAATTACATGTCCCAAACATTTTATGATTATATATAGAGATTCATTTAGAATTGATTTATGTCCTTTCAATTAATCACATTATATTCTTTAGATAGCTTTGATATAAATCAAATATAACACACTGCTCTTCAGTGTGATTGAAATCTTTCATAATATATACTATGCATATTGTGACGGAAAGTCATATTTAAATGTCTAAAACATGCCTTAGGAAAGTTTAAGATTAGATTGTGTTATTTTTTAGCTAAGACGTTACAGTAATATAAATAAAAATCTTAATGATTTCTTTAAATATTATTTGTAATTATAATGATTTGAATATTTTATAACCTACAATTTTTCAATAATTGCTTAAACTTAAATCATTCATTTTTATAAAATAGAATAGAGATACAAATTTGATATCACTACGACTACAAATCAAGAAATGGTTTTTTATTACACCCGAAGAAAATTATGTGTGAAATAACGAATATGTGTCATTTGCAGATCACTCCGTATATCCGGTTCTGGTTGCGACGATGCGTTGTCCTCTGGCTCGTCATCGGAGTGCGAGGACGCACACACTCACGTACAGCAAGACTTCCCCATTGAAATACTGCCAAACCTTTACCTCGGCAACTCCACCAACAGCGAGGACTGCGAGGCTCTCGCTAGAAACAATATTAAGGTAAGAACTACCTTCTAATACTAAATACAACCTATAAAACTACTGCTATACTACCATCTTCTTTAATGATAGTCGAGCAGATAATACTCCAGATGGAAGTGGTCACCATCGAGTGGTTTGGGTTACCGATGCACAAAAGGGTGCTTTTAACAGTAATCGGTTCAGAGAAGGAAATAATGCTACGGGTTAAACAGGTCAAGGAGAAAATCTGTGGCCTCAGAGACTGCTACTCGAAGGAAACGAAGGCCAAAATCTAGCTTACATTGTCAGTCAGCTGCCTGATCAGCATGAGAATATATTAAGTGCACAAATAAGAATATGTATGTCAATATATAATATATACGCATTAATGTATAAGTAATTTTCGAATTCCAGTACGTGTTGAACGTGACGCCGGACCTGCCCAACACATTCGAGGCGGAGGGCTGCGGCATCAACTACCTGAAGATACCCATCGCAGATCACTGGAGCCAAAACCTCGCTGTTCATTTTCCACAGGCCATACGATTTATTGGTGAGTTGCATTTAACAATTATTATTCTGAAGAAACTACAAAGGCTTTCCTATAAAATAACGCAAACATTTTATTATATCAGAATGTACACAAATACACTTTCACAAGTACATTATCATTTATCAGGTGAACGGACATCGAATAGAAACGAAAATACTAATAGCTAGATACTCTAGAGGAGTATAATAATTCTCCTCTACATCCTGACCATTTCGGGTAATATTCATGCCCGAGACGAGGTTTCGATAGATATAATAATACTAAGGTGGATCTCAGAGAAAGCGAGCAGTTCAATATTTTGAAGGCTAAATGGCTATCTTGGCACACGTAAGCAGATATGAGGTACAAAATCTGGCATGGAACGTGAACTGACAAAAGATTTCTAAAAGAACCTTTGATTAAAACCAGTGTTTTATTAAATATTTTGTTAACTTCCCTTTTTTATAGTCTGCGTTCGTATTAGAAAGTGATTCTTTGACTCAACATTCTTTGGTTGGCCATTTTCTATTAATAAAAAAGTGTATATTATGGCAACACTATATCACCTACGTCACATAAATATAGTGTAGTATTCTAGTGGTAAAAGAGTTATTAAAATTGTATCTGTAGCAACAAAATGGCCATTTTCTAATATCCTTCATCCTAACCTTAATCCTAACCAGCCTCCTCGTAGCCTTCATCTACGAGGAGGCTGGTTACTCGCCTCTTACAAGAGGCATATTTAAGTTTTCTTGTCGCTTATATGCTTTGTTATGGTCGACAGAGGAAGCGATGACAGCGCGATGCGGAGTGCTGGTGCACTGCGTGGCCGGCGTGTCGCGCTCCGTCACCGTCACACTGGCCTACCTCATGCAGCGCCACCGGCTCTCCCTGCGCGACGCCTTCGAGCTGGTGCGCAGCCGCAAGACCGACATCGCGCCCAACTTTCACTTTATGCGTCAACTGCACTCTTTCGAGAGAGACCTGGGGCTGCATGAGCATAGCGCTAGTTTGCCTAAGGTGCGTACTTACTAATATTTATATTAAGAGCAGAAACTTTAGTGTTTTTTTATTGTTCTTCCAAGATCAAAGTTTATTATGTCAAATTTTAATGATGACTACTTCTTTGTAGCTTATTTTCACCCTGGACCGTTATTTTGGAACTGTTAGTTGTTTATATGTACATGTTTGTTAAATGAGATAAACTTCATGTAAGAAACGTTTAGTTGAACTTCTTAAAATAAAATGTTTTTCTTTTTTTTAAATAAACCATGTGGTAAGTGTCAAAAGTATTATTTGTAAAATAGTAAATGTGATAAATAAAAAAACTTTGTGATGTTATGAAAATGTTCCAGTGCGAAAATTGTCGCTGTTATTTGATCAGATTAATTTTTTATATAATTTTTCACATAATTTAATTAAATAAGCACGCTGCTCTTAAATAATACGAGGTGTGATGTGCCCACATGTAAATTATTCTGTTGTATACTAACTAAGCCGGTACATAACCGTGTGCAGTGTGTATGGGCAGGTGCTGCAGGAGCTGGGCGTGCGTGAGGCACGCACCGCCTGCGCCGAGTGCGGCTGCGCCCCCGCTCCCGCGCCGTGCCCCCGCTGCCTCGCCTCCGGCGTGTCGCCAGACTCCGGCATCGAATTCGACCGGTGGAGCGCCGCGCGGGACACGCCACAATGACGCTTCTTTACTCCACCGCACAACGCCCCACAATAATTACTGCACGACCACGTAGACTACGTAGAGTACACGTATACGCTCCTCTCTTCCGCTTTCGATAGCGAAGTGGACAATTAGTGTCCAAATAGTACCTGTTACCATTTGTGACATTCTCGAATACTATCAAGAATAGGTAAATTGTTAAAATGTGGAAAAAGATTCTTATTCAAATAGTGTTCTCTGAGGACTTTGGGTCAATTTATTTCAAAACTATAATCTTAATTTTATTTGTTAATCACTTTATAGATTAATATTATAGTATAAATGGTAACTGTACTAGGAAAGGACATTAAGCGGGAATCACGTGCACTTTTTTAAAAGATAATATTATCTCCCATTTCACTTTGAGATTCAGATAACTTATTATATATTACATTTATATCATGTACATCGCACAAGGCTCTGTGCCGTACAAATAATTGTATGTACTGAAATATATTCGTAGAAACATTTTTAAATTCGCTGCACTACTGTCATATTGAAATACTTGTATTTTCTTCATGGTCGTGTGTCGAGTTCACTATGATCGTATGTACAAAGTGTGTGAGTCGGTAATAGTACAAAGCACGTGATTGTTAGAAAGAGATCGTAGGGACGATACCGGTTAGTCTAAAGCGTGTTAGGCGTTATTTACTAAAGGCGAAGTGTCGCGTCTTGGACGTTGGATGATAGCGGACGATGGACTCTGTTCGTGATGAGATTACTCGTATCAGTATAATATATCATGATATCTCATAGTTGTTCGTATTCGTCGCCCACTCTCTCCTATGGGAGGAGTGTATTTTTATATTTACAAAGGTAAATGTTTACGAGCACATATTATAGCGTTTCACTGTAACGTAGCACTGATCGTGCCGCGGTTAACTTAGTCCTAAGAGAAATTCTATTACTAGATAAATAATATTGAATGTAATCTGTATTTGTTAAGTCAATTTTTATAAGTTTGATATAAATATGATAATTAATATATATTTAGGATAATGGGTACGACTCTAAATGCATTCCCGATATATCTTCCAATATGTTATGCATTTTGTGTCCATTCTGACGATTTATTTAGATTATATTATTAATATTTATGTTTGTTTTCCATGCCATGATACTTTTGTGGTGACCGGAGCTCGCAATACTATCCTTGTTGATAAAGTTCAAATATCCTAATTTTTTCATGAGTAATTGCAATTGCAAGGATGGTCATATTACTTTCTCCTCTGTGAGGATGACACTGTGCTATCGAGGAGAGGTTGAATTGATTAGTGCCACTCCATTAGGGCGTATGAACATTTTGTTGCATTAGTAAATAATTTAAGTAACGCCGTAAAGCGTAACAGAAAGAGATTTCAGACGTCGATAATTCTTCCATTGTTGTTATGTATCAAATATTATCTACGTAGCCTAAACTTTGTGAGTAAATATAAGCACGTTACTTTTATTACTATATTATAATAGAATGCTGGTGAGTGATACAGATTATATGTGACAGAATGGCTAGAATAGATTTAATTATCACTGAAAATTCATGGAATTAATAGTCACCTCATTGTAATATTGCCTCATAAAACGGTAACTATGGTTTCATTGTATTGTGCCAGCTGATATGTCGCATTTATGACCTTACTTTTGAATACTGCTATTTCTATATATTAAATGTTTTAGAAGGAAGAGTATATTTATAGTTATCATAGATTTAACAAAACTACTGTTTATTTTTCTATCAATCTTCTGCAATTTGTAAAGTCGGAAAGCCTCATATGATTCCTTTTAGTCAGCGCCCGTTCGATGCGTTTGACAAGAAATATTTTGAATGTTAGTAGTGACGCTTATAAATGTGTATTTTTATATGAATATAGTCGGTAGCTACTTACGGATGCCATTTCGTCAGCTACGCCAGTATTTACGTGATATTTTATTTTATACGGTTATATTTCAATTGGCATTTATTTTAGTCGCTGTTAAATAGTATTTTTTCTATATTATTAATACTAATTTCACCGTCGTCCTTAATTGTAAATAAAACAAGCTTTAATGTTAAGTATGTTAAAATAATGTAGTGAACTGTTACAAAATGTAAATTTGTTGTAAACTAAGTCTTATATTGAGATTCGACTTCCTAAATTGGATGCCAACTGATGCCACACTTCCGACACGAAGCCGAATATATTACGATACGATGATCAGTGATCACCATCACCACTCGTTATAACACTCACCGTCTGTTTTATTCATATTTTGTGAACCTTTAAAGTGGATGTAAGGGCTATGGTGATATAATTTTTTTAGCCTTAGTTGCACGATATACTCGAGTTTTATATTTCTAGACGTAATTTTATGGTAAATCGTATTGCACAAAATCACCAAAGCCTGACAATTACATATAATAAAAACCGCTCTGATGCGATAAATACGTCTAAATTCATGTACCTGTTCAACATAAGTGATCCATGTTCGTTAAGACAATTAGCGCAACTCGATATGATGCAACCGCATTCATTCCTTCGCATCTATCGCAGAAAATATTTGTTGTTGTAGAAACTAGAGACAAAGGTTCATCTTAAAAGAACCTATTTTAAACAAATTCATATTTTAGGCCTCTTAAAATATACTTTGTTTCTAGTTTCTATGTAATGACAGACGAAATGAAATTTGTACAAACATTTTGAAAACATTTGCGCAAGTAAAATTAACCTCTAAAACAAAATATAAACACTGTTAACTATTGGTTTTTATTTTTATTTCAACTCCATGATATTCTTCCTCCCTTCTTTTATATAAAAAGTGGAACTTTAACATATTTAAACTATTCAAGTGATTCGTTTGTTTATTTATCTTTATAGTAAACACAAAGCGAAATACAGTTAAAGAAATAAGGACAATTTAAAAAAAAATGTACAAAGGTTGACCATTGCATTAAACTACAGGTAAAAGTTTTATCAAAATCGTTTTAGCATTTTTTACCGTTTGAACCTTCCCTGGATTTCCACAAATAATTCAAAACCAAAATTGGGCGAATCAACAAATTGGGTTCAGTCGCTCTCAAGTTTTAGTGAGACGATTTTTTTTTACTTTTATGTACTACATATAATTTATTTTTAAGTATTAGAATTTTATGCTGAAAATATTATAGAGGCAAGTAAGGTATAAATAAAAAAGCGTTACGATCGTTAATTTATTTATTTCAAAGTCACTAAATAATAAAATTAATGAAATATACTAACGCTATAAGTAGAAATACAATTGATTTGTGTAGT
Source organism: Limenitis camilla (assembly GCA_905147385.1). Taxonomy (NCBI): domain Eukaryota; kingdom Metazoa; phylum Arthropoda; class Insecta; order Lepidoptera; family Nymphalidae; genus Limenitis; species Limenitis camilla. Next base: position 10,867,049 of record LR990230.1, on the reverse strand, counting down.
AAGTATATCAGTTTATAATACTTAAATTTCTATGAATAGGCCACTTATATAACTACTCCCATATATAACTATATACAAGTGGGCCGACATCGTCTATAAAATATTTACTTTTTCTAATTGACTATCGTTGGGTGAAATACTGAGAACAAATATCTCAGTAACTACTCTAACGCCTACTTCGAACAGGCTTCCTCGTTTAACTCTCGATAAATCTCCTTTTAATTAAATAAACTTTTAAATATACAACGGGTGTACAAAAACCTCGACGTAATAGGATCTTACTAGCTACACTATATACAAAAATAGATTGGTGCCGAAGTGATAAACACTGCTAATAAATAATTAGCTACACAAAGCTACCATAGTATTGTGACCTGCATTCTGTGAAGCTGCCTTACGAGAAGGGCCGTGTCGACGCACACGACGCTTCCATTCGCTATTTACAAGAAGCCCTACAGTAGTTATTGCTTACGATAATGATACACTGTGTCATACACATACAAATGAAACTGATGACGTTTATAGGAATGCTTACAAAAAAAGATAAAGATATAAGAATCATTCTTTGGAATGTAACGAAGTTTAACTGTAAGAATGAGAAGGAAATATTTTTTTACTTGAGGAAAATGATCATTGATTACTTACTAAAACACATAAAGGCACCCACAGATTTTATTTTGTAAATATTATTGGTCCTTTTCGAGTCAAAACGTCCAGCAACATATCATATAATTTTTTTAAAAAATATTAATTAAATATTTAAATAATGGCACACCACTAATTTGGAGTTAAATTCTACATCTATAAATATTTTATGTGCCATCAATATTTTCAAAATCTTAAATATACTTTTCTAAATGTTGAATATATTGAAACAATTTTAATATAATATACGGTATACGTTATAATCATTGTATAATCATTGCACTAGCAGCTAAGGCGATACCGATTAAAATCCCTGTCATAAAAATATATTCATTTGAAAATCGGTATTAATTCTATGTTTGACATATAAATTGGTGCCAGTATCTGTAAAGGGTTTTTGAGGAAAAAATTCCAAAATATAAAAGCTCTTGGTCCACAATCTTTTAACGTTCTTGTTACAAACGAGTCTTACAAACCTTAAATCCATTTGTAGACAGTGAAAAAGTTAATATGTCGGGGCTAAACAGACCGAATAAGTTTGTGATGTTTATTTAAAACTCATCTAAAATTTACGCCGTTAATAACTGAGTAACTACGCATCGTTCATTAATACATATTTCAGAACCCACATTAAAATACAAATTGCCAATTACTAAATAAACAATTTTTTATCATTTAGTGAACAGCGTCGATGTCTCGTTGCGCGCGTGATATTTTCACCTGTATAAAAAGATAAGCAAAATCAAAATATTTTTTTTTTCATAAAAACTTTGCTACTCCTTTTTTAGTTTAAAGGTAAAGGAGTAATTAGTTTCTTTTTATTGAAATAAAACCTATACATAAAATTAGTTCAAAATGGGCAGAACGTAGACATAGGTAGAGTAGTACTAATAACGATATCATAATATATGTAAAGATAGGTCGATTACTATAGAAGCAAAAGGTATCGATAGGACAGCTTATATGTTACTGAAATATATTCATCCTTTATTATAAAATGACCACCTTGTCCTTGGGCGTGCTGGCTTCACCGGACTCGAGGGCAAACATTTTCATTTTCTCCTTGAATGAGAGCTGCTCGGGCACTGCTGGCGCCGGCGCTGCACGTGCCTGTGCCTCCGCCAATCGGCGGGCACGAGGGTCTCTGTGAGAGACCAAAAAACAATTAATTTAGAAATAGAAAAAGCAGTAAGTGTTGATGCTATCAAATTTCTGACTAATCTAGTTGACTTATTAATTACAACATTGCGTTTATTGTCAATAATAATAACTGTCACTCTTTTCTGGGATATACCATTTGACTTGTCTGATTTATAATAAATATTTTAGTACTAACTATTTTTCCTACAGCTTTGACCCACACAATTTTTGGTTTCTTAAGGGAGACTAGGCGAAAAACGTCAAATATATAATATCAATGTAGGGTTTAACATATTTTTTTAATTTTAAAAATGCACGCAATAAAACAAAGTAACCTGTAGACTTCCTGCGCTCCGATGACACCGGGTGTGTGCGCGGCGAGCGAAGGAATGCCCTGGGTAACGCCTGGGGACACGCCGCCTGCTAGCATGCTCTCGGCCTCCTCGATAAAACGCTGTATGATAAGTAATATGAATGATAATATTTTAAAATCATAATGATGAATGGGTTTGTGAATGTTTTAATATCAGCGAAACAGAATACACACGTCCGGGTCTTCTCTGGCGGTGGGCAAGTCAAGGGGCGGCGGCGAGGAAGCTGGTGGTGCGGGGGGCACGGGGGCAGAGGAGGGCGGCAGCGCGGGCGCAGGAGCTGGGGACGGTTGCGCTCGCTCGTGGAAGGAAACCCGCTTATCTCTCGTACCGCTGATTGGCGACCTGCGACAAATAATTTTCATCACTTTTATCACTAGTTATCACACCTGACTACACATATATAGAAAGTAATGTAAATTGAGACACATACAAAGATAAGCAGACTAAAATTTTAATAAATAATCAGGTAGCAAGACAAATGTTTAAAAATATAGAACATAAATAGACTAAGTTTTAATTTTATTTATGTCTCCAATAATCCATAAACCCTTTAAAATAATACGAAATCTATTATTGGTATCTTTCAATACAACTTTAAATCCATATTAAGGAAGGTACCAAACTAATTATAATGAACATTTTAAAACTGTCATTATGAACATGCAAAAACTATAAGGATATCATACTGTGGTGGCGGCGCTGGTTCCTGTGGTGCATGTGGTCCAAGGGTGCCGGGATTAGGTGCATGAGGATCCATCCTACGTCCTGCCATTACGGCGAAAGACGAGCCACGTTCAGGAGGGGGCGGCGGGTTGCTCACAGCACTAGACACAGCTATATTGGCCATGCTACTGCTTATCTCTTCAACAGCAGTCTGATGAGTGTAAATAAAAATTACTTAATACTTTCCGTTTACTAAAATTTCTTTAAATTATTAATATTGAAGTAATTTAAAAGTACGCTTCTGATATCATTTCAACTATAGACAACTGAATATAACACCATAAACTTTGAACATACTATATATTTACATAATTATATTATATTAATGGTGAAATTTTAAGATTGGGTGATGAAATTTAAGTCATATATGCTAGTGTGTTAAAACAGATTAAGTAAACATTCTTCTATACACAATTACCGTATGCGTTGTATATCCATTGGTAAGGTCGGACCGCTGGTTGGTTTTAAGTATGGACTTGGGCGGCGGCGGCTGACGCGTCTCACGGTCGGGCTCGCGTTCCGGCTCAGGTTCCGGAGACGGGCTCTCTTCTTCGCCAGCTCCGTCTGCCCCTCCAGCGTCTTCCTGTGATAATTCGAATATGTTCTAATCTTCTACTACTAATAATACTAAAGAATATAGTTTTCACATATAATTTAAAATACATATAATATATCAAACAAATAGTTTGATATATTAAACAGAGCATTAAATACCTGGTGTTGCGTGGCTCGTCGCTCAAAGTCCCTCTCCAACTGCAAAGCCCGCAGCTGCTGGCTTTGTACGGGCGTGCGCGAGGCTCCCAGTGCCACGAGCTGCGCAATCGCAGCATCTCTAAATACAAACATATAAGTCACATATTACTCAGCTTTATTATCAACATTACTATCATGTTAAATCTATCCTAGCAATCCCAATCTTATACATCTTTCGGATAGGAAATATGGTAAATTTTTAATAACATTAAAATTTGGCTAAGTTATGGCACGTACCCATACCACGTGATCTATTTTTTTTTCAACTTTCTCCTGTGACTAAGCATAATATGAAGACCCCCTTCATAATCATAAAAGGTCACTAGGTATGGGTTAAAAAACGAATAGCCTATTAATGTTTAAAGTATAAGGTTTGGAATAATACAAGTGAATGAGTAATGTAAGTGTAAGTAATGTAAGTGTGAGTAAATATATAAGAGAGAAATAATAAATACCGTCGTGCCCGGTTAGCCGCGCGTCTCGCTTCAGCTTGTCGCTCGCGCTCCTCCCTCTGCCAGGGGTTGTGAGCGGGCTGATTGCGGGAGCTGCCCATACTGCCTGTCACTGGATACACTGATACCGCCGGAGGTTCTGAGGCACTCGCCACATAGCGTTCTATACAACGATATGATGTGAATAATAAAATACTTAATTTTATTGGCCAGTGCAGGATTTCGAAAATCCATTAATATAAGTCCTCAAATAATAATGAATTAAAATTAATAGCCACATTTACTAATTTTAAAAATATTCTCTATATTAAATATGGGATTCCGTGACTTTAGAAACTGTTTAAAGTGTTTTGTTGTACTTTGAACGTTAAATAAATAAATTAATGCTATTTATACCATCGTCTGGCTGCATGTTAGATATTTGCTGTTGAGACTGCTGTGTCTGTTGATAAATATCATCCGTCTCCATTTCAGGTTTTCTAGTAGGCTGTAATTCAAAAAACAACCATTTACTTGTAATTATTCAATTATAAATGATTAAAAATAGAATAAATCATTAAATTAATTTTATAAGGCTGGATAATGGATCAATCAAAATATATTAATTTTAAAAGTTACCTGTGCAGCGGGCTTGGGTGCAACAGGTGGTTGTGTGCGCTGAGGTGATGGAGGTCCGGGCGGATACCAGTCGTATCTTCAAAATAAAATAAAATTAACATCACGAGAGATCAGTTATTTCATTATTTAGAGATTATAATCAAAAATGGTTACGCACCTTTGAGACTGAGACTGATTTTGATACAGTTGGCTTGGCTGTGACTGAGGATGCATATATTGCGTATGCATGTTGAGGTGCATCTGCGGCAGCTGCGGCGAGTGGTGATGCGGGATGTACTGCGGGCTCGCGTGAACATGCATGTTCTGGTTTGATGGACTGGCGTGCATATGTACAGCTTGACTAGCATGTTGATTTGTATGTACGTGCATGGGTTGATTTGGGTAAGCATTAGGCTTCTGTTGTAATTGTTGTTGCTGATATTGTTGTTGTTGATATTGTTGCTGTTGTTGTCGTCTTGTTACTTCCTCGGACATTTCTGCTAGCTTCGCCGCACGAACACTGGTTGCATTTACCTGGTTCGCCTATAAAACATAGCAGATGTTTAGTTTATACAACGTTCATAAGAAATTATATCAATTTAAGGGGGTTTTAATACAACTTTTTCACATATACCTGATGTTGCAGCGCATTGGTGGTATCTGGAGATTGATCGTTATTAGTTGCAGAGAAGTGTGCAGATTGCGGACGACCACTTCCAGTCGAACTACGAAGTGAAGACCACCTAGTAAATAAAATTTTATAAAGAAACATCATATAATAACTAACAATCGTATCATAGAATAATAACTATAAATAATGCTTTTAACAATTTTAAGAAGACAATAAACGTCTTCCGTTTTCAAGTGTTTTGACTGTCAAAAATAAACAGCCTTTTAATGCTTTCCGTTTATTCTTGAAGAGATCTCATTAAAATGTCTGTACAACTGTATCTTTAATGTTATTATTGCCCGTTTATACTTCCAAAGAAATTAAGAAAGAAAAAGGAAAAACAGAATTTTGGATATTTATTTCTTTTCAAGCTGTACCTATCTTGCAGTGGATGATGCTGTGCGTGGACGGAAGAAAGGTTCTGATAGAAGGAATCGTTCGGAGCCGTCAAGTTGTGACTGCTACGGGATTTGTTCGCCCACGCGTTGCTTGTACTTCCCGGGACACTTGTACTACTAGTGCCAACGCTTAGGGTTGACATGTTACTACTGCAACAGATGTATTATTTATTAGTTTATTACCACAAAAACACGCCCACATTACATTTTTTTATTATTAACAATAATAATAATTCTGGGTTGGACTATTACAATATTAGACTATAATAAAGGAAAAAATTGTATTCTTCCCAAAAAATTGTGTTAATTAATATTTAATGTTACTGTTAATTAATATTTAGGCACAAAACGTAAAATATACACACTTGGATTGAACTGAAGCATGTGAATGAGGCGAGAAGCCAGTAGATTGGTGATGTGGTAATGTATGCGCGGGAGATGTCAGCGGCGACGTGAGCGGTGCGTGGTGCAAGGCCGGCGTGCTCTTGCTGGGCTTCACTGGCTCAGCTGCGAGACGCGCTGGCAGATCTCGTTCGGATGCTCGTCTAGCCGCACCTCCCGTTACGCCCGTAGCCCCTAAATTAAACATATATTGTTCTTATTTCGTATTAACATTTTTTAGTTTCTTCCCATCCTAATTATTAATACTTCTCTCATCTATGATTGTAATATCTTTGTCGTTTAAGACAACTAATTGCGGTCGAGACTAGTCACACCATTCAACTCCAACTGCCACTTACTTAGTTAAATTCTATAGAGTGAATACAACAATATCTTCTATAATAAAATGCTAAATATGCAATAAATAAAAATTATTGTATCAAAGTTCTAAATGCTATTTGAAATAAAGTAAATGTAAACTTATATACAGTTATAATGTGCGGAAAACATAAACGTAATAACTAATAAAATTAATATTACCGACTAGGACGACAAATTATAGTGCGAATACCTTATAAGTAAATGGCAATATACAAAATAATATCCTGTACATAAAATAAAGAATCAATTTACGTTACATAATATTTTAACTTCGTCTTATATAAAAAAAAATCATCCGCAATGCATGCTCCTATAATAAATCATAAATGAAACCAAAATTGGGAAGCCGTGCGTGTATAACACACCTATTTCATGCTCGGTGTGAGAGTCGGCTTACACGTTGGAAGGCGATGGACTTGAGACGACACAACATTAGCTCCACTTGACGCACAGACGCTGACGTCAGGGCAGCTCTGCACGGATGTGGTCCACTCACTCTGATGTCTGTCGACGTTGTCACTTCTCAAAGACAAATTCGCCAAAGACACATGCTTACGCTCTATTCTACTAGTCATCGATGAATGGCAATCGTTCAACATCTTCAGACTTCCACTCTTTAAGACACATTTAACACTCTCTTTTGGACGCTCAGAGTCAACATTGGATTGATTAGATTTAATTTTTATATTATCTAATGTAATTACTTTAGGTTTTTTGTCTATGATTTCGTTAAATATGAAACTACCTGTAGTAGAGACATTAGTTTCGGTGTGATCTTCAGATGGTAAATTTGGAACCTCATACTCATTTCCTTGTGCTAAAGTGTCTTCACTACCGCGGGATCCATACTTTGACCAATCCTCTAACTGTATTAAGATACTTTTTACTTCATCTTCAGACATTTTATCACTTTTACAGTCATCAGTCTCAGTTTTCTCGTACTCAAACTGTATATCTGCTAAGCTAGCGCTGCTTGGTAAGGTTTCTTTAACAGTAACAGGGTCTTGTTTCGCAACCGTGCTTAGATTGGGACTCGATCTACAATTTCTCTTATAACCTTTTGCACAATATCTAAGATTAATTTGATTGAAATGTTTAGCTAAAGCCTTAACTTTCCCAAAAGCTGGTCGATATTCGTCTGGAGACTTCCAAGATTTTTTCGCAACGTTATTTAAAACATTATCAACGTCTACTTCAACTGGTTTACGTTCAACTCTGTCTATTAAGACTTCATTATAAGATTCTGAAGTCGATATGGACGGAATTTCCGTATCATCGGATCTACTTGAAAGTGATTTGGATACAGAATATAAAGATTTTTTCAGGCGATATTGGATGCTTTGAATATTTTTGGATTCACGTTTCAGATTTAAACTTAAGTCTATTTTCCTATTATAGTCTACTATGCGAGGTCTAACGTCAGGTTCTAAAGGAGAATTAGGTGTTTGGCAGATGGCGTCGGCAGTTGTTGGTTTTTTATCATCACCAAGATCTAATGAAAGGGATGGAAGTATTCGGCGTACTTTTGGAGTTGTTACTTTATTGTGACAACAATCATTTTCAAATATAACCGGTTCAGAATTAGGTTCATCTATGTAAGGGATCTGTTGGGTTTCTGGCTGTGGAGTGCGACAACATTCGCAAGCACTTACGCACTCGTTGATAGCCGTACATCTCCGCCGAAAATCGTCGTCTTTAGTACGCGAATTAAATAAGTCTAATGTTAGTTTAGTATCTATTGGTTTCATTTCCGGAGGTAAACAAATTGCTTCGCCGCTTTCACTGGATTGATCGTAATTAGACGGTGGGTCGGGAACAGGTGGGGGAATCTCTGTACTAAGATAAGTATCTTGAGATTGAGAGTCACTAGTTTGTGGTGCATCAAAGTCCTCACAAGTAAATGTAAAAATCGGAATCGGTAACGATGATGACGTACTTTCTTTAAGCTCTAAAGGGCAGTCCGGTGTATCTGGGGACATATCCTCTTGCAATTGATTATTTTCTCGATCTAAAGTAATAATAAGTCTAGGTATGGAACCAAGATAGTTCAGTTGGCACTCCTCAGTCTCGTCCGTACTAGACTCGGATGTTTCATCTCTTAAGAGGCGGTTGTGGTAAGGTCGATGACTGTATCCTGTAATTAAATAAACTTTGAAGGCACTCAACGACAAGATGTACTTATTAAAGAAAAAAGCAGGAAAATTAAACAAAATTGGATGACAAAACGGAAGATAAAAATCAACGCTGAAAACAAAAACCCAAATTTGCAAACAAAATTAATAATAATTATGATCGACGTAATTGCCTGCAGTTGCGAGTTCAGTAAGCGGCGATGTGGGCTTCAACAGAGCTGGGTGAGGGTTTATGAACGTGCCAGAATTACGCCGCGCGCGGTCTTCATACTGAACTTCTTCATCTAAGAAAATTTAACGATTTCACGGTAATTTGTATATTAAATAGTGTTATAAACACACAAACAAGAACTTTAAGCTTACTATGAAATAGAGTATCACAAAGACGACGCTTAAATAATAACATTGTACCTTAAAATTCTAAAATAACATCAAGCATACATTAACAAGTACTTACTTTGTTGATTATAAGTTGGTTGATGTAAAAGCGTTGCTAACCCGTGCAGCACTGCGCCTTGTTTCGCTACTTCCAACGTAACTGTAGGGCCTGTCCGTACTAAGTATTCTGCAGCCTATTAAAATTTAAATTATATTAATTATTGGGAAATATAAATTGAAAGACAAAATTAAATCTTTTGTATATACGAATCGCCTGATATAAAAATTGGTAAAAGTTACCGTCTTAAGGTTATTTCATATTATTATTTTATAATCGGAAAGGTCGAAAAATGACTTGATAGATATCGATCATTGTCAAACACGTTGAATAAAAGTGATAGCAAGTCAGTACAGGAAATATCCTCTCACCAAATATGCTGTGATATTTGAAATTGTAATATTGTTATGTAAGCTAGTTGCAGCTGCTATAGAAAATTTTAATAAACCAAAGTACATATACACCTTTTCTTGTGTGATGCCTACGAGGGAATGTCCATCGACAGATAGCAACTGATCGCCCGCAGCGAGTCGCCCGTCCGCCGCCGCAGCTCCGCCTGGCACTACAGACTTTATGTATATGCCCAGTTTGCTTTGACCTGCTCCCTGTATACGTTAAAGAATATAATTATAAAAGTATACACGTATTTTCGATTATGATGAAGATATCAATACTACGTGTTTCATGAGTATACAGAAATTTAGGCATGTATTTATTTAAACCACATCATTAGTCGTATGTAAAATCTACAATTAAATACACAAGGACCTAGTAGATTTAACTTTTAGACTTGTTGGATTTTACAATAAGTGTTATCGACAATTTAATGTGAAACGACTACACCTCCAGTACTTGTATTGGACAAGACTAAGCCAATATCATCAACTGCGTAGATAGACTATTTCTCATTTCTCAACAAATATCGAAATATAATAAATAACTTATAATAGTGATTGTACTATAAAGTAAATGAAAATATTAATAACCTTTGCAGCGACAATACTAAGTCCCATCCCATTAGAGTTTTTATGCAGCTGCACGATTTGCACACGTGGGTGAGTATCGCTGGGCGTATGAGTGGGAGGAGCGCCATACCCGTGCATGTACACGGTCCAGAGACCCAGCGCATGCGGTTGGTGCGCGAGTCGACATAGCCCACCACGTTGTAGAGGTGCTACAAATTCGGCCAATCCTGGCGGTACACCTCGGACCACTTCGGCGCTGAATCCGTCGCCTGGAATCAATAGTGCCGCGCCCAGCCACACACTTTCTTCAAGTGTTATCTGTAAACAATTTAAAGACAATTCAAGAACAATATTTATTAAAACTACATCTGCACCGAAAAAAATAAGTCAAAATTAGACACAACTGAAAATTTTAGAGAAACTAGTGTAGTCTGTCCACGTTTAACCTTTAATTGATAATGAGACTCAATACCTCTCTTCCATCAGCGCGGTATAGTTCATCAGCCCTCGCCCTTGCATGTGATACTGCTGCCTCTACTAACTCAGGCGATAACAGCGGTGTTAACAACGCGCGCACTTGAACCGAGTTCAGCTTGAAGCATGCACCTAAAGCACCGCAAACTTCCTCTGTGTTGCGGTAAGTGCCCGAGATTAGGCGAGCTGTAAAATACATATTATATGGAATTCCAAACAGAACTTAAATTTTGATAAATATTTATTACAAGTACCAGTAGTCAATCTGAATATATTTAAAAAAAATTAATAGCAAATTTTGTGGTTGGCAGAATTCGAAAAAGGCGATTTGATTTAAATTTATGGCGGATTATATAAACAAAGACTAACCAGCCTGATGTGTACGGGCAAGATGACAATCAGCAGCAAGCTCTAGGCCTTGTCGCTCAGCCCAGGCTGCCACCAGTGCCAATCGTGCCGATAGAGCACTACCCCACCGTGCGCTGACGCAGCCTGCCTCTGTCACAAGCTGTTTTAAACGGAATAAAATAAGTAATTAATTAATCCTAGAAATTTCATATATCTTAAACGTTCGTAGTACCCATAGATTTTTCAAACTGCATTGGTTCAACAGAACTTTGAATTTATATAAATACTACTCGACTTGCCCCAGCTGCACCTGGACGCAATTTACTACTTTGTATTTTGGTGAAATTTTACATATTGACATATATATGTATATGAGGAACCCACAAAGACTTAAATGTTCACACAGAAGCACATACATGCACTTTCAACTGAATCTCAATTAAAAACCCCTTCAAGCCTTATATCTGTACCAAATTTCATCAAAATTGGTTCTGTGGTTTAGGTGTGAAAGCATTACATACACTTTCCCATATATACTATTACTTGGGATTAAATTTTATATATATAATTATAGTTGAATAGAGGGATCTATCCTATACCTTGTTAAAGCACACGGCGTTAATATAGTGGAATAGATGCGAGAATAGTTGTATAGTGAGTGCAGCATTGACCCTGCATCGACGTAGTAACACCATCGCTGCAGCGAGCGCCTGAAGAGTGGGCGCGGTGGCATCAGTGGCGTCCATGGCACTGGGATTCGTCAGTTCGGCGAGAGCCCGAGATAGTTCTTCTTGGAAGCATGATACGAGGTTGCTGAGGATTTATTCAATAAACTTTTTAGCAAGTAAAAGATATATCTATACTAATATTATAAAGAAGTAAGATTTGTATTTTTGTATGTAACGAATAAACATAAAAACTACTGGACCGATTTCAAAAATTCTTTCACCATTAGAAAGCTACATTGTCCCTGAGTAACATAGGCTATATTTATTACAAGAAAAAATTAGAGATCCTTAGGAAATCTCACGAAAACTAACCCAAGATGCCAAAAAATTTGCCATAAAATATCTTTCATCGCATGCGCTGCAAAAAGTATTGATGATAGAACAAAAAAATGTTGTACAATATTATAGAACGTATCAATATCTACAAAAAAGTCCGCGAGACCATATGTCCAACTATTATAGTTACGTCACTATAACTACTTTTTTACATTTTAAAAGTTGATAAAAATGCCAATCAAAATCAGACCATGTTTTCTATAACTTTGTATTAATCCTTATCCAAATAAATTATTTCGTATTCAAGACTATTTCAATACCTGTAAATTACTTTTTGAATTTTTAAAATCGGACTTTCCATTCAAAAGATATTACGAAATTAAAAATATCAATATAAACAAAAAATACTCGTCGACGCGACGGGCCAGTATGGCGACGCAGCGCAGCGAGTAAAGCGGTAAGAGAGTGGGCACCGAAATGCGGGAGGGCCTATATATTTTTAAAAATAATATTCCACCCGCGCGAAGCCGGGATGGGTCGCTAGTAAGCAATAAAATGGTTATTGTACTCTTATGTCAAAAATATACTATACATTTCAATGTATGGTAGACTACACATTGAAATGTAATGTAGTAATAAAATAGTAGTAGTAATGTAACAATATTGAACAAATCAACAAACAAATGATAAAAATATATAATTTGTAGCTTACGTATTAAATTTAAAACTCGTTATAAGATACTAACTGCATGACGAAAAACTGAATATTGTAAAAAAAATAATCACCTACCTAAAAGCATTTTGAACAGTTGTAGGAAGTAGATCTTGAGCTTGAGTTGAAAACGATGAAATATGTCGATCGCATTTTAAAAAATGTAGAAGTTCACTAGCGTTTGCCATCCAAAACGCTTGGGCGGCTGAGTCTGTACATCTCTCCTGAAAAAAAAAAACATTTTATTTCCTTGATTATTGCGTAACGTACATGTACGTTTTTAGTTGCACGATTTTCAGTGGAAACAAACGATCATTATTATTTTATAATTTAAGAGGGGCTTTCAAAGTACTTAATTGCTTAAAATAAACATCTAGGAAAACATCGTAGGGAAACCTATACTCCTGAGAACTCTCCATGTTCTCTATAGTGTCTGAAGTCTGCCAACCCGCGCTGGGTCAGCGTCGTGGACTATGGCCTAACCTCTCCTCATTCTTAGGAACAGATCCGGCGCAGTAGTGGGCCATTAACGGGTTATGATGATGATTCAATATATTCTAAGTACCATCACAGAAGCGCATTTACCATGCGCGTATCTATTGTAAATGCCGATAACAACCTCACAATTTTTAGTGCCATCAAAGGCAATCAAATAAATTATTTTGCATTAAATGCTACACTAGTTACCTGTACTGTGGCATGTATAAGCGTAGCAACGTGATGTAAAAATGCGGTGAGCTTGTGAGCGCGTTCCGTCGGCGTCAGCTCTGGCCGGTAATGGGTAGATGCGCGATATCTTAAAAATGAAAAAATACCTAGTTTAACAAAAATATAATTATAGCAAAAAACATCTTTTTTATCATAAGGATGGTTTAATCGGATAAAAGACATTTTTCTCATTTCCTTGCGAGGATATTAAAAGATTTCGATGCCGGATATTGAAACCTTTGACCTGTTATTTAAAGCCTTTAGGATTGAAAGTGTTCTGCCTGAAAGTCTGATGATTAACCCGCTAACTTTACAGATTGACATTGACAATGGTAACTTTCAGCTGAATTGACATTGGTAACTTTCAGTCTTTAAAGCTAAGAATCCAAAACGTCCTCTAAGTTATATTTTTTCTAACTTAATGCAACATTCCTATGCAAAATTAACTGTTACTTTGCTAATTTATGGAGTATCTTTAAGTTATATCCTAGCGATAATATTACACCATCAACATACCTAGCACATAAATACAATGTGTACACTGGGGCTAGTTTAAAGGCCGGTGCATGTGGATCCAAACGTGTGATGACGGCGGAAAGGAATTGTGCCTGCCCGGCTTCAGGAAACTCCAACACTGCTGGTAAAATTGCTTCTTGTCCGCGTGATCCTACAACAGCACTCCTACAACCACAAACATCGTTTATCTCGTTTTCGTTAACAACCGATTCATAAATAAATTCAATTCGTATAATTTTAAGTTCTTCAAAACTGAAATATTACATTCAATGTAAACTATATTATATTTCAATCATAATTATGAATAATAATGTAATACCATTGAAATAATTAGTATTAATTTTTAACATATTACCTATATATTTTTTAAGTAGTTTTACTAAATAATAATGTATTTATTTAACGTACGCATATGGAGTACGAATTCTTTTATTAGAAATTTTGTATTCGCAATTATATTTGTTTTAAATTAAACTACAGCTGTGATATATTACTAACAAGAAAGTGATTCAAGCTTAATTACAAGGATTCATACAATAGCAGTATTGAAAAAAAATGAACATTAAACAAACAAAAGAGATCAAAACATTTACAGACAATAAAAAAATTACCTGTTATCGTGTCCTGACCCCCCACTCTTGGCACTACAAATGCTCTTGGTCTCAACGTTGCCATCCAAATCAAAAGTAGTTTCATAATTATCCTTATACTGAGCATTGGGGGTGCGATTTACCGAGGTACTCTGATCCTGGTCATTGTACACCGATCCCGACTGTTCGTCCCTTATGTAATCGTCCTTTGAGTCGTTCAGATGTTGTGACATCATGAGCGACTCGTTGTCTAGCTTAAGCGTGTTATTATTATAGGGCGGGTCGTTCGGGTTATACGCGTACGTGTCATGGGATACGGGACTTATAGTTCTGGGGTACTCCGAGTCGTTTACGTTTGCATTTGGATCTAGCGTATCGGGCTGGTGGGAGGTCATCGAAGTCGGCGACATTGCTCCGCTATTCTCGCCAGATGGCGATCTAATAATGTCAATACATAAGCGCATGTCGGTGAACCAGTGACAAACATGCAACGAAAGAAAAGAAAACAACGATGATAGATGAACAACATAATCAAACACAACATTTAAATGTGATAAGGAAAGCGAAATTACGGTGACATAAGTTATTTAATAAAGAAGTAAAGAACTAATAATAACACTAGGAGTGTATTGTGATAGACTAGACTAGGCTTTGATTTTTTTTAAAGAAACAGCTACATATTAAAGATACAGCTATACATTTCTAATGCAGGAACATTGAAAATCTATTCACAACATAAATTTCATTAAAAAAAAGTATATGGATTTGTCAGTTCACCTGTCGTATATGGAGCCGGAGCCAAAATGCTGTGACTGTGAAAGATTTCGATTCATAAGATTTTCTTGCGCTGGATCCACGAAACGGAATGTAGACACTCTCCCAAATTTCAATAAGCATCCATGCTGTCAAAAGAACAAAAGTGACACAGCCTTTAAATATTTTTTTCTCGCGAAAGAATCTTAAATGTTCGACAATTTTTATCAACTGTTTTATTGATTTATTAATAAATTTACAAAAAATAATTTAACACTGAATTTTGCCGACATTTTTAACAATTAAAAAAGGATGTTTAGAAAATTATCCAGCCAAAAGCAAATCATAAATAAATTAAATAGAAAAGTTTTCAAACGCAACATGTATCTGGTTAGTTTTGAAAATTTCCGAGAAAGGCGTGAAGAATTTAATGCCTGTTTAAATGTTTATTAGCCACAAAGGCGCGCATGTCGCGTTAATATTTTATTAGGGAGCTTGAAATCAGAGGGGTCAGCCGCACATGTGTTATTCATCGTAATTGTATAATTGCTGTTATTCGATTGATTGACATAGAAAGTACATTAACTTGATTTTACTGCAGTTTGATCAATATAAGATAATGTGTCTAATAAACTAATACATTTATGTAGGTTTTTAGTTGCACACGATGTCTACACAAGCCTAATACAAAGCTTTTTTTTTTACCTGTAATCGCTGTGAGTGCATCGTTCTGCGTCCATTGACATAAACGTGTGCATCTGTGTGAAGCGGAGTGACGGTGTACCCTCCGCCGTCTGCTGTGGTGATCACACAGTGCCGGGGTTGGATGGATGGTCCGTATAGCTGCAGCGCTGTACCATTGCCAGATCCAACCTGGACAAAATTACAAAGTTACATTTTACTTTTATTTAAAATTGGTTTCTTTGACCCGATAACGTAATAATAGTTATTTGTTATACAAGACTGCAAAGTTGCTTTTTAACCGCATGCTCAATTTTGATGACCGACCAAGCGAAGTATTCTGAAATTTATTATTATATTATTTAAAAAATAGAATTCCGAGTGTCTCCGAAATGACTAAATGCCAAAAAAGAAAAATATTTACAATCACAAGATACTTTTATTTAACTTTTAGGAACAAGCAAATTAAAAAAAAAAATACACCAAGAAGGTTCCGAGTCTGAATTTTTAACAAATTAATAAATGCTGTAATTGATATATTCGGCACCCTGGAGTTAGAGGTAAATAGGTTTAATAATGTTTTAAATACACAAACTTAGTGCACACCATGATCTAAATTCAATTTACTTTATCCTCTAGCGGATAAAAACGGCTTTTGCACTTAGATATCGAACAGCAAAAATACTCTTTCTGAGGTAGGGGGAAAGAAAAAGATTATTGATTACTAAGTTATTATGCAACACAAAGCAATAGTTCAAATCAAAATTTTGATTATCTATTAGATTTTGAGTAAATTGACAAAAAAGTCTATTTAGATTAGGTATTTTTTTGTACGATTTTTAAATGTTACACTGAAAACATAAATAACGTAATATCCGTTATTCGAATTGTTGTTAGGTACACTGTATATATCAGGCGAGAGTCCGATTCTCCTCGTTTTAAATTCTCGCAGCGAAATGATGGAACTGTTTGAATATGATAATGAACACGGAGTATGTGTGGAATTTGGATTTATAAAGGTAATTCGCATCGCGTTTTAATGTAAATTAAGAAATGTATTGTTCTTTATTGTTTGCTAAGATATTCTTTTCTTAAAACTTTACATCTAGGGTTCGACAGGTTTTGGACGGATATGAAAAAAGATTCATATTGATTTATTTTTAAAATAAAAATATTACTAGTAATTTCATCTAGAATATCCAGACACATTTTTCTTCTCATACAATACATACGTAATATGTATTGTAGGAAATATAATAAATACGTTTATTATAATAAAATTATTACCTAACCGTACCATACCAATAAAGCAATATTTTATTTAAAATAAATGGTTAATAATTACAAGATATTTCGTAATATTAAAAGTTAATAAAATAAACGATGAATACAAAATGTGCGTAAACCGTAAACGTAAAACTTGTTAGCACATTTGAATAGGTAGTATCTGTACTAAAAATCTAGTAGTGCTATGGCATTTATATTTTATATATTATACTACATGTATAATACATAGTTTGTATTGTTACCTCGATGATGTCTGTTATGCGAACACGTCTTCCATTTTCGAGCGAGGAGCCATCAGGTGTTACTTCCACTAACATAGGGTCGTTGCCAGGCCGCGCGCTGCCCGTACCCGCGCCCGATTTCTTTTTCCGCCGCCGTGGCTGAGCGTCCGATGGACGCCGCCGCACGTGGAACATGATGGAGCCTGGCATATAATACGAAATACATTAATAATCCCTAAACAATGATGTAAATATGACAGGTATCTAAAAGAAAATACAAATAGTAAATTTTTGTTGCATGAAGGAATGTTCAAGTACGAGTAGAAAAATTATTATCTATAGATTTTGAAGGTTTGATATAAGTAGCTTTAAATTAATAAATCACTAAATAATAATAAATTGTTCGGGTATTAAAAAAAATATACACGTTTATAAAGATGCTAAACTGTCTAAAAATGCACTAGAAAAATAAATAATATTTAGTTTATGTAAAAAAATACATCTACTCTACTTAGAAAGTACAATATAGGTAGACTGCTCCAATGACACAGCAAGGTTTCGGTACAACCGATTTCAATAAAATTTAAATGATAAAAAGAAGAATATTCCAAATCTGTTTAGGCATCTTCGAGTAATCGGTCCTCGAGTAATCCTCCTTTTTTAAAGTCGTTTAAAAATGGCAAATAATTGTACGTTAAGAAATGTATTAGCATTATCATATAATTTTGAATTATATAGTTATTTTTGCATAAAGTATTGAGTAAACATCAATATTAAATTGAGAAAAAAAACATTCAAAATAATCAATAATATATTTATTCAATAGACCACAATCATAAAAGTTTTCAGTTATGGCTAGGGACCTTTGCGAACGTATACAGAACCACAATCAGATGAATGGTCTAAGGATGGATCGAAGATAAGTATGTAAACATTAATGTTTATTTATAAGGAAGATTAACGTTATATACTTCAAGAAACCTCTGAGTGTGGGTCCATATTGCGCTAAGAGCGCTCAAATGGAACGTCACAGGAGTTCTCTCCGCGCTAAAGCTCCACGTCTAGTGTCAACATCATTAGTGTCTGCGCTCCGGTGTCGTGACGCTCCGCCGAACACCTACCCACCTATTACCAACGTATATCGCAGTCATTCCTCTCAAGCTATTTACACTTTACTTTGATTTAGTAAATCCACTAAACTTAATTTTGTAAGTCAACTAGAGATCCGTCCCGGGTTCGCACAATTTCTTTCTCTACTATAATATGCGTGTATTATACATATAAATTTTCCTCTAGAATCAATCTGTCTTTTGGTGAAAACCGTAAAAAAATCTATGCGAAAAGACAGCGGAAGCGACTTCATTTTATAATATGGAAAATGCAACATTGGTTTTGAATTTAATTTAAAGAAGAATAAATTAATAATATCGTTACATTTAAACAACATTAACAACAAAAAAAAATTCATTACAAACTGCTGAATCTATTTGTCAAAAAAACTGGGATCAACAAATATTCCTAATTATGACTCCGTCTATGAGTGGGTCATATCAGTTAAACACGTTAGGTACGATTTAAAAATAAAAGAATAGTATAATTCCACGAATAAAAGAGCAATATACTTAAATAATATTGCTCTACGCCTACAATATTCGCATGAGTACAAGAATAAAGTAAGTAAAGAGCTAAGTTAAGATAAAAGCTTGTAAAATTACATTTTCATTCTTCCGCCGAAGTTCTGCTCCGATAATTGTATACCGACAGTAAATATTGTGACGACATAATGGGATATTGTTGAATTTAAAGGTCACTTATGCTTGACTCAACAACTTTCTGGCGAAACAAACGGTAAGCTAACTTTTGTATTTGTTCCACAAACGAAATTCTATTTACAAAGGTTGTATAATATGGCGAAATTTAAAAGTTTTATATAATTTATGAGTACTTTTACCTTGAGTTAAACAGTACGCGATTTTTTGATGTCACTTAAATAATGATTTTTGTCCAATCGCGAGTATAATGAAAGACAAAAATAAAGTAGAACAAATGCAACGAAATTCAGCGAAATAATAAAATCAATAAAAACTTATGCAGGACACATAAAGTATTAATTGTACTTTCACTCATGACCAACTACATTACTTAGTCCGATATGTTGGCCTTGTTTCCCTTTAAATTAACTTAGCTCTTTCGGTTCTCGGCTTCACCTTCATAATAAAGCTGTCATACAACAGGTTGATTACAAATTTCTTAGTTTATATGAGCATAAGCAAAGCAAAGACATGCATATTTGTATTTAAATAAACAATAATTCACTATATCATTGAATTTTATTTGAAGGATATCGCAGCTGCTCGAATGCTGTTCAAAGACGTACTGCCTGCACTGCATATAAGTGTGCCCCAATTACCAAGTACTATTTCCTTTCGGCCGTATCGTAGTCGAGAACTAAAGGATCTGCTGTAGAGCATATCGCAGTAGCAAGGGTAGGGGCAGTATTATGTGAGCCATGACTCGCCCGAGGCGCGTAGTGCTTGGTACGTAACTTCAACCCGACGGTCTAATTGTGACTGTTGGTAAGTCTACTACGTCATATAATAGTGAGCAACTATTGAAGGTAAATGGGGAACATGCTATTGAATGAATTAAGTTTATTGTCATGCAATATATATTTCTCTATCTAAACATCAAGGCCAAAAGTTCTTCCGTTATTGTAATAATCGTATTATGTTTCTAGATATATCAAAACAGAAATTTGGGTTACTTTGCAGACTTTATTTTAATTCCAAGATTATGTAAATATTTAAGCTTTATATATGATATTTAAATAATTTTAAAATATAAGCTACATCATCTATAATACGACTTATTCCCAAAGACATAAACGGTTACACAGCTCGCCATGAGCTTAATTCCTTATTTCAACCCACTCCCAGCCACCAAATTTTATCAACATCGGTTAAGTGGTATAAGCGTAATCGACAGAGTTATTTTCGCATTTATAATACAGTAGAACCTCTTATAAGTCGAACATCAAGGGAGACGCCAAAAAATTCGAGTTATAGAGTTTTCGACTTATAGAGAATTTTGACTAAGGCGGATTTTGATTCGACATAAAGAGGTTGAGACTCATTCTTATACATTTTGAGTTAGACACAAATATTTTTCATTGTATACTCCTAAATTGCTTTCTAAGAAACTATGGTGTACTTACTTACACTGTCGGGGAATTTTTAAAGTCAGTAACTTATTTTTCTCCGAACTATAGAGGTAATAAGTCAAATAATCGAGTTGTAAAGGTTGTAAAACTAAACATTGCTATGATCGAGATACAGAGGTAAAAGGTTATGGAGGGAAAATATGTACCAAAATGGTTTAGAGGGATTCATTGATTACTTCGACTAATAGAAAGTTGAGATTTCGAGTAATGAAGGTTTTGGTGTTTGAAGGGAAGGGAAGGGAAAAAAACAACACTTATCTTGGTCCGACTGAATTAGAAGATGAGATTTGTCTCAAGCTTTCACGTACAGATTAACGAATACTGGTGATGCACATTATAAAATACAAGATAACGTGATGTGCAAGCTTGGCCTTATTATTCTAAAGAACAAATTGGATAAATCAGAAATAAGTTACCAATCTCCATTCACCTGGCGACCCTGCAGTCTGCATTATTATGCATCTATGTATATTAAACAGAAATATAATATCACAATTCATAGTGTCATTTTAGAATTAACTACATTAACTACTTTATTAATCCATACAAATAAATAAAATTGGTGTGTCTGTTTGTAATATTAAAATAACCGCTTTTTAGTAAGTGCATATGGATGTATACACGATATATATACCAAAACAACATTTTTTTACTATTTTTGTCTATCTATCTATCTGTGTGTTCCAGGTAATTTTGAAATGGCTGGACCGCCGGGATTTTCACTGGTAGATAGCTGGTGTAACAAGAAGTAACTTAGGCTATTTAACATCTCGCTGCGACCCATAGGAGCGGAGCAACACGCGAACGAAGTCGCGCAGGTCGGCTAGTATTATATAAAATATATGATACAAACGAGCTTTTAATTGAAACTTTGTTTAGGTTTAGGATTTTAAAATATAATTTAAAATTATTATGATTCTAATAATAATTCGAAGATAGGAAGGACTTTTTTAATTATATATTTTTGGAAGGTTTTTAATTATATAATAAACGCGCTTTTCAAGCAAATTTGTAATCGCCGTTCTGATCTTGTGTCACATGGCTCTATTAGTACGGCTTTCAACATTTAGATACCAATAATTTGAATGTTAAATTAGCATATCTCCAAAATTCCTAGGAGAGGACATTGCTATTAACATGAATACGTGAGTACGGTTGACAGTTAAAGTGGAAACTGGTCCTATTCACTCCCTTACACAATGAAGGGATTTTACTTTTTACGGTTACGGACACAAAGGGTAAAAACGGGATCCTATTACTAAGACTCCGCTGTCCGTCTGTCTGTCACCAGGCTGTATCTTTAGCCAACGTCACGCGACATGTTTAATATACATTCAATAAAAACATTTAAGCCACTGAACAATAAAATAAGCTTCAGTGTGGAATATTATTATTTTGATACAAAATCCAACCCTTGCTACGCTTACGAACAATGAGTCTATGACTAAAAAATGATGATTCCTAATTAGGTTGAAATCAGATCAGCTGTTTCAGGAATCACCCTGGAAACTAAAGACATCAATAAAATATATAATTTCTATCATCATCATAATTATTTATGTGACCTTGGTGGTAGAAACGCTTTAATTATAAATAACATTGAAATTTGTAGACTAACAGCAAAAAAAGGCTTGAAGGGTTTGAAATAGAAGATGAAGTTCATAACGATCTGTGTGACCGTTTATGTATTTGGGAATTAGTCGAATATTAATTATATGTTAATGTTGAAAATACGATATATCTATTTAGCGATACAGTGATATAGCGACATAGCAGTAGGGGATGAAAGTTTGCATGGGAGTTTGTCATGTACATATATTATAGTAAATGCATGTGGTAAATTGCATCCGGGCGAAGCCAGGGAAGGTCGACTAGTTTATTATATACCTACAGATTTGAGCTTGAAAAAAAATTGAAGTCTGGGATCGATGAGATTAATATCAAAAAGTGTTCGCTCCGTCCCACCTTTAATAAGTTTTAGCACAATCATGTCCAAAGTCTATTAAAACATCTTTTAAAAGAATAATAATGATGATGAAAAATGTTCGCCAAAATTTTAATCTAAAGTGGATCATCGATCGACCACTAAGCAGGAGTGGCTAGTTCATTGTCCATATATGTACCGTGTATGTAAAACGTACAGCCCATAAATATAGAGTAGTGACCTACTAGCAAATATGTCATTGAATGACGCTTGGACACACCTAATTATTATTTACCAATACTTTGCTAAAAACTAGGAGATAATAAGGAATTTAAATATTTGAAATTTTATTTATACAAAAACTAAATAAAATGTGGCAAAGGCACGAAACATAAGAAGTTTTAAGATGAAAATTGTTCAAGTAGCATCTACCGAGCGGTATTCTGAAACAAGAGCCACTCGACACTGCAGCGGAATAAGCGAAATGTAGCGAGGAGGAAACTGCATTTCAATTTTTTTTCTTAAATATAAGTACAGTAATTAGTGTTTTATCAAAAAGAACGAAATATGTTTTTATTCTATAAAACGTAATCACCTTGTAATATAAATGCAAAAGCGTATTTGTTGGTTTCGCCTTCCTTCGATTTGTAAGAGAATGACATTTTCCATTATCTACAAAGATTCTATTATGAGCCCAAAAGTAACAAAGGCGACTTTTTATCACAAACAATCCTAGTTTCTGCGGGATAGTATTGGCATTCGGAGGACTTTCAAGGAGATATATATTTTATATGTTTATTTTATTTTATTTTGCACACCTTTGTTAATAAAAGAATTTTAGAAATTAATTAATTGTCCTTATCTAAATTGCTCAGAAACAAATAGTAGTACTTTTTGCGAGACGCCTACTTAAGAATTATCTTATCAGATTTTTGGCAACGATGAGATTCGAGACGAAAGCTCGTTCACTTTAACGTTAAGAAACCTTTTAAGACAGTTATAGCGATTGTAGGTATGTATTTACTTGGTACGAGCGTTCGAAATGTATTCTTCGGGAACAAAGAAAGCCGAAATATGATACGAAAAGAAATATTGAGTAACTGTCATATACCATAAATAAAAAAAGGAAAAAAATGTTTTATTTATGCAAAATTTATTTATTTATTGTACAAAATATTAATTCTAATGCTCTACCTTACATTATTTCAGAATTCTCCATCACATTTATTTTAAACTTAATGCAGACATACCTACACCGCGAATAACATGAAATTTGAATTAATCCTGTAGATAAATCCAATACTTACTCCTCTTACTTAATTTTGGCTATTGTTATTGCTACTTTTCTTTATCTAAGTGATTTAAAACAACTCAGAAAAACTAGACACCTAAATATACACTTGAAAAAACGAATATATTATCTTTTATCATCGTTTGCCCAAGTGGTATATAACGTAATAGACGTTAGGACGTGACCTTTACAGAAGTAGGACGTGATCTGTTTTCTACGTAGTTTCGGGACTGGGAATATAGGGTACAAATAACCTTTACTCTCAAGAGCAAAGTTAAGTTACTTTATAGGAAATTTTACGTGTAAATCAAAAGTAGCAAATTCAATACCAAAAAAGTTACTTCTTCGGTTCAAATAATTAACAAATAGTTATTTTGGTATTTCAAGGAAATATTAAACTATTTCCACGTCAAAGTTGAATACAGTGATCTTATCAATTTACTATTTTATTAAAATTATCTTTAACTAAAGATAACTTTTTTTTGATTCATATAAAATAAATCATATAACCTGCCCCAAACCAAAACTGCATTTACTTGTTTAAAGTCATTAAAATCTCTTAACTAATAACAGAGATCAAATAAAAAAACACGCAGACAAAACAAATTAAAAATTGTTTAGTCTTTCTATTACCTTCTCTTTTCGCACTCTGTTCAATATTTACACACATTTCCAACGTAATCTCATTATTCATTCGTTAATTCGCTCCCTCACTCATTGATGTACTTATTTTGCATTTTTTTTATCTTTCACCTTATCGAATCATTCAATCATCCCATCCCAAACAGTCCTCCACTTACACCACTAACTCACTCACCCAATCACCCACTAACTGACTTACTCATTCTATGCGTACAAAATTTCATTAAATTTTATTGAATTGTCACTATGTAATTAACATTTTATTCCGGGATAAGTAGTGTCTTTTGTGATAATTCAGACGTACTTAACACCGTCAATCCCACAGGAACTGTGTTCATGGATGAGTAGTATCTTATCCATACAAATAAATAAAATTGGAGTGTCTGTTTGTGATATTAAAATAAACGCTTTTTACTAAGTGCATATAGATGTATACATGGTACACATACCAAAACATTTTTACAATTTTTGTCTGTCTGTCCGTTTGTTCCGACTAATCTCTGAAATGGCTAGACCGATTTTGACGGGACTTTCATTAGCAGATAGCTGATGTAATAAGGAGTAACTTAGGCTATTTAACATCTCGCTACGACCCATAAGAGCGGAGCAACACGCGAACGAAGTCACGTAGGTCGGCTAGTGTTATATACAATCCCACAGGAACTGTGTTTTATTCAGAGATAAGTGTCTTAAGTGATCTTTCAGATTACAAACTATACATTTGTAAAATAACTTCGTCCTGATCTATTCAGGTATGTAAATTAAATTCTTCTATCCCACAGGAACTGTATTTCTTTCCGGGATAAAAAGTATCCTATTTTCTAATGAGTATCATTAAGTATACATATGTCAAATTTCATTCAAATCAGTCCAGCCATTGTAGCGTGATGAGCGTACAAGCTTACATACAGACAAAAATTCTGAAAAAAAAATGTTTTTGTTTTGGCCTCTATTGGTGTTATACAGACATTCGGTACGTTACATTTTTAAATGGTCTTTTTCCTAACATCATATTTAAATAATACAAAGCATATTCAATTTCGTGTCTTAGTTTCTGTGTATTTCGCCTACAAACATACTGACAGTCAGACACATAGAAAAATGTTCTTTTAAGGTTCCGTACTTTGTGAGTGTGAGTGAAGTGAGTGCGTATAGCACTAGGATAGAGAAAAACTGGAAATTTCTTGTTACTTCACGAATAAAATTAATTTTTATTAACATCGGCTGTCACGCATTAAACATATATATCTATAATCTCTTGAAGCTGTGAATAAATTAAACTTTTAAGAGTAAGCTATCAATAATATATAAATTTATACTGTAGTCTCCACAAGTAGCTTCTCTGTAGGCATTCCACATGAAGCGGACAGAAGAAAGTTAATGTTTTTTTTTAATGATAAATAAGACAGACGAGCAGACGGTCCATCTGATGGAAAGTGACCATCATCGTTCATGGACATCGGCAATACATGAGAGTATCTGTATCTTGTTTTGTCGATGCGTTGTCTTATCAAAAGTTGAGCTAGGAGGGAGAGCGAAAAGAAGAACGAAAAGTTTCAGCGGACCCTGAGTAAGAACGCAGAGTTCACTGGAACTGCAGCATTAATGGGATGGGAGAGAGTAGATCTGGCCCACATGCGGCGAGACCGGAACGCATCAAAGACACTTCTCTACCACCAAGGGATGCTAGATTACTCGCCTCTGACGAGATGCTCACCAAGCGGCAGAGGGAAGTTATATTCTAGCCCGTTCCCTCACGGGTAGAGAAAATGTTTGCGATATTCGTAATATTCGAATATGTTATACAGATCGTGCCCTCGATACAGATACAAAATATTTTTCCAGTACAAACTTTGGTTAACTGATTGCAAGCTATTTTGATGTATGTGGACAACAGTTTACCGACGACAAAGTTAAGTTTAATAATTCAAATTATACGAAACTCTCAGTGTGCGTACTTGGACGAATTTTTTTCTTCTATTGTTGTTTTCGTGACCACTGATTTTTTTAGTTTTCTTAAATCTTTTATGTGCAGGCATTCGATTGGTTACACGGTAAATTTATGTATATTATTATTATCGGTTTGAAACTTTCATAAAAACTTTCATTAACGGTGTCCATCAGTAATCAAATGATGCAAGTAAAATTTGATCCATTTTGCAGTTTCTGATTGAGCGGAAATGTTGTTTTCATATCTAAATAGGTTAATAATACAATATTATTATGATATAATAATTTAATGATGGAGCCATAAGGTAGACATGGGAAGTATGTAATGAATCGGCGCAACTCTATCAAGTTTAGGCTCTGTTAATTCGGATTGACCTAAATAGTTAATTTTAGTTGTCCTGATCAACTAATAAAAGCTTGTTTATATTTTCTTTATACAATATCTTGCTTAACATTACTTCATAAATTAAACTTCACATTAATTCTATGATTTTACACTAAAGTATTATTAGAAAATTTGTTGGTTACTATTCTTCAATAAAAAGAGGCTATTTAATGCGTTAAAAAGTTATAATTTAGGATTATAACCAAATGTAAGTAATAATAATTAATCTCATTTTATAAAACTATTATTTTTTTCTAGAAATGTAACGGTGACAAGCACCCATTGGTCAAACCGTGATGCTATAATTATTCTTTCCCAATAAATGCGACTGAGGTTATCAAACATTAAAAGATTTTTTCAATTCAAACCATTATATTATATTTAGAAATTATCGCGTTTAACCAAATAATCTTTTCACCTTTATAGATTAAATTTTCTAAAAATATTATCGTGACTAAAGCGTTTTACTTTTGTCATCAGCATTGTGAATTAGTTATCAATCATAATTGTTCAAAATAACGATTAGGTGTAGTGTAGGGTGAAGGTGTGCGCGTGACAAACGACCATATAGTGAGTGAGGTGGCTCCATGCTTCAATAAAGAGTAATAATCCAGTTACGTTTTATTATCCACGAAAAACATACTCATTTTCAATTCTGTTTGTCTTATTGTAAGTTGAGCATCATAATCGATTAGATTTGTAGACCTTTTGAACAGGACAACTAGCCTCTATTAAGTGTACAATTAAATCTTGAACTAGGTTATAATTTTAGGTAAAGCCTGAAAGTATGTGGAGAAAATAAAATAAACCTAACAGTGGCAAGGTATCAATGGCGAATTTCAGATCTAGCAATTTATATTTTTTATACACATTTACACATCTAATTTTTCATATAGCATAATAACAAGCATTTAAATATAATATATCTGTTTCATAATTATATCCAACTAGTCGACCCGTCCCGACCTCGCCCGGGAGCAATTTAACACGTGTATTTAGCCGTAACCGCTATGTCCCTGCAGTTTAAATCTGTAATATCTTCGAAACATTCATTCAAATTTCATGCTGTTAAGGGACATATTGATCTATATTAAATGCACAATGTATTTAAGGTACCCAATTGGATAAGGATTAATGCTGAAATTGTTTAAAATCGCTTCGTAAATAAGCCATTATTTCTCGTAAAAAGTAAAGGATAAAAAAATGGTTATTGTGTGTTATCCCTTAGAGATAGATATATACCATCGCGGACTTTTTTCAAGACCTTTTTAAGGTGTATAATACTGTAGTACATTATTTTGATCTATCTCGTAGGGTTGTATGTAAGCGCAAAATATGTGTTTATATACAACATCACATAAGAAACTTCTAAATTTATCAGCGTTTCTCTATATACTTTCTTGAATCACTCTGTCTATTAAAAACACCGTAGTTTTAAAGATCTAAGCATACATAGGGACAAACAGACAGACAGCGGGAAGCGACTTTGTTTTATACTTTTTAGTGATAACAGTCTAAACAAATAAAGACTGATTGCGATTCGGTGTTTGTTATCAAACATGTTGTAAAAAAATAGACGTAATTTCTTTTCCTTTTATTTTTGTCGTTAAAACTTAATAAAATATTCTTGAGTAGGTCAGATAAGTCCTTGCTTTGAATTTTTAATTACATTCTCTTAAAAAATTTGTCTGATATATTTATGAAGAACTTCTATTTTGTAAAAAAAAACGTTCGTTTCTTATTAACAGATTTTAGAAAAAAATATACAAATGGAAAATGAAATAGAGATAGAGAATATATGTAAATTGAAATCAAGGACATTGCGAAATACTAATTGTCTCCTGCTTATAGACACAACCTACCTTATAGAACTGTTTCCTAACTAATGTACGACCTATTTGTCTTGTATGGCACTTTTATAGGGCAACTGCGTAAAACATCTGACCGATCTTTGTCTTGACTTTTACGATATACTTACTCAAAATTGATGTTTTAATAGACAATTAGACATTTATTTGGTTGTCAAGTATTAATACGCTAACAATAGCTCAATGCTAAGTATTTCTTAAAACATTCTTCAATTAAGTATAAAAAAACAACAGATATATTTGTATATAAATAAATTATTGATAATTTTTGCTCTAAAGGTTATCTTAGTAACTAATGCTAATATATATGGAGAAGTTATCAGTATAGAAATATTATTACTCCTTATAAAAAAATATAAAAGCTTTTGGCTATAGTCTAGTTCGTTAAATATAATCTCCCTCGACGCGTACTCGTATGCATATACATATATTGACAATATATAAGAATCCGAAATGTAGACAGACAGTTGACTGCGTATTCTGCTACTGTGTATTTCAAAATCTATAGAAAGCGTAGGTACTTAATAAGAACACAATAGAAATATAGATATGTTTTGCTACCAATAGTCATCCTGAAATGTTTGAAAAAAATCTCTTAAGTAATATGAATTAATTATAATTACATGTTTCTTAAATGTACGTAATATTTAATAAGGAAAATATTATAATGTTCTCATTTGCCTTTAAATTAAAATATCTGAAATATTAATAAATATTTCTTAATTGTTTGCTTAGATGCTGAAAATAGTACATAACATAGACCTGAAAAAAAATTCAGAAAATACATATCACAAACAAATCTGCACTAAAGCTATTTAGTCAACAGCACGTCCCAATTAAGTTACATTAAAGATGATCTCGACAAAATTAAAGGTCAATTACAAATGCCCCATTTTAGTGCTCTATAAGAAGTGTCCTTTGTTGTGGAGACAAATGAAACTGGTTTGCCCAAATTACATCTTTGACCTTTTATTGGCAACGATAAGCGGCGAATTAGAAAGTCGCCGTTAGATAAGAAAGTAAACGAAATCGTGCGTAACAAAGTTCAAAACAAGTTTGTGACTTACGAGTGTGCGGCGAAAGTTAATTGAACCTAAACTCTGGGCCCTAGGATATCATGAGCACCTCTGCAAACTTTCGCGAAATAAATCCTTCAAGGACGATATTATGCATATCGATTCGGCGAACAAACGGGCATCGAACCGCAAAACGAGTTAAAAATACCAACACGGGCAAGTGGACCGGCATCTGCGGGCACACCGGTCGAACTACTCGCCGATGCCACATGCGTTTGTTTACTATCGGCTTCGATCGCGGCGGCAGCGTCGAAGGCGGCCGAATTCACTACAGGGAACTGTCGCGAGATCTAAAAAATAGTTGCTCTTGGCAAACTTACGACGAATGCCCCAATCCATTTCGGAAAGGTGCGCGAAGCGGGCGGCACGCGGCGCGGCGTCTGTAAGACGACTGCCGCGTCCTGCCGCCCTCGCCCGCACTCCCGTTGATATATTCCCATTGTAAACCGCGACGACCATTGTCCGATCCAGAAGTCTACGCGCGAATAGCTTTGACATGATCATAGCCTTTGCACTACACCTTTGATATTTCCGTTAACGCTACTTACTCGTACTTTGTCTTGGCTTAATATTGACCCTGCTGTATCCTGACATTAACTAGTTACTTGCAAATACTACAACAAAGGGGATACTAACACTTCAAGTTGCACGTTAATGAACTTTCATAATTTATACTAATAATTGTAATTTGAAGTGTGTTTGTTTGTTTTGTAACAGCAGATCTTTGTGATATTATAACGGGCCTAAAAGTAAAATACTACATGCTATTTGTTATACTGTAAAAATTATAGATTCTGCGGGTTCTAAGGTTTTTATTTATTTGACCTTTATTTTAAGTTTATTATGGTTTCCCGACAGACAACGCTTACATTATAACATAATACTTATAATAAAATTAAACGTCAAAGAAACGCATTAAAAATGTTTAAATGTACATTTAAATTTAATTTTTCAAATTTTAATCTTCTTTAGTTTTCAGCGCTACAAACATTCAATCATCTAACCTGTGAAAGTTGATAAGATCCTTTTAACAAGTAGTAAATGAGATAATTATTTAAAAATTATAACATCCCGTGCGTTGGTGACGGGTGAAAAAACTAACAAAATTCATATTCATTTGAAGAATATACTTTTCTTAAGTGATTTACACCCGTGTAGTCGGTGTGAAATTTGGTAGTTACACCCTTTATTAAATGGGGATATAAGTCCCGGTAGTGACGGATAAATAGTACATTCAATGCCAATCTTTTTTTAAAGATACGTGTAAAAGTTTAATGATTTTTGACTCAGTCGTTGTCCAGTCCAGTTTAGTTTTAATAACGGTACATTTGCCATTGTTTCAACAATGTATAAATTTCAAAAAGTACGTAACGTAACGAATTTCGAGTTCGAGTTTTTCCTGAGGTACAATAACGTTCAAATCCGGCGATGGTTTAAAAGTGCTAACTGGAAGGTGTTCATCTAAAATATCTATTCGTTAATGGTATGGGGATTTATACCATTTACTTAACCAAATAATTATTGACAGCGGGGCACGTTTAGATCATCCTAACTACGCTTATAAATCCTACTAATATTATAAACGCGAAAGTTTGTAAGAATGTATGGATGTATGTTTGTTACTCTTTCACGCAAAAATTTTGATGAAACTTGACAATAATATAGCTTACACATCAGAATAACATATAGGCTATAATTTATAATGATATAGTGTGAATTATCCAAAATATAGCGGGTGAAACAGCGGGGCGCAGGTAGTATACAATAATTCTGAAAGTTGTTATGTACGACCGTAAAACGAAGGTTGCAAGAGGTAACCTACACCTTAAAGATATCAAAAAGAGCTAAAATATGCATGAAAATTGAGTATAACAAATAGTTTTTCAAAGTGGATCCAAACAAAAACGAATTAATTATTTGGAGCGCTTTACGAACCTGTTTACACTCTATTAAAAGGGTTTGTTGCATTGGTGACAATAATGAATGATACGTGGATCAGCAGGATTAAACTAAGCCGACTATAGCGTCCGAAGACACAATAAAATTACGTTCGAAGATGGCTAACCAACAAGTCAACAGCTAACATTATATTGCTTTTGAGGATTGATCGGATTACGTAATCAAGCAAATAAGGTATTGTCATTGTAAAGAAAATCCGAGACTTAATGTCATAATTTAGGAGCGGCTGGAAAAATATTTATGATTATTGATTTGTTGTATTTTTAAAAACAAGAAAACCTCTTCTCTCATACATTTTACTATAGGAAATCCCAGGAACAGATAATTAAATTTTTGTTTTAAAATATTCGTTACAAAATAGAAACATTGAAGATTCTCAGTTCAGTCAACTTAAGTCGTAAACATGAAAATTCAGAATAACAACTAAACCTGCAAAGCTTTGTGTTCTATATTTTGACGTGAGAGCAAAAGTGGCACTTAAAAATGACATTCAAATTATCACATGGCTAATGATTCAGACAATAAAAATATATAACAGGCAGTTCTCTGCAAAAAGTTAAGTATCTACAATTCTAATTGGGTGGAATGATACTGTTTGGCGTTCTCTTTTTTTATTACTATTTTGAATTAAATAAGGGTTTAAGATTTAATGCGACCTCTATATATAAAAAAAATGGTATCGACAAATATTTCAGGAAGTAAGATTCTAATAAAAAAGCGATAAATTTGACTCAATAATGAGATAAGCATACAAACATACAGACTGATATTTTTGAAGTATTTGATGACCGTTGAGTTAACAATATGAGTTTTAATAGTCCCATAAAAATACCTACATGTTTACATAATTGCGAAATTTGAAGATATTGTATTGACAAAATCAAAATAAAATTTTCCATCTCATCAGTTTGATTTATATATAACTGTACATGAACATTTTGCATAATTATTCTCGCAGATATTTCATCCGCGGCAATTTAAATGTAAATTAGGAGAATATATTAATCTTACTCCTGTTTTGATCTAACTTCATAAAGTATACAATTAATAATGAAAACGTATACTTGAACTTCATTAATATTCAAAACCGCCTAAACCAGATCATTGGTTCAGAATAATTTGTAAAAATGTTTATTACAGATCCTAATAGACAACGTATGTTAAACATTTTGTTCTGTGACATTCACTGAGGGAGGTGAGGGGGCGCGGGGAAGGAATGACGCGATTTGATTGGTCACTTCAAAAAATTATTCGACCAATTCGGATAATATACCTGTCGTAGTGATAGGAAAATTATTTAATGTTCCTAACCCATAATAAAATAATCCCATATAATAATAATTATAATGTTAAAATAAAACGATAATTAAATATTCGTTATTAACTTAATTATGGTAAT
Organism: Limenitis camilla; assembly: GCA_905147385.1. NCBI lineage: Eukaryota > Metazoa > Arthropoda > Insecta > Lepidoptera > Nymphalidae > Limenitis > Limenitis camilla. Next base: position 10,833,994 of record LR990230.1, on the reverse strand, counting down.
TAATTTATCAAATTTTCTACATTATTATTTTATTTCATTTACATTTTCATAACATAGGTACTTCGACTGGAATACAAAGGTATATTTAGTACCACCTAACTACCGTACCTAAATATTCAGTAGGTCTGAAAATCGGATACTATCTATCATCCCCCTAAGTGATAATGGTGGACCACCCCAAATATATGTGGCAAAACGACGTTTGCCGGATCAGCTAGTATTATATATTATATAAATAATCTTTCGTGTAATGTCTGGAGTAGAACATATTGTTTTTGGAAAAAATCCTCTCCTCTCCACGGCACGTTCTATTAATCTACTTAGATTTCTTCCGTTCTTCTTCGGGACATTTTAGAAACCTAATAATTTCGAAGACTTTTCCAAATAGACTTACACGAGCTTACAATTCGCCTCTTATAGTTTACTATTAATATCCATTTTAACTTGAAACTCTGCTAGACGAGACCAATTAATTTTTTTCTTTAAAAATAGAAATGTTATGATCTTTATAAACATGATTAATTTTATGATATATAATATAATTATTATAATTTTAAATTGAAAATTATATTTGAAAATTTGATTATTGAAAATTATAATTGTTATCTTAGGAACGAAAACTAGAACATCATTTTATTTAAACTTAATTAGAAAAATCAATTATAAGTAATACGAATACAAAACATTACTCACTTCGGTGTTGATGAGTCATCACGATGGCGAGTGGGCACTCATCGTCTTCTAAGATATATTCCGAGTTGTCTGCTGCATCAACCTAAAGAATGAGTTATCGTTTTAATACTATAAAGGGTAACCTTTACAACGTAATATATAGAATTCATTTTAAAATAGGAAAGTAACTGATATCTAATTCAAGGCATGCAAGCTTAGAAGAAAATCTACTATATGTTGGTCCAAAACGATCAAATGTATTATATATTCACTGATAAACTAAATTAAATAAATGAATAGAAAAATATTAAATCACCAGGTGGAATGAAATGGAAGCGAAACGATAGTCAACCAATGAGGGACTATGAAATCAATCAAATGGAAGTTGGATGATTGCAAGTGATAGCGACGAGTAGAATATATATTAACATAATATGTTCGGATATCTACTTAAACAAATTATATTGTTGAATAATATATACTTAGATAAAAAATTTTTGGCATGAACAAATTGAAACTAGAAAAAAATTAAATTAGCATATTTTGAAAATAAAATATAGATAAAAAGAAGCTATTTGGATTTAGAGAATTCGTTTTACTAAAGATTGCTTGTTTACAGAAAATAATTAAAATTCTTATAACATTAGGTATATTTATAGAACCATAAAAATTAACATGTTTGGAAAGTAATAATTTTAAAACAAAGTAATATTGTTCTATAAACTATATTTTTATGTAACTTTACTTTATTAGTATTTTCTAACTAATTATAAAAACTATTAACTAACTTTAGGTCAGAGAAAAAATAATGAGAGATTGTTGCGTATTGTCAGCGTGCTGCAGCAATACAGGCAGTTTTGGCAGTCCCATTCGTAACGTTTACAATTTTGACAAATAGTAGACGCGCGGCAACTAAAATGTAGCATAAGGACCGTGTCGTCGTGTATGAAGCGCTGCTCTCACCCCGCGCTCCCCGCTAAAAAGGCCATGATAGTGACTTCTGTGCATTAAAGGTCAAACCCATACTTATGTGCCAGTAGCTAAAAAAGTGTCAGCGCAAGAACTACGTGTTTTATTGAAAGGGCTTCCTAATATCTCCCATGCTACAAAAGCAATAATCGACATCAAACGTGCATTTTTTACTGTGCGTGTTTTTATTCTTATAATAAGAATAAAGAAATAGAGGTAACTAATATTAATGCGGATAAATATATAAAATTGGTACTTTCATAAATAATAAATACAATAATTGACTTTATTATTATTGTGGTATTTTCTAACTTAGATCTTGAAATGTATTTCAAGATATTGCACTAACAAAAACTTACTTATAAATAATTAGAACTTTCTCTTAACTTATATTGAAAAAATTATTAAGTTTTTTTTTCCTTATATTTGTGGCTTTTGTTGAACTCTTGTCACTTTTGTTGACTCACTTGAACAATGCAGTACTGGTGAGGATCGTGCCGAGACAGACCATACTTCTCTAGCATCTCGCGCACGACGCCGGCTGCTGTGTCTCCCACTGATAGTAGAAGTGTTTTGTAAGGAACGTCAGGGCAAAGTGATGATCCGTATATCTTAAGTGTCCCTCCTGAAATAAAATATTAATTAGAGAACAGCCACGGATTCACTCGGGTCAATTTTTAAGCGTTTACTTGGAGTTAAAACACACAACATTGTGAAAAAGTCTGCTTAATCAATATCGATCTTAATGAATGGAATCCTCGACATTTTGTTATTATACTGCAGCAACAAAAAATTAAGACTAATTCGTCGTCGAGTTCGATATGCATAATTAATCAAAATAATGCCATGCCATTTTTCGTCAAAACTATCTTTTTTACAGTTTCCAGAGCCTTAAGGTAGGTCAAATTAAAAATATTTTTTTGTTAGCATAAAAAAGACAGAGAGAGATGTAACGTTGTTTACTTATATAGCTTCAGGTATTATGAGCTCTGTGAATTATCTCAGCAAAAAGATAATATTTGCCAATTTTTAAGATAAGCAAAGTTAATTTAACACTAGATTTACCAACTTTTTACATATACCAAAACCAATCATAATAACTGGTCTATGAAAAATGCTAATTAAGGTTTCCAGTCTTGATTTAAACGTTTATTCTGTGTCACAGCAAAATTTCACGCCTCAAAGTCTGTAAACTCTAACTCCGAAGCTTTGGCTTACTGTGAAGCTGACATGAATTCTGTTCTTTCTTTGTAAAATCTATTTTCCCCATGGAACTCATAAAAATAGTATCATCGAATATCGAGTTCTGATTTACAGATATCCAAGTGGACAAAAAATAGCCGTGAAAAAAGGAAACCCTTATCTGCGGTTCGAAATATTGTATCGGCCTCATGATTTTCCCAGACTCATATTTTTGCACTGATAAAACGTTTCAATATCACTAGTTATTATGACTAGTATTGGTACCTTTTTTCTATCTCTTGTATATTTATGTAGGAAAATATAAACCTTTATTCACTTTAAAGGTACATTCTTGGGGGATTTTTTAAATTTAATCTTGAATATACTTTTGGTACATCTTTCACATTACGAATACTTCACATATATTAAACATACGTTTTTGTACAATTTACATGTTAAAAATGTTTTATACTATATATAATAGTGATTGAACTAGTTTGCACTATATGTTATTTGAAAGTGAATTTGTTTAGTATTGAAATTTACTTATAAAAATATTGAGTATCAATTGTAGTGAAGACTAACCAGTATCAGGTCCTCCATCTTTAGACCGGAACTGCTGCAGCTTTCTCTCAAGTTTCTGCTGTCGACGACGACGCATCACTGCCTCTGGATTACTGATGCTCCGTGTAAATGAAGTCTCAGGCAATTCTGACACGAAAATTTTATTTTCTTGATAATTAATTTAAAACTTAGGTATTTACTATTGGCACCTATTTAAGCTCAATATCTTGTTCACTGTAAAAAATGTCTAAGGAGTCTCAACCCAAAAGATAGAGTATAATAATATTGTATATCCATGAACAAAACTGTTAATTCATCACCAAGCCATGACAAGTCTTGGTTTGTATTTGCTAAATAATCATACATCTAAAGAATAATAACTATGCTTGACAAAAGCTGACCCAAAACACTGTATGTCTATAATTTATAAGCGATTGTATAATTAATCATATATAATGTACACACGTAATCTGTTTACAAATAGGAGATAAGTAAGATCAAGGTGAGATCTAGTCACTGCATAAAAATTTTAATTATCATCTCTTATCATATTATAACTATGACAAATGTTTAATTATTTATAAACAATTTTGCAATTACCAGTGTATAGTTTTTCTGCAACAGGTCGATTTTCGTCATTGGTATCGGATTTCAATCGAGAAAGTTTTTCTTTCTTTTTGAGTTCTTTCTTTTCACGTTTCGACAATTTTCGTTTAAAATTTTGATCCGCTTTTTCATTTACTGAAGTCATTGAGACCTAAAAAAGAAAAAGGTATAAATAAACGACAATTACAACTTTGAAACAGATAAAAATCAAATAACTTATAAACAAAAAACATTAAGTCCTGAGGTTTATCCTAAAATAATAACCATTATACTAAATTTATCGCCGTTTACGCAACGCACGCAACGGAATCGAAACAAAAGGCATAAATTTTCCCCGTTTTGGCAACATTTTTCATGAATGCTCTGCTCCTATGGGTCAACAACGAAAGAATTTTTCAATTCTATCAGTAGTTCCTGAGATTAGCACGTTTAACCAAACAAACTCTTCAGAGCTTTATAATATTAGAATAGATAAAGTAATAAATGTTATTTCGTCAGTGGGTTAAAATTCTGAATGTATATAAAGTATTTAACTAAATGATTATAATAAAAATTTATTGATGGCTTATTAAATATCTTAATTAAACTTCACAATAAAGTGATATTTTTTTATATTTTGTATTACCTCAGTACCAGTAAGGCACTTGAGTAGGAATCGTCCCTCCCTGTCGTCTGCGTGCCAGTTAAGCTGCACCAACAACGGCTTCTCGTGCGGTTCTAGCTTACGCTCGTCATCCGGGCCGTGAGTCTCCCACAAAGAGTAAGAACCAAGGGACAGCATACGCATGTCTGGACGGAACTTTTCTATTAATGTTTCTAAAAATAAAACAAATACTGTTGTTTAAACCGAGAAACTTGTTGATAAAATTCAAACATAATTAATGTAAGCTGAAATATTTTAAATGAAGTCAAACAAAACTTAAACGACTTTTATCAAAAGATAGAATAATTTCATAAGTTATATAAAATCATTGTGTCTATTATAATACATTTTATTTTTTCATACGGTATCGTTATTGAGCGTACTGGCATCTGACTTTGCCATTTTATGTTTTACCATCTTGCTTACCTATAACATCGCTAACTGTAGCATCAGAACCAACGCGGATACACTTTGTTGCTATCTTCTGACCCGAATCTTGAAAATAGAAACGCATCACGCCATGGAATTCCAAGTTCTGTAAACCAAAAGATAAATTTTTACTAAGAGATCAAATATAATGATATCTAATTATTGCTCCACATCTCGCACAGATATACAATTGATTATATATAACTGAATACATAAAAATATATATAGACTAGCGGCCCATCCCGGCTTCGCGCGGGTGGAATATTATTTTTAAAAATATATTGGCCCTCCCGCATTTCGGTGCCCCCTCTCTTGCCGCTTTACTCGCTGCGCTGCGTCGCTATACTGGCCCGTCGCGTCGTCGTGTATTTTTTGTTTATATTGATATTTTTAATTTCATAATATCTTTTGAATGGAAAGTCCGATTTTAATAATTCAAAAAGTAATTTACAGGTATTGAAATAGTCTTGAATACAAAATAATTTTTTTGAATAAGGATTAATACAAAGTTATAGAAAACATGGTCTGATTTTGATAGGCATTTTTATCAACTTTTAAAATGTAAAAAAGTAGTTATAGTGACGTAACTATAATAGTTGGACGTCTCGCGGACTTTTTTGTAGATATTGATACGTTCTATAATATTGTACATTTTTTTGTTCTATCATCAATACTTTTTGCAGCGCATGCGATGAAAGATATTTTATGGCAAATTTTTTGGCACCTTGGGTTGGTTTTCGTGAGATTTCCTAAGGATCTCTAATTTTTTCTTGTAATAAATATAGCCTATGTTACTCAGGGATAATGTAGCTTCCTAATGGTGAAAGAATTTTTGAAATCGGTCCAGTAGTTTTTATGTTTATTCGTTACATACAAAAATACAAATCTTACTTCTTTATAATATTAGTATAGATAAGACGCTTTTCATAATTGATTATGCTATAACTAAATTACTATTTCAATTAAGTTTTCTTCTCTTGTCATTGGTATCAAAGGAATCATGGTATATTAAGTTTAATACAGGCCATTGTTTAGAAACCTGTAAACTAGTTATAAAATAAACAATAAAACAGAACCGTAAGTAACAGGAAGAGTAAGTATCTCGATCCCGTTCTTGGTACGATAAGGTATGCTGACAAACTTTTATCTACACAAATTGCTTGCATGACTCACGTTTGAGAATAATCATGCAATAGCATAAAACTGTACTAAAATTGCTGCTTAATGTACTTATTACAATTTTCTTTTTTTATCATGCTATATTGAAACGATTCACATAAGAATAAGTATCCAGTTTAAAAATCTATTCAAAAGGTATGATTTGTATAAAAATGGTCATTAACCAGTTATTACCTAGGAACAATAAGTATTTGTTCTGTTCTAAAATAGCCGCGCCAAAAGTCAGCGTAACAGAATAAACAATAGTATCGGTTACCTCGTTAGGTTCGCTGAGTTCGAACAGGTCGAGGCGGTTGGCGTTCCACTGTTGGATCATGTTGCGGAGCGCCTCGCGATCCAACATCCGCTTGTCCGCCGCGTCCATCCTGTCACCTCATCAAGCACTGCCTGGAAAATATACGCAGCAGTTAATTGATTAAGTACACCAATTTATATTATATATTTAAATATAAATCAGTTTTGGAAGCAAGGCCTCCAATTATCAACTGAGAGGCTCCAACTTTTTGAAGAGCCATTGATTGGCATCTACACAATATACATATACACTGTTTGTAAAAATTAAAATAAAATTAGTTTATATAAAAAAGGGTAATGTATAAGTGGTTATTTTGAATAAATAATATTTCTTTCTTTCAGTTATTGTCCAAACAAACTTCAAATAGTATATATTGCGTGCCGAGAAAAAGCTTTTTCTCAACCGACAAGAGGCGACATTTTGACACGAGCTTATTAAGGCTAATATAAAAATTCATAATAAAGGTTCTCTACCTCCGTTTAATACTCCATATAAACTTTATTTTTTCTGCTATTTGAATACAAATAATTATCAGAAAAAATCGCCCTTTTCTGGTTGTTTTTCTGTCAAATTAAAAGCTCTTTTACCAACTACGGGACCGCGAGACAGCGGACATGAAAAGTCGAAGTTGGCGATTTTAGTAATGTTCGAATATGTTATACATATACCTGTCCTGTTTAAACTGGTTAACAGGTTTAAGTTTAGTAAATTTCAATTTTAAAAAAAATTATTCCAAGAAAAAAATAATTTAATATGCAAAAATGTATCTAAAAAAATTATTTAGTAAAGTATAAATTCGATTTGTTAATTTATTACATTTTTACTTTTAAACTGGTTAATAAGGTTTGAAGTTAAGGACCTCTTTCTCAAATTTTCAATCAATGGTTTCTCAAATTTTCAAATAGGCATAACATATTCGAATGTTAGTAAAATCGCAAACATCGACATTTTTGTCGTTCGTCCAATGTAAATGAATTTAATTGTCTAATATGAAATGAGCTATATTTGACGCGAAGCTGGTTGTTATTGCGCGAGACGTCAAATTTCGTACATTGACAGCCTATAAGTTACTTTTAAGCGTCAGTAGCTCAGTGGTTCGGGCGTTGGATTCACGATCAACAAGTCGTGGGTTCAAATCTCGGACATTGGACTACTGGCGTGGCCCACTCCTAGCACAAGCATTTTAGCTTAGTTGGAGGGGTAAAGGGAATACTAGTAGTATGTGATCCATACTGCTAGTAATCCTTAAAAAAAAAAAAACTTCAAAAAAAAAGGAAGATTCTATATTCGCTTCTATTGCATTTTTCAGTTTGAAGTTGGGTAATTTTTTTTGTTAAAAATGTTTTATCATGTTTTCTTATATTCATTTTATAAGTAACTAGTCGACCCACGCGACTTCGTCCGCGTCCCTTTTTTTCGCAATAAAAGATAGCCTATGTCCTTTCTCAGGGTCTATAGATTGTCCGTGCCAATTTTCATCAAAATCGGTTGAGAGGTTTAAGCGGGAAAGCGTAACAGACAGACAGAGTTACTTTCGCATTTATAATATTAGTAGGGATTATAAATAAGTCAATTGATTATAAGCATAAACTTTATACAGAAAGGCGTTTGAATATATAGAAACGAGCATAATACTAATATCCACAGTATTGTAGGGCACTTAAGATGATATTTTGGCCCGCACACGAAAACCTCTCTTCTTGCACTTTGGCTGAATTTTGATTTTATTATGAAGCTTCTTGTATAATCACGTAACACAGTTGTGACATGCAAATCCTTTATGACAAATAAAGGAAATAAAAATTATTATTATAATTTAAGGTAATTTAGTCACGACGAGTTTTCACGACTCATGATGTTCGATTTGTGTGATGAATTTAAAATACACTTAATTTTAAATCAAGTACAGCACTCAGTGACAAATAAATTGGTTGGTTTCGTCTATTAAGTTGTATAAATTTTTGATACCATCAAGTATAATTTTATTATATGTATTTTTAAAGAAAACGACGACTAGTAGATTAATTTAATTGATATAAATAACAGTTGATAATCCGATGTGTCTGAAAAAAATCAGTTCAGGGAATTAATTTAATTCTGTATTAAAAAACTCTAGTTTAAAGGCTATGTAATCTGAAACTTTATTAAGTATTATATTAAAACCAAGTAATAAGTTTTTACTTGTCTGCCACACCTAAATTTACATCAGATACGAACAGATAACAAAACATAATTTAGATAAATGCGATTAAGGTCTGTTTTCTACTCATTTGAGTTGTGTTAACTGCTATATGGGTTCGGTTTTAATTACAAACAAAACTTCAGCATCATGTTTTGTTCAGCAGAATATTATCGTTATTTTATATTAATGCTGCCAAAAATTATATCTAACACAACATATTTAAAACATAATAGTGATATAAGTACATATACACTAAAATAAGCCCATTCCGATTATGTAATCGTGCGTAGCTAACCATGGTTAAAATTGTGTCTATGTTTATGTAAGAAATGTTAACTGCCATTTCTACGATAGGCGGCCCGTTCCGTTAATGTTTTCTTTCCGCATGTTTTGATTGATGTTACTCAATATAATAGTAGCTTAGTTTACAACGTATAATGGGAAAGTTCAATACAATGACACGATAACAAATGGTGACAATGACAATTGGTAATTATCAGTGGGTATTCTAGAACAAACTAGACTAGTCGACCCGCGCAACTTCTTCCGCGTGGTGCTCCGCTCCTATGGGTCGTAGCGTAATGTTATATTGCCTATAACCTTTCTCGATAAATGGGCTATCTAACACTGATAGAATTTTGCAAATAAGACCAGTAGTTCCTGAGATTAGTGCGTTTAAGCAAACGAACTCTTCAACTTTATATATTAGTATAAATTAGAAACTTTCCAAATAACAAGACATTTACAAGTTAAAACTAAAATTGCAATATTTTTAACTTTATGCTGAAAATAAAAAAATCTTAGTGGGCGGTTCCTGGCATACATCATGTGCAGGCGCGCACGGCGCACGGCGCACCTACACGCGTGTTTGTATTTATAACGTACATATGGCCCGTCGGATTGGAATATGGACCGGCTAAACATCGACGCGCCTCCTATAAATATTGGGAAAATGTTGGTTGCACATTCCACCAAAAACGAGTCGAACATATACACCTACATTAATTCAGAAATAGTATTCTGAGGGAATAATTATTATTGTGTATTTTCAGCCAGAACTCTCCAAAAAAGTTTAATATATTATTAATTTATTTTTTATTTAGAACTAGCGACCCGCTCCGGTTACTTTCTCTACTATAATCCTTCCTCTTGAATCACTCTATCTGTTGCTGAAAACTGCATTAAAATACGTTGCGTAGTTTTAAAAATCTAAGCATACATGGGGACAGACAGATGGGAAGCGACTTTGTTTTATACTATGTAGTGAAGTTTTTTTTTATGATGTACCTATGTGCCAATCAATTCAACTTTTTACTCACAAAAAAGAAAATAAAATTGTTGATATCGTTAAATTCCATCGATAATAAAATGCGATTAAGTTTTTTCATCGCAGTTTTTTGGTCAAACGGTAAAAATATGAAAATATTACGCTAACATTACATATTATAATATGTAGATATAGAGTTCACCAGAATGTGAAATATCCATTACCTAGAATCGTGTTCCAACTCTATCCCTAAACGAGCATAGCTATTATTGTTTGGCAATACCTTAACGGCTAACAACTTTGTTATGGTTTAAACCACTTCCTCTATAACCGAGCACATACCACGGGGATCACTTTGTTCTTGATTAAATTAAATACAAGTCCAATATATTTGAGTTATACATGATCATTTTTAATGCTATCCAATTACAGAAACGAAACAACGGCACCTGTGTGGCCGTTCTTGTAATAACAATGCTCATAAAATTTAGAGCATATGCTGCATCTGCAGCATATAGTCGCAAATAAACTGCACCTGCTCAATATAGTCGTGACGAATGACAATACAACCAAATTATACCCATTAATTATACTAGCTGAAATTCCCGACATCAAATTTTAATACGTATTTAAGTTTGTACTTGATACAGTTTTATAATCATAAAGCTGAAAAGTTTGTTTGTTTGCTTGAACGCGCTAATCTCAGGAACTACTGGCCCGATTTGAAAAATTCTTTCAGTGTTAGAAAGCCCATTTATCTAGAAAGGCTATAAGCTATATATCATCACGCTAAGACCAATAGGAGCGGAGCTACACGGGAACGAATTCGCGCGGTTCGACTAGTGTTATATACCAAATCAATTCTTTTAATTAAAATTTAGCACAACTTGGACCAATTAATTCAATGATTTACAACAGATCATTATCAAAAAATATATAGTAATGCTACACACTTAATACTCATGTACAAACACATACATGTAAATAAACACTTTGGTATTCAAAGCAATCTTATCGGTCATTAATCATTATAATATGCGTTGTTTATATTATCTTACTTTTAATGTTTTTAAAGAAGCAAATACAAAATGAGTCATACCCTAGCATTAAATGCTAAATAACATGGCATTAAAATAGTAAATAGTCAATGATATATTTTTTATTTATTGTTTTAATAATAATAATGTAGTATTACAATTTACATTAGCCACGAGATGTCAATCGTGTCGGAAGTTCATGGTTGGATTCATGCTTGGCCGACCTTGCTCCTTCCCGTGGATATACGCCACATAGATATCTAGCATCTACTCAGTAATAGTTTTTTTTTTTAATTTATACTATATCGAAGTTTTGGGAGAACATCGTAAACTACAATGGACTACATTTTTTGCACAGATAATAAAACATAAATTTTGCACATATAAGAATACTTTTATACAAATAATTTACCTTGAGTTGGAAAATGTTGTATTTTCATAATATTATTGAAAGCAAAATCTAAATTATGCTACTTAAATAAATTAATGGAGTTAATTTATTTGACTCGTACTATGATTGATTTATAAAAACTCATACTGGACTCATTTAAATGTGTTATGCATATTATCTAGATAAACCATGATTGGGAGCTAAAAAAGAAATCATTTTTTTTAGGCAGAAAAACGATTACGATTCTGTAGCTCAACGTAGCGTGGGAACAAATTAAGTTAAACGTTGAAGGGGGTGCAAAAAATATGAGTGGAGCACCGACCCCCGCGGCAAGTGCATAGGGGCGGAACAAGTGCATGTATCGCAACATTACACCAAGCCCTGCACCCTACAACACATAGTAACCTAACATTTCAGATATATTATTTAAATCGGACTAAAAGATTTCCATTAGGACAATAACTATAAGTATATTGTTGTCCTTCACAGTATGGAAATATAAATATAAATAGTATAACAGACGAAGGTCCTGGCTAAAAGTTGACCGAGTTAAAATTCTGGCTACTTTAAAATAATAGTTGCACATCAAAATCAAACAATAACCATAAGTTTATATTGCTCTATTAACCATAAATTGGTACTTAAAGAAAAGTAAATATGCACCCAATAAAAATTAAATTATCCCAACTGAGTAGTACACTACTTTCGAGCAATTTAGCAAGTAAAGCTCGGTCTCCTTTAAAGAAAAACAGACTCACTTTCAAATCAATCATAACATTAACTTACTTCTCAAATTAAATATCGTAAATTAGCGGAATTGCTATAATAAGGACTGAAATAAAATGATAACTAAATTTTATTTCTAATTAACATTACATTAATCATCGTGAATGTGTTACAGCCAGGTCATTATAGCGGTTCCTGTAAGTACTCTTGTGACAAACCACACGCAGACAAATAAATACGCTATTCAGATAATCATAATATGATCGCGATTCGCGCGTACTTCTTAACTCGAGTTACGGGAATCTTGAAACTTGATGTCTGTGATCATACGACGCGAGTGGTGCGAAACGGGCCTGAGAATAAGGCGCTCATAGAAAGACTCCCATAATATGGGTATGATGTAGATTGTATAACCGACTACTGTTACAGACTGTCACGCAATACTAATTGATGCCGCTCGGTTTCTATATTTGTCGACGGTGAATCGTCTCTAGACAACATATTTGTCATCAACATTAAAAAATTGAGACAAACTATATATTCCAAATTGCAACACCAATAAAGAACTGTTGTAATGACATTAAGCAGATTACCTCGATACCTATACAGTATAGTACCTTCATAATATTATACCTCTGAATGTATCTATAGACAAATGGAATGCATAAGCGTAGAGCTAAAGGTACCTAAGCATGACTCACACTGAAGGTATTCAAGTGTTCGACAAACTACTTAACTAAATTTTACCCTGTATATATACGATATTTAGTATCTTGAAATTAAAGAATTTTAATGACACCAAAATAAGAATGAAGGAAATACGATATAACAAATCGGAAGGGATCAAGTGAATATTAGTTATATCAAGTAATTCGTTAAACTGAGGTTTGTTATATTGAAGTTAGTTTGGCCAAAAATTTGTTATAAAGACAAATCAAATACTATGGTATTAAGGGTCATCATATATGGGTATTTGGTAGGAACGTTATATAAACACTTTTTTGATAGTTGAAAATTTACAATGACTCTTGTGGAAAATTCAAGAGGATTACTAAGAAGTTCGTTATATTGAGGTCTCATTTGTCTAATACAAATTAAGTCTTAAACGCAATGTTTTAAAAAATCATATCAATGTTATTTATTTAGAGAGTGGTTGGAAAAGTGATAGTAGGGCAATAGTTAGCAGTCAGGTTTCGTTCCGGTGCGTCAGTGAGAGCTTCACAAGTTGTGAGGTGATTTCGCGGCACCGACACGTCTAGTAACTCTAGATATTTTATTCAAACCTAAAGAAAATATTCAGTGGTACTAAGAATTGTCTTTCTTATTCATATACATAGTACGTAATTGAGCCGACATATCGACCACCAGTTTATGGGGGTGAACGGAGCCAGGTACCGCAGGGCGAGCAATATTGGGATCGTTTTTTCTCACGCATTTTTTCGTAACAACAACTGTCCTAGTTTTATTAAAGGAGGAATTCATATAATATTAACAACTTACCTTATACTCTTTTTGTGATAATTACAGATCTAACACTGGATCGTGTTTTTATGCTAGAATTGTGTAGTATAGTTCCATGGAACCAACCTTTGAGGAGTATCACTGGTAGATAACACAAATCTAACATGTTATGAGAGAAAATAAAAAAGAATAAAATGAATCCCAAAAGAAACAAATCCAAATCCTGTCGAAAACAGAAGATTAAATCGCACAATAAGAGTATTGCGCCAACGATGTTCAGTTAAAGTAAAATGCATACTATTACAATCTATTGTTTGGCAAACTGAATTGGCCTTGGTTACCCGTGAAAATATGTAATTATGTGCAGAAGAATATTGTTATAGGTAGAACTGAACGCATGATCCATGATCCCATTGAATTGTGATGAAACATTAATACAAGCACGTTTGCAATATTTACTTATAACAGTTTATAGATACGGCACAAATTATTTCATAATAACATTTAAGTACTGAAAACACCAAAATTAATATTTTGATAATTATATAGAAATATGTTAATGTAGGTTAATTATCAATGTCGAATATCAGTAACACATTTCCTTTCTCGAAGCTGAGAATATAGGAGTAATAACCCGAAAGCGAATGTTGAAAGCTTAGAATGAATCCGAGAGAAAGAAAAGCTACTACTTAAAATTCATGTCCTCAATATTTTCTGTCAATTTATAAAGTCTTTGCAAAAAACGCAGTGCTGCATGAATTGACCATTCATGACCATGTCTCGACAAACGTAGATGCAATGGAATTTATCAGTCAAGGTAGTAGAAAAATGTAATACTGACGCCTTACATAATCATTATTCACCTTGCAAGTTGCAGGTAAATCACATGGAATGCGAGAATCAATAGATGCACTATTAGATTAGTCCGTCAGTACCACGTAACCGATGCGACGACAGCTACTTCAACGCTTGTTATGATCATTAATGGCTTAATATATAAGGAATAAGTATATTACTATTTTTTTATATATTATTTTAACAGTAATATACATCTCTATCTGTCAATAAAAATATTAATACGTGAAGAAAAAACTTTGTATCCCTTTTTACGAAAATTGCGCGTACCCTTCGTACGTCCGTACTCCGTACGTAAGTATGAAGTTTCCCACTATTAGTATATATAGAGGAGTGCAGAATGCCAATATTTTTTTTAATTATGCTTAAAATTAACTATGGTCGAATTTCGACAACTGGGCGACCACTAGTAATAAAGAATAATTGTATCTTATCAAATATCTATTAAATAATAACCATCAATAGAAGCGAAAACTATCTTTTTAATTTTTTTTTATTGTACTGCTGCACGAAATTGGATACGGTTTTCAAAGTTATTATTGCTATAGGTCTCACTTAAAATATATGTTTGGTTTCATTGAAAGAATGTTAAAAAAAAAAGAAAATTATGGTATTTGTTGCGACGAAGACGAATTAACAGAAGTAAATAATATGATTAATTCATTTGTCATTTAAATGCCCGACTTACTTAGAAACTATAATAATACACTGGTAACATCTAACAAAAATGTTTGTTTCTCAAGGGCTGGGTTTAAGTCAATAAGTTCTACCATAATATGAGGTCGAAGCCGTCAGTAAAAATACCAGACGTGTTCCACTTGCAAGCTAATTGAATTATAAGCAATCGGCCCTGATGATGTACATACTATGCCGTTCCATACCCTAACACGGCCGCCTTTATTCCATCTACTTAGCTACTAATCATTATGGACTTTCCATATCTAGGATTTGTTTTTGAAATAGCCTGACAATAAAAACCTAATTTAAAATCTATAACTAACTGAAACAGGTTGTATTGGGTCGTTGGCTCGTTGGTGACTTCCGGTCTTTCGGAATTCGTAATGGCAAACATCAATACAAATTAAGGATTATTTTTAAATATCCAATAAAAACTGTACCATCATCTAGAATTAAAAATAAAGAACTCGGAATCTTGTATTCCATTTTCTTTCGAAATCTTTTCGCGAAACGGAAAAAGTTCAGGTAATCAGTTCTCGCCCTAAGCGAGAAGTTGATGGAAAAGAATCTTACGGTTAAAAAGTAGCTCCTTAAAAAAGAAGCAATCAACGGGAAAAAGCCTCACAGTAGACGAGACTGTAGCGACTTAATAGCAACGTTAAAAATTCAGGACATCCAACTAGCTTTGACCTACTCCTGTTGTACATTCCTTACACTAACTTTTATATACAATTGGGCATATCTTCACGTAACCCAAAGCATAAATGTCCGTGACGTGGTTTTAAATCAATGACAGATAAAATTATTATAGGTAGCATAAAGGACAATAACGCACTGTAAGAAGTTATACTCACGTTAAAATATTTAGCAAACACTCCAATTTAACACCAACTAGTGTTCCGAATATCTACGCCATGTTATCTGTAACAAATCAATTAATTATTGAAATTACACTACCTCTCATTTGATAAACAACAATTAACACATTTTAGTAAAAAGGTCAGTAATTAGTGTGTATTGTGTAGTTGCAGTAGTGACCTTAATCAATTTGTTAACATAAATGCAAGCCATATAATAAATGTAATATATAATGTCCTACTAATAGAATAGGATCATCATGACATGATTTTTTTTCTACTCTCAAGTATTCACAAAATCCATTTTCAACTTTCTCCTTACTCGTCTTATGTTAGGAAATATAATTATGCCAGTCCATTAAACTAAAGGGATTTCTAACTGTAATTGATAAATAAATACATTGTACATGAATATCTTAATATAGAAAAACTAGCTGACCCAACAAACGGTTGTTTTGCTGTATAAATTTGGGGTGGGGCACTTTTATTAATTAGGGCCGATTCTCAGACCTACTGAATATGCATATAAAATTTCATGAAAATCGGTCAAGCCGTTTGGGTGAAATATGGTAACTAACATTGTGACATGAGAATTTTGTATAATAGATGATTTCTACTTGTCAATCACAATATTATTATGAAAACTGAAGCGATCAATATAACTGGACATTATATGACAAGTTTCAATCATGAAATACCATAATTCCTGATCCATATAATAAAATTGTAACCCATTATCATAGAAGACATTTATGAAAACTTAATGCAAGGTTTTAATTAAGCTCTATAAAACCGACAGAAGTCAAAACAATTGCTAAAATTTTTGCCTGTCTGTCCGTGCATATCACGCTAAAATTCCTGAATTGATTTGAATGAAATTTGGAAAACCACTACTTTATAAACCTGTATTAAAAATAGTATACTTTTAATCTCCAAACCTTGGTAGCTGTGACTGGATTACATAAACATCTGATATGATATGAATTAAATTTTGTACACAATAAAAGTGCGACATTGGAAGACAAAAAGTGTTCTTTTATTTCAGAAGAAGCAGTTCCTGTGGGATATCTATTCACATAATAAACATAGAAAAAAATTAAGAAAACTTAATATGGAGGGGACTTAGTGACATAAACAGAAACGGAATAGAAATCCAGAAGGATTTTTATAATTTTTGTTTGCTGGTATGAGCTTGATGCAAAAATTGCTGAACAAAACTTAATAAGGTTTTCACAGTTGTATTGCTGCAGGTCTGACTTAAAATCAAGGTGTTTTCATTTAAATCGGATAGCAGGAAAAGGTTGTCATTTAAAAAAGTCTCAAAATATTTATTAATGGTTTAAAACATACATATAAGCATAAAAATAAACAAATAGAAAATATAAAAATATACTATATTTTTATTCACATAATATGAAATGATTTTATCGTCTTCACGCACACCTGAATCAATGAGGAAACAGTTGTTACTTAATTTGTCCATTATATTTCACTTAAAACCGCGTCTTCATTTCTCTCACACAAAAAAAAACATTCAAAGACTTAAGAAATATAAACTCAAACTCGAAATTGTTCATTTAATTACTTTTATAAAAAACTTTTGATATGTCAATCAGGTCCGTCAGTCAGTTTGTTTGTAGCTACCACCAGCTCGGAATGCTGTTTTCTTTTGAGAAGAGCCAGCAAGAAAGTCAAGTTGCTTTTCAAAAAGCCAGCATTTACAATCAGTACAAGACACTTAACCTCAGAGAGTCAACATTATCCAAATTCCAAACATTCTTGTCATTTAAATAGTCCTGGATAGAATAGTATTCTTTGCTAATTAATGATTTTTTTTTTTCGAGTAAAATTTCTAGTGGCAATTCTAATATAGGCTGTGGAATCATATTATACATGCATACGCCAAGCCAATGAATCAATATTCTGTAAATGAACAAAATGTTATAATACAATACTGTGACGGGACCGTAAGAATACCTATTTTGTTCAAGACATCAAGAAGGGATTCTTCTATGCATATTCTATAGAATTTTAACTCTTTTTAATCAATGAATTTACAATGAAAAGAATCGACAAAACAATAAAATTTGCTTTTAATTGAAAACTACACTAATATAATGATTGCAAATTTGGTTAGATTATTAATTAGTTCTGTCCATATATATAATTAGTTCTGCAATAGAATGTTTTAGCAAAACTTCTAATATCCTTGTGTTAGCGTTTTGTTTTATTACAAGAATATCTACTGACTAAACAATATTTAACCATTCTTCCAAAATATTCATTTCTTCAATCCACAACTGTATCCTCGAAATTACATAAAGAACAAGTTTGTTGTCCATAACAATCTTTCATAGATAAAGAAATATCAAATAATGTCACAAATAAGTTCTTAGTTCTTGAACTTTGTGGTCACATCACAAATAATGATTATATTTTATGTACACGCACACAAAGGAGGACTTAATTATCTTTGAAAGTTTTCAAATTATGGAAATTACTTCTTTTCTGGTCCAGAAATCACATTTTGTTAAAATATATACAGAAATTAAAACATTCTATGCAATTGTAAAACTGTTGTTGATTAAATATTTAATTATATATATTACATAATATTTACAAAAATATTTGTTAAGGTGATAAAATAATGAACAAAAAAATTTCCTTGCCTATAATAAATATGTTCAAAAAAACGTAAACAAATCATTTTTAGTATCTTAGAAATCCCCAAGTTGCTTTTACAACACAATAAGAAATGAACCAAAATTACTTTATAGTTTTGTATATCAAACTCGTACATGAATAGAATTGATCTATAAGTATACAAACCTTTATTAGTGCTGAAATCGTCATTATCAATATCCACTACAATCCATTACTCGCACGTTTATGTCACAAACACTGCTTCAAATCAAAAGTTGAACAACTTTCCAAACTTTTTGACAGCAAATTTACTAAAACAACTTATCACAAATATTTTCATATCATCACTTTATACAACTTGCAAAAAAGTAAACTAGGATATATAAAAACACAAACTAAAGAAATTACCGGAACAAAATCACATAATTTTTAAAAATACATTAATACAACATCGAATAGATTTCCACCTAGCAGCAGACGGACTGACGCATGCAAAGTTTACAAGAGACAAGAGTACGAGTGGTACGAGTAGGTATAGATAGGTAAAATTTTAGAGATGACAATCTGGAATCGATTAAACAATAAAATCGATCTTTTAACCTTGATTACTTTAAATTGATTTTTAATAGTAATAATTCTTACTATAAAGTTAGCTATATAAGAAAAAAATATTTAGTTGCTTAAATATATTTTATTATTTTAAATCTGTCATGCTAAATACCAAATACTTCTTTGCATATAGTCATAAACGTAACAAGGTTCTTCTAGAATCATTTTACGTCTGGCCAAGTCAATTGTATATCGATATTTTTAGATCGTTATAATTTGAGAAACATAGATGTATTGTTACGATGGAAGGTTTGGTTTTTCATCATTACCGATCGAAATAAGAAAATTTGCCGCCTACTCCATTGAAAAACTTCCTTGCTACATCTGTGTGTATGGTATTTTTGTTGTAAGAGTATTATGAATTATATAAGTAGATTGATCGTTCCGACAATAGGCTCAGCTACTCATTGTAGGTGCATTCATGCCCAGCAGTTTGTTTAAACTTCATCACGAAGCAATCTCTGAGTTGCCTACATTTCCATGAGGTACAGAAGAGATAAACTTTTAAGTTTATTCTGTCAGAGAGAAGTGACACCGGTATTAATCAGTGAAGCGCGGCGTCGCATTTTCCATGAGTCACACATATCCCTCGAGCGTGCGTAATAGCGAAGTAGAGTAAGTAAAAAGGGACCTAAGCTGGAGGAAATATTTTTTAAAAAGTAAAAGGAAATTTAAAATCAAGTTATGTATTAATTAATCGAAAATCGATTATAATCGATTCGAAAATATTTTTTAGAGATTTGTTCATCTCTATAAAACGGCTTTGTATACATGTATATAAAATATCCAATGTTGCAAGTCATTAATTGTTTTTAGTGATCAGATCGAATAAGAAAAGAATATTTTTAAATTAATTGTACACATAAAATTATAAAAATTAACTTAAGAAACATATAAATCATCGTTATAGCTACACATGGGTGATTGCATGAAACCACAGAGTAGACTATACATGCGCAAATCAGTACTTTTTAACGTACTGTAATATGACATGACTTTTCGCTCTTAGTATTATCACACATGAGTAAAAATGTCGAACGCAGAACATGACTATTACTGTAATACATCACTCGTACGGCGAGTCATGTTTCGAACTTAAGTCATGAGTTCCGTTTTAAGTCATGCGTTCTGTTTTTTAGTAATAAGTGATGTTTAGTTCGGCCGAGTAATACGAAATGCTCCAGTACGCGGTCGAGTAATATCACGCGTCATGTATTACTTGCATTACACACACGGGTAGCAATCTCTCAAATAAATTTATCAACGTTGAGTCTATGGTTTGTCTTTGCTCAAGATTAGATTTTGACGGCTTCGACATCCCCCCTTCTCTTGTTAAACCCCTCTGCGCCGCCATATTGTTTAATGTTTGATATGTTGTGCTGACTGCTGTTTTTCCCGCCTTGTTTATTATTTAGTGTCGTGTTGTTCGAGTGAGTTTTGCGTTGATTAATTTCCGTAACATCATCTCAAGCTATAACCGTAATATTGCATTGCGCCATGTTTAACAAGTGCTGTGTTGTGGATTGTGACAGTAGACGGGAAACCGTCAAATTGTTTCAATTCCCAAAGACTGAGATAGGACTCCGATTCCGTATGTGGTTAAAGTGCGTATCTAGCGGTGAACAAAAAAGTTTCGATGAGCTTCGCAAGTTTTATGTTTGCGAAAAACATTTTGAGAAGCGTTTCGTCACACCAAACTCGCGCCTACGTTATAATGCTTATCCAACCTTATTTACGGCTGACGAGATTGCTAGTGGAATACCTGATGTGCTGGATACTGACCCTGGTAAGTCGATTATTTTCTATACTTTTTAGTACTACCAAAGAAATGCAACATCAATATATCTACAATTAAATTAAACGACTGCACTGTTTATCTACAGTGCTAGCAGTAAGATATATAGCACTTGAATCTAACTAGCCTGTTTAATTCAAATACTTATTTTAATTTTCTATTATCATGTAACATCAACCTCATAGATTAATACCCTTGTAAGAAAGTCTCTGTGGTATGGTGAATTTGATTTAAATGATACTATTCACCCTTGTCAAAAATGTTTCATATCCTCACTTGTATGGTTATACAAGTAGAATATGAAACATTTAAGACAAGGGTGTAGTAATATAGTACCAGGGAGACCTACGTCGTACCTCTTATACTGATTCTTATAGTGTTCTTTCAATTAATAACTTTGTGTATTTGTTTCAGAAAACCCCAATATTGATCACAATTATTGTAAAACTGAACACAATGATCATAACTACTGCAAAGTAGGTTCTGCTTTTACTGGTAATTATACATTTTAATATGTAGCAATTTCATCATATTGGTACCTGTTTTTTATACTTTTATTAACCACTAACTTATTTTATTTTAGAAGATAGCAGGCCTTGTTGCTCTTTGACTCTTAGATCCCTTGGAGATTCCCTTCAAAAGACTGTTGCCCCAACGGTATCTGGTAAGAATATCTATAGATTTATAAATAAGTTATAAGTTGACAGATTTGCAGCAGCTATATTTAACATTCATTTAAAATTTCAGATATTTCAATCACTAAGATGATCCCATCAACTTCAACTTTACAAGACCATCCATTAACAAGTAAGATAATGTTTTTCATTATGTAGAAATAAAACATTTATCATTTACAACAGTGTAAATGATAAATAAATGTGACATTAGTTTCTGAATATTTAAAATTCAACATTTTGCTTGCAGATATTTCAACACCAAGTAAATATCAAAAAAATTTGGTACGAAGAACTGCTTTACTGACACCAAATTGCAAGAAATTATACAAAGAGTACAATAAGGCGAAGAGAAAACTAGAATTTTGTAAAAAGACTAAAAGATGTGCAATTTCCTTTTTGAAAGAAAAGTCTTTTGAAAAAATGACAGAGGGCCTCACACCTATTGCAAGAAAACTTCTATGGATGCAAATAAAACAGGCAGAAAAGAAGACTAAAGGAAGGAGATTTAATGATGAAGAAAAATTGATTTGTCTTTCTATCATGAAGCAAAGCCCAAAATGCTATAAGTTCTTACAAAAAATATTTATTTTACCAAGCAAGACAACATTAAACAAATTTGTCTCAGGCTTAAAAATTGAAGCAGGCATTAACTCTCATATATTTCAAGCAATAAGTGAGGAGGTAAATTCCTTTTACATTGTTATGATTTATTTTATATATGTTGGAGGTGTGAGTTAGGTTTAGGTTAGCCTTGTGTTAGGTTAGGTTTATGTTCTTATCTTATCTTCTTCTTTTGAGTGGCTATTCCAGTCTACTGGAGGCCTGGTAGTCACTGCTTCCATTTCTGAAAAATTGTGACTCGCCACTCATAACTATAGCTCACTGTCTATACCCTAAAGTCTTCAGAAACTGTAGTATCTTTTTGACAGGAGCACTTCTCATAACCTCATAGTATATAACATACCTACCAAGTATGTGATTTCGCTTGTGTACCAATGGACCACATTCACAAAGGATATGAAGAGGCGTTTTGTCCTCCTCGCCACAAAAGCGGCATACCCCTGCTTCTATGAGGCCCATTGTTGTGAGATGCTTAACGAAAATATATTTATGTTCAATTTTCAGATACATACTTGGGATGAAAATCAAAAGTATTGTACCATTTTGTTTGATGAGGTTGCCCTTGAGCCTGGTCTAACATATGACAAACAGAATGATGTTATTGAAGGACTTGTGGAGTTAGACAGTAAAACAAATGACTTTGCAGACCATGCCTTAGTATTTATGCTAAGGGGAGCAATCTATAAATGGGAACAACCTATTGCCTTTTACTTTTGTAAAGGCCAAACATCAGCAGTGCAGCTTAAAACTATAATCAAAACAATTGTCTCTGCTGTAAAAGATACTGGGCTAATACCCATAGCACTTATTTCTGATCAAGGAGCAGCCTTTCAGTCAGCTCTCCGAAAGCTTCAAGAAGAAACCAAAAGAGAGCAAATATTAGCTGGAGAACAAACTGGTATGTACAATTAGGTTTGCTACTTAAGACTTTATTGTATAAGACAAGATGTACTCAATGAAATATTACACTTTATGTACTAATTATTTATACATATTAAGGCTGGAGACAGGGTGTGATTGTATTTCTTATTACTGTTTCAATTTTATTGCGATATGATATGCTATTTGTCCTAATTATTCCATTAAGTATTAACTTATGTTTGCCTTGTATAACAAACATTTTCAATTTATTATAATCTATACATATAATAAATTGGTAACAGTTAGATGTCTGTACATTAAAGTTATTTAAGATATAATAGTACAGGTGTCTTTATTAAAGTAACAGAACACAAAACAACTGTTTTTATAATTTTTGTCTGTGTATTTTATCACTAATCTCAGAAATAAAGTAAAGCTTATCAAATATATTGTGATAAGCTTTACTTTAAATTTAGTGTATGTTTTATTTCAACCACTTAACAAATATAAAAGTTCCATCTTTTTAAGGAATCACATTAAAACCTTTCTCACAGGAAATGGAACTATGCAGGTGAAACCACGGGCACTGCTAGTATATATATGCTTAATCAAAAGTATGAATCTTTCATTGAAATTTTGTATTGTATTTCAGATGATATCATCATTATTGAAGACTGCCATTTGAGTGTGATTTATGATCCACCACACCTGATTAAGGGCTTACGCAATAATTTTTTAAATAATGATATACAATTTGAAGGAAAAATTGCAAAATGGAGTGACATTATTGAAGTCTACAAGACTGACTGTAAACATGCAAGGTCACGGTTGCTACACAAGTTAAACGATGAATATGTCATACCCAAAAAAATAAAAAAGATGAAGGTTTGTATCAAAATAAATTTAAATAATAGTTTTACAACAGATCAGATTCCATCCATAGCTTCGCTAGCAAGATATTTTGATGAAATATAAGTCTACATGCTTCTTCAATATATGATTTAACAAATTTCAAACTGATTGGTTCTGCAGCTGATCCATGGAAGCATAGCAAGACACCTACCTTCTGCATATATAATATTTGTATGGATATATATGTATAGCTCTAGCTATATGTCTATAAAAGAAAACCTTATCATATAAAATCTCTTTGACATTACATTCCCAAAGGGTTGAATGGATTTTATTAAAAATGTCAACTGCCATAATATGGGAGTAATTGAGGGCTCAGATAGTGTATAAGCATATTAATAGATACTCTTAAACTTTTAGTGAGATACCTGGAACTGTTACTGTTACATCTTTTTTATTATAATTATGTGAAAGCAAAATTGATGATCTGATACTTTTTTGTATGATATTTGATTTTTACTACCAGTAATGAGTGTTAAAAGTTTGATAATGTATGATGTAAGCTTTAATATTAATTTTATAAGTAGTAGAAGAATTTTTAAAAATGAAATTTTATTATAAAGCTGACACTTCCTGGCTTAGCTTATTTATGATTTACTAATATGATCTTATTCTTTTTTAGGTGAAAAATTGTGCTCGTGTTTTCAGTAAAACAATGGCTGCAACATTAGCATACTCTTCTGAATTCTGTAAGTTTTATTGTCAAAGTTAAACATTTTAACATTATCTTCATTATAAAACTAAGTTCCCCATTGTGTTTGTCCAAAATTATTTAATATAAGTCAATAATAGTTGGGTCATAGCAAGTATTTTTCCGAATGTTTTTTGTCATCCGAATATTTTTTGTCTATATTTATATACATAATAAACTCAGTGAGTATGTAACAGATGTTTGTAATATTGTTTTAATTAATTTATGGAAGAGTGAAGTTAAAATATGTATATTTCATTCAGGCCTTATGTGGAATGGTTAAATTTAATGATAAATGAGAAAAAAATTGTAACCTTGAAATATGTTAGGTTGCAACTTGAACAAAAAATACATGAAGATAAAACATATCTTTGGTGGTATAACACAAGGAGGACAGTAGAATTTGTGCTGATATTACATAAATGTTTTTTTTTGTTTTAGCTTACTATTCTGATGGGACACCAGTCAGTCGTACGCTAATGACTACCTCAAAAGTTATTTCGTTTTTTGACGACTTGTTCGACAGCGTCAATGGAGCCAGTTTTTCTGCAAAAGGAAAACCATTGAGAAGTGTGGTCACAGAAAAATCAATTCATCACGAATTTTGGCAGGAGGCAATTAAAAAAATAGAAAATATGAAATTTGTAAACAAGGAAGGTAAAGAGAAATCGGTACCTACACAAAAAAATTGGGTGGTTACTTTAAAAAGCTATCAAAGATTGTGGTACTTCTTTGATAAAAAAAATGTAAAAATTATGCGCCCGCGCTATTTTAATTCTGACCCCCTAGAAAACTTTTTTGGTCAGGTGCGGGCGTATAATTACAGAAATACACATCCAGATTGCCACACTTTCAAAAACACCTTTCGCTCATTATTGATCACAAGGTTTATAAGATTTCACTCCAACACTTTTAATTGTGAAGAGGATTCGGCTAAACAATTATTAAAATTAAAAACATTGATATGTACAGACTCGAGAGAAAATAATTCAGCCGAGTCCTCTCATAGTTGGAGTTTTATGCCAGAAAGTTTTAATGTAACAGCAAGCCAAGAAAGACTAAGTGTGCACTCACAAGCCTATGTTACAGGATGGGTTGTCAGAAAAATTCTAGGCAACATTAAATGCTCCACTTGTGAATCAAATTTAATATCCAATGGGGAATATTCAGTTCACAAGTGGATATCAGTAAGAGAATACCAATCAATTAAAAATAATATGCGTAAATTAACCTATCCTTCGGAACAGGCAATCAGGTTAGCCAAATATATTACAAAGGAAGCCATAGAATACTTGGAAAATCAGCCTAAACAACAAAATATTTTAAACAATATAAAGACAATGATTAAATCCAAGTATTCTTTGGATTTCCTTCATTGTGAGATGCATAAATATGTACAAGAGAACTTTCTGGATTACACCTTGAGATTGACAATTTTCAATTGGTGTAACTCGATAAATAAAATTTTAAAAGGTACCGATATTCTAAGATTACCCAAGCAATTGCCTTCAATGCAAAACAAAGCATTGTTGAAATATAAAAGTAAACTAAAATATAAAAATAAATAATAATTGCTGTAGTTTTTTAATTTATCCTGCATTAACAAAAAATATTTTTAATTTCTATTCTAATATCCAGAATATAACCTATATATTTGGTGCATACTGCCACAGATAACACTAAAAAGTCCATATCCAAAGGACTTTTTGAATCTGTGCAGTAAGCTGTCAAAATCTAATCTTGAGGTTTCAAAGTTGATTTTTTTTGTACTGAGATTGTCATCTGATACGTAGTATCTCTAGTTAATCTGTGATTACACATGTATAGTACAGACATAATTAGAGTTTGAATTAGAGATGCTACGCAGAATATAATATAAACAAACCTTAAAATTAAGGTTGTTAATAAAATTGAAATCTTTTGAAACGATCTTTTCTTCTCGTTGAGAATTTTTTTTTTCAGAACGGAAAAAATACTAAAAATTACGATTTTTAAATTATTATGAATAAAATAAATTAGTTTTGATTTATTGAATTCTATTTATATATTTATTCAGATAAATACTGAAAAACCAACGATCTAGATACTTATATTTTTATAGTATTTTTACGCATGATTAAAGAATGTTCGTACATTGGTTGTGGTTAACAAGATCTTAACTTACGCTATATATAATCTTTGAACTTAAGTTAGGTAGTATACAAAAATACGTATAAATACATTTTATGTTATAATTCCCAATCTAACAAAAAATTGTGTTTCTTAATGGTTAATTATATACTATTTTATCAAATTTGTTTAATTATTTTTACAAACAATTTGAGTATTTTTTAAATAATAACTAATGACAAACTTTATTTGACTATTAAGTGTTAACAAATACTCTTTATTTCTATGCACACTATCAAGCTTAGTCATGAACAGCTTATAATGAGAGTATTAAAAGTAGTGATACATAGTAATTGTAAGTTTCTAGATTATATACAATTACTTTCCTAAAGTTATTTATAGAATCTGTAATATTTACCAATTAACACAAAATAATATTTACTACTTTCGTAAGAGTAAAATATTCATAAAAAAAAATGCATCTTTATATTCCAATCTCATATATTCTATAGAATAAAGATAAAAGGAAATTAATTCATGTTGTCAATGAAAAAAAATTCATTTATAATTTATTTAATATATCATTCTAAAATTTTACATCCATGCACAAACACACAGTAAATTTAATTTTTTTTAAAAAAAATTGTGTCAGTCTGTTCAAAATGTAAAAAGAATTTAAATGGCACTACTACAATCAACGGCTACAATGCTACCTATTTTAAATGAATACATGAAAAAACTTAACTCTTTTTAAAAAAAATTCTATTGTATCTTTTTAATAATTACAAATGAAAAACTTGAGTAGGGAAGAAAAAAATAACAAAATCAAATGAAATATTTATTATCGAAAATAATACTTGACTTTCAAGTCAAATCAATAAATCTACAAAATTGTATTATTTCATTTCTTACAATATAAATCAGGAGATTACAAAATACCTATTATAATAGAAATAGAATAAATCTACAAAAAAGGATCTTACAAATTATATCTTAGACTTGTACGTTTCTAGGGAGAGCAAGATCTACCCAATATTTATTCACATAAGATATTATGTTGTATTAATATTTGAAGTAAATGCATTAAAATCACAAAAACCAACCACTTAAAAATTAACTATTTTCAGTTAAAGAATTTCTTACATGAATAAAATTTGGGAACAATCTTGAATAAGACTTGTATTGTTACGATAACCCCTACTGATAGCAAGCAAGTGATGCCAATGAGCATGCCTCACAAATATAATTTTAATGAAAGCTAATGCCCATAGGGATTATAGTGACAAACAAATTATACTAAGAGTGAGTTGTGAGAGAAACAAATATGTTTACTGGTCAGAGCTATCTTCTTCTTCCTCATCTTCAGGTTCTTCTTCAGTATAAGCTTCATCTTTTTTAGCTGGAGGGGCATCTTTACGAGGCCGACCACGACCCCGACCTTCTCCTTGAGCACTCTGAAATTAAAAAATATTTATAAAAATTTTATATTCATATAAAATTTTTAATACTTCATTAATTTTAATAAACCAACCTTTGCTTTAGGAGCTGCCACCTTTTTCTTGGACCCTTTAGGTCTGCCTCTTCCTCTTTTTGCTGCAGGTGCTTGTTCTTCATCTGAAGAATTTTTAGACTCCTTCGTTTTAGGTACAGCTGCCACTGGAGGTCTTCCTCTTTTCTTAGCATCCCCTTTGGCTTCCTATAAATTATAAGTGAAATATCCGGTGTTTTATATTACATTCTACAATTATAACTAAACCTAATTAAATAAGCCAAAAAAAATTATAGTTAATATTAAAAGAATACAGTAGTATATAAAACTAATATAATTATGTATTACTGATTGTGTTCCATTTGCTTTAGGTCTACCGCGTCCTTTCTTCTCCACTGCCGTTGATCCATCGTCCGACATTTTAATAGATTTTTTAATCAACTACGAAACAAAACCCTGAAATAAAATATGCTTACGATAGTGTATACAGGAATATTTATTTTAAAAATCATTCAACTATGAGATATATGTAAACATTAATGAAAAACAAAGAAAACGTATTTAAGAAAATAAACAAAACCAAAAGTCATTACCCTCTATGACGCTTTCGATTGTTAAATTTATTAACGATCACATACCCCAAGCGTTGTATACTAAAGCATAGATTAATATAGTTACAAACGATTAACTCACTCACAAACAAAAAATAATTAAAATACTTGTATCCAGTTCTATATTAACAATAAATAGAGAAATTTTACAAGACCCAAGCCAATTTAATGGAGTCTGCCATTAGGTAATTAGAAAATATATGCAAACTACACACTTTAAACGCATAATAATAATTTATATAACATGAAAATGTAAATTATTATATTTATAATATAAATTATTTGAAATATTAAAAGTACTCACAGAGTTGTTTACAGCCAACGATAAAGCGATGGTCAAAAAGAATATTATGGCGGGCTCTGAGCTATGAGCGAGCGCGAGCCGCTAGCTAACCGGTGTTTATTTGGCGTCGGTGTAGAGGGCGCCCGTGACAGTAACAGCTTTGTAGTTTATAAGTATACCTATAAACTAGGGTATTAATATTAACGTTTTGAAAATATATTTGTATCCGTAAAATAGTCACAAAAAGATTTTATTTTTTTCCATAGAAATTAATTGTTAATAAATAATTTGTGAGAGTTTGAACAATGTGCAATTATTGGTAATAGATGCTAATGTCTTGTTATCACCACTTATACAACATTCAACAACTATCGTTAATTAACTATTTTTTTTAAATGTAATGATGAAAAATTGAAATCATTATTTTGTACACCATAAACGATATCAATATTGAACTTTCTGTTCGTTGAACTATTACGATTGTTATGGCGTGTATAGGCACTTTTGCTTATTATGCATTTTTTTTTTTAATTTGGTAATATCTGGAAAACGAAGGACGTTATATAGCAACACTGGTATGATATCAATTATAATTTATCCATCATTCATCAATAATCATTATCTGTGATCATAATTAATGATTATAATTACACAGACGATTAACGTCTAATTAATTATTTTATAAAAGAGCATGTGTTTTATAATAAATATGTATTATTATCTTACTGTGGTGTATTGTATTTTATATGAAATATGAATCAGTCCAACTAAAAGAATCGTAAAATATTCATCAGCTGTTACACAATGAAGCCACCCAATAAACCGAAAGAAGAAGATTGCTGTAACAGTGGCTGCAATCCATGTATATTTGATGTATATGACAAGCAGTTAAAGATATTTGAAAATTTTAAGATATCAGAAGATACAATTGCACCTACTCAAAATGGAATATCCGATATGGAATATACTTCTTTTGTTATAACTGATGTATTGCAATTAACTAATTCACAAATTATGCTTAGATTTAAACACTTACATAACAATGGGCATATAAAAAAAGTCTGGTGGAACCCAGGTGATCATTTTTTATTAAAGTATACTTCTCATGAAAATTTTTCTTGTACTAGGGCTTATACTCCAATCAAATTGAAATCAAATATCCACGAAGACTATGAATTTCTTATTGTAGTGAAGAGGTATAATCATGGCTTAGTATCAAATTACCTATTTAATTTAAAGATTGGTGATATGACTATGTGGAGAGGTCCTTATGGTTTTTATAAAACTGAATTAAATAAATACTCTAGAATCATTATGATAGCACAAGGTACAGGAATAGCACCATTCATATCTATAATTGATGAGATTTTGAGCAATGAGGAAGAAATGACTAGAATAGTGCTATTCTATTGCTGTAAAAATATTGAGGAAATATTGTTTAGAAATGAATTGTATGATTACAAGTCTTTCTGGAATTTTTCATATAAAATATTCTTAAGTTGCTCTAGAAAAGATATTCAAGAGAAGTTGAAATATCAGGAACCCATTTTGTTCAGTAGATTTAGTGTTAACAATTTAGATTATTTGAAACCGTTCACTGATAATCAAATTATGTTGTGTGGTTCAGTTCAGTTTATGGCAGAAATTAAAAATCTAATAAGCAGCGATTCTGAAAATATAATCTTATTTTAAAACTATTGGCATTCCACGTAAAGTGGGCAAGTAAATAAACCTATACATATTATTGAAACGAATACTAAATATTTTTCTAATATAATGACTAGTTAAAGAGTTATGGGACTTAGAAATTTTGGACAACTGGTCTGCATGCAGAACTTCAAAGCTAATTACAGTCATAAAATTATTTATTAAAATAATTAAACCAATGGATTTATTATTTCATTTACAGAGCTGTTTAATTGTATTTTTGGAAACGAAATAAATAATTATTTTTCTTAAAAATCAATGTGAATTAATTTTTTTTCATTGTTTTTCATAAAGTTAGATCATTTTGATTTTTTAAATGTAAATAGATATTATTGTGTACAACATTCTTGCCAACTTTTTTGGAATTGGAAGTGGATTAGGAGCTAGACTGAAAATACTGGTGGGTGGCGTACTGCGCCGACAACGACGCGCGTTCAGAGGCTAATCATCGCGTTTCCCGCGCAAGTAAAGGAATTGTGTTTGTGTCCTATAGAATTCAAATCATCCTGTTTGTGGTGTTCAGGCGCCCTAGTGAGGATATGAAAAAGAAGCTCATACCGAGCACAGTAAGTATTTATCCGTAAAATATGAAATAAACGGACTTTGTAGTTGAGACTGGAGTTGATTTATTCAAACAGTTGTAGTATATTACCTATATTTAATTCTAAAATTTTTGATTGTCTAAAGTTTCGACAGTACATAATCGACATGTTCAAAGATTGCTATCACATGACGCGCGAGTTGAACGCGTAATGAAGAAGATGGTAATGTCACGAAAAACCTATATTTTACGGTTAGGCCAGGCATTTTGTGATGTGACCAAGTATTCTGTTGTTGAAATAACTATTATAATATGTACCTAATTTTTTGGGGCCTCACGACCTTACCGTTCTACAATAAAGCTTTAAGTTCAATATTCAATCGAGTTTTATTTTGACTATTCACGGTTCAATTTAAACTCGGATGAGAAATTTCAAAAGTAGCTGGTATAATGTTTAAAAATATTTTCTAGTGAAGGATTTGAATAACTTTATATCATATTTTATCGAAATTTTGAGTTGATAAACACTTTCATCGACACTCACTTCCATGTATTACAAAGGTTTTGCGCAAAAAGTACAGATTCATAAACAAAAGATTGATCTAAAACATTGTAGAAGTAATAAAATTACACAATTATTTGACATAATCTAATGTGGTAATTTTCTCCTATGTGTCTCCTATTTATATTTTCTGTGGCTTTATTGGTATTAATATTTTTATGAATGGCAATACTACTTTTGGACAACTTAATGTACTTGTATCTAGATCGACAGCAATTAAAAATAAATTGTGGTATGGATTTTTTCGCGCCGGCGCGAATGGCGAAACGTCCCTTAATAAAATTTTCTCGTAAAGCCGACAATATCGCAAACAGATTATGAGAAATATTGCTTTAATTAATACTTTGTTGTAATTTAATGCACAACATCTCCGTTTTGAAATAATATCTTGTAGTGTTAATTTAAATTGTATATAATGTTCGATTATATCTGAAATTTAAATAATAATTGAAGTGTTAATTCTGCGGTTGAATAAAATGGGTGGATCTATTGTTTTGAAGAGTTTGTCTGTTCTCTTAGGTATTTTTTTTATTTTTGTTGGTATTACAAAATTGACGCCGTTTATATCAAAGGAATTACATAAAGATTTGGTAAGTTCATTTAATTATTTGACATGCGCTGATATAGATTAAATTAAAAAGGTCGTTAGGTGCATTAGGGGTTTTGTTGCGGAGCAATGTGGCTTGCTATTTTAGTATTTGGCCTGAAGCCTAATGCCCAGCACTGTCTTGTTGCGACAATGGATATGATTCGATACTATATTTCTGAAATGCATGTTATCATTTTTTATTTTACATCAATGTTATTTCCATAGTAAATTACGTCATCTAATATTCAAAATTTTGATATCCATCATGGTACGATACGATAAAACGGTTGGTACTAATTTTATTTCTTAACTTATATAAAATCAGTTGTAATAAATTATTATTTTAAAATAATCGAGCATTTTAACAAGATAAACATAGTTTATCACATGCCACAGGGATAATACGTAGCCTATATATTATATAGTATGTTATCTTCAAACCCATACCTAAATCTAAGCTAAAAATGGAGTCGATCCATTACAGTGCAGCGTCTAGGGACAAACAAACAAAATATACTTTTAATACTAATTTCTTCTTCTTTTTCCGTACCTTTTCCCAGTTCATTTGGGGTCGACTCTCTGATTATGTTTTCGGCATTTGGCTCTGTCATTTATATCAGCTATGGTATAATGGCTCAGGTTTGTTTTAGTACGTCAATTTTTAAGACGATATTAGCCGGGTGGTCTTTTTAAGTTTGTATATTTAGATATTTGTTACTCAATCACGCGAAAATGGCTGAACGGATTGTAATGAAATTTTACTTATCCTCTCGGAAAAAGCCATAGTTCCTGCGGGACTGAATATAAATACTGTTAAATAACAGAATATTTAAAAAATTAAAGGCTTTTTGTTAAATATAGGCAGTTACACATAAATAACACCCATGCGTAGCCGGGCGCTGATGCTTAAGTTAGATTATATAGTCTTATTCATTACATATAATTTTTAGTAAGTTTCCGGTTAAACAAAAATTGCGCTCTTTTATTGATCGAATTCTTGTTAATATGAACAATGGATCCAAACTCGTTGACTGGTTCTGACATACATAAAGTATGCAATCAATACGACGGTAACTGGTGTTCAATTCATAGAATTTAATTATATTTTATTAATAGTAATTGTTAATTAATTAATAATGTTTTAAAGAAATCCAAAAAAATTTAACACAATTGTTATAGCAATAGCAGTTCATGGTTATTTCTATTCGTCTCATTAAAAACATCTATTTAATTGTAGTATTGTAAACAAGTATATTATACCACAATTTATTTACTCTTCTCAGTACAAATGAAACAACAACACGTTGTAGTTTACTAATGATGGCGTGTCATTCATTTGAGATTGCTGGTATTTGTGGCTTGTGCGACGAGATATATAAATACTTCAGATACTGTTTGCATACCGATGCTCGCCGTTGCCCGTTTGTGAACTATCTAAAATATAAATGATGATGTCTATAATACCCGTGAGGTGCTTTCAGAGCCGTAAAAAAGCTACCAATGTCCGAATCACATGTTTTGTTAGATGAACGGAATTTTAAGATTCTTCTTTACTGTCAGAAAAAGTAAAAACCGATTAAGTACAAGCAATAACTTTAATGAATCAATAATTCTTTTTTTTTTTCAGAGAAAAGAATATGTAAGATACGCCAAAGTATTTCCATTAACGGAAATGTTGGACTTCAAAGTACCATCCAAGTGGTATCGAAGGACCGTTGGTGGACTTGAAATTTTATTCGGAGTTTCCCTAGCTATAATACCTAGTCGTAAGTTAATAAATAAAATATTTGTACAATGAATACGATATTTACTAGTCATTCAAATTGCCTTTATCAGGCCCCTTTATTTTGTAGATTGTGGACTGTCAACATTTACGTGTTTATTTTCATAATTTATTTAAGACTAGTCAAAGTTAAACACAAGCAGATTCAAAACATATCTCTTTTACTTACAATATTAATACGTAAAGCAAAAACTTTTTACCCCTTTTTACGAACCATAAATTTGACACACACACGCATATTATAATATATACCTCTACTTTATTGTTAATTTAAGTTATGGTCGAATGTATAGATATCTATCACCACACGTAAAGTACGATATGGCTTTTTGTCTTCAGACAGATTTGTGTGAAAGTTTAAAATTGTACTTCCGACAGACAAAATAAAGAACACAGCCAACATCGGTCTGGTACTGCTGATGATCCTAGCGGCATACTCGCACGTGATGGTTGGCGATCCCTTCGACCGATGCGCGCCGGCTCTCGTCTTCTTTTTCATGCTTACGGGGAGACTTGTGGTGTGGTAAGACATCACTTTCTTTAAATAACATAATTTACTATAATACTGCCGAGGAAATGTCATAATAATTCTTAATCTCAGGTTTTTAGTACTTAAATATTAGTTAATTACTACTAGGTTCTTATATGTACGCTTATGTTTGATGTTAACACGTAGCGTTTTACTGTTTAATTTTATCGTCAATGGGATACTTTACAAATGTATCAAACTTCATTATTACGTTCGAGTTTGAAACGTTATGCTTTAAAAGTTAGTCGTTACCATATTTTATTTACATATCGTTAAAGGTAAAAAGCCCAAGAATTTATCGTGGTTGGACAATAATAATTTATAGTAATATCGATGACCTGTAGCCAGTGAAACCCAAATTGCTCATAATCTCGTTATATTTTATAGTTCATTAATAATATTTTAATTATTATAAAGATGTGTTCATTAAGACAACTTACGTATATCTGAGACACCTTGAAAAATTAAATTTAGCTCTCTAATATAATAATTTTAGAGATTGTACTATATTTTTTTATATTATACGTTCATAAACATTTAAATTCCGCGATACTATTTGAAGATGTCAGAGCAAAATAGTTGCAAGGATGATAGTCGTATCGTGGGCAGAGTTTGCGTCATTGTATACTAAACCGAATTAACCATTTCCATACGTCAAGCTTGGATCTCATCAAGTGTAATAATTGGATACCTACCGCGTTACGTTTAGGTAAAAATATATATAAGTATACTAGCGACCCGCTTCCGGCTGCGCACGGTTTCTTTATCTACTATAATATGTATGTATTATATAAACCTTCCTCTTGAATCACTCTTATCTATTAAAAAAAACCGCATCAAAATCCTCTGTGGCATACTTAGGGATAGGGGGACATTAAACGTTTAGAATTTTGGCAAAGTATATTTGGCTAACTCATTAAGTCAAAACATGTACTTATACTATTATCTCGTTATTAAATAAATTCAATCGAAAATTCCGCAAGCTTCAAAGCGTCCTCAAGGCGACACGACGAGTGGTTTGAACATCATAAGATTGCCAAATTGCAAGCTTTTTCTTATATTGTCGTTGAAGACAGATAGTAACCGCGTGCACCTTGACCGGTCTAACCCGATGTAAACACGAGTTACGAAATAAAATTAGTTCTATAATACGGACGGGCGCGGGATGCGGGTATCGAACTGGCAAAAAGCCAAAAAATTTGCTATTACGAATCACTTGTCGCGTAAATAATAATGTACCTATTTTGATTCCTCCGCATGTGGCTTTCAATCGACGTGCAATTTTTCAATTTAAACAAACAGCACATAGCTGTAAGGTCGGACGTATTTAAATTACAATATATATATTGTAGACAATATAATTATTATAACATTTTATACATTAGGCAGAACATTAATTTATTTTTAAAACATAGTGACAAACACAGTATAAACACTAGAAATAAAAATAAACTTGTAACGCCATACTATCGTCTCCACAAAGTGAGCGATTGTTTCATGGGGCTTGGTGTTCGCATCTATTAAATAATTCCACAGCCTACGAGTTTATTATTTGCCACTTAAACTATTTACATTAAAAAGTGTTTAGTAAAGAAAGCTTACTACTCTGTACAAGATTACTTGAACTATGACAAAGCTTAAAAATCAAAATGACCTGAAAAGAGCAACTGTTAAGTTTCTTGCCAGTTCTTCTCATCAGGAAACTGCTTTCCGAACTGGTGGTAGCTTCAGACAAACTGACTGATTGGACTGACCAATTTAGACGTGTAAAAAATACTTTCTAAAACATTTTGAGTTGATTTGAGGCAAATATACTTAAAGTTTCTAAGGTTTTTTATGAAAAAATCTAACAATTTATAATATTTTCAGGTATCAAACTAGCCGGCGAGAAGAGCTCGAAAAAACTGCCACCGCACAAAACGGCAACGGTCTGAAGAGAGACTAAAACATTATCATTAATTTTATATATATTATTTCTATTTATAATGGTCACGTATATATATTAAATTGAAACAACATACAGTTTTGTATAACGCCTCTTATATGAGCTTTCAGTTATGCAATATACAGTACAAGTTAGCATCATTTACTGATACCAAGCTCGAGGTAACTTTACTCAAATTCATACTGTGATCAGTACTAGTCATTGTTTTAAGGATGTACTCTCATTGTTATTTAGCTCGCTTCTAGTATCTTTTTTCTTGCACTGGCATTGATCTTAGGCACCTCTAACTTGTAAACAAATAAATCTAAGTTTTAGACGCCATAGAGATCGTACCCGAAAGTGATATTAATTTAAGCGTTTATTAACTAAGTTCATTTTGTAAGTGTGTGAGGGTCATTGAGAAACATATATGGGTAGGCTCGTGTTATTTTGCAACATCAGACATTGCTCAAAGAAAAAAGAAAGCATCTTTTTTTCTTTTATAAGATGTATTTTTTATTGCCCTTGTCTATTCTATATGTATTAAGTCTTATGGTGAGCATAGAGTACACGAAATATGTTATAAGTAGATGTAGGTCCTCAGTACTGCCACTTTACGGTAGCGTAGCATTAAATCATGCACAATATTTGTACGGTAAATACATTTTGCTCAATTGTAATTTTGGAAAAATAACAAAACCATTGTAGTTGATACGAGTTTTTCTAGTCGCGGATTTTAGGTCATTAGAGTTGACTGACGAAAATCTTATTATATATGAAAAATCGTCACCTCTAATGATTTCTCTAAAATTAAATTATTATTATAAAGTAGCAATTGGATTAAGAACACTCTACAATATAATAGTCTTATAAATCTCTCCTGTGTTTGTTAAAATAATGTTAAGCCTCCTCTTCGAACCCTTCCATCGTTGAACGATGAATACGAGTTTAGGGAGGAAAAAATTAAAAAAAAAAAACCCGAGGAGAGGTAGTTTCGTATTCATCTAACATCTTTCAACTTCGCGAGTAGTGAAGTTTTTTCATTGTCATTTTTTTCAATTTTTTATTTATTATTTTTTCTGTCTTACTATTATTTTTTTCTATTATTATTTTTTTGCTCTACTATCGTATTCGTCTAACATCGTTCAACTTCGCGAGTAGTGTAGAGGAGGCTTTAGTCATAAGTTATATTTAAGTCATATTAAAAACAGGTGTGGTAGTCATGGGCGCTAACAAAAGGCTTCATAGTGAAAATGGCAACGATACTCAAATAACATCAGAATTTGTTTTGTGAACATAGTGTATCGTATTTTAAATGGTAAAATGAATAAATGATATACATAACATGTGTTTATTTAAAATCTTACGTAATTAAATACATCTGCGTAAACAATATTTATTTCATATTATTAATTATATTAACTATTTTATAAATCTTTGCACATTTATTTTCAAAAAAATTAAAATATGTTCAGTCAAAGCTAACAGCATGATTTAAATTTCTCAACATGAACTTATTACTATATAAAACATAGAATATTAAAAATAAATATAAAACATACAAGTTTTAAATGTTACCCTAAAATTGCAAACAGCGTTACATTATAATCTATCTGAACTATATATTGTAAACTGTCTTACATTTTGAACTACTATATATATCTCGAAATAGATTATAACCTAACGATGTTTACAAGTTTACCGTGACATACATAATACTCGAATATTTAGCGCGACGACAAATATATAATATGTTATATTTTGTACTACATACCCAATATTTTACAGCAAGCGTGTTATAGTAAGCATGTGATTATTAAACCTTGCAACACAACACATGAACTTTAAGCGGGATCTCGTCCAGTTTGTAACAATTCTAACGCGTTTTTCAGATTGTTGATGGCTGTTTTAATGTCTTCATAATTAAGTGCACTACTAGCCCATTTACAGTACTTTTGAGCTTTCGCAATTTGATCGGGACTGAGTTGGGCAACACTTGTGGAATTGTCGCCATAAAATGAAGTAGATGGAGTCTGAGGTTGCTGCGAGGGGTCGTAAGGTACAAAACCTCCTGGGTTGGGTTCTGGGGTGTAAGGGACAGGGGGTAATTGAGACGCAGCTCTCATTGCTAAGTTAGGATCAGGGAGGCTGTTGTTAAAGCTTGTTGGCACCGATGGAGTCGCGTCAGGCGATGGTGGGGATACTGATGTAGCAGTACCACTGTTTGTCGTTCCTGGCTGGGTAAAACCACTGGTAGACTCCTCGTCATCTTGAGGATTGTCATCGGGCTGCATTGGACCTTTAAAATAAATTTATGTATATAAATAACTTTAAATAAGCTTGTTGTGTATTTGAGAAAAATCAAATATTTAGTATTTTAGTAATAACTAATAAATCAAATCTTCAAGGTGGCTTCTGTTCAATTTTGTATATTTTAAAATTTCAATGTAATAAACAATGGCTGATGAACGGATACCATAAATCAGAGGATTGAGAATGTTGTTTAAAATAATATATATCTTATATAAAATTTTAAGTTATCATTGATTAGTACTAACCCAACGAATATTATTTTGATAGTAATTTTCCAATAGGATTTATCCTTATAACAAAGATAAATTATAACAAAATAGGAGGGGATAAATAAATGTATTTACCATTGATATAAGAATGTCACACTATTGGTCTTGAAAAGGTATCATTTTTTTCATAAATGTATTTTAATACGCTATTCCCACTATTGGTCGAAATTAATAATAAATCTCAATCCAAAATCTTCAGACCATGTAATATCTATTTATCTTTTATGAATGGAACAGTCTTGAATTCGAAATTATTTATTTGGATAAGGATTAATACAAATGAATGGAACACATGGTGTGCTGTCTGATTTTTTTCAGTATTTCTGTCAACTTACATAATTACAATAGACATGGTATCGCAAAGTTTTTTATAGTAAGACTTTCTTTGTTCTATCATCAATAGCTTCCGCAGCGCATGCAATGTAATGCGATTTATAGTTAACTGTCAATATATTAATATTGGCACGTAGCTCTCAAGTTAGAAGTAAGGTGATAGTGTTCAAACGGCTGACCGATCTTCATAAATTATAGCTAAGAACCATCTCAAATAAATTACCTTTCTAACAAATAAAATTTCAACAGAATCGATCCATTATCTTGGATGTAATGATGCCACTAACTTACAAGACACAGATACATCAAACTTATAGAAAATACAACACAACAGTGCAGGAAACAATCCAAGCATTTTGAAAGCTATAAATTTCATACATATGTTCATTTATAGCAGATGTTGATGAATATGTAACTTGCTCCAGATTTTTATACCTACATAGATGGCTGGAACTTAATAATTAGGACAAATTAATAGATTGGTATCAATGATAAATATTGTAATTTTTTAGAAACATTAATTTGCAGAAATAAAAGCAGTTTCAATTCAAATTACATAATATTGCGAAAAAAGCTATTTATTCACAAAACATTTATCTAGACTAAAATTCTATTTGATTGAAAATTGCAGTATTTAATAGCCGAATTATTGAAAACTAAATAAACTTACAAAGTATTATGGTAATCTACATAACATTATTAGTTGAAGCAATAAAAGTTCGCTTATATAATGTTTTGTACTCTGTTTAGCATGACATACCACTAACCACCGAATAAACATAAATACATACTATGGAGTGATCATTATTCTAGAACAAATAATCAAGTAATAATTATTGACAATTAAGGAGGAGTAAGGAGAGAAGAAGCAGGTCATTCTAAAGGATTCTTGTTTCAAATAGTATAAAAATGTAAACAATTGTGTATATAAGTATAGCAGTTTAATGCATGTAGATATAGCTGTTTGGATGCCTAGGTTTAATATAGTATTAAGTTGTGTCTTTCTCATACTTGTGATTTCACTGGAGAAGTTACATATAACTATTTTACAATCCCTATCCTATGTTGAGTCACGTAATTTAGATAAAACTATAATATTTTCAGACTTAGTACATTAGAAGCACTGTTAGTTAAGATTTTAAAAAAATCAATATTTCCCCATTACTTAAAAAATAAAACAATTTTTGTTTCGATGCTGTAAGAATGCCTTAGATGTGGTTCTTTCTTAGATTTCAGGTCATAGTGGAATTTAAGGGAATGAATGTGTTGATGCATGGGCAAGGACTGCTGCAGAATTTGGCCAACTGTCTCACAGAATGAATCAAAGATATCATTTCTCTCGGTAAAATTAAACTGTCCTTGACAGTAACTGACAATTGGAATCAGTGATGGACTACCTCTGATTTGCTGCTAAACTTTATTGATTTTACTACAAACACCTTTAACTGACAGATAATCACAACTATGTTTCTTCACTACACTAACATTGGCAGAATTACTGCATTAGAAGCCAATAAATAAATTATAATATGAATAAAAAGAATATTGAAAACGGATTTAAAGTTACCTGGCACAGGAGTCTCTCCAATCTTAAGGCAGTTATGTATATAAGCAGCCTTCCATCTGGCGTATTTACGATTTTGAGATGCTTCATCAGTTAAATCACCAAAAGTAGTTAGAACATCATAGATAACACCAGCAGTGTAAAATGCCTTGACTATATTCCTAAAAGGAAAAATGAAGTGAATTATCAGGTGAGGTATTAACTCATTTGGATTACATAAGGGAATAAAAGTGGTACAAATGAGTCCTTTTAAAATCATAAAGAATCCCATCCACCTATATAATTATTCTTATTCAATAATCATCTTTTCAGAATATTAATTATAAAAATCATCACAATATGACCTCTAGTTATAATAAACTATCTGACCTTTCACTGAGGTATATTTCAAATTGTTCACTTACTCACTTCTTCATTTGCATAGGATTTTTTCCATATCTTGTTCTGACATTAACTTTGACTGGCTGATATCATTATACCAACCTTTTGAATATAAACAGACTAATGTATTTGAATTTTGAAATATTGTTCATGTTGTAACACAACAAAAAATAATCTTGAATTATCCAATTTGGTGCAGTCTTTTTGATGTTATGCTAATAACAGAACAGAACTTACTTTCCATAATTTTGTTCTCTATCTTGCATATCAGCAAACTTAAAAAGTTTCAAAGCATAATTTTCTAAGTGCGCCTGTGCTACCACTTCATTAGAAATTGCTTCATTGTCTTTGTATGTGTTTTTAGCTACTTCCAACCAGTCCATTATTGCTGTAATATAAAAACAATTTAGAGAATTATTATAATAAACTATATGTATATAATATACTAGTTGCTTCGAACAGGTACAATTTATCACATACAATGCTTAGATTAAAAAAAAATTAATTTACAATATATTGTTGCTAAATAAATACATACAAGCCCTTAAAAGGGTCACTAAATATATTTTATTATCCCACAGTGAAATTTTTTAGAATAAAAATGTGTTAATCCAGGTTGCTCTTGTGTAATTGAGTAACTAACATCAAAGCATATAAACTTTGTTATTAAGATGAGATGATTAAAATTTATCCCTGAGCTGACTTTTCAACTTTGTTGTAATTTAAATCTATGTACATATATTTTAATCGGCATATTGAAATTCAAATTAGCGAAAATTTTAACAAATAGACATATTATCCTTAAAACAATAAAAAAAATTACCCATTAACACTTTTGTTTCTTCTGGTGTTTTCTTGTTAGTTAACTTAAGTCCAACTTGTAAAGAATGAAGCCTACACCAATACGCTACAACTGGATCTCTTGCGTCATGTTCTGCGGCAATTTTAAGAAAATGTTGAATTGATTTGAGACTAGGTGGACATTCTGGAATATTTGCGGACATTTTTTATGTTTCACAACAGATAACTTGAAAGATACAATGCTTAATATATCGTGGCTAATTTGGTTGATAGATAATAATCAAATAACGAAGAGTTTAATATGAATCATTTAATTTGTGACTTCATTATTTTTATACGATACACAGTAATTGACTTCACTAGCTGTGACTTCACTATTATTCAAAGATGATTATTAATTATAAACAGTCTACGCAGTTGACATTTGAATTTTGACCACAGATTAACTAGAGATATTTTGACCACAAGACACAGATGCA
Organism: Limenitis camilla; assembly: GCA_905147385.1. Lineage (NCBI taxonomy): Eukaryota > Metazoa > Arthropoda > Insecta > Lepidoptera > Nymphalidae > Limenitis > Limenitis camilla. The sequence continues at coordinate 10,790,925 of LR990230.1, read as the reverse complement.
TATTTATATGATATAAATGAATTTATTTGTAGGAAAGTTTAATTTTATTCCGATTTAGTCCAGTAGTTTTTACTTGATGCGTTTATATAATACTTATACGAGAACAAATGGACAATAACATTTATAAAAATTATTATTTCTATGTTTTTTTAAATATCTTCTTTGCATTGTCTATGCATAGGTTATATTTTTATTTTTTATTGTTTAGATTCGATTTGACAATTTGTTGACAAGTGAGCTTGACAATTCATTCAATTTTCAGAGGTGATTGTGAATTGTGTTCCTTAATTTTTATAAAATAAACAATATTTAAGTGAATCTTGTTCTAAAATATTTCTAAGATGCCATCGAAGCAGAGAAAAATTGCGATGATGGGTTACAGATCCGTTGGTACTGTGTACATTTCTTTGTGTTATATTTTGTGCGTCTTATTTATTATTGACGTTACTGTTAATAAAAAAAATATTTGCAGGCAAATCTTCTCTCATCATACAATTTGTTGAAGGGCAATTTGTTGATTCCTACGATCCCACGATTGAAAACAGTAAGACAAAATGCTTATTAATGTGACACTTGTTAAACAGTACTTTTCATTTATTCACTTACATCAGAGGTTCCCAAACATAATAGTCCCAAAGACCATTAGCTATGTGAAAAGACATTCTGCTTTGTATAAATTATTTCAAACCTGGTCTATAAACTACTGCTTATTTTACATTGGCCCCCCATTCTGATTGTTGCTCAAGTGGAACCTCTGCTACTTGTGGTTCCCTCATGAGGATTAATAAACAGGAATATCAATATAATATCAATATAGGAAATCAAAGATTCTTCAAATTACAAAAATAATTAATTATTATGTAATATCTTTTGTCCATTTTTATAAAAAAAGTAGTTCATTGATTTTTATTAATATTTTAGCATTTACAAAGTTTATACGGCTGAATTCAACTGAATATGAAGTCAAATTAGTAGATACGGCTGGCCAAGATGAATACAGCATCTTTCCATTACAATATAGTATGGATTTTCATGGTTATGTATTGGTTTATTCTATCACTTCAAGTAAAAGCTTTCAAATAGTTCAAATAATATATGATAAACTTCTTGACATGGTTGGAAAAATACAGTAAGTTTAAGTGTACATAACATTTAAAATATTCCTGATTTGTACTTAATTTTAACACTATTGTTATAATTTATGTAGATAATCTTGAAATTAGATTTTATTAAAAATTTATCTATAGCAACAAATGAACACTAAAACTTGTCTAAAGTAACATAATGATTGAATGCCTAATTTTCAGGCTTGTGTTTTACTTTATTTATTTTTATTCCAAATTAAAATTATCTTGAACATAAATTTATTGTTCTGTATTAATAATAATATCTTGGAATATTTTAAATTGATTGTAAGTTTATATATTATCCTGTATTGATTAAATGTTATATTAACCTTTATGCAATTTGTTTTTCAGTGTCCCAATAGTACTTGTTGGCAATAAAACAGATTTACACTTGGAAAGGAAAATCAGTACTGAGGAGGGAAAAAGATTGGCTGAAAAGTGGAATGCTGCTTTTGTGGAAACTAGTGCTAAAAGGAATGAGGTAATAAAAAATCATTCATCTGTATACAAATAATAATTAATGCCATACATATATTTCATTCTTTGGAATATGGTTTTTGGGACTTTTTAATTTTTGACTTATTTATAACAAAATAGTTATAAAAATTAATGACACATAATAATCAGTTTTCTAAATAATTATTAGAAACATTAAAATAAACACACAATTTTTTTTTATGTAAATGCCCTTCAATGGAATCAAATATAGTAAATATAATTTTAAAAATATGAGAAGATACTATATCTATTTTTTATCATTAGAATTTTAAAATTTTTATAATTAAGATTGAAAATTAATTTATAAATAATAATGATGATAATTATTTCAGTCAGTGACAGATATGTTTCACGCAATGCTGTCAGAAATAGAGAGATCAGACGGACACATGCCTGAGAAGAGTGGATGTGTAGTGTCTTAATGAATAGATATAGAGAACAATATGCTTACGTTTTATGCTAAAGTGAAATAAGTTACTAGTTTGTGCACAGCTGATGTAATAGTAATAATTTATAGATAGTTAGCAACATATTAAAACTTCACACATTTAACAATTCAAATTATTTAGATTCTCTACCAGGTGGCAAATAGCAAGTTTTATGGAAATTATATTCGGCTACAGCTTCGGCTAAATCTTTATTGTCATATTTAAGAATATTTTATTAAAATATAATAAAATATAAAATATATTAAAATATAATACCTTTGATTACAAACAGTACTAGCTGTACTCTGTAAGCAGCAAGTTACTGTATATAAAATCTGAAAAGAGCCTCTCACCAATCAGCTTCTTGTTCATATTTCTTATGCTCTATAAGTCTATATTCCTATTTTTTGGCAAACAACATTACGAAATGTGTAGTGACTGCAAATGCACAATTTCTAAATCGATATAGAATATTTATTTCTGAGAAATGGTACATTGAGAATTTGATAAATACATTTGTTAATATGTCAAATACATTTTTAACTTATGATTTCTATAGACAACATCTCAAGAAGCACAATATATTTATTATTATTATGTTTCTTACTTGGGACAGTTTTATACCTTCAGATAAAATATCAGAATTGTGAATGTAAAATTTGATTGTAGCCTCCCTTGCTGTGCTTGCAGTTATTTGAAACAAGAAAATTACTTTTGAAACGTCAAAAATTGGTTGATCAGTTAGTTTGTCTGTAGCTACCACCAGCTCAGAATGCAGTTTTCTGTTGAGAAGAGCCGGCCGGAAACTCAACAGTCGCTCTTTTCAAAAAATAATGTTTACATAGTTACACATGTTATACAAAATATGATTTAGCTTGAGAGTCAATGTCACTTAGATTCCAAACATTCTCATCATTTAAGTAATCCTGTATATTATAGTATGCTTTATCTATTAATGACTTCTTGATCGGAGTTTTAAATTGTTGAAGTGGCAAGTCTAATATAGGCTGTGAAATCTTATTATAGATGCGAACACCCATGAAGCTATTACTGATTTTATGGAGACGACAGTGTGGCGTTACAAGTTCATTTTTGTTTCTAGTATTAACATTATGTTTGTCACTGTGTTGTTTGAATACAAATGGATATTCTGGTAAATGAACAAAATATTACAATATATGTATTGAGATGGGACTGTAAGGATGTCTATTTTTTTTATAAACATCTCTAATGGAATCCCGCGCTCTTAAGTTATAAATGGCCCGCATATCTCTCTTTTGAAGAATAAAAATGGATTCAATGAACAAAGATTGATTGTAATTGGGTGAATAGTTTAGAGATATACGCAAAAATGTTCAATATTCTTAATATTAAATAATATTTTTTCAATTGTCAAAATTAAAATGTCAAAATTAGAAATAATGAACTTCTTCTACTAAGTAGCAACCCCGAGAAGTTCATTAATTTAAGTTCGTTAACAATCAAATAAAAATAAATTTAATGATTTGCTGTAAATGAATAGAATTTATTTTATTAAATATTTTTTTTTATATTACTCTCCTGTCATTGTATAGAAAAACTCAAGCTATTACATAGGAAAAGGTTAATTTGATTGAGTACGACTGTGTTAAATGTGTGAAAATTATAATGTTCATTTGTGTTAAATGTACCTCATTACGTTAATGTTACAAATCTGTTGGTGGTTGTAGTTATAACGCAAATGTGTTTACATTATTAGTTGCATGTCTTTATAAGAACTTTAGTTCTGACTATTAAAAAACTAACGAAAAACAGGATTCATAAAAAAATTAACAATAACTGTATAGTGCTGATATATAAACTAAATACTTTTATACAAATCTATATTCCTAGTTCTTCCTTTCTTATTCCTAAATCAATATTCTTTCTATAATTATTATTTATTTTTCAATGTCTTGGAAATAGGTGTTCAATTACTTTCAAAAGGTTTGTGTGCTAAATTAAATCTTTGCCACTCCCGTTTTAAAAATAAATGTTAAAAATTTCTTTCTCATTCAAATGGAAAATAATTTCCAAATTTCATGTTTATTATTTTAGCTTCGTTTCTGCTTTAGGTTGATAAGTTAGTCAAATAGCTTCTCTTTATTATATTATTATCATTAAAATAATGCTTTTAACCGGGGATACGGGACCGCGTACCGTATGCGGACCTCTTTCTCCAGTTCTTTGCCAGTTTCCTTTCCTTATTTACAAAAAACAATTGTATCTTTTACAAAATCCAAATAAAAGATTTTTATTGTACAAAAATTAGACTTAAAGCTAGGAGCATTATATATACATAATATGTTGGCGTGCAATAAGAATACACATGAAAAAAAATATAATACATAAATATATGTATATAAAAATACATTATAGATTTCGATACAAAATATATTTGTGTATTTTATTCTTGCTTCCTTGACGTATAAAGTTGAGACCTAAGAGTATTTATTTTTTGAACAATATGTCTATTAAGATATCAAGTATTTTGCATCTATACACAGTAAGTCACTCATAGATGTAATAGTTATTATTCATAATGAATAAGTATTTACAAACAAGGTTACAGATGCACAGGTCACAAAATTAAACTAAAGACCAAATAAATTATTTAATACTACTGAGTATTTAAAAGATTATAAATATTATGTACATTGGCAGCATGATCCTGAATGAAACATTTTAGCAATCCTGTTTTTCAGTTATATGAATAGTGAAAAAATGTTATATTAGAAATGTAATATCATAAAAGGCATTTAAAAATAATTAGTGTAATTTATAGCTTTTATAATTAAGTAGCTACAATATATTAAGTGTATTATACTTATGTAAATACAAATAATATTGTCTCGCTTTTAGGGTAATAATAAAAAAAAATAGTAAATCAACCTTGATCAAATAATAAATTGAAATTTAAATAACAGAAATAATATTTTAAATATTTAGAATTGTCCAAGTATTGTGGTGTCATTTGACTATGTTAGGATCTAGACCAGGGCCGGATTTAGAGGTCTGGAAGCCTCGGGTCAACAAGGGAGTGGAGGCCTCCTGGCCCCAATTTATTTTCCAAATAAAATAAACAATTTTTTCAGTCGAGTTTTTCAATAAATAATTTATTGTGCAACCAAGTAGATTCTTTTAGTATTTAACAAACATATAAAAATATAAACAGAAACAAGAATTATCTGAAATTAAATTTTAGTGTTAACGAACGGTACCTTCCGAGCTTTTTTCACCGAAAAATCGTTGATGATTTCACTGAAATCCAGTTCCCAAAGTAAACCGCTTTCCGAAATCTATTGTGGAGGCACTTTTGTAGAGTTCCTATCGCCCCGGTTGCCTTCCCCCAATTCCGGCAATGGTCCTAGACATTTAGACAAAATAGTAGCATTAGATTTTTGAGGCGCCTCTTTAATTTTCCAGTCTGAATACTTTTTTCTTAATGTCACCAATTCCATTCCAAATAAATTATACTACATTCGGATACAAATATAACGATAAATCTCAACAATATAGACGCTTGCGGAAGCCTAATGCCACCAATATTTGCTTATGGGATTTTAACTGTTACCTATAAAAAACTATCGTAGCGGGATTTTAGTAATTGTCCTTATGTCTATGTGGGCGTTAAAAACCGTTTACACAATTTTAGTTTTCTACTAATAGGCAAAGGTGGAAAGTAACAGTAAATAATAATCATATTTATAGTTATTTTTTAATTTTTAAGTGGCAGCTTCGTAACTATTGATATTTAAGTTTAAATTGTGTTTAAAATATATTTAAGGTATTTTTAGCAGTAAGTCGAAATAATCCCAAAGATACTTAGCCCGTTTTAAGTGTATAAACAACACATTACAATCTATATATTTTTCTAAACCTGAATGTTGCAATAAAGTAAATTATCGTTATCGAAATGGCTACTGAAAGTATAATTTGTGATTGTTTTACCCTATTTCTTATTTCATCGTTTTTTTGTTTACTTTATTATCAACCTGGTAATATTTCACATTTGCTAATTTTATAACTAGTTTTCTCCCCAATTATTGCTTTATTGATATGTTTCTGATTTTATCGCTAAAAAGTGATGGAGTAAGAAACTAGATATTCCATCAAATATATCTATTAATACAATTAATACTGCTGTTGAAATTTTTTTTAGTTCAATTTCACAAATATTTTTACAGTATAAATGAGAAAAGAAGTATCTTGATAGTAATGGTGGATTTCAAAATGATGATGAAACAGACATTTTTGTTTGATGATGTTATACATCACATCTTAGACTTTACTATACTTATAAATAGCTTGTAATTATGTATATAAAATTTTAATTTTTTAAGTTATATTGGTACATCTGCGATTCACCCATCGTCGACTATTTGGCACAATAATATTTTATAACATTATTATTTATATCTATTAGAATTAAATATATAATATTAACACAACCTGGTTTGTATTAAAAATGCAAGCTTTTGGTCTGTTTTTATCGGACGAATTGAATTGTATAGTAAACCCAGTCATAGTTTTAATTGTAACATTTCTTTTATAGCAAATTTAATGACCTCCGAGGTTCTATTAATTTAGTAACTAGTTCGTTCTAAATATCTTGTATTCTCAATTTATTTATACATTATATAACATTACGTCGTGTTTTTATAGAGGTGTTTTTTTTTTAAAAAACCTCAATAGTACAGTTTCCTCTTCTATCAGCGTCTGTCATCTATATTAAAAATATATGTATAACGGTATTTGCAATAACAAAATAAATTATTTTGTGTTTATTTTTAAAAAATATGCTTTGTATAAAATGAAGTTGTTAGGTAACCTTATTTATTCGTCAAGGTTACATTTGATACCACAAGTTGTCGTTTCAGGAGTCAACATAATAAACTATTTTGTCCGATTGTTTATTATGTTTTAGAAAATGATTGTGATGGTTTCTTTTATCAAATACCTGTTTTCTTAAATATTTTTTATGTGACATTTTGATTATATTTAGATACATATTAGAAGCTGTATTTTATTTTTTATGAACTACGCAATAGAAGTCATACTTATTATACGATCATACAAAATCCCTCAGAAAACAAACTCAGTTTTGTAAGAATTTTTCTTTATTGTCATATAACCAACATTTTTAAATAAAATCTCTCCAAACTAGATTTTTTATAAACTTCTTTATCTGTAAAATGTAAATAGATGTACAGCAGTTTACATAAAAGGTTTACACTCCTGTACGATTATTTTTTTTTAACATGCTGTTTATTTCGGGTCTAAAAATAGTCTATTGTTTTCCTAACTTCTAAACTAAAATTTTGTATAAAGGATAAAGTCATTCTGAACTGTTCTTTCAAAGGATTTTATTTTTTATATACTACATAGAATAAATACACGTTTTCTTATATTTTGTGTTGTATAGGTGTGTTTGCAGAATATATTATTAAAATAATTATTTATTTTATAGCAAATGTTGTTCATATACCTCGGTGGACATTGTATAGTTTTTTTGTATGTATATAAAACAAAATGTTTAAATTAAACAGCTGTCAGTATTGTTTCTTTTATTTTATTATTCTTTTGTGGTTATTTGAAATACCTACAATCACATAGGTAATGTGTATACAAAAATTAAAAATTATTTCTCTTTAGTGTATTATTTCTGGATGAGTAACGATAGCTGATATGAAGATAGTTTACATTTTATGTGCTTCGGAGTGAAAATTGCGCAGCGGTGAATAGTATAGTCAACAAGTGCTTCTTAGGTCGAAACTTTTTTAATTTTTGGAAATTATGATTTAGTTGTCATTCGATTCGGAATGGCATGTAGAAACTTTTTGAGAAAATAGAAGTGCCGCGCGCAAAAGTTGGAAAAGTTATAAACAATTAAGTGAAAAAGAGAGGGTTTGGTTTTTTGCAAATATCTCGAAAACTATTTGAGATTTTTGAAATTTGAAAAAATATTCAGTACTGGAAATTTCCCTAAGTCTGTGCTCCCGGAACTGTAGGACCAATATTTATAATTTTCTCAGAGGGTTGAAAACGGGTACTCCAGCTTGCACAACCCACGCCACTGAACATTTAATAAATATTATTTTAACTTATTAAATATGAAAATTAAAAAGCGAAAAAATTCAGGCGCCTACACGATCGATCGATGAACAATAATCGGCCCAAAAATTTTTATCGCGATTTTTAATACATAAATTAAATAACTTTTTTTTGACCTTAAAAGTACCTGTTGTGCTAGACTAGAAGAAGATCCATGGATCCATCCACAGATGGACAACATGGTCTATATTCTCTTAGCGTAAGCTAATGAAGTTAATATTTTATTTTTTATAATTATTATGAAAAATTCTTGATTTAATTCAATTTTGAATAATATAGATAGTGTCATAGATTAAACTTTTGCTGCAGTACGCACCTGAAGGCTAAAATAGAATTACTACAAGCTAGTTATTAACTACTATTTTGGATTTATTTCGATATATGTGGATATATTCGATAAACATTTGTAATATAATTAAAAAAAAAATATTATAAAATATTTTAATACTTGATTGTTAATCTTATCACTATAGTTTAAAATTTTTGAACGTTAGACGTCATGATGACATTTAATTGTTATCAACAACAAGTTTATTGTGAAGATGGCGACTACTGGAGTAGGGTTTCGTTGGTTAGATTTGTTAGAAAAAGAATTTGACAAAGCATGCGTCGAATTAGATACTTCTATATGTAAGTAACACATATTATCTTTTTATGGTGCAATAAAACATTTCCTCTTAACTATAATAACGGATGAAATTCAGTGTCTTTTCCATAGTTATTTAACAATAACAGTGAATTTTGAATATATAGCCACATAAAGAAAAATCTATATTATTTGAATCTGTAATTTATTTAAAGTTAAGTATATGAGATAGATGCAGTGGATTATTTTAAGCATCAATAACTTGTTTTGTTAATGTCAATATAAACCGTATTGAAGGGCAATAACCGCTTCTAGGCCATAAGTCATAACCGACGTGTTTATTATAATTTTCTGTGTAAAGAAATATATTCATGCTTGCAAGCCACTCCAGTTTCGCATCGGTGCAATTAACCTCTAGACACTTTTTTATGTTAATAGAAAACAGAAGATTTCTTGCATGTTTAGTACATTTTTAACGAATTGCTATATTAAAATAATTAGTTTACTAGCATTAGTCATTGTTACATAATATAAGAAGTGTCTTATGTTACTTTTAGGCCTATAAACTATCTGTATGCAAAATCTTACATCAAACACATAGATGAATCAATATTTTCACCAATTTAAATAGTGTGAATAGTTTGCATGATTTATGGTTAAGTATATTATAAAATAATGTTATAAATGGAAAAGTGTGTTTGTTGGTATGAAGTATCTCATTGTAATAGAGCAAATTATTAAAGACATTTTTTGCATAAATATTATGGGCCTAAAAATAAAGCCTTCTGTTTATTCATAAAAAAATATATAGTTTAATGAGATAATAAATACAAGATATGTTTAATATTAAGGAAATGTTTGAATATTGTTACATAGCAATGCATTTAATATTATGTTTTTAGCAGTAAATTGAATATCTGCATGATGGGATCATTCTAAAACTATAAATATGTAAAAATATATCTTTTATATTATCAATAAGTTTTAAATCTTCATTTAAGTTTTCAACAATATAATTGTGATTTACAGCGGAATTAGAGAGTGAAGATCCGGAAGCCGTTTTTTCATCTCGTCAGAAGATAGCAACTTTAAGTTCCTGTTTTGCACAATTGACTCACAAGGCTCTAACAATATTCCAGAACAGTGCAAAACTTGATGTATGTATTTACTAAAGTTTTATATTTATATCAACTTATTAAAATATGATTCACTAACCTAAACAGATTGCTTAATATAATTAAAAAATCATTATATAGAGTGAAACTTATTTTTTAATTATGTTGGAGATTTAGGATACATAGATTTTAAGACACAATGAAAATTATGGTATAATAATCTATTACCATTGTTAACCAATGTTTATATAAATACCAAAGGATGTTTATATCCACTCTCACAATGAATGCTATTACTGCCATTTCCATCTATCTAGACCAGGTATGGGCAACTTTTGACATGTTGAGGGCCAAACTTTAGCGTGCAAATACGTTCACGGGCCGCGTTTAAAAGCATTTAGTGTATTTTAAAGTAGTGATAATTTTTTTGTGATAGATATTAGATGTGAAATAATACGAAAATGTTATTATAGTACAATTTATTAAAATACCAAAATGAAATTTAAAAAAATTAAAATTATAATTAAATCATTAAATTTGCAATTGTAACAAAATACGAAAATTAAATACACCGAAATCAATGAGACACTTGAGCTTAAATTTGGGAAACTAATTCATATTTGGATTAATTCCACTGAAACAGAGACGTAAAGAATTTTCCAAATTATCGTCTTGTATGTTGTGTTGATTTATTAACTTTCATCAATGAAAAGAACTGTTCGCATTTATAAGTACTGCTAAACGAACAAATCAATCTTCTTGCGAATTTTCTAAGCTGCTGCTGTCTTCTTCTAGGTATTTTTTGTAGAAATCTAACAACTCTACGTCTTCATATTTGGATTTTAGGAGTGAGTTTTCTTGAATCTTTGTACATTACATTTTGTAGGAGTAGCAAATAAACTGAAACAGTCTTCCATGTTTTTGAAGTCGCTAAATCTGTTCGAAAATTGTTCCGACAGTAACTTGAGTTCTTCAGCATAAGCAATATTTTCATACGCAGAGAACGTGTTGAAATGGTAACTATTACCAGACAGCATCTGTGTGATCTGAAACGCTTTCAAATGGCTGTACAAATCATTTACTAACTGTCCTTGTTTTTGAAGTTTCAAATTTAAATCATTCAAATAGCCTGTAAGATCGACCAGAAATGCTAAGTCTACATATCCATTTTGGGTCACTTAATTTAGACACCGGTTTATCTTTTGTTTTCATAAAGTCTGGTATCTCATTTCTAAGCTCGTAAAACCGTTTCAACATTTTTTCTTTGCTCAGCCATCTGACTTTACTTCTGAATAATATGTTACGTTGTTATATTCAGCTGATATTTCATCCAAAAACGCCTTGAACTGACGATGGTTAAGCCCTCGGGATCGAATAAAGTTGATGGTTTTTACTACCACATTCATAACATTCTGGAGTCGAATGGACTTAGAACACAAGTTCTGTTGGTAGATAATGCAAGGAAGGACTATCAAATCATCTTTTTGCACATTTAATTCTGTTGCTTTTTCATTCAAAATTGATGAAACCTTTAAGTAAGCCGACCATAGAAGGTACATACTCCAATTAATTTTGACCATGGCAAGCCAAAACTTGTGAATACCTTTTGAACTTTTTATTGAATAAAAATATCCTCTTCTGTAGTGGTTCCTTTTAGCGGCTGTAAAGCAAGCAATATTATCTACTACTAACTTATCAACGCCTCGAATAAATATAGCCAGTTGAGCTGTGTCAGACAAATCGGTGCTCTTGTCTAATGCTATGGAAAATGATTCAAAAGATACGGTCAGTCAATGTTGTTTTTATATCATTAGCCATCATTTCTATACGTCGAACAACAGTTCGTCTTGACAAACTAATTTTTACAAATTCATTTTTCTATTCAGGATACAAAATACTGCAAACTTCTAACATACACTCCTTGATAAATTCTCCTAAGGCAAATGGTTTTAATGCCTTTGCCAATTTTGAGCTTACTATAAAACTAGCTTTTACAACATTATCAAGTTGTGTTCTTTGTTTATGAAACATTTGTTGCTGTTTTTCCACATTTGCGGTAAGCTTCTGGATTTTTTCTGTTCTTAATTGTCCTGTCAGTGAGTGCAGCGTAGCATGCTTAGTTGAGTAATGCCTCTTTATATTGAATTATTTCATTACTGAAATGGATTCATTACACAGCAAACAAATAGGCTTACCGTTGTGCAAGATAAAAAAGAATTCTTCAGTCCATTTTGTCTTGAAACCAGCGACCCTCTGTATCTCCTTTTTTTTCTTTCCACCAGACATCATTTTTGTTTACTTTTCGTTCAATAAACTTAAGAGTCCTATTACATTTTTTACGCAAATTCAAGATTTTTGACGCTGCAATTTTCACTAGCAGTAAAATATTTTAATTATTTGATTATAAATAACGATAGTGCCATTCTCTTTCTAATAAGTTGGAGTTACACATTTTCATTTTTCTTTTCGTGTAATTTACTATAAATATTTTACGAACACAGTTTTAGAAACTTTGACGCTGAAATTCACATTGTTACATTCAATTTTTATAAAAGCTAAAATTCATTAAATATAAGTTGAATGTTTTACTTGTTTATTGGAGTTTTAGAATTTCTTTAAATTACTTGAATTTTCACGGAAAAAATCTTAAAGAAAGCCTAATTTAAGCCATAAATGTCTTGATTCAGCGTCCATTATATTCCAAATAAACACAATTTTATCAAATAAACTAATATGATATAAAACTTCATTCTACAATTAATACATTTCATTAGTTTTCGTTTGTCAATATAATCAGAAAAAATTACAATAAATAAAATTAAAATACAACCGGACACCACCAAAGTTGCGAACGAACACCAACGCGCGGGCGCGGTAAGCGAGTGTGGACGATTCGTAAAAGGACTCTTAATAACAAACTATAGTTAGTAACCACTCAAGATGCACACAAAGACACAAAGCAAGTTGACGGCTCGAGCAGTTCGCTAAGATATCGCTTGTTATCACCTCGGTAGCTCAAATAGAACTGAACTAACGTTCGGGCCATCTACCCGCTTATATAGGCAAAATGAAAGAATAATCTGGAATAAACTAGTTTAGAATAATTGAGAAGCAATAAATCTTTTGATGTGTCGCCCGTGAGGCGGCAAACCTCAAAGAATTTGATCGATCAAACCGAGTTGCGGCGATTATCAAAGAGTGAGGCAAACTTCAAAGGATTTGATTTTTGCCGCCTCACTGTTTCTCCCGTGAGTATAAATACCTAATGTAATATTTTTTTAATTGGGTTTTTTTGAAAATGTCTCGCGGGCCTGATTATATCTTATAGCGGGCTGGAGCCGGCCCGCAGGCTGATTGTTGCCCATATATGATCTAGAGTCTAGACTAATATTCTCATGTCTATGTGATATGTGAATTCAGTTTTATCATATACTAGCGACCCGCTTACGGGTTCGCACAGTTTCTTTCTCCACTATGATATGCATGTATATAAACCGTCCTCTTGAATCACTCTATCTATAAAAAAACCGCATCAAAATCCGTTGCATAGTTTTTATTATAATTAAACACTTTTTAATTTCACCATGCGTTTATTTAGTTCACACAAATCACTGACAGATTATTATGAGCATAAAAAAAGCATGTTAGGGTATTCTGAAAACCACAACATAACAGTTTTGAAGATCTAAACATACATAGGGACAGGGGGACAGCAGGAAACGTCTGTTTTATACTATGTAAATATATATAAAATTAACATTATTTGGTAGTCAAATAAAAGGTAAAGCAGGAAAAATTAATTAAAAAAAATGTGAAATATAGAATCGTCTATACTTATAATAGATAAAACCAGCTGACTGATTGACATTTACCCCAAACTCCTAGAGCTAAGACTTTTAAAGTTAGCATGTGGGTTTATGGCACTGGGGAGTATTAAGGAAGGATTTATGGATATTTGACTCTTAATCATGTGAGAATCCATTATTACTGAACTGTTGTTATGGACACCAAACGTAACAGATCATTAAAACGAAACGAGCAAAGCCCCATGTTATGCACTAGTTATTTAAGAAAAATTCTAGATGTGGGAGCTCAATCCCCACAGGTCAGAGTCATAAGGTTTCTGTAATTATCGGCACTGCACAGTATATTCATATTAATATAAACTAAATACTAAAATTAAGGATAATGAAAATAAATAAAAAAATTGTTTTGGTTAAAAATGCTTTATAATTGTATCAAACATTTGCTGAGTAAGTTTTAATTAGGACCTCTGTCATAGGGATGTTTGTGCAGATGTCTCCGGTGTGGTTTAGTTGGAGCACTTTCTGTTGTTGTAAATTTGTCTCTATTTGATGCATTACTCAAGATATCTTGATCTTCCTCCATAAAATCATTCGTATTACTATCATAAAAGTTATTATCTTGGTCATCATCCCAATCGTCATCTTCCAAACTTTGTTCGCTTCTGGAAAATAAATAATAACTTAAAGACGACATTTCCAAAATAACTGGTTGTTTCAATAGAATTGTTTTTGAATGGGGCTCTTTTTTTGTTTTCTGTGGCCAATATAAATTAGATATAAAAAAAAAATTAAAAAAACTATAACCCGACTACTTAAAAAAGTGGTCTTAAAAGGACGAAACAAGAAAATAATTCAGGTAGAAACCCAGAACTATATATATATAGAAATGATCAAAGTAGAAGCGTGGTCGCACCCATGTGTGCCTACTATGATTATACATATAATCATATAAGTGGTCTATTGACACCTCATACATTAAAATTGGTTCAGTAGTTCTTGGCGCTAGGGTGAAACATACAAACATACATATATAGACTGGCAAAATGAAGAAGCCGCAGTAGCCCAGTAGTTGAGGCGTTGGATTCACGAACTATAAGTCGTGGGTTCAAATCCCAGTCATTGGACTACTGGCGTGGCCCACTCCTAACACAAGCATTTAACTTAATTGGAGGGGTAAAGGGAAAACTATTAGTATGTGATCCATACTGCTAGTAATCTTTTTTTTTTTTAATCATTACCCTTCCTTTTGGTTTCGCCGTAGTCGGGTAAAAATCTAGATTGTTTATACACTAATTGTGTTTCTAACAACACTAATAACATAAAAAAATATTATATTTACGAAATAGCAATGAGATACTATTATACTACATATAGATTGTACAGTTTCTAAGATTATATGATCAATTATTATCTAAGTAAATTAATGTTAAATGTATTGGGAGGGGTTGAGCGAGAGTTATTTAGTGAGATTATAATTTGTTGCTAATACATAAGAGAATATATATAAAACATTATTCCATTCATGTAGTACGCTTTTAATGGTACTATCCATCAAATATGTTTGGCCATTATTTTTATTATTTCATTTAATGGTACGGGAGCCAGATTCAAATTCAGTCAATCATTTCCTATCGAGTGAAAATTCGTATACTGCATAAGGAATATTATATTATGATTACTCATGACCGTCAGCTTTTCGTCAGCTTTCGTAAGTGAATGAACGGAGTTGAAGTCGAACTCACGAAACTCCTGTTCGTAAAAAGCTACTTAAATGGTAACTGTGATTTTGTTATAAAAAATCAAAATGTTACGTGGACAGCGACTTTATTTTTCCTTCAAGATACTAGGTAAACTATAATTCGGCAAATTTTGAAATGGGAAGAAATGCCTGAAAAAAAATTCTACATGTTTGGGAAGCTGCCACTGCTCGCCCCACCCACGGAATCGCACCTGACGGTCATGAGTAATCATAATATTAACCCCTAATGCATTTCACGAGTTTTCTCTTGGGAGAGACTTGGTCATGAAAATCTGTCACTGGCTTCCGTACCATAACCTTCAAGGACAGATAATTATATTTCATACTTGATTCCATTGAGTTTTAACAGCAGTCTATCCGCTGCAGCTGTGACCTCCGAACCAGGTATAGGTCCTTCTAATTCTTCATTTAGATGCCCCTCTAATCTTTGAAGTGCTGCATCAGCTCTGTTAGTTAATGCTATGTATTTTTCGGTTAGCTGTTGTAGTTCTTTTTCATTAAAAACCGATTGTGTTGAGTTTCTGAACAAATTTTCCAGACGTTTGCAAGGTACCTCCACCTGGAACATAAAGATTTTACCTTTAGTTTAATTGGACTATATAAATAATATTATAGACATAAGAATATTTTATTTCTGACAAGACCTGGGTTGGCCGATTATTTAGAAGTTTCATGATTTTGCTGTCATGGTTTCTCAGAGTGACTTGAATGTTTTGTAGCTCGTGAAATGTTGATGCAGTCCTGAAAGGATAGAAGATGTTTTAAATTTTGTACCGATATAACAAAATGAAAGTTAAAACCGAATTTATAATCTTCTATGTTGAACGGTGTCAGGTAATTTAATCAATCAGTGAAAAAGTGAGGATATAATAAAAATAACTTGCAAATTGACGAATAATTAATAAAATAAGTATATTGTTTTATATGATACTAGCCGACCCTTGCGACTTCGTGCCCGAGATCAACCGCACCTATTGGTCTTAGCGTAATAATATATAAACCTAAGCCTTCCATAGGTAAATAGGCTATCTAACACTGAAAGACTGGTGTATTTATAAATGGAGAGGAGTTGGAACCAGTGGAATCTACCGTATTTTTGGGCATCACTGTCGATTCTAAATTGCAATGGGGCCCCCATATTGAGAGATTGGCCAATAGACTCAGCTCTGCAGCATACGCGGTTAAGAAAATACGCCAATTAACTGATATAGACACGGCTCGTTTAGTTTACTTTAGCTACTTCCATAGTATAATGTCTTACGGCATTCTACTTTGGGGTAACGCAGTCGACATAAACACGATTTTCATACTGCAGAAGAGGCCTATTCGCGCAATCTATGGTCTCGGCCCTAAAATATCTTTAAGAGATAAATTCAAAGAAATTAATATATTGACTGTTGCTTCACAATATATTTTTGAAAATGTTATGTATGTACGTAAAAATATTAATGATTTTATTAGAAATAGTGACTTGCATGACATTAATACTAGGAACAAACACAAACTTGTTACTCCTACTACTCGATTGAGTAGAATTAGTAATTCTTTTGTTGGGCGATGTGTATGCTTTTACAACAGGATCCCAGAAAACGTTCAAAATTGTTCTATAGGAAAATTTAAAAAGTTAATTAAAAAACGTTTGTGTGACAAAGGCTATTATAACATTAAAGATTTTTTGGAAGATGTCACGCCTTGGGAATGATGCGTTCGCTCCAGGCTTTCTCAATGTATAAATATACTTGTTATAAAAATTGGCGTTTAAAAAATCAAAGATAAAAAATATCCAAAAGAAACAGTCCCGCTGAGTTTCTTGCGCCCATTCTTCTCAGGTCTCTGTTAGGTCGTTTCCGAAAGGGTGGTAGATTCCGACGTTCAATAAGAGAATGTAAATTCCAACATTGAATAAAAAATTTTGACTTTGACTTTGACTTTAAAGGATTTTTCAAATCGGACCAGTAGTCCCTGAGATTGGTGCGTTCAACAAACAAACTATTCAGCTTTATATATCAGTATAGATAAAAAAATAGCCAAAAATTTGTAGAAACAATCAAGTCATAGTTAAATTCCTGGTTATGATTGGATGATATACCGTTTTAAGAAGACGTGATGGGTTATTTGTTTGGTGCTGTCGAAATTAAATCAATGTACTAATTTATTTGGTATGATTTTAAAATAATGAAGAATCTCAATAGCAGGTATAGATATTTCACCTTTTTTGGTTTTGAATACATACTTGTTTATAAGAGAATCAGTTAATTTTTCCAACACGTCAGCTACGCGCGTGGGTTCGTCAAGTTGCACGCGTTGACAAGAATCAACAAAACGTTTTTGTATATTTAAAACTTCCTCTATCTGTAAATAAAAAAAAGATAACTTTTTAACGAATTACTTATACATATTTCACTTTTACAAACTTTGAATATCTTTTTATTTATATGTATATCGAATCAACAGACTAAAAAAATAAGTTTCAAGCTTCTAGCTCTAAAAATGACGATACTTCCATACAACTTTTCATCCCCTATTTTCAACCCCTTACAACCCTTTCTTCGCATTAAAAATTAGCATATGTCCTTTCTCAGGCTTTAGACTATTTGTATGCCAAATTTCATTTAAATCAGTTCAGAGTTACTGTCGCATTTATAATATTAGTAAGAATTAAAACTAAATTGTATAATCCAAAGATTGTTAACTTATTTTGAGTCCATAATATAATATAATGGGTTTTATTTTATATTTTCATATTATTAATGTCATTTGTATTCAACCTAGGTATGGTTTAAAACATTTAATAATTGTATTTGATAGTGTCACATAATATTTACATTAATGAAGCCATTATCTATTGGCAATGTCGCTATCGCAATTTGTTATCCATGTCCGCTATAGCCTTCATAATTCTAAAGCTCACTTGTAAGTATGATTGTCGTTTCTTAAACTTATTAGCCATGCAAAGCCCTGTACGGGTAATGCAATATTGTAAGTTGAATGGCACGGTAGCTTTGTTGAATGTTAAGTATCTAAACAGCTCATTGCTTCGAGCTACTTTCAAATTATACTCGGCCTAATCACTATTATTAGACAAATACCTAAAATTTAAGATACAGCTTATTTCTCAGACTTAGTAAATTACATGTTATCAATATAGCCGCTCAAGTTATATTCAGTGAATTATATATTAATTAGTTTGGAATCGACTTAACATCTATTAATCGATGGCCTACCTTCATATCTATTTTATACGTGTTGTCTTGGAGACGTCTCGTGAAGGTCGCTTCCATCTCTGTTGAGGATAGGCGGGCCTCCCGTTGTCGCCTCGCGAGCGCCCGCAGCCCATCGGCTAGCTCCCGCCGCGTCACGTTCACCAATGACATTCCGTCTCGCACCAAGGATTCCAGTAAAAGGCTGCGCCGCCAGGTGTCGGTGTAAGCACCACTTACCTAAAATCACAAAAATTCAGCGTCAAATTTTTGCTAAAAAAATATTGACATCACGAGTTATTAAATAATACCTTAAGTTACCTTTTCTAAAAAGCGAGTGTAAGAGTTAATGTGATTGGTTAGGTTTTGAGCCACCTCGACGATCTTCGCTTGACCTTTCTCGATTTTCTCGTTACTTTCTTTAATAGAAGTCTTAAACAGAAAAAAATCAATTATTTTATTCAATAAAATTATATTTTTGCACAACTCACAAGTTTATATATCTACCTGAACGCTAGTTTGCAACATGTGAAGTCTATGTTCTAGCCTCTCGGCTGCCAGTTGCGCTCTTTCAAGTTTTAAAGACAGAGTTGTCTCTAGTCTATCTGGAATATAAAAGTAAAATTAAACAGCATATTTACTTAAATTTGTTTTACTTTCTACATTACTACTCAAACCAATTGATTAAGCGATGCCCCTATTAGTTCAATTGCGAATGATAAATGGAAGCAATATTGCGAAAGTTGACATAACGTAGTAGATTCTAAAATAGGATATGACACAATAAGGATGTTACTCATCGTAGCAAATCAAAATTCGTGCGTTTGGAGTATTTAAATATAAATAAATAAAATTTAGATCGATACATTAAATAGGACGCACTTTTTACACGAATTGGTTTTTTGCTTATGCTTTAAGTAAACATTGAAGTTACTTTTAACATTTATATTTATCACTTTTTAATTTTAACACGATGATTTATTATTAACAACAGTGAAACGCTCAAAAGGCAAATATTTTTTAAAGACATCAATTACTGTCATACGTGTAACGTAAAAACGTGGTAATTTCCTACGCCTCGGCAATCTTTTTTACTATCCTCAGCTCATCAAGAACGCAAATATGCTGTAGTTATTTTAAATATTGAATGAATTTCAACTTAACATTATGCTTCTTTTACCTAATTTCTCTTGCATAACATCCAAACGCCGCTCTTGTTTCATTTGTACTGTGTTTATGGTTTCTAGTAATCGTAGACGCTCGTCTATATTAGCTAAAATTACACCAAATTCCTAAAAAAAATAATTGGGTCAATTTAAAATTAATTATGCTGATATTTCTCATAATATATTCTACTTAAAAGTTTGTAAATAAACTCATGCTTTAATTTAGGCTTACCATGACTACTTGAACTCCTATATTTGTTATAAAATGCATTACAGTTTTCTATATTATAGTAGATATTTGGGAAAAATATACTTTTTGTTGAGTTTATTACTTTAATAGTTTTTGAAAAAAAAATCAATAAACGTATATTTATATATCATAATTATGATGTAGGTACCTGAGAGGTATGCGTATTGAGCGCATGGGTTCGCACACCGTGCGTTTCAGCCGGCGAGGCGCGCGCCAGCCATAGGCACGCGAAAGCCACCACGGCTACTCTTAACATCGCCCCGCCTGTAATTGACCCGAAACGTTATTGCTTTGCATTGCTTCCTCATCAATTAAACATAGAAGCAACGTGACGATATTATAGTACTCGTATGTAGATCATATAAGTATCAATAATACCATATAAATCGATAATAATGTCAACATGATATTTTGTATCGTTTTAGGTTTGTTGTATAATGCTACTAAGTTAATTATTCTAATCACTGAATGAAACATCAAACGTTAAATATAAGAAATTAAAAAAAATCTTGAAGTGATCGCAGGTTAGTCATCCCTATGTATTGCAAGTATATTAATAAGAAATATGTTACAACATTTTAATTACATTAAATGTATATTTCTTTGTAAGTAAAAATTTAACTTCATACCAGTTGTCATGATTAGGTTAAAGATATAAGAAATAAACAGAAGTCAGCATATCTGATCTTTAATTAATTTAATTAAATTGAATTTCGACAGATGTAAGTAATTTATCGGAGCAACTTATTCGCCAAGCAACATAAACTTCCCATTCATTCTCCTTTCTGGTTTCCGTCTTCAATGATAACTGTTTATATTGATATTTCTTCCTTTGTTTGATTATATTTGTTCCAATAATAAATCAAAAATTAGAATAGATATTACATAAACCTTATGTAACATTACTGTCATAAATGTTTTTTATGATCTTGAAGTTCACTTTGCCCAGATTAAGCGATTGCAAAAGAACATTAAGATCAATAGTTAAAAATAAAAGCAGATATAAGCGATTTTATAGCTTCGATCTAAAGATCAATAGACGGATCCGGAAGAAAAACTCACTTTATCGTGACTAGACGCACGACGCGCTCCATTATTCGAAGCGCGTGTTGACATGAATTGTTTATTCCAGCGATCACCGGCAGGTGTGCTCTCTCGTCCTGCTTATGTGCATCTATTTATTTGCATTCCGGTGCAGTTCGTGGACCCCGAGTCGGATTATCATTGTCGAACTGCGCCCACACACGACCGAGGTCAACCTTTCATCAGCCCTCTCTGGTCCCATGATATTCATTGCATAATCCCAGAACGTCTCGCTATTATAACGTCAGTCATGGTTACTGATTAAATCTTAAAAGTGAATCTCCAATCATCGCTTAGCTTAGTTTAATATATTAATGATCAAATTATTAGATGTCACGATGTTTGCCATCATTACGTATATTTTTTTTATATATAAAAGAATAAATGAATGAACGATTGACGTGTCAACTTACAGCTCTAACTCCTGGGGGTGTTAGTGGGGCCTTAAAATTTGCTTAGTGTTTCATTAACATGGGTGAGGTGAGCATAGTTCGTTTGATTCAGCGAGCCGTAAGCCGTGGTGGATTAAACTATCTATGCTTAGGAAGGATTTTTGGAGATCTAAGGTGGTGAAAAGGGAATGAAAGTTTGCGTGAAAATCCATCACTTCTGATGTCGTCATGGCAACCACAGTCGGTGACGGAAGTTTATGAATTTCGGCTTATAATGGTACTTAGCCATGTCTTCATTGTAATTGTGCAGATGCTAATTTATGTACTGTCACAATAGTATTACTTCTGCTAATTGACGTTCGATCAAACACAGTAGCCAACAGATTTAGAGGCGTGTCGAATGAGTAGGCACCCCAGGAACAAAAGAAGTAATAAATGTTGCCATGTGTTAAAGTCAAATTTAATAAAATATTTGTATTAAAAATATTTAAAAAAAATATATAATTTTGTAATTTATTATTCGCATGTCTTCTGGCACTACGAATCCGATTTTGAAAATTACGGCACTACATAGTTTATGTAATATTTCCTATAATACCATCGTTAAAAGAAATAGCTGTTTAAGATCATTACTTTATTTAAAAACTCAGCCTAGTATGCTTTTTTCATATGAACAAACTATCATGATACAGAAAGGGAAAGGTTTGTATTTATATATTTGGAGAGCGACGACCTCAAAGTGCTTAAAACTTGCAATGCAGGTACGTACAAGGACAAGTTTTGGGCGGAATATAATTACTGTTAGTACTGATAACATGCCTTCTGTAGATACAATAGATATAAAACAAATATTTGTGTCAATTTGCTAATGATAAAATGCTTACTTATATCTTCTGTACATACGACGTATATTTGCGACGTAGACTTGATTTGTAGAACTGTAATTTACAGTAGCGTGCTTTACTGGTTTGTCAAAGTTCAGTAGAACTGGAGGCGAGCCAATCCGGTTAGATAGCACTTCCAGGTGCCTGGCATTTTGTTATGCTAGTTTTCATTTTTTTAAACATTATTCCGTTTTTATAGATATCAAATTTTCCTTCATAGTAAATGCGATTTCGATTTTGTGTTTATTCTTACTGTGAAATTATTGAGATCTTAAGTCTTATAAGGAGATTTGTTTTCACATGAGTCGTTGGCCTTTCCGTCCTTCCCTTGTCCCATTGTATGTAAGAGCTTCCTGGTGAGATCACGTTTATTTCTAAGCTTCGCTACATTCAATGTAGAATTATTTAATGCATTGTCTCTATGTTCCTGGATCTTCTCACGAATTAAGGTTTGTTGGTTGGAACAACATAAAAACTACATCAAATTGACTTTTTCTGCCATGTCATGCAGCTTCCGTTCCTAAACGGAAGATATTACAATTATATTTTTTATCCTAACACCATGACATGCAGCATGCACTCACGAAGGATAGAATGAAAAGATCGAAACGATACGTATTCGTTAAATCAATTGCTTTGTTGAAACTTTTTCTCATTATCTACTTTTTAAGTTAATTTATTTAGTGTCCTCTAAATCATTAATTATTATCTATGATCATTATATATTAATCGTTTAACAATGTTAGATCTAGTAAGAACATTTCAAACATTGACATTCAAAATAAATTGTTACATAGTGAGTAGATAAGTTTTATGATACTTGACATTTGAAATACTTAGGAATGAAAAATTTATCATTATCACATGTTAATGGACTACTATGCTGTGACTACTCAGAATGAGGAGAGAAAAAATCTGAATATGCAAAAGGATAAATTACCTTGTTTCCAGGCTGCAGACGGCAGCGGTGAGGCGAAAGCAGTAGTTAGTACGCTTCATGGAATGTCGTAAATTGACTGATTATAAATTTGCCTTAGGTGCCAATACATGTTGATGTGATTTATCATATTAAATTGTAAACTTGGGTCTGGGTGAATAATATCCTTAGAAGATATTTCGATTTCGTGTCATTTGGGAAGAATTACGATTACATAATTGCTTCCGACCCACTGTCACACTCACATCCTACGTTAAAATATCCGAAAAATAATAAGCACAATTTCAAAATGTTGTGTTTCGCGTAATGTGTACATAGTGTTCGCTCTCGCAATAGCTTTACCGTACCTACTACTCACATGGTTGATATACCTATTTATACGGAGATAGTTAGGAACTCTCCTAGATCGCCTTATCAGCTTGATAAGAATAAACAGAGTTCCTAACTAGCCTCCTAGCCTTTGGTCTTATATATATACCAATAATTTTTGTATCATGAAATGCTTTGCTGCAAATGCTTGCTATATTTATCTAAATGAAGTTATAAGGGATAGGGTTAGTGTAATGTAGATTTTTTTACATACGAGTACATCAAACAAACATTTGTGTTTGGTAGAGTTGTGCAAAAGTGGGTTATATCGCGCGACAGACTGCACGGCGGCGGGAGGCGGTCGCCAATTGACCAGAAGTACTAAAGATAACTTCACCTTTAGATACACTATTAGCGACAACAAAAATAATGGGTGAGAGAGATTTTTATTTATCCCAATAAAACTGCATCATACAATAGTATAATAGGTTAGTAGAAAAGGACATACACACACTAAGAATACATCACTACCAGAATTACTAATATCAAAAGGAATTTGTCGTCATCAGTAGTATATTTTGACTGACAATGAAATTAGTTTTTTACTTGTTAAGATCCCGTCAATAACTTAGCTACCATTAAGATTATATTTTACTACAGGTCACTAAAAAAGCAAAGCTCTAATGGATGGATCTTTCAATCGATAGATTTGAATTCGAAAAATTTATGAAATTAGTCATAACTTATAAATATAAAAATTTGAAGGCAGTTTTCTTTTACACCTGCTTAATCATACAAGCATTAAATGATTATTATTAGTAAAATACTCGACCTCATTGTTTCTTATCTAAGTGATAAATCTTGAAAACATGCTGTTATTAGACTCTAAATTATCTGGTCTATGAAAACAAAATTATTGTGTTTTGGCTATGTCTAATAATCAAAAAATACAACAGCAAGAACCGACATCACGTAATACTCCATATCTTACGAAAATATAAGATATTTGATTTGAGACACAGGTATGTACATAAGTATATTCAAGGCCTATCCGCGATATCTTATATAAATTTATAAAATAAACTAGTGTTAGCATTTTTCATATATCGTTACAGTTACATGTTTATTTCCTTTACTTTAAAATTACCATACAATTACAATAAACAACAAGAGGGTGAAATATTTACTCGTTAACAATGTCTGTATCTGTTGCGTGAACTTTATCGTTTAGCTATTGCTTTTTATATAAAGTTGAATAAAATTATGTTTGATAAAAAATCATCAAGAAAAGTGGTTCCACGCAATCTCTTAAACACAAATATAATCATGATGCGTGAGTTAGCCGCAGGCTCTACCTCTTTTCCAAACTTTGATTCACAATAAAATGTATTTTGTCAAGCTCTTAAATCAGATGAATTGATTTACTTTTGTAAATTTGTAATTATTAAAAAAAAACTTGAACATAAACGTTATGCATTTTTGAATAGTTAGGGAATAATTTCGCACGAATTGCTCTATTTATCAGTATAAAAGTAGTATAATTTGTGTGGTTAAATACAACATTCATCTATTGCGCTATCGTACACGGAGTTTGAAATTTAAATTCAGTTTTGTATGAAACGTGCAACCAATTAAGCGCCGTCTTACGAATTTTCTATCAGGTCACGTGTCTTGACGCGAGTTTAACATTTTTTATCCATCCCAAAAGTGCACAACGCCGCTAAAGAAGTTCTCACTTTAATAAAAAAATATGCTTTATTAATATCATTACAAAATAATATGTTCTTACATAGACGGCAGAATGTTAAGTTTATTTTGAATAACGTCTACTAAAATTAGAATTTTATAAAGAGCCAGATATGATTAATTACTTTAATCTCCTGTAAGTGAATTTATTGCAAAACAAATGTTTTAGATATGTATATCCAAAGTGTTTAACAATGTTGTCAAAACAAACACTGTCTAGGTTTTATCACATCATCAAACAGTCGGACATCAACCGGTGTCCCTCGGAGCCCCTTATACTTGAGATTGCACAATCTCGGAACTGCATATTTAAACTTCTCCAATCTAAGATCAACTGTTCACTACCAAGAATAATATATGCGATGACAGACACCACTATCTTACTAACACTAAGATTAATTCAATGAACTTTTCTTTCACAGTATCCAAAAGTAGTTGCCTAGTTTTATCTTTGTTATTCTCGTCAGACAAGTATTTTAATATATTTAAATTTTGTATCTAATATGTTTAAACAAAATTTTGGAACAAATAAATTAAACCAGTCGCGTATCGTAAGTAATTTATGTCAAATTGAACAATATATTAGAAAAGTGTATGATTTTAGTTATTTAAAGTTTTACAGTGGTCGTCATAATGCCACTTCAGGTATTTAAACATAAATTACAAACATAAAAAGCTGTGTGCGGCTGATTCATAGATGACATGCTTGATGTTAGCCTCAAAGAGGTCAAATCGTTAGGTTCATCGTCTCCTTGTAAGGTTTCTAGTAAGTAAAATACATTTTAAACAATATACCATAAAAGATAATACGAAAAGGAACAATGTGGCCTCAAATTTAAGTGGTCAATGACGGCAGCTTATAAGAAGCTTTGCTGCTTGGAATGCAGCGTATGTTATATTGGATTCATTTAAGGCTACACATTCTTTTAGGAATTAGAGGTAAAAATTTAAGCTTGTACGATTATTTAAATGTCTAAACATGAACATAACTATGCGTCACTACTAAGCGTAAATTTCATTTTATCTAATATTTTTTACCTATCCTTTAGTGATATTGTTCCTCATCTATGATCAATTCTACTTGGAACTATTTAAAAATTCATTAACGCTGTAAAAACTTTAATTAAAGAGGACTTCTCTGTATATTTATTGTTGTTTTAAGTTTCAGGTATTTATACATAAGTGCTAATTTTGAAGTGTAAAGGCTAAGAATTATAAATTCCTGCAGAGTGATACTTTATTATAGCTAGCAATAGTTTATTAATTACGAAGTTACAAATAAAAATTCGCAATATCATACAATATTCATTAGTTTAAAATGTTTTAACATATTTTGTTATACAAAAAGAAGACTGAACTTCTTCGAACACATTGTTTGAATGGTTTTGAATTGATCACTGGACGTGAGTCTTTTACAATTCTCATTCAATATTATTAAGAACTTTAGAGGGACAAATCTTTTCAGTAATATTATAATGTTAGAATATTAACTTCCATTAATCATGCAGAGTTTAAATCATATAATTTAGGATATTAAACTTAATTCTTTTCTATAATTACGTACATGGTCGCTACTTGTGAGAGCTTGATTTTTGATTAATGATGCATGCTTTTCAAATCGGTTATTAAATGCTATAAAATAATATAATGTGCAATTGATGTCAATCAATTAAATACGAGGTTTCGAAATCGATTCCACTGACCTAGCTTTTCTTTTTACATGTTTTGTGTTTAGGCAGATTATTAACTAAATACTCGTAAACCACTTTATTGATTTTCAAAGTTTATGAAATTTTATGCTTCCTTTCATCTTCCAATTGCTGTATGAAGTAGTTAATCAGGTTAAGAAAACATTGTATACTTCCTTACATATACATTCATTACTTACAGGATATATTAAATCATCAAATTTAATAAACAGTCTATCAAATGTACATAACTAAATTCTGAGTGTTTTAAAAGAGTTGAAAGCTGCGTGTTTCTTTCATGTGTTCTTTTATTTATCTTTTAATCGTAAAAACTATTTAATTAGGAGCGTAGATTCAAATAAAAATAATATTATCAGGTTCTTCTTGGGAGACATGCCGGGAGCTGTGTTTGTGATAAGCAAATACAACACTCGTGGCACGCGGGAACTACCACTTGTTGCTTGTTTGCCTACGTTGACATGCATACCTCCCAATTTAATAACACCCCCTACCATATCTCGCTCTTTGAGGCTTTCAAATATATTTAAATATGTTTATAAAGGTAATTTTACCTATCAGATATATTAGGTACCGATAGTTACAGTTTACTAAGTTATTAATGTAGATCGCAGATTGTATTTGCCGGACGATTGAAATTGAAATTGTTCATATTAAGTCTTGGACGTCTGAAAAGCGTTTCCTATTACGATTGCACTGGTTGTGGAATGTAAATCGTTTACGGGAAGTAATCTTGAATTGTGTAGAATTTATGGGATTGATTTTATTATAGGCATAGAATATTAACGCCAAAATATAGGCGTATAAAAATGCGACGCAGTTATTTAAATTGATCATAACTTGACGAGTATACATATTGGCAACCTTACTCAATCGACTTCCAAGGTGAGACATCTACATTGTTTCGTGTCTACAAAGAAACAGCAATAAAATAAGAAATTCGTATTTTCTTAAATGGCAAACCAAATTATGTATATGTAGAAAAGCTGGTTTTTAAGGTTGCGTAGAAGTTTCAACTGATTATTACTTATACTATTATCGTTACCGTAATATATTTTTTAAAAGTAAATACTATAGATTTGGGGGTACATATATATAGTAAATACTGAGAATAATCTTCACTATTTTTTCCGGATCACATCATGTTTGGTAGCGTAGTCAACTTTAAGGAAAGCTTCAAAGATTTTTTGTTAATAACTCTTAAAATTAATTCGAAGTAAAATTTGTAGCAAATAGTATTTATGTAATTGTTACAATTTAAATCGTTCTCTTTCCTCCTAAAAATATTTATATCAAAAATAGATTAACTACACATATAAATTTATATTTACGCAAAATATTTTGAAATGAATATACAAAATTATCTTTACTGCCAAAGAGATTTCTTAAAAGACTGCCTCCTTGGTAAAGTTTATCATTATAATGCACTGTTATGAACAAACCGCGAGCTCTTACTTGAATCAGTGTGGAGATATATACAATAAATTACGAGTTATAATACATTATTTTAAAACTACAAACAAATATAGTCAAACATTACCTGGTTTTCCTGTAGTAGTCTATTTTTAAATGATTATGATATTAGTAACATCGACCGCATAGTGTGATAACATGATCAATCATAAATTATAAGTATATAAACTGTAATAGGTATATTAAGAAAATACTAAACGTTTTCTAATTTTAAAAACAAAACAAAAAAATATTGCCTACTTGAAGACTAAATTGTCGTAGTTTAATATAAGAAACAACTTCTTAGATGTGTTGGTTGAAAATAAGGTTGTTGTTAAAGGAATAACTTAACTAAATATTATATCGCATATTTTCCTGCTACGGAAAACCATATATATTTAGTACGTATAATTAATCGCAATTAAATAAACTTTACAGTTAGTTGACAGCTGAAATATAAATGCAAAAATATTTTTTTATTAATAAAAATATAATGTCCCGAGTATTCCGACTTTGTTATTTTATTAATTGTTGCGATAAAACATGATATTCTTTACTCATAGGATAATAAAATAAAAATAGAAGGCTTTAACATTTGCTAATAATCGCACAGATAATATACACGGTGATGCCACTCTGATAAGATAATAAAATATATTGTTACCGACCTAGGGATAATCCTGAGAGGCGTGAATGCAGGTGGTTCAAGAGTTTAGGGTCACTCTCACTGAACACTCACACTGAATCATTTCACTAGACGATATTGCGGTATATTTATTTGCGAAAGAAACTTACGCGTAATCTATTCGCGCTGTTGACGTCGCGTAACAGGTGCGTCTACCGCAGCATCCACAGTGGCTCTGACGCGGGCGCCGGGCGAGCGCTAATAGCACGCAATGACCACGCCCCGTGCGTGTGCGCACTCCCCGCCCGCCCCAGCGCTGAAGCCTTTTATTGTAACTTCAGCTATTTTCATGACTTTCTGTTAACTTACCACATTTGGTTCATAGTGAAGAGTAGTTGAAAGAGCGTCTTACATTTCACTACAAATTATTTGAAATTTAATTGCTAAATATATTTTGGCATACTTAACTATATATGAGTATATGTAACAATTACACAGGTCTGCTATGAAAAAGTTTTTTAAATAAGTTCATTACATACATGTAGATATTGGTCTATTTATAGCAAACATATTTTTTTATACATAGATAAATGTATATCGGAAAATTCGTTTGGTATATGGGTAAATGTTCTCGTTTTATTTTTTTTTAAATTATTCCATCCGTCTATATTTCATTTCTTTTTTATTCATAACTATGCTGTAGCCAATTCCTAACCGGTAAATAAAGTGACTAATTTATAGTGTTTTTTTAAACAGTGAAAAACCCATTGATATATCTATGGAAAAACCGATATATAATATTAATGTAAAATAAATATTGTTTTATTTATCTGTAACTATGGTTTTTTAGAGTTGCAAAACCAAACCATATATATCTTGCTATATTTGAAGACAGCATACTATAATTTGACCAAGGTTAAAAATAACAGACTTTGTTAAAATACTTATTATACTGTCTCGACAGCGGTCTTTTGCTGGATGTTATAATATATCATTATTATATAGTTTAATATTGTATTGTAATAGCTATACACCCAAAAAAAAAATACAAAATCTTCTCAAGTGACCCTCATTCATGTTATTAAATTTCTGTTGTCTTCTTTTTGTATAGAAAAACTATGGACGTATGTATATTTCGTAAACGTTAAGTGATAAACTATATGAATACCATTTTCTATTACTTTTAGGCCAATTGGAACAAATATTAACGATTTGTTAACGCGTAAGTATCAAAAAAATATTTAACCAGATAATTAGTTAAATAGTTTTTTTGCAAATTATAAAAAGTTTGACTTGGAAAGAAATAGACATAACATTAATCGTTTGGGTGGTTCTACAAAAATAGGAAAACTCTTTGTCACAATTCACTTAATATAATTATTTAATTTCAGAATTGCTAAATAATATTTCGCAATATGTTCTACGCATGCCCTAAATTTTGTTAGTGTGACATAATTCTTTATTTGGTTTAAATCAGCTTACAACTAACTCTTACAAAAAGACAGTATGGTAACAATAACATATTGATATGAAATGCCGAATGTGATTCCAAAATGGTTCCCACTCAGCATAACGATCCGGACCTGTAAATATACAGACACAGGGCTGATCTTAATATATTTTATGTCTTTATTACTCCTAGTCTTAATATAGTTTATTGGACCCAAATGGCCGTCCCTACCCCCATTTTTCATCATTCATGTTCAGTTCATGGCTTCGTTCGCAACATAGTATTAAACATTATATTTGGAACTGAATTTTAATTTTACATTGTAACGTCAAACCCTAGCTTTTAAAACTTGTGTTTTTATAAATAATCCTTACAAATGACTAAAATTGCAATACTCTAAAAAACTCCTGATGGTAAATGAAATATTAAGTAAGGGCTATAAATATATTTTAAACAATAGTTTTCTGTAGCCCTAATATTAATTCGTACATGTTGGAAAGTAGAATATATTTGTTAGCTTAATATAGTTTATTTAGAAATTTCTGATATTTTAAATACATATATAAATATTCAAAGTTAGTTACTCACAATAAGTTAGGTAATATGAAGGAAACTTGTAGATATTCTTTAATAGGAGGTTTTATAAATATGTACAAATTAAGCAATCAAATAGACTAATCTACAAACGAGTGGCGACCCGCGACCATAAAGCAAAGTGCAGTGCGCTGAATCTGGGATGTGAGGTTCGTGAGAAAGTTCGCTGGCAGTAGCCCATAAATCGTATATTGGTTACTACTAAATGAGTCCCTTGATTAGATGCTAATTGAGAAAAGAAGAAATCTTTGTGTCATAACTCTACGGTGAAAAGCTGTCGTGCCTCGTAATGTACTCGTGGATCATGCCGACAGTCGGACACTCGTGTTGCTTGTTTAGATCGTGTCTTATTTAATAACCATTCAAATTATCAACGATCATTTCAATCAATATTGGTTCTGTTGTTACTTTCAGTTACATAAATTGACTTTCTATTACCTATTGAATGCCGTAAGTGTAAGTAGACACTGAGAGTGTCGTGCCATCATATTATCAAGAGTCAAAGCTGTTTTCTCGAACAGGTGCGCTGATCATCAGTTGTTCAAAAGATAATTTGCAACAACCTATTGGAGTCGGCGACGCTCTTTAATGATTGTGCACTGTGCAGTCGTTATTGACATAATTATATTTAATCTGATATCTATAACCGGGTATAAATTAAACTCTATATTTTTTTTTATCTTTGTGTGATGCAATTTTTTAAGATCAAGATGAGAGTACTTATATTAAATTTTGTTACATTCATATTGAGTTAGTTTAAATATTATTAGTTTTGATTGAAGTAATTACTTTTAAATAAAAGTTTCTAATTACACAAAGAATTGTTAAATTGTTAAGTAATAAGCATAAAATAAAATTCTTAAAAGTAATAACTAGGATTTTTCCATATGTTTAAATGATTTAGGTACCTAAACTAAATTTTGTCTATTTAAAACGTCATTTAACTCCTACATTGTATATTCTATACGTTTAAAATTTTGTAGGAGTAAATAATACAACATTTAAAAGTAGCCGTAACATTTTAAGAGCCGATGTTAAGTGTTACGTATTTTCTACGTAAAGTGTTTTCTGGATTTGTAAGTTGTTTGTTAACTCATTCACGATATAAAATTCCAAAACTATGATTACAGATACACTCATTTACCCTTTTGTCCTTCAGTCATTATATAGGACTTAGAAAATGTCCGATTCCAGTTTCGATTTCGGATTCCAGTTGAAACTGGCTCTGTTTTTTTATTCATGGAAGTAATACTAAGAAAATGAATGTCACACGATGCTCTTTGTTAATACACTAAATCTGCGGCGCTGCATGCGTGTGGACTCTGAGTGTGGACGCGCATGCAAGCGTATCGAGCCAATTAAATTTTAGGGGCAAGCGGGATATTGGCCTCTCGCTGCCGAACTAACATTAATCCTGTGACACACAGTAACACTACCGCCACACGAACTCACTTGACGAAGTGCGTCTGGTGTTCGTGAGTGACCGATTCTCTATAAATCAATTAATTTTGAACGGTGCCTATTAGCTTTTATTCAAGGCAGCGACATGCCACAAGCCTATTAAACTTTATCGCCATATTCTAGTACTGTTTGCGGTTTTGCATATCATGTTTTAGAAAGCTACTGCTCCATTCTTTCATAGAAATTCTTTAGGAAAACAGAAAAATTATCATGATTTTTAACGCTTTTTTAAAATATATAGTAGTGTAAGTTCAGAATTATTATTTGAGTTGGTACTCAACCTCACAATAATAATTCTGATGGATTGTGTAAGTTTCTTGTGAAAAATCTTTCTTCCTTTCGAAAATCTTTGATTCTTGAAATCCATATTCTTAGGAAGATACAATTTATTGTGACATCACTATACACTAACATTTTTTTTCTTTCTTAATCAATTTTAATTTCGAGCAGATTATTTAAATTATGATTTCCGTTCCCCTTGATAACTAGTAAATAATGTTTCAAGAGTTAAGACTATATCTTAGTCAACTGTTTGAATTAGTCACGAACCTATCCACAATATCCGAAGTTTGTTATCAACCACCAGTATCGACAATTTGCAAATCTTGTGTTATCACATTCTGCTCGTTATTCTAATTGCTTAGAATTGCGTCATTCTATGTTGAAATTATTTGTATCTATTTTAAATTGTATCAATGGTATTATAATGTCTATTAATAAAATATTATGAAGATTCTTCGAAATGGTCCTGTTTTTATAGCCTCAGAGGCAATCGTTGAAATAGTCTTCATTCTTGTTTGTCTTCTTTTATATATTTTTAAAACAATTAATAGTACTGTATCTTAAGGAAAACGGAAAAATGTATGTCGGAGAATAGTAAAAGATTATCAAATAAACGAATCGTCATCGTAGGATAGTAATCACTTCCGTCGTTTTGACAGTCTCGATACTTTATATGCCTTCGACAGACTGACAGTAGTTTTACTCTTGC
The DNA here is from genome assembly GCA_905147385.1 of Limenitis camilla. Classification (NCBI taxonomy): domain Eukaryota; kingdom Metazoa; phylum Arthropoda; class Insecta; order Lepidoptera; family Nymphalidae; genus Limenitis; species Limenitis camilla. Next base: position 10,757,228 of record LR990230.1, on the reverse strand, counting down.
GATGTCTCTCTAGGACTGAAGTAGTCTCTGGCTATTGCTAATGAAGTGTTAAGTGCAGTGTTGTGTTAGTGCTGTCCGATTAAGTTCATGAAATTGCCATACAATCTAGTTGCCACGTCTTGTGTTAGGTTGGTTTTATGTGAGTTTAACCTTTGGTTTAAACAGAGAGCCTGAGCAGTGAAGGCGAGTGTTGTGATCACTTAAAGGATATCCTTAAGGCTACACCTTGGTCACAAGTCCAAGGCACTGCTTAGGTTTCTCTCGTAATTGTTAGATATCATATTTGATTATTTATCTGGTCAGTAGTAGTATCTATATTGCGTTTACCCAATAGTCCATTCAATATCATCACCCTTGTTAGTGTTCCCCAATATTTCCCTCACCTCCTTCCTTCTCATCGTTAAAATCCCCGAGATGTATATTACATATTGTAATTCCTATAATCTATATTTATTTGTTTATCAGGTGTAAATTAGAGTGCACATTGCTTTATATTATTATTTATTACATATCATTATCTTTTCTTCAAATTTCCGAAGCGCTAACAACACAGTTATAAAGTAGTATTAGCGAGTAAGTAATTTTATATTATGTCAAGTAAACCGACGTGTAGACAATATATAACTACCAGTGCGATAGATTAGAGTCAGTCTCTCTGGTGGTTTCGCCCAGTGTACATGGGATTTCGTGTTATAGTGTCGTGTTAGGCCTATTTGTTACTTTATTATTTTAATATTCAGTAGCGAGGTCGAGCGGTGGAGGTGAGAGTTTGTGCATAGTAGAAACTGCTGGGTCTCAAGCCCCAGGCGCTGCTCGGCTTCCATGCAGATTATATGTTAATAGTGTCGTTTGAGTGTTACTGCGCAGTATAGCTCCCATATTCTTAGCAGAAGATATAAATGCATTCATATTTTTTGGTACATGGATTTTATTTATAGTCATCTCTCTAATGCATAGCAAATAAGCTCATTAAACTGTCGTCACCCTTAGTATAATGTTTAGTTATCTATTTGCTTAGAAATCTTTGGAGCTTTATATCAAGTATATTGTATACTAAAATAAATGATGGTATTTTTAAGCGTCAAATGTGTGCGTACGTGTTTACTTATGCCACATTATATTAATCCTAACTTAATAATGTAATTTCGAAAGTAACTTTGAAACGTAGGTAATATTAAAAATATAAACTAAACAAACGTATTTGCGTTTCAATATACTTACGCCATCTGTCGACGAAGTGCATATTTTGCTGTTTTCGGGAATTAATCATGTATAAATTATGTTGCTGTTGTAAATTAAAATGTAAAATAAAGTGATAATTGATGGTGATATACTGATTAGAATACGAAATTAAACCTAAAATCTCCTCAACAATATTTGAGGACAGACAATGGCCATATAAAGTTTAACGTTAACCTCACGTCTACACTGCTCTACGTAGCAACAAATCACTCGAAGACCACTAAACTATGATAGTCAGTATTAACTACACCAAATTACTCGTCAAACTGTTAATGAACTTGTGAGAGTCAATAAAATATCCAATTTCGAATTTAAAATCTCGCTAATTTTCTGTAGCAAGGTAACATTTTTACCTATTACAAAAAAAAATGTACACAACTGGGCAACGTCGCTAAGCAGTTTTCACTTCAAAAAGTACACCAAGAAGGTTCTGAGAATTTTTAACAAATAAAAAAAGATTGTATGATAAATTCGGCACCATGGAGGTAGAAGTAAATAGGTTTAATGATGTTTTGAATTCACAAACTTAGTGCACACGATGTTCTAAATTCAATTTTACTTAAATAAAAACGACTTTTGCATTCAGATATCGAAGAGCAAAAATACTCTTTCCGAGATGGTAGGATGAAAAATTATTTTGATTTAATATGGCATTTCGATTTATAAGTTCGCGTTGATGATACAAAGTTTCATGTTTCGTTTAAATGTTTATGGAAGTACTGACATGTGTAATTATGTTTATAGCCCATAAAATGTTAATAAATTTTGTACCCTAAAGTCGCGGCAGAATTACTCAAGAGATCAATCTACGTACAGATTGGTTCTAATCTTTACTCTACATAAAATTCAGTTAAAAATTATAAAACAAACTTGATAAGATAGGTAATTATAACAGTAGTCTTTTAATATTTTAACTAGAAATAGAATTGTAAATATCCTGTTAGCTTGTGACAATGTTTTGCTTGTTTCTTCTTCTTCTTTAAGTGCCACTCCGATCAGCGAAGCCTGGCAGTCGGCGCAGTGTACTCCTTGTTCTTCGCTAGGCGAAAGAGATCTGCTGCACTCGCGATTTTTTTAATTTACAACCGAGAATGCCAGTCCATTCTCGGATGTTGTAAATTAAAAAAAATATTCGCTTGTTTAAAACTGAATAAAGGAAATGTATTATACTTCTAGTATCAATATTAATTATTTATATATAAACTTATTTGCTTATTTTCATAAATAAATCATACCACGTATCCGATATGTAATTTTTATATGTCTACAATTTTCTCTAAATACTGATTTATGTATTTACAAGATTTTGTTTTTGGTTTAATCGGTTTAACAAATGAATGAACGTGGGTTTTATAAGCTACATTCACATTCATAATCTAATGTCAATACAAACAAATTACCTAATTACGTATGCGTTAACACGACGACGCTATAAAATTGTTAAGCGCGGAATATTATTTATTTTTGAATGTATTGAAACGATACAATATAGAATAATTACATCGTCAATACGTGGGCGTAGTACACAAATCATGATGGTTATGTGCCTTAAGATTCTGTTAAGATGTAAGCCGGCCAAGGTTTATCCGTGCGTATACTGTATATGTAACCGGTATCGTTTGCGAAGATGAGTTCGGTCAGGCAATGGGCGGTCGAACCGTCACATTTGCATCGCGAACGCGATCTTGTGCTGATAGAGCAATGCGACAGGTTTTATTCGCAGATGAGGCACACGCGACCGCCGCCGGCCGCGCCGAGGGCCGAGACTCGCTATTCATATTCTTGGAATAACACAAACTAGTCGTATTTGATTATATGCGTATTTCCAACCCGTATCGTATAATTGATTCGTGGTGGACGGTAATTTGCCAGTGTTATTATACAAAGTTAACTTTATACATTTATGTCATTATATAGACAGATGTATCATCATCGACTTAAACGAGCTTATTTGTTTCTACAAATGCACATGATCAATGACAGGCTAGATAACGTTATTATGCGAAATTTTACTATCGTGGGCCACACTTATGCAGCATAACGCTATATTCATAAATTATAGTGACATGCAGTAAATCAATCTTCTCTCGGACAATGCCGGTAGAAAAAGAGAAACACGAGCTTTCCTTTGGCCCTGCGTGCGCGCATCCGCACTACTATCGCTTTGATTGACGTGTTTGTTCTACTTAATTGCCTCTGTAATGAGATTCACTGTTTTATAGAGCTTTTTATTACGTCCTATTCTATTTCTAATTAATGGATACATAGACGATAATTTAAACGAACTTAAACATGAATGAATTAGTACACTTCGCAACATAAAATTTGTAATCGATTTGTTTAATGGTACACCTAATGATTTAATGTGGGCAATTATTTTTTTCTTTAAATATGTATGTTTTAATGAAGATCCAAAATCGATAGGTATACTTTAGTTTCACTCTTTCATGGTGATTAGTTACGCTTAATTAGGTATTGCAGTCTAGTAAACGCAGTTTTCTTAGTCCTAAAATGGGAATAGATCTGATGAAGAAGGGAGACAGTCTGCTAAAATATCTAAGGTCATTCTCAGGTCAGTCATTTCCAGGTGACCGATTTTTTTATGATACCATCTGACATATCAATACCGCCACATCGACGACAATAATGTCATTGATAACACAAATCAAGCAACTTTAAATAGCCGAATTTAGGGTTGCTTGATTTTGTCTTCAGTGCTAAAAGCTTACAATTTTTTTTGTTAAATCACTTATTTATATTTTGTTTGTTCTGTTAATTCACAAGTCACTGCTTATTTATCTAAAGGCCGCAATTAAGATTCGCACTTTGTTTAATAAATTACCTAGGTATATTTTTTCGAACACATAATCAACATAAGAATTAGTATTAATATATGATTGCTTTAGTACTGTTACTTTTAAGCGATACGATAGTTAGAAACTAATGGCGAGCATTTTTCATGAAACTTCGTTATATAAAATTTGATAAATAAGTACAATATTTAATATTTATGCATCATAGATAGATAGCAATCACATTATGGAAACTTTCTCAATTTGATTTGTGACTCTCTTAAGATGTTAAAGATTTATTATTTATCTACCTAAATTTTTTATTCATATTCAAATGGGCCCAATAACTTTATCGCAAATATCATTCGACGATCTTTTTTAAAAACATTATCGACTGTCTAAATTTATAGATAAAACCAGAATATTAAGTTACTGATGAATTTGTGAATGAAGTAGAATGTCAAGCAACGCTTCATAGATTTTTTTGTTAAAAAATGTAGCTTATCATGATAGATTGATAAATATTTAGATAACTAAGAAATAAATAATGAATTCCATATATTGTCTACTAGTAAGTTACATCATTAATATGCTTTATTATTAAAATTTGAAATCGTGCAAGTTTTTAACCGATTACAGTGATGACAAAAGTTAAGATAATGATTTTTGGCAGTCTATTTATGTATGTATGTTTGTATGTTCCACCGTGTATACTATGATAGGTATGTCTGTTTAATGGAGGTGTTCCTGTAGTCATATAATCATAATCGTAGTAGGTATACAGTGGGTCTACCTTGACCATTTTTGTACCTATGCATTTCTGGGTTTCTATCTGAATTATTTAGTTATTTAAACTTTATTTTATATTAGTAATTAATTATACTTACATTCTATTGTAGTTTCGTTTACAAAGTAGAAGAAATACAATATTGTATACGCTTGTAGTGTTATTTAATACTTTAGAGTTTTGATACAGTGCGTCCGCTACAAGTAAATGCGGTGTGTCTTATCTCCCAATCCCAACGTCAACTCAATAGACGGGATACTCTGGACGACAGGAAAACGCGCGGTGCACTTTGTGGTCCATTCGAGCGTATACATCCTCGGCCAATGTGACCGCAAACATCTATCAAGATATAAAAGTTGTTTTTGAGACTACAATTTTTTCTACTATTTGCTCATTAAGTCATCAACTCATCACATATAATTAACAACAACAATAATTGCTATAAAATAATATTGCAATTTCTGGGAGTTCTGCAATAAACCCCTATAGCAAGATAACTTAGTATATATGTACACATATCTCATGATATTGTCCAACTTTTAGTAATTTGTATTCTTTGAATTTACTGCAAAATTATTATTCGCTGAGGCCTCTTTTTGGACGTCATAAGTTGATTTTACTACTCACTGGAACGCCCACAAACCACAGTATATATTTATTTCCAGAAATGATTTAAATATTTATTGCCTCTTGTGTAAATTACTGAAATTAGTACCTAGTATAATAAGGGACATAAAGTTTGATTAGGTTGTTCACTTTTGTGCCATAAAAACAAGTAATTTTTAAAATAATGCTAAATTATTTTCACTATTTTAGCCAGTTTTCTATACCATGAATATTATTAATAAAGATTCACAGACTTTGTAAGGGTAGCATTATAAAAAAAACATACGTATGAACATACTGCTCAACAACAACAGGTTTATGTTAGAACATAATTCTTAAAACAATTAAATTAACAAATTCAGCATAATGTTTTTTTTTATTTCTTATTATTCCTGGAAGTTTAGTCATACAGTTGACTATGTCACTCCCGTGCAGAAATGTTACAAATACATACATATCAAATCACATACTTAGACTTAATTATTTATTTATAATTACCGTATTAGTGCAAGTTTTATACAACATACTGGCAACTTACACCTCGCGAAAAATGTATGTAGTATAAGATACATCTTATACTATAAAGCTGAAGAGTTTGTTTGTTTGAACGTGCTAATCTCAGGAACTACTGGTCCGATTTGAAAAATTCTTTCAGTGCTAGATAGCTCATTTATCGAGAAAGACTATAAGCTATATATCATCACGCTACGACTAATAGGGGCGGAGCTACAAGCGGACAAAGTCGCGCCGGTCGACTAGTTAAATAAATATGCGTAATGTGACGTTTCAAATTGTTTCCGATTTGTATGAAAAATAACTTTGATATAAATAAAATTAAATCCCGGTTCCTGTTTTTCGTTTCCGGTACATTAGACTTTTATATTTTTTGATGTTTACAACATATTAGATTTAAAATTAATTTTGAGGTAAAGCTTTTTTAGTACAGACGATGAATACTAAACTCTCCTTTCTACAACGCCAAGATGTAGGTAATTTCAACATGCAGAGTTGCAGGCCACTCGCGTAAATTGAATATAAATAGTACAAGCATTACTCATAAATTTTATGATAGCTAACGGGAAATCTACGTCTTTATTAGCCATTTCAGCCAATTTATAAGATTTTAAATAAATCTTGGATTTAAATCTGTCAGGTTTTATTTGTTGTTTTACTTTGCCTTACAGAGAGGTTAGGTTAGTTACGGTGAGATTATAGAATTATTTAATCTTTCTTGATTTTATAAATGTGTTTGTTACTTAATCACCTAAAAATAGCTCACAACTAGTACAGCTTGCCTCAGATATCCAGTTTAAAGTAGAAACATGGGCTACTTTTATGCTAAAACAGACTCTTCAGACTTTAGAAAAAAAATAAGAGATTCAGTGAATAGAATTAAATTAAATACTTTATATGTATATATGCTGGAAATAGGTTTTGTCCCTATGGAACACAAGGTTAAAACTTGTCATTAACATATAGGATACTTTTTATCCTGGATGTTAAGTTGGTTGGTGGATATCTGTTACTCAATCAAAAAATAATATAACAGATTTGAATGAAATTTAACACACAGGTTCTTAACAAGCAAAAAATGTGCATAAAGTTTACCTACACGTGAGATCGTGACTCACACACTTCAACTCTGAACTCAATTTTGAAGTTTCTGTGGACCAAGTCGTAGGCAGTTAAAATATGTTACTTTTTCTTTTTTGTAATTGTAGGCTTCGACGTATGTACTATTTGTTATGCTTTAAGAAAAGTTCTGTGAAGTAAAAGTTAGTGTTTATCAGAGATGTGCAAAATAGTTTATAAAAAGTATTCAAATACTAAATGCAAATACTTTTCGAACTAAATGCAAAATACAAATTTACAAAATACTTTACTCTAATTAAATACTTTTATGGGTTTAAGAGAATTTGCCTTTATTTTATTACTAAGTTTTTTGACAGAATCACGTTCTTTTCACGTCATATATTATCAAGTATATAATTAAGCAGAATTAGGGGGCCTGATAACTTATGGTTATATCAAAGTAATTATGAAAATATAATAAACACTGACATTTGTTTGTTCCTTGTCCATCACTGGTTCCACTATTTTAAATACTTGTATTTGAAAAATGTGTCATCTCTGGTGTTTATACATTTATTAAATGATAGACAGAACATGTTAAATTTCCAAAAATGTTTCAGTGCGTTAGTGGTATGGAGATTTAATCCGAATTTGTAATTTAATACGAGACGTTTATAAGAATGCATTACTCTTAAATGTCGTCATGCAATGGACATTGCGTACATCTCGTATATATTATGTACATACGGTTCTTAGAAAAGTCTGTAGACGACATGACGTCAACACATGCATATTGCATCGTTGATTACCAGGTGCGAATATCAAATGCTGCAGCATCGACACTCTCAGAATGCGATGTCTAACTTTTGGATAGACACTTTTCACACATACACATATTATAACCGCTTATTCGATTCTCAAAATAGAGTTACATTAAAAAAAATCTGTAAATATCAAACATTCTTTCGAATGAACCGAGTCTAGTGAAGTATCGAATTGTTAACCAAGAGATATATTGGAATAATTAACTGCAAACGTTTGGAATGACTCCAAAGAGCGAGCGTCTCCTAGATTACAACAGGGAGCATTCATTAGCTGTACGTTTTCTATTGCTAGTTCATTACTCTACTCTCTTGTCATTTGTTTCGCGGCATGCCGTGTAAATCACGCCATTGTTATACAACTAGCATAACATGTAGTTTCTTGAACAAATATTTGTACGTCGCAAAGCATTTTCTACTTAACAAATTTTAAATAGGTATTATACTATCTTTATAAACAAAACAGTTCATACGCATCCGGTTGCACGTTAAGTCGAGAGCGGCACTTCAATTTATAAGTTGGATAAGACAGTGTTAAGCAAATGAGCTCCCGCTGAGATCTAAGCCTTGTGAGGTAGATGCCGTTACGTTAGGCTTTGGTGGGCTGCCCTCACTCATTCCTATTGTTTGTTCTCATGGATCCATTAAAGATACTTTACATCAATCGTTATATGTACGATATACAATACTTTTTATAATTATATACCCATTTCATACAACATGTAATCTCGCGTTACGATTATAAAATAAATATTAAATATAAATGGAGTGTTGATGTAGAGTGGGCGGGTACAGAATACTACAATTACTCAATGTTATAAATTCTCGTACATATTTTTTTACCTTCTGCTTTTTATTATTAAGTAAAATGACAGTCACGTTCATAGCAACTTGATCGTAAAGCCATAATTCAGTCGAAAATGCATGCAAGCAATTAACCTCTACTGCCCTTAAAATGTCTAGAAACAGTTATCGTGAAGAGGAATGTTTGCATACTGAGTGACAACAAGTGAAAATCAGGAGGACAATTGTGTCGCAGCAGACAGCGAACACACTCGTATGTAAATGAAGAGCGCTACCGCATTGTATTCAAAAGCTAAAACAATATACCTGACTCAACTTTTTTTTTGTTTCAAAGTGTTTAGGTGATTCATGTATAACGTGTCTAGGCTAAAATATTAAAAAATATATAAAGAATCCCCATGCTTTGTATAGTATAGTAAAGAAGGAATAGACCATTGTTGATAATAATTAACAAAAAAATAAGAAATAATACTTTCGGGAAAAAATAGATCATACTGAATTGCTATTGATTAGATTATTTTGATATTTTAACGATTTGCGTGGTTGAACTTATTTGGCTTTTATAATCCGAGAAACCTGGCTGACATAAGAGAATATCAATTAGGATTAGGAATAAAAATTGAGGGACTGCCATATATATATAACTCAGAGATTTATGATAAGAAGGATGGGGTGATGATATTGAACAGACTATTGGGTAAACGCAACGTAGATACTGCTACTGAACCGAAAAATAACTAAACATTATGATCTCTTACAATTACAACAGGAACCTAAGCAGTGCCTTGGACTTGTGACCAAGGTGTACGCTTAAGGAATTCCTTTAAGCAATTACAACACTCGCCTCCACTGCCCAGGCCTACTGTATAACATAGTAAGTATAATAATAGGCTATTACAAATGTGTTGTTTTGAGAGATGTTCCGGTATTGGAGGTCATGAATGATAATGATATCCTATCCTAATGAGGAAAAACATGTCAAATAAATTGCAAAAATTATAAACAATTAAGTGAAAAAAATGGGGTTTGGTTTTCTGCAAATATCTCGAAAACTATTTGAGATTTTTAAAATTTGAAAAAAGATTAAAAAAGAGCAGGAAATTTCCCAAAGAAAAGTTCATACTTCCGGATCTGTAAGACCAATATTTAAAATTTTTACAGAAGGTTGAAAATACTCCCGAAAACGGGTACTTCGGCTTGCGCAAGCTACGCCACTGGACATTTATGAATGAATATTATTATAACTTATTAAATAATAGAGGGCTGCCCTCGCTTCGCTCCGGGTATTTAAAACAATATTATAATTGATGTCCTTAAATTGTCACTCTGTAATTGTGTAGTTTTTCATTATTTGACAAAAGGGAGACAGTGAGAAAAAGTTATAAAAAGAAAATTAATAGAAACAAAAATAAAAGAAAAGCGACAGATGCTAAGAGAGGGAGGACAGAGCCAAAATAAAGAATAGGTAAAGGAGAGAGAGAGAGAGAGGAGAATTAAAGAGAGAGAAAAGAGAAAGGATAAGAGACAATGATAGTATTATTAGTGGAAGAGATGGAAATACTATAGACTTCTCTCAATGAAAGAAATTTAAAAATCGGATCAGTAGCAACAAAATGACCATATTCTATGAATTAAAAAATGTATATGGCAACACTAAATCACCTTTGTCCCTCACGAATAGTGTAGTTTTCTATCAGTGAAAGAATTTTAAAAATCGAATTAGTAAGAACAAAATGACCATATTCTATTTATTAAAAAATGTATATGGCAACACTAAATCACCTTTGTCCCTCACGAATAGTGTAGTTTTCTATCAGTGAAAGAATTTTAAAAATCGGATTAGTAACAACAAAATGACCATATTCTATTAATTAAAAAATGTATATGGCAACACTAAATCACCTTTGTCCCTCACGAATAGTGTAGTTTTCTATCAGTGAAAGAATTTTAAAAATCGGATTAGTAACAACAAAACGACCATATTCTATTAATAAAAAAATGTTTATGGCAACACTAAATCACTTTTCTCACTTACTAAAAGTGCAGTTTCCTATCAGTGACAGAGTTTTTAAAATCGGATTAGTAACAACAAAATGGCCATATTTTATTAATTAAAAAATGTATATGGCAACACTAAAACACTTTTGTCACTCAAGAATAGTGTAGTTTTCTATCAGTGAAAGAATTTTAAAAATCGGATAGGTAACAACAAAACGACCATATTCTATTAATCAAAAAATGTATATGGCAACACTAAATCACTTTTGTCACTCACGAATAGTGTAGTTTTCTATCAGTGAAAAAATTTTTTAAATCGGATTTGTAGTTCCTGAGAAACTCTTCAATTTACAAAATGGCCACCTTATGGCACTTAAATGGCCATATCTTTTTAATTAGAGTATTTATGGCAACACCACATAGCCTATGTTACCCGGAAAGGATGTAGCTTCCTATCGGTGAAAGAATTTTCAAAATCGGTTCAGTACTTTTAGAGCCTATTCGCAACAAACAAACAAACATACAAACAATCAAATCTTTCCTCTTTATATAATAGTATAGATGAAGATTAAGAAGCGAAAAATTCAAGCGCCTACAGGATCGATCAATCAACAATAATCCGCGGTCCAAAAATTTTTTATCGCGTTTTTATATATATAAATCAGTCGTGACCGATACGGCGTTGCGTGAATACGTACGGATAATTTTAATATTTTAATTGAATTTTTTTACGAATACCCTCAGTTTGGGTACGTGAAGTAAAATGAGTGAAAAAAGTATGGGTGAGATGGATTCGATAATACGGAGTACTTTAAGTAGTGAAGAGTTGAATAGTATTATTTTGGAAGACCAACAAATAAACGAAGTGTCTAATTGCACTGATGCGACAATGCCGGAAAATTCTTCGGCCTCGCGAGCGGACAAAAGAACGATAAATAACGTTTCAGAGGATGAACAACAACTTGATAATGATGACGGTTTTACCATTGTGGCCAGAAAGTCTAAAAGGCTTGCACGTAGCTACTCAGATGACGTGGAGAATACAGGAGATTTGTTTGAAGTTTACATAACGTCTAAGGAACCCCTATTAAAACAAATCGGATTAGCTAAACTTATGCGATCATTGGATTTACCGAACATTTTACGAATTAAATATAAAAACCCCTACAAAGTTATAGTTACATTATCTACAAAAGTTGATGTAGATAAAATTTTAAATTGTAAAAAGTTACAAGAAATGGGATACAGATGTCAGGCTCCTAATGAGGTAAACCAAATATATGGCATAGTAAGACAGATTGAACTCGAAATAAGTGAGCAAGAAATATTAAAAGAATTTGAATGTTGGAGCGAAATAGTTTCTGTCAAACGATTACAAAGACAAACAGATAAAGGTGATTGGACAGATAGTGAATCAGTTCGCTTTTGTTTCAAAAGTATAACTTTGCCACCTTATGTGTATGGTTATGGATGCAGATTCAAAATAGAACCATACACATTCCCAGTTACTCAATGCTCAAGATGCTGGAAGTTTGGACATTATCTAAGAACATGCCCAACAAAGAAGATTTTTTGCCCTAAATGTGGAGAAAATCATGAGAACTGCGAAATAAAGTCATTCAAATGTATAAACTGTAAGGGTCCGCACATGTCTCTTGACAAAACATGTCCTGCATACGTCAAAGAAAAACAAATTCGATCTATCATGAGTCAAAAAGGATATACATATAGGAAAGCTTTAGAATTTTATTTAAAAGAAAAACAAAAAGAAGACATAATAGTGAGTGTAGAAATTAATGAAGAAGTTCACAAAAAACAAAAATCTAAAACATACAGAGATATTTTAAATCAAACTAAAGAAAAACAAATAAGTAACATTGAAAACAATACAAATAATACCAGCAGCGATGAAAGCATGGCTGAAGAATCTATGGACCCAACTTCAAGTCATGTGAAAAAGAAAAAGAAGAAAAAGTGTAAAAAACCGACTGAAGAATGTAATAACTTTGAAATACAATCAGAAAACGACGAAGAAATTGATAAAGAGGAGGATGAATTGAACGATGAAACAGATAAGAAGGATTTGTCATACTCACTTAAAAGAATAATAAATAAAATAAAAGCTGTAATTTTGGCAGATAATATGTCATGTGGAGAAAAGATCAAAATGTGTATGAAGAAAGCATTTGAAGAACTGAGCGAGTACATAATAAATTTCTTTGGTGGTGGAGAATTTGTGAAAAAAGTGTTTAAAAATATAACTTTATGGGTACAGACTTTAAGTTAAAAATAGCACAGTGGAACTCACAAAGCTTACGCCCGAAACATTTACAGTTCGAGGTTTTACTTAATAAAGAAAATATACATATAGCATTGGTAAGTGAAACTTGGTTAGAACCTGATTCTTTTATTAAATTTAGAGATTATAATGTCTATAGGAATGATAGATTTGATTCGTACGGCGGTGTTGCAATCATTGTACACAAGTCTATTAAAGCTTATTTGTGTAATACAGATATAACAAATAATAATGTACAAATTGTTCATGTTAAACTCCTTAATGTGAAACATTTAGAGAATATTATTTGTGTTTATTGTCCTCCTTCTGTAAATACAACAGAAGATGACTGGAATAATTTGTTTTCTCAGTTTACTAAAGCATCCATAGTCGCTGGTGATTATAATGGGCATCACACTAATTGGTCCTGCAAGAATGATAAACGGGGAATTCAGATATTTAATGCTTCACTTGATAATGATTTAATTTCACTCAATGATGGTAGTCCAACTAGGGTTAAAATGGTCAATGATAGATTGCAAGAAACAGCTCCAGATATAACTTTTGCTTCTACGGATATATCAATTTATTTTGATTGGGCTGTAATTAATGAGAGTCTAGGTAGCGACCACTTAATAGTTAAATACACTTTGACCTATAAAAACACTTTGAATTTTAAATTAAAAAGAAATTTTAAATTGGCAGACTGGAACGGATACAGAGAATATTTAAATAATTTTAAGAATGAATTACATTTTAATAATGATGATGTTCAAAATCTATATGATAAATTCACGAAAGCTATAATTAATGCTGCTGACATATTTATTCCAAAATACAAAATTTGTTCAAATCCTTCCAACAAGTTTACCCCGAAGAGGTATTGGAATCCTACTTTATCCAAACTGATAGCTGAGAGACGTCTTGCGTTGAAAGAGTTACGACGAAATCCCACTCCCAGAAATTTGGAAAAGTTAGAGTCTATAATAAAGGAAACCCAACATGAGCTTTTCCGAGCAAAATCAGATGATTGGCATAATTTTTGTGAGTCAATTGATAAAACTACAACAGATGCGGAGATGTGGCGCAAAATGCAATGGATGAAAGGACATCGCAGCTACTCATCACTTTTACCAGATAATAAATGTAAAGAGCTACTTCAAAATTTAGCACCTGATTCAGTCATGATTGAAAAACCTGAGTTTTGTTCTTCTAACACTCATCTCGAAACTGATTTTAATATATACGAGTTAAATAATAGCTTAAAAAAGAAAGACACTGCCCCAGGATGTGATGGAATTAGTTATTCTATGATTTTTAACCTACCGATGAATACTAAATACTTGCTTCTCAAAATATACAATTTGGTTTTAAGAACTAATAGTATTCCAAAGCAGTGGCGTAAGGTTTCTATCGTGGCTATTCCAAAAGCAGGAAACAATAATAAATTTCGACCCATATCTCTAATATCTTGTTTGTGCAAAATTTTTAATATTATGCTTACTAAAAGAATGGAATGGTTTATAGAGAAAAATAAAATTATAAATTCAAGTATCGTAGGATTTAGACGTGCACATTCAAGTATAGATTGTTTAGTAAGGTTAGTAACACAAATCCAAATTGGATTCGCTCAGAATATACCAACACTGGCGTGTTTTCTCGATATAGAGAACGCTTACAATAACGTTTTAATTAATAAAGTTGTAGAAACAATTGATAACTTAGGTATGGGACGTAGAATTTGTATGTACCTATGGTCTTATTTGAGTGAAAGACATCTCATAATCAAATCAGCAACTGATGATTCGGAAATATCAAGATGGACTAATAGAGGCTTAGCCCAAGGAGACCCTATGTCCCCGTTGCTTTTTAATATTGTTACTCATAAAATTACTCAATTAATTCAAAGTGTATTTATAAGTCAATATGCAGATGATTTTGTGTTGTATACGCAAAACACTAAATTGAGTGAAAGCTCTTATAAGATTCAACAGGCATTGAACATTTTTAAAGCATTACTAGAAGAAATAGGTCTAGAGATATCACCGAGTAAGTCAAAGTTATGTACCTTTAGTAGAGGTCGACGTCGCGAACAAGTTATACTGACAATTAATAATATGAATATCACATCTACAAATGAATTTAAATATCTGGGAATGTGGCTGGATTGTTCTTTGTTATGGAATAAACATATAAATGAACTTAACAAAAGAACTGCAAAATTGTTGAACCTGTTTAAAGTATTAACGGGCTCGTCATGGGGAGTTCATCCTAAATATTTGAGGAAACTTTATATCTCTTTACTTAGAAGCCGAATTGACTATGGATGCTTTCTGTATGACTGTAGTGCTAAAACACATGTTAAAAAATTAGACCTAATTCAAAATCAGGCATTAAGAATAATTGGAGGATTTATTAAATCAACACCCATTCACGTCATGGAGTCAGAGCTATGCATCCCACCATTGTATTTGAGAAGATATTATTTGGCTACAAAATATTGTATTAGACTATTGTCATTTTCAGAAAATAACATAAATGTAATATTTCGTCAATTCCATCAAAATAAGCGATATTGGCGTCGTAAAAAAATACCCTTATTGCCAGGTATACACGAGGAAATTAAGGATGAGAAATTACACTCTTCGAACCCGTTACAAATGTTTACCCTCAATACTTGGATAACTAATATAAATTTAAATTATATAATTTGTAATGATTTAGAAGGTATTACACGTGGAAAAAAAATGTATGAAAATAACTTGCTCAGGTTTAACGTTTTACAAGAAATAAATAACAAATATCATAACTGGCATAAGATATATACAGATGGATCAATATCGGATGGTGTAAGGGGAGCCTCATATTATGACCCTATTTTAAGAAATACCAGTAAATTTAATATTAAATCAAATATTTGTATTATGTCGGTGGAATTATTTGCTATCTCAGAGGCCATATCTTATGCAAATTCAATTAAAAAGAAAAGAATAGTTATTTATACAGACAGCAAGAGTGCCTTGCAGCATTTGGCTCGGTGCGCCTCTGGTCAGAGAGGTGTTCCGATAGCCTATACTGTTTTAGGTAAAATAAATAATTCAATAGGTTCAGATATGGACCTGAGATTGCAATGGATTCCATCACATATAGGTTTAAGCGGGAACGAGGAGGCTGATCGTTTAGCAAAAATAGCATGCTCTGAAGGGAGCGAAGTATTCATACAACCGTACTTTTTGGAAGTTTTAATTCATTATAAGCATAAAGTATACGATATGTGGAACGAATACTTTGATCAAAGAAGTAAAGAAAAAGGCATCTGGTATAAAACTATGCAAAATCAGCCTCCTCGGATGCCCTGGTTCGAAAAAGTTACATTTGATAGGGATATGATTAAGGTAGCTAATAGATTGCGTTCCGGACACATTCCATTAAATGGATTTGCATATCTTATGAAAAAGTCGCCATCTCCAAACTGTCCGTCATGTGGGGTAGTTCAGGATGTACAACATTTGTTGATGGAATGTGTTCGTAACGAAAAAGAGAGAAGATTATTAATAGATAAATTAAGTTTAAATCGTTTAGACATAGGAATGTTTCACACCATTTTGTCTTCTCCATATTCTGGGGAAGCCAAGATGGTGTATCAATTTGTAATGAATAGTTTAGAATAGGTAGATTAGGTTAGGGTACAATAGGGCTGGCATATTCGCAAGAATAAAAGCCCTTTAAAATGTAGAAAAAAAAAAAAAAAAAAAAAAAATATATAAATTTAATTATATAATTTTTTTTTGGCAGCGTCCCTTCAATTTTCTCAAAAAATTTCTACATTCCATTCCGATTCGAAGGACACCTAAATCATAATTTTTGGATAATTAGAAAAAGTTTCGACCTAAAAAGCGCTTGTTGACTAGACTATAAATAAACTATGAATGCAGTTTAACAGGACTGTTTTTGTCGGTTGACGGATAATTTAAATACGTTAAATATACTCCAACGAAGGTCTGGATGGCCAGGGCTCTCGGACTATTGCTTTAGGTTACCAGTTACGATACCTAGAGATTTTACTTTAATGGGAGTCAAATTTCGTTTTTTACGAATTTAAGCGTTGACACAAATTGACAAGATTTATTGTAGGTGAGCGTCATGAATTAAATTGTTGTTTATTCATGTTAAGCGGGTGGCTGCTGTCTATCTAAGATGCTTGCTACGATATCAAACTGTTATGAATCAATCTTTGTACGTTAAGATAAGGTCTCGTAACAGTGGAATTAAAAAACTTTTCAGTTGCAAACTTTTTTCTCAAGTAGTATGCCACTTTTACAATTAACAAGTGCCTTATTGTTTATACTAACCTTAATTTGTATTGAGATTGGAGATAAATCAATTTGAGAAAAGAAACAGCAGGGTATCTTACAATCAATATTATTTAGCTGCAAGCACGATGCTGGCGTTTCAATTTAAGATAAGCTTCAACTTTTACTAATTGCGTTGCGAAGTAAACCGTTCGTTTTTATTGTAATGTATTTACGATACATCTATTCGATTCTATTTGTTGAAAGGCTTTTATAATATTCACAATTGACCGTTAAAACACCCGCCTACTCAATGCGAAGACGATAATGATCTTGAAATCAGCGTGGGTTGCATTCATTGAATATAATTTTTATAAATACGAGGCCGATCATAACAATACCCCTTGCATAAATATTGTACATTATTCAAGGAGCTGTATATATGAAACCTTGCAAATATTGTAATTACGTAATATATGACACGTACAGTCGTAGAGCTAAGTTTAAGCGGACTAGGTGAAGTGCACTAGTACTTCAGTATTCAAAGTAGGCAATCACTAGAAATGAAATATAATATATTATAGCATTGACAACGCACGATAAGACACGAAGTCGTTCTATTTATTTATTGTTTTCTGGCATTAAGCTTATGTTTATTTTTTTTTTCATAAAATTTATCACAACTAAATTAAATACTACAATAAAGAGATTTCGTACAAATAAAAGTCAAAAATGCTTTTAATTCCTTCCTTATGTAATAATGTAAACGGTTGTTGCCGCTCAACATTGCAACACTTATTACATAAGGAACATATTAATAATGATATCTATGAGTATTTTTATATTACTCAATTGAATGGATCCCTATTTAATTAGAAATAAAAGTGAAACTCTTAGTTAGATAATCCGTAGTAATATGTTTCACAACCACAATGTAAAGGTGTTAATGAGAGATATCATAAACAAACCTACAATGTTTTTCCACTTGATGATGATCTATTTGAAGAATTGGATGTGAAAATATTAGTAATATCAATCGCCCGCAGGGTTATGTTTGACAGTTGTAATAATAATACATCACACATTTTTATGATAATAAATTGATAGAGAGAATAAAGCATATCCAAAGGGATGTCAAAAAGTGCAGCCTTGTAAGTAGTAGTGATTGATCAGTAGGGGTATGTGAAGGGACCGTAACTGTAAAAAGTGAAAGGTCATTCAATTTATGACAATAAACGCGCGTGCGATGAATTGTATTTTTTAATGCGGTCTGTCCCTATTAACTTAGATTTACGCCGCTGCCATTGTTTCCGTTAGAAACGTCCATATCCATCTCTCGCTGTACTTTTGAAATTTAATCCTCTCGATTTGTACATTGTATTTGTACCATAATAGTTTCATGTTTCCTTATTCTTTTTAGGCGGAGCTTGTGGATATTAGGGCTGAATTAATACAACTTCGAGCAGCAGGTAAATTTTAATCTCGGATTTATTGTTGTTCTTTGTGAGATTATCACTGCATTTCTTACAATAGACAGGACCATTTGGACTTACTTTTAGCTACATACATATCATCAGCTTTATTGTGTAAAATAAAAATTTGTTTCATATAGTTTATGTGACTTAATTTAAATATTTCTCGATTTTGTTTATTGTAGTGTGTAGTTTTGTTTTTCACTATATTTAAACTACTCAGCTATCTACTAAGTACCATAGTTTTTTTTATATATAAGAAGGCTTAATGTTTTACATATTCATATCAATTTAAGGCGGATGTCAACAAGGGGGCGATGCACCTGGAAATGTACCAGAGGCAGCGCGCGCGCGTGCTGAGGCAGCCCAGCTGGCGAGAGAAAATGCTGCACTCAGAGAAACAGTTCTGGCTTTACATTCCGAACTTTTTGGAGCCAGGTATTATTATTTCTTATTATATACCGCGGAATATTTTTTGTGAAAAGAATTTGTGATAATTCTCAGATTATTATAATTAATTATAGTAAATAATAATTTCAATGAAGTGTATTATATTATATATCTTTTTTCAGATTAGCTACGAAGTATCTAGATAAAGAATTGGCGGGACGAATCCAACAGTTGCAGTTATTAGGGAGTGATATGCGCGCTGAATTAAGAGATTCACTGTGGGCTCAGGTTTGATACTGTCAAAATTGTTTATTGATGAAAGGATATAATTAAAAAATCATCATTGAATTACAAAATACTCTTATTGACAATGTTATTATTCCAAGAGTTTTAGTTACTCTATGTTGAATTGACTGGTTTTTAAGTTTTAATAGAGTGTGCGCACTCGACAGTGCAGAGATTCAATCAATCAATACATCATAGGTGGAAGCAGAGATTCTTTTACAACGTCACAAGACACTTGTACGCGTCTGCCGCGGCTTGGCTCCGCGTGCGCCGCGCCCGCCGGCCAGCTCGCATGCGCCGCCGACACCCCGTACTGTGCGTGTTAGGCGCTCTCCCCATCTAGGATTAGGAATATCAGTAACGGTGAGACACATTGCCTTAATCTTATCTATTATATATTTTGTTTATTGCGCACTCTCGACACTGGTGATGTCGTCAACATACAAATTTATTATTGAGATAAATTTGGTGCTTTTTTTTCTAAAGCACTACAATATTGCTCAATTCTATATAACTTTTCGTAATTAAAATTGATACTGTTTTTGGATCAAATTGGGTCCAGATCCAATTAATCGTGAGCACCGCACTTACTGTTGTTATTTATTTATATATCTTACAATAGTATATTTTGTTAAAGGGTGGTCGCGAGCACGGCGTGCCTATTCTCATATCCGAGTTAGAAGCGGGCGGGCCTGCAGCGCTCACTGGCGAGCTGTACGTAGGTGATGCCATACTTGCAATAAATGATTTGGATCTTACACAGGTATTTTTCCGTCTATAATATTAATTAATAATAAATTTTCCAGGTTCACATAAAATTTCATAACTAAATGCTTGGAAAAAGCTATTTCAAATTTTAGTACATACAATATACTAATGTATTTACTACGGGATTGACTTTATTATTTTTATAGTTTCTTATATTATGTTAAAAAATGAAAATTAAACATTAAATGGATAATATTGATACCAGGCTTGTCATAAAGAAGCTGTCCAAGCTTTGCAAAGCGTGAAAGGAGATTGTGCCCTTTGTGTGCAATTCATTGCTACGGACGATGATGATCGACTTTCGGAGGATAATTACAGGTGTGTTTCATTAGTAACTGTTAATAGTATTACTATATTATAATTTTTATATGAAATTGACAGCAGTTCCCTGCCAGCCCTCCCTGCTATACACGAATATTCATAACTTGTATTAAGATTTGTCAGTTTTGTATTGTAATGTTAATTATTTTTTGTTAGGTTTCCTCTATATCCTGAAGATGGTGACGGATTCGAAGAGCCCGACGCATCTGGTGCTACGCCTACCGCTCCGCGTACGCCGGAATATAACAATCAGTAAGTTTCAGTAAAGTATTTGTGTAACTAAGATAAAAAAAAATTAGAAGAGTGTGTGTGTTTGTAAAAAATAAATAACGAAATATTCCACTTTCCACCATTTCTATGGATGTATGTGGATATAACCACAAAATGTTACCAGATGCATAAAAGTCACTGAATGAATATTATATTAAAATCTTTCCAACTTGAACTTACTATCTTTTGATATTTTTATTCCATTTAAAATGAACTTTGAAGTAAATGAATCACGATTTAGGGTCTCTGTGATCTCCCCCATCCCCCAATCACACGTGAGATTTTTCAAAATGTGGGTTTCTTACGTAAACGCGTTGGATTGTATTGTAAAAAGAAAAAAAAATTGCTTCGTGCTTTTATTTACGAATAGTTAAGACTAGTAATCAATATTGCTGAGACTTTAATTATAAGTGTAATAAAAATTCAAGAATAGAATACTTAAATCATAACTACTGTGATTAAAAATAGAATATCTACTCTAATTCAGTCCATGGAGAATCATGCGCGGTCTCAAGAGAGACTATTGGAACCAACATGTCCATATGATTTTCAGTAAAAAACTTCGTTCTGATCTAGCCACTCTAAGCCGATCGCGCTTGCGCACAGTAACTAATTAGCTCGTCTTGTGACAATCCGTGAGGGTCACACTTTGCGGAACATACGCGCTTGCTTAGCTGGTGCAATGTATAATAGCTGGACCAAAATAGTATAATTTTTTTTGTTTCAATCAGAAAAAAAATTGCGTGATATTTGCCGAGACCCCCTCTCTCCAACGTAAGATTAGATGAGATTTGACTCGACCCCCTCCCCCCCTTAAATATCTCACGTATTTTATGAACGCCCCCTTATGAATGTGTAATATAAATAACCGAAATATTCAGTCAGTTTCTGAGTGAATATATATAACAAAAATTTTTGATTTTTGAAAATGATTGTACCAAGTCTCCCGGGTGGAACAAGTATCCCTCCGTTTCCCTTTACATTATATATTAAATTTAGGAATAATGTAGTCCTCAATTTTTGAAATCGATTTTATACGTAATTATAAATAAACAAATAAATGAAGTTTTCATTTTTGGTGTATTATTAATTAAAATAATTTGTTGTTAACAGTGATGGATCGGACAGTGAGTGTGAAGATGATGAAAACTCATACATTCAACCTGAATCCGTGTACGATCCGCATCATGCGTGCTTGCGTGAAGAAACCGAATCACGACGCGACAGCTCGTATGTGATGCGAGATGAAGTTAATACCAATGGACCGCAAGAGGACAATGTCCACTACGTACAGGAGAGGTACGAACGTCGAAATGAAAACGGCCTGTACGTAGATAGGTCCTATGTGATCGAAAATGGCCCTCATCAAGAAAGAACTTATTCAAAAGAAGGTATGGGGAGCGGCGGAGGAAGTGTCACGCACTACACTGATTATAATAATATTAATAATCTATCCATTCTCGACATGGATGACGACTCGATTAAGATTGAAACTCGTTTAGAGGTAAGCTATAGTAATACTTTATGGGATAGATACATCTAAAATGATGTTTCAAATAAAACTTACCATTAAAACGTTCCAGATTAGTGTCCCTGATAAGATAATTCCGATAAACGATATTTCTTTTATGTTCTTTGTTTCAACTTTATAAAAATTAAATAGTAATTGTAAAATACGTACAGACGGCGGGAGCTCTATCTGTCTCTACTTCTGCGCCCTCCACGCCAATACACACTCGCACTTCGCTCAAAAAAAAACGTAAACCGCAAGATTGGAGAACTAAAGGAACGTACTGCGCGGTATCTGACGCTCAGTCTTCAGACGAACCTCGTGACGCGCCAGATACACCCAGTCACCCTGCACACTGTGATATTGGTAAGAAATTGATTAGTTTGTTTACGTTTTACATTGACTGCAAACAATTTTACATTGACAATTTATGAAAAAAATTACTATGAAAAACGATAATTCGATTAGCTGATTACCACATTTAAAATAATACTCTTCATTAAACAAAGAAAAAGATGTTAAAATAAACCTCGGTTATGAACATTACTTATTTATTTGTTCGGCGTTTTATTTAAAAATTTTTGGTCACAGTATCTAAGAATGTGCACGAACCATCACCGCCGAACTATCTCCCAATACCAATGCCGTCGACTCCGCATGACACATCGTGCGCGTTGCCAACCTCCGCAGCTGTGTCACAGACAAATGTTACAACGTCAGCTGTCACCATGACGCAAGCAAGCGTGACGACGGATGTCACGTCCAGCGTAACGACAGGCAGTGTGACGTCAGCTGCCAAAAAACTACCGGCCCCTGACCTTCATCCACGCGAGGTCATCCCGCCTCTGCTTGATGCGCATCTCAAGACGAGTAAAATGAATACGGAGAACCGTACAAGAAAGGAGTCCAAAGGCTTTCGGTAACTTTACATTTTGTTAAACTTGTTATATATTAAGATTAAAATTGAGTAGAATAGAAATTTAATAATTCTATATATTAATTTAGTTTTATTAAGGAACTAGAATTTTATTTCATGTATATAAAACTATAAAACCATAAAATTCCAATTACAAGATAGATTTTTTCTTTGAAATTTGAAAATCAGACTAGAAAATGTATTATTATAGAGTAAATATTTTCAGGATAGGATCGGCCCGACGTATTACAGAACCTGTGCGCAATGGGGATGTGGGAGGCGAGCGCAAGCCTCCCGGCCCTCGCCTGCTCCCTGGCCGAGGCGATCCAGACTTCGGTACACCTGTCTGAACGATTGCTACGCTTAGTCACGTCTCGCCTCGCCACGCCTGTTTTCATATCGCCTCGCCACGGCTAGCAACTATTCTTCGGTCGGTTACTACCTTTACCTAGTTCTACAACTGTAAATTAATAATTCGATTTGAGAAAATATATTATTGATATTTGACTAGCCTGGCTCTTGGAAATAAAAAGGACATTATTGGTTACAGGTGCAGGTCTAGGTAATTTTTTATAATATATTTAATCCAATGGTTTAAATAATAAATAGGAGTCGACCATTTTGATTTCTTTAGGCGTATATTTAATAATTAACCGCTAGAGTAGAATTTCGGTTAGAAAAGTTAAAGTATCACTTAATAAAACCGTCTGATATCAATAACGATTACTTTAAAATGACTGAAATATAGAAATTATAAAGGTAACAAAAAATAAGACGTCACGATACGACGTCACATTTACAAGTCTGAGATAATAAACGGATTCAAGGAACATAAATAGGGTTTTCGACCGTAATATTCTTTCAATATACTTGTACGATCTGGTGAAATATATTTTTTTTAACTGTACTTAAAAAAATATGTCCAAGTAGATCTGGCCGATTTTGATATCAGAGGATTCGTAAATTTGTAGTGCTTACATTAGTGAAGCTGATGTTATAAATGCATTATTAAAATGAAAAAAAAAAATCTTAAACGTGATGAAACAACGAAAATGTAGAATTTAGATATTATTTTAACTTGTTAGTGCACTTACCCATGAAGATTCTTACACATTGTCATTATTATTTCTATAAAAGACTTCTGTCCTCAATAAGGATAACAACATTGCATTCCATACCAGGTGATAATTGAAAAAAAAAGAAAAAATAGTAGACACTGTTTTTACGGCAATAAAATGATTAATAATGTGAAATTTTATAACATGATCTACTTGTGGCCACGTTAAGCGAATAAGTTCCTGTTACCCGATTATTTGAAAATAGGAATTATTTCAAAACAACCGGTTCCTACTTCTGGGTGGCTTAATTTAACCTGACCAACCAGCTTTTATTTCTGGGTGTTTGTGGGATACTTTGGAAAACACTATCAAATTTGTTGTTTTCCGAAGCATGACAGTTTGGAGAGTTTCAGCGCTTGGAAATGATCAGGCTAGGCAAGTAATGAATCGTCATCGATCACATTCATTTGGCTAGCTGATTGATCAAATGGCAGAATATCATTTAGGCCGCTACAGAACCTGGGCTGTTGATGGAACGTCCAATTAAGCTAGTTGGCTGCGACATATATATAGTTTTATTTTGTTTCTCTAAGAAGGTATATCTGTATAACCAATGTTTCTAGAATATTATCAGCTAGGTACTATTTATTTCTGTAGTTAGCATATATAATCTTAAATTTTTTTAATCATTCCAATAGCGCGAATTATTCAATTTTAAGTGGTCTGCGATAACAAACAAGTAAATTATGTCATGGCACAAATCTATCATGGTTCACTTTACGATATTGCATATGACACATGTGACAATATTTCTTCCAAATTAGTATATTACTAGGAATTTATATCATAACTGGAACGCTCACTTAAAAATATTGTATATTCAAATATGCATCTTGAAATAACCTGCATAAGGTTGATATTTGTTTCCAACACGTAGAGAGCAAAAATCGTTCTCTCTTTTTTTTGTCTCTTTCTTGCGGGGTTTTTTAGGGTGTTTGTGACAATGTGCAATACAAATAATTTTAAGCAGTTAAATATTTAATTTCTGTCTATTCATTGAAGCATGGTCATACTAGTGGAAAGAGATGCAATCCCCTATAGTGGCTGTACTCTTCGGAACGCTTTTTGTGACGTGCGCGTTCCAGTTTGTATTTAAATTCCTTAGTATATTATGAATAATATTAATAAACTTTAATTTGCTTTTGTCGATGATAGGAGTTTGAGACATGTATCTTTATGTGGTTATCACAGCATTGACTTCAGCTGAAAATGTTTACAGTTTTCCTTTTCATACTTAGTGGTTGGCATCCCGGCAAGCGGTGAAGATAAGTGTAGATACACTAATTTTAATTGTATTTAGTTTTATTACTGTTTTTTATTTTTATTAACTACGGCTTGTGATTTAGAAAATAAATGGTAAATTAATATAATCAATAAATAATTTTAAAAAAATTGTCTTGTAAATTTTTTTTGTTTATTATTCTTCTTGTTTGTAAATATTTTTTTTAAAATGCATAAAACTAACACTTTTTTATTTTATCTTCCATTAACTTATACTGTTGCATGTTGTGTAGTATTGTGCTTCTCATTTATAACCGTATTAGATTAGATTTCATTTTTTCATTTCGGACATTGTTATTAACATATTTAAATTCAGCACTTGGCACTTTAAATTCATATATCCATACAAATAAATAAAATTACTAAGTATATACGATACATATACCAAAACAACATTTTTTACTATTTTTGTCTGTCTGTCTGTTTGTTCCGGCTAATCTAAAATGGCTCGATTTTGACGGAACTTTCACTGGCAGATAGCTGATGTAACAAAGAGTTAATTAAACTATTTAAAATCTCGCTGCGCGGAGCGGAGCAACACGCGAACGAAGTCGAGCGGGTCGGCTAGTAAATAATAAAATGAAATCAGCGAAATAACTCGTGACGTATCCTTGGATACGGTGAGTTGACTCACAAAGACGATATTGTGTATGTAGTTTCTACAGTTTTCTTCTCCCACGCGCGACTTGTCGATGAAATCTTCCAGGGTCTCCTTTAAAAAAATATACGCATTTTTAATGTTACTTTCATAGATAATGAATTATAGAAATTCTTTTGTATATTTAAAGCTATTTTTAAACACCTAAATAATTTACTCTAAATTAGCTGTAGTAGTTCGAATTCTTGGCGCTCTAAATCAAAACAATCCACTTCATGCTTACAAATAAATTTTATTTTAGTACATTTTTGTCTTGTATGAAAAATAGTAACTTTTAAAAATTATTGATTATGACGTCTACTGATAAAATTCACCATATAACATAGTAAAATAATAAAGTAGAGAAATAATTGTATTACAAAAATATGGCTACGTTTTTCGTTTTCCCTAAACAAGAAAGTTTAAGTTTAGTTGTAATTTGTAAAGCAGTTTATGAAGTTAGTTGTGATATAAGTTAATAAAATATCAAAGAACAGTCCTCCATAACAATAATGTGTATGTGATGCAAATATAACTAACAGCTGTTTGGAGTCTAGCCAAGTACACATATAACACCCGATTGTAAACACAACTACAACACTCAAAGCATTGTTTATGACTTATTAGTGACAATTTTATTCAATTGAAAAATTATGTATTAATAGTAGTTTTCATCCAAATTACATTTAACTAGCTGCGCACCGCGATAAAAATCCATTCAGTAGTCTTTGCGGGAAAAAGTGACAAACATACATTCTTACAAACTCTCGCGTTTATAATATTAGTAGCATTTGTATTTGTTGTATTTAAAGTTCGTAAAATTTTGGGGTTGCTATAATTTCCCTCAACGGGATTAAATGCGTATTACATTTTATGTAAAAGGATAATTAAATTTTGCATTGCTATTCGATGATTATAGAGACCAAATAAAACTATTTCCTTTATCAAATCCTTTATTGTTTATGACTGAAAGACAGACAAGGCTAGACTTATTCTGTTGTGCTATGTTGTTTTTATATTTAGATGATTGAAGCTGATAAACTGTCATTAGATTGATTATGATTGCAATACCAATAGGAAGCTATTAATAGTTGTTATTGTTTACAATAAGTTATTTTTGTGATTATAAATATTATATCTTTTTAAGATAATGTCTTAATAGTTTCAAAATAGATATTCATCCACACTTATCTTGTCGGGCTAACAAGCTTGTAATTATAGTAAATGTGTGAAAAATTACTTAGTAAGTTTGAGATTTCAGGACATATTGACATCTTAGGAAGATATAGTATTTAAAATTAAAACGTTGATTTATACAAAATTTAATAAGTAACTTCATCACTAGGTATGCAAATCTAATAATTAAAATTCCACACATTGTGTTAACTTTTCTTCAATAAGTAAAATGTTGCGGTTTATTTATTCTACAAGACAATATGCATTTGTATAGTAACAAATGAATTAAATTTATATGAGTAATTAAGCTGGTTTTCTTTATCCTTTCTAAACTTATTTTTAGAATAATAAATTACCCCTGAAAATACTGTTTTTAAGCCGTTGTGAGGAATATGGTAACTAAAACTGTGACAAGAAAAATTAATATAAGAAATTAATATATTAAATTATCTTGTGTTAGGCAGGTAGTACTCCTGCCTCAGACCGCGTACACACTTAAAATATATCTATGGAGTTTGTAAACTATATATTGCATATGTACAGTTACAGTACAGTACATACATATATTTGTTATTTAATTAAATATTTTTCGCTCCTCAGAAATAGATAAAAATAATTTGCAATTATAAATTACTTATTAGAAACTTTTTAGAAGTAACGGCACAAAGATTTTGTCGTCTCTAATCAATGAATATTGATTGCCACTGATGAAATTATTATAGTGATCTGAATGTTGCAATTTTAACAAAATAATCAAACAT
The DNA here is from genome assembly GCA_905147385.1 of Limenitis camilla. Classification (NCBI taxonomy): domain Eukaryota; kingdom Metazoa; phylum Arthropoda; class Insecta; order Lepidoptera; family Nymphalidae; genus Limenitis; species Limenitis camilla. Next base: position 10,729,131 of record LR990230.1, on the reverse strand, counting down.
TTAGAAAAATAAATATAAGAAATATTTTAATAGATACATGCAGAAATAATAATTAACAAATAAGCAGTGTGGTTCAGATTCCGAAGTGATTTTCGTTTAAAAGTGTTTAATATTATTGTAAAATATTAGTAGAATTTTCAACAAAATGTATGTAAATAATAGTATCTTTAAATTATCTATAGCAACACTAGACGCATTGCTGTCACTTTGACACCTCATAATTATTATTACAACAGATTGTCTAATGGCCAAGCCTATCTTTTTCACTTGAGATATTGTTTCAATTTATTTTATTTTTATATATAACTGATTACAGGAGTTTTTACAATCATGGTTGTCAAAGTGTACATAAGTGGTATTTCAGGGAACAAAGAAGTAAGTTTAATATTAGAAAATTCCTCGAGCTACCGGACTCTTTTCTAGACTTTTTTCAGTGCTGATTCATAGTTATGCTTGTTTTTAAATCTTACCTGTTCATTTAAGGTAAAAAAGAGACAACAACGAGTATTGATGATATTAGATTCGAAAAATATCAAATACGAAACAATCGACATAACGGAACCTGGGAAAGAGGATGATAAAGATTTCATGCAAAACAATTCAAAATCGAACGGTGGCACTGTGAGCGATCCCAACCCTCGCACTCCTCTACCTCCCCAGGTGTTTAACGACGACGAATACTGTGGGGTAAGTAATTCTTATTATTTCATATAGACAATAACATTTATGTTGATGGTTTTATGGTGAATCAAATAATACTATCTCAAATGAGTCAATTTTGTGACTAATGGTTTTTGTTTTTAAGCTTTTAGAATTGTTTGTTTGAATTGATATATAATTCTATATTCATGTGTTCGGTTTTTTCAGGATTATGATCAGTTTGACCTAGCTAATGAAGTAGATACCTTGGAACAATTTTTGAAAGTGGAAGTCCCAACTGAAGAATCTTTAGCTGATAACAAGGTATATTAATTTAACTATTCCATATATTCTTGAGTTGTAATTAATACATTTTTTGTTGTAATTTGAAATTTGTAGTGGTCATTATTTTGGCTACAATAAAAAAGTGCATCATCATGACCCTTCAATGGCCCACTGCTGAGCCGGGTCTCCTCCTCAGAAGGAGGAGGGTATTAGGCCATAGTCCACCACGCTGGCCCAGTGCGGGTTGGCAGACTTCACACACCTTTGAGAACTTTTAGGGAACTCTCAGGAGTGCAGGTTTCCTCACGATGTTTGCCTTTACCGTTAAAGCAAGTGATATTTAATTGCTTAAAACACACATAACTCAGAGTCAGAGGTGTGTGCCCAAGATCGAACCTCGGACCTCCTGAGTAAGACTTGAAGTCTCAACCACTGGGCCATCACTGCTTTTTAAAAAGTGCAATATGATAAAAAAACTAAAGATAAATGTATGTAATTTTTAGGTTAATGTTGTAAATGGAGTACTTCAAACAGAAGATGAAGAGAAGGAATCAAAGGAGAAATCACCAGAAAAGTCAACAGAATCAACAGAAAATTCTGAAGTTAAAGAAACTCCCACTGATAATGGTGAGACGGAGTCAGCTGCAGTAAGAGTATCTGCAGAAAAAGAAATGTCAGTTGAGAAAGAAGCATCACCTGCAAGTCCTACTCCTGTTGAGACAGAAGACACACCAGGTGAAGCAGAAGACACGAAGGAGTCTGAAGTTGAATTTAAAGAAACTGTAGAAGAAAGTGCATCATCTGAGAAAGAGGCAGTAGAGAATGGTGCAGTGAGCTCTCGTGAACAATCTGAAGAAAAAGAAGAAACAAATGAACCAAAAAATTTGTCAGAAGCCCTCATCCAGAGTGAACAAATGGCATCTACCGAGTAGTGGCCTGCCTCTTCATACTATCAGCTCAAATCATTTTCTTAGCACTAAGCACTATCGTCATTCAGTTATTTATATTGCATCAATCATATTTCTGGCATATTTTTAAGTCTTTGTACATAAAGCTAGCTCTACACAATTATTAGGCAATTACAGACAATTACACGCAACCACAATTGTGTTGAAGGCATACTTGCCAGTACTCGCCAATCATTGTCTGTGATCGCCAGCAACCCATGAATTGTCTGTTTTTCTGGCACACATCAAAAGGAATCACCGGTTGACATGTTGAGGTGCCCACACTATAGCCGATTATTCATTCGCCGTAGGACAGGAAAAGCTTACGGCTGACGATAATGTAGATGGTTGCACTATGATCTTTCCGATAGATGGTCGAAGATTATTATCGCCGATTGTGTAGAGCTAGCATAAAGCAAATCCAGTGAACTTCCATAGTGACATAATTTACATTGTCATATGAATTTGTTCATTTTTTATATTGTGAGTATTATAATCTAAGAAAGTAGGTTAAAATAGAGAACAAGATTTAGCTTTACAAACAGCATAGTGGATTTCCTGTACAAAAAAAGTAAAGTTTTATTAATGCAGAGACCTGTCTTAATTAGTATGTCATGAAATCTCAAACATTCAACAAAATATTTAAAAACAAATTTGGTCTAGAAACATTTCTCACCATATGTCATTTAATGAATTGTAAAAATGGAAGTTCACAATTGTTATTTGTTGCTATCAAGTGGCCTATATAAAACTTTATAAGAGATTAATTAAATTATCATTCTCTAACTTAAGAGTTTATTAACAAAATTATGTCTGTTTAAGTCATTAATTAGTTTAAAGTATTAACGTTAATTTTATTTCATAAAATATAAAATCTTCATATACTTGAATGAAATATATTTATTTAATTAGAGTGCTCATTTGCTTAGAAACTCAATGTAATAATTACATGACATTATTATTAAGAAATGTAAGACTTTTTAGTCTAAGGTGCTGATTTTATATTTCTTTTTATATTTTTATGAGCATTCAATGAAATTACTCCTGTTTTAAGTTTTTATTATTCTTATACATGGTTATATATAATCATCACATTAATGGATTTTAAAGACAATTTTTACTAATTTTTTTTTCACGTCAATTATATGTATGCTACACTATTAATAGCTTTTATTTAAAAAAAACGACATAAAATTATGTAAATATCAATACTGTGTTTTATATTTACCTCATTGTTTATTCCTATCATAGGTCATTTCAAATGAGGATATTTGATGAAGTATTAATTTATTCGAGTTGTATAAATGAGTTCAATGACAACTATTAGAAATAACATTAAATTGCATTTTTTTAATTTAAATATTTATTGAGTTTTTGGAGATAAAATGTATCAAATATGGTTTGAGTATTGTATAATACATTTGAATTTATTTAGGCGGAAATTAATAATCAAAAAAATTAAAATTAACCAAAATCTTTGGATCTGTTTCCACACTTAAACTCAAATTCGGTCCATTGTGCGTGCATGGATATGACTATACTAGCTAGCCCCCTCGTTCCAGAAGCGCATCCGGTTTATTCCTTAACTATTTGCTGTCAAGTTTAAACAAATTTTAATAGATCCTAAATTATAATTCAAATTTAAAAAATGTTAATTGATAGATAACAAATGATATACGAGGGTCAAACTGAAAGCTTAAAAAATCAAAAACTGATTAAACCAGCTAGTTATTAGTTATCCTTTTCAAAATAGAGTCCATATATATATATAGCATCCGATGGAACCTCTGAGAAAAGCACTTTGCCCAGTCGTCCTTAGGGGTCACTTCGACGGCTTTTTGAAATACAGCCACAGCTTCGTCGGCATTCATGAAACGTTTTCCTCTTTCAAGTTTAGTGTACCACTCTGCAAAAACTGTTTGGATCCTCTTAAATAATTGTCGCGAAATGACCTGTCCTTCCGAAGAACGAGGCCTTCTCTTTTCCTACGCTGCGATCTCTATTCACTTTAGATGGCAACTCCTCGGAAGGAAACACCCACTGAGCACACTTAAACTCAAAATATTTTATTCAAATAGACTTTTTACAAAGTACATTTGACACATCAAAATTGTTCAGTCAGTCAGTTTGTGTGAAGCTACCACCAGTTTGGAAATCAGTTTCCTGATGAGAAGAACTGGCAAGAAACTCGACAGTTGCTCTTTTCAAAATGCCATCTCTCGTCGTCTGTCTGTTTTACAAAGGTAAAACAATCATTCAGCTGAGCATCAACGTCATTTTGAATCCAAGCTTTGTCATCATTCAAGAAATCTTATACGGTGTAGTAAGCTTTATTTACTAAAAATATTTTTATTTGAGTTTTAAATCACTGAAGTGGCAAATCTAATATAGGCTGTGGAATCTTAATATAGATGCGAACACCAAGCCCCATGAAACAATTACTCACTTTGTGGAGACGATAGTATGGCGTTATAAGTTTATTTTTATTTCTAGTATTTATACTGTGTGTCACTATGTTTGGAAAATAACGTAATGTTTTGCCTAATGTATAAAATGTTACAATAAATGTATTGGGACGGCAACGTAAGAATATCTATTTCATTAAAAACATCTCGAAGGGAATCTCTAGCTCTTAGATTGTATAAATGGCGCAAACTGCTCCTTTTAGAAGGAAAAAATGGATTCTATGTCCGAGGCCATTGAAGAACCTGCGACAATGCACTGTTTACATCGTCGTAACTGTGTTGGTTTCTCTTAACTTTATTTATAAGAGAAGTGTCATCAACATAAAGTACAATGTCGCATAAATTCCTCACGTAGTATGGAAGATCATTAATATATAAAACCCAAATTATTACTTTTTAACAATGCAATAGCATCGATGGGAGAAGATTTAACCGGAATTTCTGTAAAATTTTTTCAAAAGCGTTTGCAACTTCTTTTGTAGAATTTATTATTAATATTTACAAATTGTCCAGTAATACTAGTTATAGCATCCCATGTAGCTCCTGTTTTATATAAATTAAAACAGTTGTTAACACTGGCAAGAGATAGGGCTTCATCGTACCCTGCGTTCCAAACGCTCATGTAGTCGTTCCACTTGACGATCGCGGCGAAAACGTCATTAATGACGTCATGACTTGTGCTCATTTGAAGCTCACGACGACCCATGTCAAATCGTGGGTCGTTGTGAGCGTTGCAAAATTAGTGATCTGTGGTTGCAAAATTTGGCGGCATTCTTAACAACAAAAATGGCGACGATGTAAATGACTTTATTTGATACGGATAGAGATTTATTAGTGGACGTAAATGTTTCTGCAGCGCATATTTATATAAAATTAATTTTAGTTTCAATTAAATTACAAATATAAAAAAATCGATCAATAAAACATATGAATATAAATTAATTTAACCAATAATTATAAACTTAACACCTTGAAACTATTGCTTTATAACTCGCCATTTGAATTATTTACGTTAACGCCCAAAACGCTCAATAACACGTTCCACTTGGGTTAACGATCGTAACGCTCGCGGACAAGTGGAACGGGAAAAACCGCGGTCGTGAGCGTGGGCGTTGAGATAGCTTAGTGGAACGCAGGTGTAGTCAATCATAACTTTCTTGTTGACTTAAATGACATCGAAAGTCATAAAAAATCATTGCACGAAAATTTTCTCACGTTAAATTCATGCTGACGTGACACAAACAATTTGCCGCCAAATCGTAAAACAAATAAATGAAAAACATACTCAATAATATTAGCACAGAGTTCCATTTTCAAATTTATTTATTTTTATTATATTGTTTACAAGTGGCCAGTACTAAGAACTTTCAGTTTGACCTTCGTAAATTTATCATTAATATGTAGTTATGCACAGCTGCAGCCATCATTGAGTTTTTGAACAACACATGTTTTTGATACTAGTTTTTTTTTAATGTTTATTCTAAAATCTATTCATATCTACTACATCTCTACATTCGTCCTTTCCTAACAGAATAACCGGCTCAGTGGACTGAGTCATCAACATAACAAAAAGATATCTTACGTCTACTGATATCGGTCTCGCATATTGGTAATTTGACGAAGAATCAAATTTACAGGAAAAATTATAAACTATACTTCTAGTTTCAAAATTATTTTATCATCAGGAAAATAAAAGACGGTGCAAGATAATTAAAGCATATCGTTATATTCTCATGATTATCTTGAGCAAATAAATCTTTGTAATTTCCTACACATTAAACTTAAGTTAATAAATATGGAACAACATTATATAAAATCTAAAATGGAAATGTAAATCAGGTATCTAAACCCCGGGTGAGAGGCAGCTAATACATCGTGAATGCTATTAATGGATAGCTCATATATTTTTTTTCATGACTGGTGAAGGTGGATTGCTAAATTCTCTAAAAAGCGCATCACTAGCGAGATTCCTCCGACGCAACTCAGCGTCGGGCAAGTCCTCCAGCAGGCCTGCCTGAACGTTCTTATCGAGAGTGACGAGCCGCTGGCGCGAGATCTTGTACTCCTCTATGAGGCTCAAATTGCGTTTGATGCCGTCTACTAGCCTCACGACGGAGTACTCGCCCATAGCCGCCCCTTCCTGCAACTTGCTCCCTGCTATCTTAGCCATGGACGACTTTTTCACGTCCACGACGAGCTGGATAAGCCAGTTCTTCAAGTTGGTTACTATCTCCAAGGGCCCTTCGTATTCATTGGGTACTATGCCGTCGACCTCCGATTCGAAGAAAGATAAAAGCGGGAACCATATTCTCGTTCTGCAAAACATTTATATCTTTTATAATTAAACTATTATTAATAAAATAATGTAAAATCTTGTTTTACTTAAAACATTGGAATGATAGTGTGCCCTAGACTTTTAAAACTAGTCAAGGTAGTTAGTCGAAGTGCACTCTCTATTTAGAACTTTGAAATAAAATTCTATTACCAGCGATGCCAGTAGTACTTAATCTTAATTTAATGGACAAATAGATAAGAAAATTGTCTGTTCACTTAATGTGGAAATATTCAGTGACTGGTCATGACTTATCATATTTACATGATATATTAATTAATATGAATTTTATTACTTATTATATAATGTTTATAAATATATCTAATAAAAATAAAATGTGTAATATTAGATAATAAAAATCGTCTAGTTACCATATAAAATATAATAAACTTTGTAGATTTATGTTAATCATAATATAATTCACATTTAATTTAGTGTGTGCAATAAACGTTAATCATTGGTTTTTGTCTAAATGTTAAAGAGTAAATATATTAAAATATACTTTGATTTGCATGACATTCAGTTATTAAAAAATAAGACAGCAAAAACAAATGATCATGATTCACATTAAATTTTATTACATGATTTTTATGACAGTGATGTTTAAGGATTTATTATTTATAACACAAATAAAAATTACAGGTAACAATGGTTAAATATTCTCTAATTATACTATATACCAGCTAACCCGGCAGACGTTGTTTAGCCATATAAATTTGGGATGGGCCACCCTTATCATTTAGGGGGATGAAAAATACATAGTAGCCGATTCTCAGACCTACTGGATATGCATATAAAATTTCATAAAAATTGATCGAGCCGTTTCGGAGGAGTATGGTAACTAACATTGTGACACGAGAATTTTATATACAAGATTATACTATAATAATTTCATTTAAAAAAAGTAAATGAAATGTGTATGTGGGTAACAAACACGTCTGGGTTTTGGTAAATATTGAGTGATTATGTTCTTATTACCCCAGTCTAAGACATTTTCAATTACCATGGCCTTTCTATGCTCATTAATTGCAACAATGCTATCTTCTGCATAACCAAAATTACATTAAGGCAGAAAAAAGGTCATTGATGTACAGCCAAAGTGTTTTAGAGAGAACATATCCCCGAGGAACGCCGGAGTTAATATTATTCAGTTACAGAAACCTGCAGGTGTTTCGTAATTTCCATTGGGTTAGAACCAGTCAGCCCTAATTGTACCAAGAAAGACCGCTAGAGCTTAGCCATGTCTCTCGATGGCTTCACCCCAAATATGAGTGACAAAAAAAAACCTGTTCATCTATTTTTTCGAACCCCTCACCGGATCAGCAGTGGTATGGGAATGAACAAAATTCAAAATAATAGCAATGGAACAAAAACAAGAATAAGCTAATTCCTGTTAGGACATTTGATCCCGCGGCACCAGACACCTTGCTCAAACTAATTTGATGGAAATTAAAAATGGGATGTCGAGAGATACGGAAAGCTGGGTAATAAGGACTTTACTATATTGTTTAGTATATATTTTTAATGATACAATGTCGAGTGGAGGTTACAGGACTGTAGAGAGGAATATAAATAATTTTAAATTAGTTACATCTATCTTTTGCAACTTTCATTCATATTTATGATCAAAAGTCCTGCTTTTTTATTACTTTTTAATAAATTTAATTTACCGATTTAAGTTAATATAAAAAGAAGACAAAAAAATATGCGCGATACTTTAACGAAGCATGGGTGCAACGAAGTTCCAATACAGACTAGTTACTTTTTCGTACTCTTACACACTCGTAGATGTATGAGGTATACTGTGTCCAAAAAAGATTAGTAAAATAACTCCCAGTCAGGTCTTAGAATGATTTTAAGCCAGTTTAATAAAATCCGAATTTACTTGTTTTGTAGATAAGGGACAAACGAGCATACGACCCATCTGATGATAAGTGACTACCGTCGCCCATGGATGTCGGCAATAAAAGAGAGTATTTCTAGTTCTGCCAAAGCGTTGAGAAGAATGATGCGGTTTCAGTGGACCAGTTACAGGAGAGGAAGGGGGTAATTCTGGCCCACAAACGGAACGCGTCATAGACACACTTTCAATTCTAATGGTACTATAGCTAGATAAAATACCCGAAAACACCCGGTTTTTTATCCAGCTAAAATCGGGATTGTAATTGTGTCGGTTAACCGGTTATTTCGGTTTGCATTCCCTAGTAGATATCAGTGCAACAATATTTGCAAAGATAAGGATACGAAATAGCAGTAGAATTTTATTGCTTCTAAATATTTATATTATATAGTCCGCTTATCTTATATTATGACTCAAAATTGATTTAAAATCAAGACTTTATAATGCACATTGTCAAGGTTGTTAAAATGTATTTTTAATATTCTGTCCATTAGCCTCGTGTGTGATACTTTAATTTATATATTTTAAAATTAAGTATTCAATTATGCAACACTACATAAAAACTAAAGTGTATCTCGTCTCCGTATGTTATAATCAAATTCTAATTGAATCAATTTATGTTCAAGGATGATATAATGTTTAAATTATTAGTTCGAAAACTCGGATCTATTTGCTCGCCAACTGGCCTCAATACAATAATTCCTTTAAACTAAATATTCCCAAATAATTTGTGCACACTACATGTAGCAATATTTAGATAAATTAATTATAATATTATTATTGCCCCCTAGTTGCAACGTACAAGCGACCTTTCATGGGGGCCCATTGATGAGTTGGTGAGTCTACCCATTTTTCAATGTATAAAAACATTGTCGGTTAGACGCCATAGGTCATCCATACCACAAGTTACTGAGTCCACTATCACCCCAATCCATAGCCCAACATTATTAGTTTCCATATATTGCCATAGTCCTACACAAGCCCGGGATTGTCCTTGGGTGCATTCTCATAGTGCATACAGAGATATTAGCCGGTTTGTGTCACATCTCATATTAATTAAATTGTCTGAAGGGCCTCTACGAGTTGGCTACGGCTCCGTCTTCCAAAGGTCCGTGTCACTGTTGACCCGTGATTGGAAAAGACATATTACTATTATTATGGCAATATAATAACAAATTTGTAAATTATATTGGCTATAATGGTAATAAGATGCGGGTTTTTAATGGATACACCACGTCAGGTGTGATGTTTTTTTCCCTTTGGAGAGATTTTGTGATATTTGGTGGGAATCGCGTGATATTTAAGCCACAGTTTTAATCTACTAGATTTTATTGCATTAAGCATATGTTAAATGCAATTAATAATGCTGCTGCTTAATGCAAAAAATTTATAAAATTTATCACTGACTTCCGTAACTAATCTTTGTAATAATTCTTTAACAGTTGACGTAAGTTTTAAGTGTAAATGAGATATTACGAGATGTTTTTTCCCAATGTTAAGATATGTAATTATTGGACGTTCTCATTATATTCTGGTACTCTCCCGCTTCACCTTCAGACTGTATGAATCAATTACAAATATCCAAATATTTGTGCATTCATGGACGCGCCGTCCATATGTGCGAAGACGTCGTGGCGCCGTGAAGTCTTGAGGGAGTCCCCAGAACGAAAATATAATATGATTGGAATTAAAAAATAGATAGGGTGATAAAGTAGACAGGGGCGCAATACAAAAACCACGGAGGGAGGATAGGAGTGGAGGGGGCCAATCAGATGATTGTAGGCGACCCAAGACAGAATTCATTTTTTTTGGTCTTCAAGTGTAGGCGCAGGCGTATGTTTGGAACGTGGCTGTGTGTGTTTAGCAGGTTTTGCACTTAATAGGCTTAAGTGTAGTCATTGGACTTTGTGCGTGTGACAACATACAAACTTTGACATTTATAATATTAGTAAGGTACGTAAAGGGATGAAAAGTTAAGTCATTTCCACATAGCGCGTCTCACCTAGAAGAATCATTCTGCATGAGGGCCTGGTTGTTCGAGAGCGTGTGGTAATAGAGGAAGAGACGCGACGTGATGTAGAACGCGATGAACACGTCTATGGAGTAGTGCTCGTGCGCCGCCAGGATGAAGAATATGCCGAACATGTTCATCACCCACGTCAGTATGTGCAGCAGATACAGGCTCCGGGAAGTGTCTGAAATATTATATTTTATGATATAGATCAATTTCAACTAGTATTATTTTTGCTTAAACAATTAATTTGTTTAATTCTACCTATCTACAATTCTACAGCCACACACATGTTATTAAATTTAACATAAAAGTTTATTATATTAATTTGTGTCATAAATAAATCTCATAGTAGAGCAATTTAAATATGACGGTTGCGAGATGTTTTTATTAAGTTTTTGTCTACTACTACTAAGAAACTCTTTCAGTACTTTGATTAAATCTTAAAAACTTTTGTTTTAAAGATTTAATCTTTCTTTTCCATATCCTATCTTTTCCATATATATAGATAGATAGATTAAACAATCAGATTACATCATTAAAATTTTGCTATTTGGCATATCAATAAAATCAAAACGTTTTGTTAATCTTTACTAAAATATGCATTTAATCTAATCCGTAAGTCTAAAAAGCGTAAAATATTGAGCATAGTAACACAGAATCAGTATCTATATCTGTTTCTATCTAAATTACATTTCTTTTGAAGATGAAGGTGATACAGACACGGCGCGGCAATCTACTTTTTGGAATAACTAGCTTGACTTGCTGATTTTTGTAATCTATTTATTTATCAGTTATCTTAATTACTGAGAACAAGAAAATGATTTTTGTACTTTAGAAATGTTGGTGAATCTGCAAAACAGATTATATTTTCATCACATTTCATAACCTTTGAAAGGTTTAATGAAAGAAAATACATTATTGCACACAAAATACAGAATCTATAAACAAATTAAAATATAAAATATGATACAAAGATGCGCAAGGGCGCCATTATCACTAATAGCGATCTCTTACAGGCAACCATTCTGTAGGAAATTAGTTAAATATTTTATAACCTATTTAAAATAACATATACATTTAATACATATAATTATTATTCAAACATACGTTTTACCATACTAACACATAATACATCAAAATAATATAAATTAGAGCTTTATATAATGAGCCTTAAGACGACATTTAAATATATAATTAGTTTGAGACTGTCTGATATAACGTGGCAATGCAATCCATAGTCCCACAACCTTAACCGTATATGATTCGTTGTAGCAATGAGTGTGACTGTGACGTAATTTTTAGGTATGAGTTTTGAGAGGTTCTTCCATCTCTTCAACCTACCAACAGCACAAAAAGTCTTACGACTTAGTTCAGCTACATGGGACGACCAAGACAGAGTGCTATCCATCCTGATGTCTAGATTGTTCACAGACTCGCTATATTCTAGCTTACAGTTTTCTAAAGTTATATCAGGTAAGAGGGATAAATTTATTTTAGCTAGCTGTTTGGAACTTCCGAAAACGCAGACTTGATGCTAAGATTTAATGACCGACCGTAGGACTTGCTTCAGGTACTAATAGTAATAGGTTGGGGAAAAAGTCTTTTCGCATTATAGTATGTATGAACTTGTAATAAAATCTCTTTGGCTATACTATTTGTATCTGGCTGGTTTTGATATCATTAAAAGTTTAAATTTTAAAGAAGATAATTCCAAATTCAAATTAGGAAAATGTGTGATTTTTATTTGTTTTTCGTACTGTGAAGATGAGTGAATCTAATGAAGAAATTCGATACATTTTAAAATTTTACTATAAAAAAAGGTAAAAATGTAACGCAAGCTGCGAAAAAAATTTGCGATGTTTATGGACTTAGTGTAGTGTCTGTGAGAGTAGCACAAATTTGGTTTGGGAATTGACCACAAAATAGTTTGAGCGACCGAAATTAATCAACAGAATGGGGGTGGTTTTTCATCATGATAACGCTAGACCTCACACATCTTTAGCCACTTAGCAAAAATTAAGAGAGTTTGGCTGGGAGGTGTTAATGCATCCGCCGTATAGGCCTGACCTTGCACCTTCAGATTTCCACCTGTTTCGGTCTAACCTCAGGTTAACGAGAGGACTGACAAAACTACTTGTCGCGGTTTTTTGATCAGAAGCCCCAAAATTTCTGTAGCAATGGGATCATGTCCCTACCTACAAGATGAAATGTAATACTAAAAAATGTTTTGAATTTTCTTAAAAAATGCGAAGAAACTTTTTCCCCAACCTATTAAGTAGATTGGAATTAACAAGATTTATAGCCCGTGCAATGTCACTGACAGTCGTGGGAGTATAATTCTGCAAGTCATCCGCGTATAGGTGATACGATATAGAAAGGAGTTTAGTTACTGAGTTAATGAAAATGGAGAATAGCAAGGGCGATAATACACCACCCTGTGAAACTCCAGCACTGAGACGGCAGTGTGATGATGCTTTGTTATTAATGCGTATGCGTTGTTTTCGGTTAAATAAGTAGGTTCTAAACCATTCAGTAGTGTTTGATGATATATTAATGGCTTAAGTACGGCTATAAGAACATCAAAATCTACGGTAATAAACCATTTGAAAAGTCTAATAGTGGTAAAATTGTCAAGTGCTGTTTCGATACCAAATCTGATGTCAGCACAGACTTTGTTGAGTGCCGTAACAGTGCTATGCCCTGGGCGAAAACCTAATTGAAAAGGGGATAAAATATTATTCTTATTGAGATAAAGAGACAGCTGATGATTTTCAATACGCTCGAGAACCTTAGATAAAAAGGGGAGAATGGAAATTGGTCGATAATGTGCGCATTAATACTGCGGTTCCAGTGAACACCGGGTTCTTGCTCGGGGTCCACTGAAAAGTCAAAGTCAAATTTTTTTATTCAATATTGGAATTTACATTCTCTTTTTGAACGTCGGAATCTACCACCCTTTCGGAAACCTAACCCAGACCTGAGAAGAATGGGCACAAGAAACTCAGCGGGACTATTTCTTTTGGATACGTTACGTTTTTATCTTTGTTTTTTTTAAATGCCAATTTTTATAACAAATATATTTTATAAATTGAGAAAGCCTGGAGAGAACGCATCATTCCCAAGGCGTGACATCTTTCAAAAAAATCTTTAATGCTATAATAACCTTCGTCACACTAAAGTTTTTTAACTAACTTTTTAAATTTTCCTACAGAATAGTTCGTTTCCTATAATATAGTTCCTCCCTCGATCTTCGAAGCGGTAACGCAAAGCAAGAGATACTCTTTAGTTTTGCCGATGTCCATGGGCGACGGTGGCCACTTTCCATCAGGTGGACCGTCTGCTCGTTTGTCTCTTTATCTGTCGTATATATTTTTACTCTCATAATCCGGAATTGTCCAAAATTCGCTTCTTAAAAAATCCATATCGAAAAGTACGGGTTTGTACTCTCTATTTCCAGATATTTGTACACACAAACCACATCTGCTATTTTCACTATAATTTTTAGGTATGCGTTTAATCATACTTCCTGCACGTGAATAATATTAATGTTAAAAATATACCAATTTTATGATAATATGTGTTTCTTTGCTTTAATCGGTGATGCATGTTATGTATTTTTTAATATTTTCTTTGATTTCTCGGAAACGATTTAGCTGATTTACATATCTTAACAAAATATATTTTCATACTTATCTAATAATATGGCTTAACGTACATTGACTTCCTTTTACAAAACATTAATATTTCATACAGAATATATTTCATCTTATATATAAAAATGAATCCCTATTTCCCTTGGCCACGGCATCACGCGTAAACGGCTGGACCGATTTCGCTAATTCCTTTTTTTGTTGTGTTTGTTATCGTCAAGAGAAGGTTTTTATGGAAGAAAATAATTAAAAAGTTGCGCGGGTAATTAGAAAATTTAAGAAAACTTGTAGACTTAACTTGTAGAATTAACTTTTCTAATATAAGCTTTTGACAGCCAATTCGAATTCAATATTCATAGTTAAGACAAGACAACGTCTGTCGGGTCAGCTAGTACCGAATATAAAAGCGCTTTTTTATCCGAGAGATTTACATTACGAAATAAAATTTTATATAATATTTCTTACCAACCTAGTAGGTACTTTTCAGTAAAGATAGAAGGATAAATACTTCTTTACTCTGTGAAAAAGTAATTTGCAAGTCATTCGTCTCCATTCCGACTCCAACCGATGTGACTCATAATTTCATTGATATTTCCCCGCTACAAAGCAAAGGTTACTGCTACATTAATCACACAGGCAAAGGTAGCAATTTCCTTTACGTTTCAAACAAAGAATTTCTTCGTTACTTTAATGAATTTATTCATGTAAAGTTAAGTTGGCAGGTTATTGATAGATTGTTGTATCTTAAAATGTAGTTTGTACTTCTTTATCATTTCATTATGTTTAAAAAACCGTATTAGTGAACTTTGTTCGCACGCAATCATTTATTTGCTATATTATTATATTTCTGTTATGTAAGAACTCAGAATTACGTGTTAAAGTTATCAGCAGTAATACACAGAACCATCATAATACTAAATTATATTAAACTAGCTGACCCGGCTAACTTCGTACCTGAACTGTTGACAACCAATATATATGTCAATCATTTTTTATAACTGACATTACTCTACATTTTTAATGTGGATATATCTGATATATCTTGTCGATTCGAAAACTTAAATTAAATACGTTCTTCAATTTGCGGGGAGTGTTGACCGTATCGACGGGATGAACATTAAATATTTGATAGTTACGAAAACCCATCAACATTTTGTATAGGAAAATGTTTTATTTTTTTTTTTCGTCAATTTTCCCATATTTTTAATAGCTATTCTAGACGGAAACAAATACAACAAATCAAAAACCATGAAAATCGGTCCAGCCGTTCTCGAGTTCCCGAACACTTGTGTTTGAAATAAAAAAAATAATATAGAGAGATACTTAATTACTTTAATTTCTGGAATTAACCGTAATTAATAGTAACGATTACATAAGTCCAAAGTCATCACGATAATTTAGATATTTTGGTTGTGGGAATTAAATGTGCTCTAGTCATTATGATTATAAAGCCGTTTCCTCGTATAATTGACTAGCCGACCCGCGCGACTTCATCCGCATGATTCTCCTTCCTCGATAAATGGGCTATCGACACTAAAATAATATTTCAAATTTCAGTAGACGTGACGTCTACGTGTGACGAAGTCGTCTTTCTTATCACGTCCTTGGTATGATAACAACAACGTTACTCACGAAATAACGTATATTACAAAAAATATTTCAAGGTTCAATTAAAAGCGTCATTTTATATTCTCTTATAAATTACGAAATATATTAAAGAGTATTTTAACAAAGAAATATCCAGGAATTGGATGTAATCTTTGTAAACTTGCTTAAGAACTGTTTTAATAGGGTCATTTTCGCATGGATTTAGTTATCGTGGATATTCGCTAGATTTTCATTTTGTAAGTTTTTATGTTATTATTGGTATACTAGCCGACCCGCTCTCGCTTCGCTGAGGTGTATTCAAACTGTTCACTCACTCATTTATTCATTCATACTCTACCCGCAACTCTGCATCATAATATATTACTCATAGTTATGGCAGCGTTTGTAAGAAATGTTTTCGTTCCGCTTTTTCTCCGAAAGTTTCTTAATTTTTCGGGTTCATTACTCACAAATAATGTGACGTTCTATTGGTAAAAGAATTTTCAAAATCGCTCTAGTAGATTCAGAGACTACCCCCACCTTACAAACTTAACCTATTTATAATATTATATTAGTATAGTTGTATTTATTCTTAAGACGGACCCCAAGCGGATGGAATTTTTTTTAAAACATTTTGGGAAAGAAAAGACAATTAAACTTATAAGTATGCGGCGCGTCGTCGTTTATTATAGACATTTTTAATTTCGTAATATGTTTTGAATGGAATGTCCGATTTCAATAATTCAAAAGAAAAGTTATCAACAGGTATTGGAACAGTCTTGAATATGAAATATTATTTGGATAAGAATTAATACAAAGGTATGGAAAATATGGTCTGATTTTGATAGGCATTTCTTTCAACTTTTAAAAAGTTAAAAAAGTAGTTACAGTGATTTCTGTCGGCAAAAGTAGTAGATTTTAAGTTTATTCGTTACGTACGAAAATGCAAATCTTTCCTCTTTATAATATTAGTGTAGATGTACATGTATGTCCGATTTTGTTATAAAACAATAATCTGAATATAACGCGTAAAAAGGGCCATTGTCTCTGAAAATTCAACAAATTTCGTTAACTAAGATTATATCTTAAAGCGTGGTTTGTGATTAAAAAAAATGGATTTATATTTTTTATTTACATTGTAACGCAACAACATAATAGGGACCAAACACAATAGGGACGCTGTAAGCTATGAAGATTATAATTTCTGTACAGATTAAGGCAAAAAATAACAATATATAAATTCGTTTAATAATTAAATGGAAATAAATACTACCTTATGTTTGTTTAAATTACTCTTTAGTTCATAGACGTAAGCTCTAATAGTATGACGCAACTTTATGACAAAGTTATTGATAAACATATCAATAAATTGTTAGTAATTAGTATGGTAGGTATAAAAGATAGGCAACTGTAATAATAACGATGGCACAGTTTCAACTCAAACAAAACATCGAAAACGTCACAGCTCATTGCAATACGTAAATAGACCATTTTGTTTATGAACCTTATCCAGTTGCAAATAGGATACTTTGATATATCTAGTTCAAAAACACGATAAAACCAGACAAACGAATTGCCCTCCTCCTCCTCTCAGTTTCATCAGATTAATTCTAAGAATCTAAATTATAGTATTGTCATTCAAATTATGTTAAAATACTAAATTTCGATACAATTACATGTAGGTTAAAATTAACATCTAAGATTAATTACATTACTTAGTTTGTTACAAATGAAGATAATATAAGTGTTTTAAAATATATATATCTTTATCTACACTATTATATAAAAAGGAAAGTTTTGATCGTTTGTATATTTGTTTGTTGCGAACAGACTCGAAAACTACTGAATCGATTTTGAAAATTCTTTCATCCATAGAAGGCTACATGCAGCCTTTTCGGGTAACATAGGCTACGTGGTGTTACCATAAATATTCTAATTACAAAGATATGACCATTTAAAGGCCATAACGTGGCCATTTTGTAAGGTGAAGGTTTGCTCAAGAACTCCAGATCAGATTTTAAAAATTCTTTCACTAATAGAAAACTACACTATTTCTGAGTGACGTAGGTAATTATAAAGATGAAGAGTTTGCTTGTTTAATTAAACGCGTTAATCTAAGGAACTCCTGGTTATATAACATCACGCTACGACCCATAGGAGCGGAGCATCAATGAGTTCAAAATTGCACCCGAACTAAGTAAATATAATTTCCTCAACTGGTCATCTTGTTCGCAAGTTATGCAATCATAATGAGATACACATTTATCACTAATACATCACACATTATGTAAACATATGAAGATTTTTAAGCTTGTTTTTGTACAGTATAATTTATATAAACTAAGAAAACTGCACATTATTAATTTAGGATACTCGTAGTAAGTTCTCCATTATATTTAAAAGCTTACACGATTTCCTAAAAATAACGCTGGTGATTAATGTATACTAAACTAGACGACCCGTCCCGGCTTCGCCCAGGTGCAATTTAACACGTGTACATATATAGCCGTAACCGCTATGCCCCTTCATTTTAAATGTGTAATATCTTCGGCCATATTGATCTATATAAAATGCATAATGTATTTATGATATCTAATTGGATAAGGATTAATTCAATATTGTTTAAAATCGCTTCGTAAATAAGCCATTTTTTCTCGTAAAAAGTAAAGGTTAAAAAATGGTTATTGTGGGTTATCCCTAAGAGATTAAATTTTAAAATCCGTTGCTTAGTTTTAAAGATTTAAGCATATAGGGATGGAGAGATAGACAGACAGCGGGAAGCGACTTTACTTTATACTATATAGTAATCTATACTATTATATAAAGAGGAAAGATTTGATTGTTTCTATGTTTGTTTGTTGCGAATAGGCTCGAAAAGTACTAAACCGATTTTGAAAATTCTTTCACCGATAGTAAGCTACATCCTTTCCGGGTAACATAGGCTATGTGGTGTTGCCATAAATACTCTAATTAAAAAGATATAGTTATTTAAGTGCCATAAGGTGGCTATTTTGTAAATTAAAGAGTTTCACAGGAACTACAAATACGATTTCAAAATTTTTTTCACTGATAGAAAACTACAAAAATTCGTGAGTGATAAAAGTGATTTAGTGTTGCCATATACATTTTTTAATTAATAGCAAATGGCCATTTTGTTGTTACTAATTCTTTCACTGAGAGGTCTATAGTATTTCCGTCTCTCTTCCTCTTATAATACTATCATTGTCTCTCATCCTCTCTTTTTTTCTCTCTTTAATTTTTTTTTATCTGTTCAGAATAATTATCCTCTTTTCACTTTCTTTCTTTCGATTATCTCTCTATCTCTTTCTCTCTCTCCTTTACTTATTCAATTTTATTTTTGCTCTGTCCTCCCTCTTTTATCATCTGTCGCTTTTCTTTTATTTTAGTTTCTATTAATTTTCTTTTTATAACTTTTTCTTACTCTCTCTTTTTTCAAATAATAAAAAACTACACAATTGCACAGTGACAATTTAAGGACATCAATTATAATATTGCTTTAAATACCCGGAGCGAAGCGAGGGCAGCCCGCTAGTATATTATAAAGCTAAAGTTTGTTTGTTTGAATGCGCTAATGTTAGGAACTTCTGGTCCGATTTAAAAAATTCTTTCAGTGTTATGGCCCATTTATCGAGGAAGGCGAGGGCTATATATCATCACGCCATGACCAATAGGAGCGGAGCTACACGTGAACAAAGTCGCGCGGGTCGACTAGTCACTAATGAACATTATACAGAACATGGTAGCTTATACCTTATTTAAAATTGCAATATATATTTGCGATGGTTTTTATAAGCTTAGTAGACTTTAATAAGAGAGAAACAACACATCCTTGGACATTATAATTTTATGTAATGTATAATTTATAAAGCTTTATGGAATTCGTCTGCTATATTATTATTGATGCATTTGGCGATTTATTTAAATCTTAAAAACTAAATAATCAGAATTAAGCCTTGCGTTGTCGGATTATGAAAACTACACTTTTTCTTGTCAGTTTTTTTGTTTGTGCGATATTTACAAAAAAAATCAACATATTTCTTTTATTTCTAAAACAAATCTATATAATTTATTATTACGTTTCTTTCCACGGAAAGTACGCCAAGCCTTTATAACCTTCTTGCTCAGTCATCTTTATGCAAAACATTACGAGTTACGACGAATGATGAGCCATCACTGTTACAACGTGAAAGAAGCACAATCCGACAAACACAAATTCCACAGTAACTTAAGTTAGTACACAATAAAACAAGAAATATTTAACATAATAACACGTCGTAAAATTTTCAAAAGTACCAAAATTTTATTTTCTTTTAATATTAAAAAGTGATAATATCCACGGTTAACCAAACGATACGAACGTTAACCTTCGAATAAAAACTTAAAATTTATTTAAACGGAATTACCATTTACGGGCTTTTCCTGTTTTAAACATTTAGTTAAATAAAGATAAAAAAATTGAGTTTGAAGCAAAACTTAAATGGTTAACGATGTAACATAGATGAAATTTTCATGCACTTAATATGTTTTGTTATGTAACAAGTTATACTTATTGCACCAGCATTTACCCTATGCTATCACGTTTTTTTCCGTTACGTAAAACGTGGTTGCCTGGAGATCACTGAGTGATAGCCATTGCATATTTGTGTTAATTTAATATGTTTATGCACTTTCTTTTGTGCAATAAAGTATTTTAATTGATAGATTTTTAAATAGACAGATATCCATTTCATAATACATTTTATTTGCTAATTGTTAATTATGATGTTGGCAACACTAATTTAAGTAGCATTCTGTTAGTTATGATGTCAGCAACAATTTGAGTGACTTGATTTTAGAAGTTAGCACAAACTGAATATCATTTGGTTGTGCCAACGTAAAGATAAAAGCAAACCAAATAAATACGCTGCCATGAAGGAAATATTGATTATTACAGTAGTATTCTAGTTGTAATGCTGAAGCACTGAGTCTAAAGTATAAACCAAAGGAGGATATTCTAGTCAGTCCGTCATACTGTTAGTCTACGTTTGACTTTAACTCTCCTTTTAATTAACGTAATAAATGAGAAAGTATGTCTATTTGTTTGCACTTCTTTCACGCAACAATAGATCTGCGGAATTTTTGCATAGAGATTAATAGGATAGAATTATATACATTTTATCCACATACAGGTCGACTTATAGTGCCAGCGGAGTACATAAAAAAAATACTATTTTTTAAACAATTATTCTTTTAGGTGGAGAAAAGAATTGTTAGAATTAAAGAAATCACAACTCTTTTTTTGGATTATATTTCGTTGTTAGGAGTTAGGCAAGAAAAAGGTTATCGCAATTGCATTAGATGATCTTTATTGTACTTACTTTAACGCAATGGATTTATGTTAAACAGGATATTCTTACGTACAATGAAATTATACTCATACTTAGACTTACAAGACCCATATTGCTTGAAATACAAAATGTATGGACAACCTACATGTTATGTATAACTAAGAAATTGTATAGTTCCTAAATCTCTAGGTTTGGAGATTTCACCCATTTTAATAAGTTTGTTTAAGAACAAACTATGAAAAGAAAGATTTTAATTGGTTTTGTTTATTTAGGTCTTTCTGATAATACAAAATGATTTCTCGTACACTATACTGTAGCCCAATTTTTTTATCAACATAGATATTAAGTAAAGACAAAAAATGCTCATTAGTTCAAAACAAAAGCGTCGACCGTTTTTATCTTGATTTAAAACCGCACGTCTAATGACTCGTAATAAAAGAAGTTTAAAATATATAAATAAATATTTGGACTTACATTCAGTGATGAAAAAGTTAAGCAGCGTCAAAGCTACCGTGTGCCCGGAGAACATGTAGTCCCCACACGTGCGAACTCCTCGTACCGACATCCCCGCACCGCTCCATATATCATAGGCCTGACGCAGCCTGCGGCCCCACACAGTCAGGTCGTCGGCCGGTGGGTAGAACCGCGGTTCGCACTTCAAGTGCGACCCCGGTACCGACAGGGATGTTATTAACATTGTAAAACAACGCAATAAAAACACTGTTCCAGCTAGTGCAAAGAACCTCCTCAGAATTATGAACCTGGATGGAAAAATATTAATATTCCAAACGTTGAAAAACATTTCCAAATTTTAAAGATTTTTTTTTTCTATTTATATTTGAGGATAACAATGATCTCCCATAGCAAATTTTTTTAGAAGATCAAACTTTGATTAGTATATTTTTAATGTTTAAAGCATTTTTTCTGAAGCGGTAATTTCTTTTAAAATAGTTCCTTCCCAAGAATTTTATACTACATTTGTTATTATTATTATAAAACAAAGGTATGCACTAAATTATCAAATGTTGAAAAAGTGAAATTCCATGCATTTATAGAGTTAGTAAGTTACAGTACAAAGTTCAAGCAAGAAGCAAAACAATAACAGTGCTTCTTACTTTGAACACAAAGAACCACCTTTTGATTTCTACTACAAGGTAAACAAAGCAGAACAAAGGTGTATTGCAATCTAAAAATAAAAATATTTCATGATAAGAAACTCCATGAGTGTTTTGATTTGTAGCCAAGTTATTTTTGCTCATATTATGAATTACATTTTAGGTCTATTTCTGAATGCAAATATACAAAATCTAAAACACAGAGACTACTATATGGTTTTTAATATATTAATGAATCTATAATACGTAAAAATTATAGTTTTTATTGTACATTATTTATTTAATAGATGTTTTGAATTTACCTATGTTTGTGGAAAAATAACACGACCACCCATATGGCCATAAGGAATGAACCAGTAATTTCACACATGTCAAAAGCCCATGGAATATGTGGTACATTATCGAGGAAGAGATCAGGCAATGGAGGATATTTTTTCATATCTGGAACTTTATCGTGAACAATTACCATCACAACTGCTGTTACCCAAGTTACCAAAAAAACATAACCTGTGAACAAATTATTATAGATAAAAATATTTAATAAATTTAACCCTGTTGACTAACACTGATGGTTAAAAGGAAAGACTACGAAAATAGGTTATTATCATAACTGTCAATCTCATGTGTGTAGTAACAAAGGTGTGTGGATTAGTCCATGCTATTTGAAGATCTAGTTATGTTCTATTCAGCTTTGCATAAGATAAAAGGTAAACAAAGGAATCAATGCTGATTTTACCAAAAGGAATGTCATACTTTTACATAATACAATTTGATAGTAGAGAATGTAAAACTTTGTAATAATTTGATGTTTTATTTTAAGTAAAAATCAAATAATATAGATCGCAGTTATTATACAACACATATTATGACAAGTAATTGGGTAACAACATTTTAATTAATTATCAACATTTTCCTCTACCAAAATAAGCAAAGCATGTACATGTCTATGAATTTAGTGACAAAGAAAAAAATTATAAATCATAAAACAATTTGGTATGATTTACACAATGTAATAAAATTTACCTAGGGCTATTGCAGTTTTCCACACCTCAGGCTTTAGTTTGGAAGCTTTTACATCAGGAGTATAATTAGACATACATTCTGTATTTTGCGAATATAATTCACTTTCCAATTGATTGTGTAGATTATAGCTTAAATGTGATAAATTGGTACCAACAAAATTAATATTAGTTGCAGGATTGTTTAGTATTTGGTCTTCACATAAACCAAGTTCGCACATAGCATTTTTATTGTTTCTTTGCAGTTTTTTCACTAATAATATAAACCGTTTCCTTTCACCCAGTTTCAGCTGATCAAATGGATAATCGTAGAAATCCCGATCAACGAAAGAGAGGAGACACTGTCCGTCTATGTCTTGAGATTTGCAAATATCTTTTATTAAGCTGGATATTTTCTCTTTATGTAATAATTCTAAAACTTCTTTGTTGCTCCAATTAATGATATCTACATCCATTTTTCTAGTTTACGATGGCACGCACTCTATATATTAGCCTCTGTTTATGTAATTATTATCAAGAACATAGGTAAGTTATGACAAAAATTTTATCATTCTACTTTTCATGAATACATTGTTATTTGTTGATTATAATGTCACAAGTCACTTCTAATTTTTCCAGTCGTCGAAAGCGAATTAAAGTTATACTTAAACTGCGCGAAATTCACTACACTCCATAGCTTTTACTTATTGACAATGACAATAACAGTTGACAACTTGACAAATGAAAGGAATGTTGCCAGAATAAATTCAATCAACTTATCGTAAAACTGGCATATTTCTCTTTTTCACTATTTAAGCCAAAACAAATGAACATTATTCCTAAATAGGTACATTATTCTTATTATTTATTTCATGTCATTACAAGCAATAACCCGGCCAATACAGTAACCTTCCCAATATTTTTTTTAGCTATATTTTAATTCTGTTCGAAATGCCTCGTCAAAATATTTATTTTTTCAGATATCAATGGATAAAAAATTTAGTATAAATTAACTAAAACATTTAGTAAAAAAATACTAAATATGTTAGTCTTCATAAAATAAAATCAAATCTGTTGCTATTCGGGAAGATTATAATACGTAGGGAAGAATGTTACAGTAATATCTGTAAATTATTACTGTTCTACGTATTTATAGTGTCATAAGATTTACAAGTACACATTTATAAATACATGTCATTCACAGCTACTACGGCACGGATAATTATTGTAAATCTTAATGAGTTGCGATACATTTTAGATTAATGTTTCGTGGGTTGTAAAAGGGTAAGGAGCAACAATAATATTTTATTTAATCTTAAACTTAGACCTTATAATAAAATCAAAAGACTTATTATTTAATTCACGTATATTTTCATAATCATCATTATTAAAGTAAAAAAGCCTTACACGGGCCCAATGCTAGCGACTGTGCAAGGCTTGTGTCGCACGCAGGCGGCGCTTGTAGGAGGGCGCCTAAATGAGGCAATCAGAGGCGGCGTAACAGCGTTACTGTATTTAGAGTTATAAACTGAACTTAAAATTTAACGATAACAAATGGGGACAAAAACATCTAGCAACGGCGTGCTTGCCTTTATGGCTACAAATTGTTTTTAATATCATAATCAACATCAATATTTCTTAAACGTATTAAATCAGATTAATTCAACAGGTACATAAATTCTATTTGTAATTTGTAAGGTTTCATGGATTTATAAATGTAATTGTAAACAAATCAAATGCTCCAACTAGGATAGCTAGAAGGGTCTATACTAAGATAAATTGTATCAGAATCAACACAGAATTAAATGTTTAACAAATACAGTTTATAAAGACCTTAATTATTAATTTTAAAATTAATAATGATAAACTCCCGCCAAAAAAAGTTTTAATACGCTCAAACCAAATGGCATTATAATAAAAGTATAATATAAGTAAAAACATCTTAGAACAATAATATAATTATTATTAATAATAAATGGAAACGCGGCTGCGAAACGAAATGTCCTCCGAACATGATAATCAGAACAAAAAGTAAAACAAAAAACAATACCAGAACATGTAGTACAGATTCTTCATGTAAAACAACTTCAATATTTATACACGAATTTCATCTGTATCAGATACTTGACGTTTACTTGAGCGACGTCGTAAACAATAAATCTGGAGTGGGTAGATTAAGGAAATCACATATTACTGTAATGGAGTCATCATAATATTATGAAGTAAACATCACAAATGGAATTACAAGAAAACGAGTCAAATATAGTGTTTGAATTACAAGGTCACCGACGCGAATCGTTCAGTTAGACGGTGTAGAGCGTAGAATCAGCTCTATCCCCTAATCAGTAATTGCAATGAAGCTTCAAAGTATTACGTTGCGATTCATCATTAGTGCGTCCATGGATTGAACGAACTCTACCTTTCGATTGACTGTTTTAAAACAGATTTTAAAGTTTTTTTTAAGTCCCACCTCACAGGTACCATTACTTTACTTTAAAATATTTGCAAAGGATACTCATTATACAGCAACGATGTGTCCTTCGCGCAGGTGATGGGTGTGCCGAGCGGCACTTCGATGTCGCCTAGGCGACGCGACTGCGCAGGGTCCGGCTGTGTGCGCCCCACACCCCACACGGAGTGATTGCCGGCTGGAAGCTTAGTGACGTACTCAGAGCGATGGCATTCTTTCCTAAAAATTATACATATTTTCTATCGTGAACTTAATGTTTTTGATGTTTGATACAAGTCAAAAGATAGCATATGACATTGATTTGTATTTTATAAAGAAGTGTATTTTTTATTTTCTTAAACCTAGTAAAAAATTGAAACAATACATACATATCTCCAAGTGCAACATCGCTAAGCAGCAAAAAGCCTATATTGTTTCTCTTGTCGGTGCAGCAGTAGTTGGCAGATTTGGACACCATATCCGCGAAGTAGATACCCTTACCAAACATGTAACCCGTCACTGGCGCTTCCGGAGGAGCGATACGTAGACCTGATTAACGTTAACCATAAAAATTAACAAATGGGAAGCTGCATGTGACGTCGTTTTTAGCTTCTTGTTTCTAGTAGATAACTCAAATAAAAAGCTTGCATAGTAAAATCGTAGCAAGACCTTCTCTCTACCAATTTTCAATCCAAACATTTATTGAATAAACATTGTAGGGGGTAAGAAGGGAAACCACTAATTCTACTCATGTAAAAGACATTCAATTATTTTTTAAACTAAATTTGTTATTAAGTAAAGGAACCCACAAATGACTACAAAATTATTTACATGTATGTATGTAGATTATTTATATATTGGCATACCTTGCGAAAGTATTCCTGCAAAATTGGTAACTCTAGATCCGTGCCACAATAGTCTTCTATTATGGAGCTTTTTAAATGGCTTGAATCTCTTCTCTTCACCTTCGCGTACAACTTTAAATACCTGACAAAATATAATTACATCAAAAATAAATACGTCAATCAGGCAAGACATGTTGATAGGTAAAATAATAAAAAAATTAAATAAACAGACATGTCGATAAAAACTATAATGATTTAAGTAAATGTAGACTCTCTATAGGTGGCCTTTATAGGTGATGCCTAAAGACAACATTTTAGTCAAGTCTTTTTTGAAATAACAGTCTAAAGTAACGAGACTTCTACATACTTCTTGCACTTCCAAGGAATAACTAGAATGAGTGGCTGCGTGTGTATTCTTCACATATTCGACAATCATCTGGAAATCTTCCGAGGTCTTCTCTAGCAAAACGATTTCTGCCTTCAGTTTGCGATAGTGCGCCTCTATTGGGCTTATATCGTTTTCATTATCTAAAAATATGAAACATAAAATATATTTAATGTGCGGGAAGAGGGAGAAAACAAAATACAAATAATGCTATGTCAATTATCAAGAGAATTTATAACTGTTTATAAGTAAATGGAGCCAAATTAAATTACGACTAGAAATTCAAAGGATAGAAGAAAATATTTTGGTATCTGAACTAAGATAATAAATGTCAAAAAACAAACCTGTTTTAAGTAGGCTGTATGCAATCTCAATTTCCAGCAAGTTGTCCAGCATTTCAGTTTTATTTTTAATGGCTTCAACATTATTCAGTAAAGGTGGGTTGTCAGTTCCGAAGCTATGCGGCACTAATGTATAAAACCTTCAAAAATACAAAAAAAACTCGTACAATTTTGCTCTTATCATAAAAGTATATTTACAAGCTTTGTAAATGAATCTTAGAAAGGAAACCTGTTAGTGGCATCAATAATTTTATTTTCACTTGTAGAGCCTTTCTCTAACAATTTAAGTAGTTCTGACAAGACACTATATCCAGATTTTATTTGTTTCTTAGACAGTTTCCCAAGAGGCATCTTCTCAGTATCAAGCTAAAAGCAAAATTCACAATTTATTTGTTATGGTGTTTGTTTTCATATTATATTATTGAGATCTGTATAGTCTATAATAATGCAATAGATAATTAATTACAACAAAACCGCAAAGTACAATATCTAATCTTAATATTAGGTGTTCCTCTTCAGTACTAAAAAATAAAAAAAAATTATCGACAACCCCTTAATTACTATTTTATTTTAAAATATGTAACCATACTAACAATTTTTATTCTATATAAAGTAAATATATAAACAAACCACTAACCTCAAATTCCATAAGAGTTTTCTTCATATTATTAATGTCAAATATCCTCTGAATAAGGCTTTGCACAGGCATGGCAAGCGAGCATTTCGAATCCGTTTTCAGTTCAGAAGGCACATCATCATTGTAATCAACTTCTATTGGATAATATGCTTCAGGCATCTACAAGTAGTTAGAAACACTCATAAATTGTTGATACAACATGTAAAAATGTTTCCTTTAATTTCATTTATAAAAGTTTTAAACTATTTCTTACACTGTATTTCTTATAATATAATCTACCTTTACGAAATCATGTCGTTGTTCCCAAGGATTTTGTGTTCTCTCCTTATAGAGATCTTCAAATTTATTAATTGCCTCGTAGAGTGTTTTGCATTCTTCCACTTTGTTGCCACCAATCGGGGTACCAATTCTGCCCCATGATCGGAATAACCAATATCTATAAAAAATTATACATTCAAACTCTTATGATAACCCCATTATACACAACTGAAAAAGAAAACTTTTGGGATCAGTTTTCTAGAATTTAAAAAATTATCGAGCAGTTTGTGAGTATACATAAAAACCGGACTGCATGACTTACTTGCCGATTCCATCTGCTCTCAGGACCTGTAACTTGTAGTATGAATTCTTTCCTGCGACGACATCAGTCTTTCCCAGTATGACGGTATATTTGGTGCCTTCTGGATCCTGGTATACGTGCGCCACGTCCGCGAGACCAGAATCTGGATCCACAGCTGTGCCGCCTAACATAAATGACGTTTTATTAGTACGACACCCATGTTTTAACATGATAAAATAGTATTCTTACTTGGGAGGTCCGAGCCGAATTTAGTTTGTTATACGTGTATTAAAAATTTTAATATCACTTGCTTTAGCGGTTTCAAACCGGAAAACATTGTGAGAAAACCTGTACGCCTGAGAGTTCTCTATAAATGTTGTCGAAGATGTTAGCAGACACCAATCCGGACATGGCCTGTGTAGCTGACTGTCGCCTAACCCTCTTCTCATTCTGGAGAACCGTCTTAGCAGTGGGCCATTAATGAGTCTTAATGATGATGATCATGATGTCAAAACCGCTTTTATTAAAGTTTACAGTAGATGTGGTTCTACCCCATTCCAGTCATCAGATAACACACCAACAAAAAAAATAAGTTTTGTTATTAGATTGAGAATAAGTAATAGGTAAGGTAGGTCGAGTAAAATCTGACTTTACGCATGACTTTTATTATAAATCTAAAATATATATATATAAAATACCTAAATATAATAAAAATATACCTTTAATTTTGAGTTTTGTCGTGGTTGATTTCGATTTTGCATACATACTCCCAGATTTTTGTATTGACTTCCCGTCCATGACGTCTTGCGGAACGCGCTTAGTTGGCTAATTTTAAAAGTATTTTTTTAGAATAAACTGAAACATCTATTAAATAGAATCTAGCCATAATCGGCCATAATAACAATAATGAACTACATACATCTGAGCCCCAATCTGCAATATTATTCTCCTTTATAAGTTCTAGTGTCTTTGCTATACTTCCATTTTTAGGATCTATCAAATCTAGAAATGTTTCCTCAACCACCTAGAATGAAATTTTATTATTAAATCCAGTTTTTTATATAGTTCGACGCACACGGATTTTCTTAACTAATCAGATTTATTTAATAAACCAACGCATCGCATCTTGTTTTGTTAATGTCCATGGGCGATGGTGGCCACTTACCATCAAATGGACCATTTGCTCGTTTGCATTTTATATACCATAAAAAAAGTTTTATAAAAGATATTATAAAAACCCTTAAAATTTGGTAACACAAGTTTTACTTAATCTGCATACCTCAATATCATTTTCTTGTATCTCTTGCATTTTGCTATTCATTTTCTCAAGATCATTTTTAGTAGAAATGACAGCGGCGAGAGTATCCGTCAGTTTGGACGTTACCAAACCGCCGAGTTTTAAAATGCGATGTTTTACATCATCTTTGGATGATTTAAATTTTCCATACAGGAAAAATTGCAAATTCTTTAATGGAGGAACAGGTACATCTTTTTGTGAACTGAAACAAAATACAGTAATGCAAGTTCCTGCAATCTAATCCTAGAAAAATATCAAGATGCTTTATTGGACATAGTTGTGCTATTTAAAACCAAATTTCAACATGTTACCTTTGAATCAGGGTTGTTATGGAGCTCCGTAACCGTAACTCAAACTTTCGGATATCCGACATAAAAAAATATCCGTAATCTTAACCGAATCCGATATATTATCGTTTCGGATAATTTCGGCTAGAAGCGGGGTCTAAATGATGAAAAGATTTTTCGAGTTTGAGCCAGCTAACAAATAGCCTAGCCACGTGCCTCCCTTGCATTGTTTATTATTAATTGTTAATTACAAGTCAGTTATTGTGAAATTACGTTACATTTAAAAACTTACTTATGTGCTCTTAGAAGAAAATGACTAATCTGTCTGATGTAATTTGGTATTTTTTTAATCAAGTGAATTTACATTGCACAAAATGTCAAGTGTGGTAAAAACTTTTCACGGAAAAGAGTGAAAACATTTTTGTATTTTACTTTCTAAATCTAATAACCGAAACTAACGGATAATCCGAAATAATTTCATATCCTCAACCGTATCCGAAACCAATATAATATTATTCCTTTATCCATATCTCGAGTTTTGAGCTTTGAAATGCAGTAGAAACTCGATTATCCGAACGCTGACTTAGTTTATCCTAATTATTCAATTAACTATCGCTTAATTATTCAAACGTTGGCGCGAATTTGTTGCTCACTGCCCTTTTATAAAAGCATTGGCCGTTTTTTAGATATTTTATGTTACAAAGGTGTTGTTTTACACCACGCTACCCACATTTCGATTATCCGACCTAGCCTCGATCCCAATTAGTTTGAATAATAGAGGTTCTACTGTAATTAGATTTTTTAAACAACAAAAGTCCGATTTTAGGCCCATTTCCATTCTCCCTTTCCTGTCGAAAGTCCTGGAGAGATTAGTCTTTCAGCAATTGAATTGTTTCCTTGTTAATTGAAATTTATCGCCAGTCAAGTCTTGAGAATTTACACGAAGCAGTGGCTGCCATTAACAGTGATCTTGTTGCGATTTATGAATGGAGCAAACAATACGGCCTCAGTATTAATCCCGCAAAATCGTAGGCCATTGTTATTGGCAGTAAAAGCCTAATTTCAAAGGTTGATTGTGTGAACCTCCCAACAATCAATTCCAACTGTATTGATTTGCCTTATTGCTCCACCGTTAAAGATCTTGGTATACAACTGGATCAAACATTGTCAGCAAATAAAGG
Organism: Limenitis camilla; assembly: GCA_905147385.1. Classification (NCBI taxonomy): domain Eukaryota; kingdom Metazoa; phylum Arthropoda; class Insecta; order Lepidoptera; family Nymphalidae; genus Limenitis; species Limenitis camilla. Next base: position 10,697,870 of record LR990230.1, on the reverse strand, counting down.
AAATTAGCAGGAAAACATTTGCATCGCTGAGTCATATGCGTCGTTTAAAAAATCTTTTACCAATTCCTACCAAAACTATGCTAGCAAATTCCCTCCTATTATCTATTCTCGATTACGCGGATGCAAGTTTTTTTAATCTGACTGAGGATCAACTTAAGCTTGAGCGGCTTCAAAATATTTCAATTCGATTCATTTTCGGGTTCCGAAAATATGACAATGTTTCGCTGTTTCGATCTAAGCTCAAGGGAGCCACCCTATACGCCGTCACTGGGATATGCATATTCTTTCACTTATGTACTGTGTGTTATTTAACCCCAACGCTCCTTCTTACTTAAAGGAGAAATTTGAATTTGCTGGTTCCTGTATTGTGTGGTGTGCAATAAAGAGTAAAAATAAAATAAATAAAAGTAAAAATTAGTCAATAATTTCTTTTAAAATATAGAAATAGACAATCGTAAAGTCCGATTGTCTATTTCTATTATTAAGAATGATTAATGAAAGAATTTAAGATACTCAAAATAAAAATCAAATTTTGATCAAACTAAAATGATGTGGTTTAGTTCTAGTTAGAACCACTATATCCATTATAAAAGAGTCTTAACTGCTGAATGAAATCATGTTAAATTTTTTATTACTGTATTTAGACAAATAAATATTAAAAGAATTTTAATATAATAAACGGTTCTTACGTCTCTGGATCTTCTTTTTTTATAATAACAGTAGTTAGTGCAGGTTCAACTTCGAATATTCGGTCACTGCACTTTGACTTGAAGCCTTTGAAGGGTGGAACTGTTTTAAGTTGATCAGGAATCTTCATTATACTGCGTTTAGGAGTTTTGGTTCTATATATACACTTCGACCACTCACTTATGTTTCCTAAACAAAGATTGAAAGTCATATAATACTAAACAAAATAATAACTAACGGTCGAAATTAATATTCAATCTCAATTCGAAATCTTTGGATTATAGATTGAAAACACAAGAAAGATATCAAATTCATATTTGTGTATAGAAAATTCAAATTTATAAATCAAACTTTGATGTATTATACAGACAAAAAAGATTAAAAAAAAAACATCTAACTATTTTTATTTAAGTGGATTTATTATTGATTGCAATTCTTGTCATCGTCATCTGTTAATATATACAATAAAATATTGAAACTATATTTTATGCTCACCAGTACACTTATAATTAAATGTATCTAACACTAGTTGGCCCTTACATTCAGGACATGGTTCAGGAACACCAAAAGTCATGATGTCAGCCAATAAATCCAAGCACTGTAACAGATATCAAAATCAGGTAGAACCAGAAAAACCAGATAATAGCATCAATAAATATGTTTGTTTTATTATGTAAAGGATTCAAAGACTGAGAAAAAAATTACCTCATCACGGGTTTTAGGCTCTTGAGAATTAGTTTCAAGTAAATTATTTAATTCACTTTTGGTAAGATCACTAAGCCCATTGCGATATTTATGGTAGGTCTTGTTCTGTTTCTCTATTTTCTTTTGAATATCCTTCTCTTTTTTTATATCTTGCTCATCTTTTGGTTCTAATTTAAGTTTTTTGACTTCCACCTCATCAGGTTTAGAAGCCCTAAAAGCAGGATAAAATAAGGCAACAGAATAAGCACTAATTATATTTTAGATATAATATTACAACGAAAATACATACTTTATAATATCCTTAACTATTTTTTGATCTTCTTTTTTAAGGGTTTTAAAACCTGGCAATTCTTCTCCACTAGCTAAGAACAAATATTCACTTTTCTTTTCAGCAAAACATTTAACATGATGCCATTTAGGGTGATCACCATACTTGGGGTCATACTCCATTTTTGAAACTCTAACTTCATCCTATAAATAGTTTTAGCGATTGATTAATTCAATTCATTAAGTAGTTATCATTATAGTCAAAGAATAAATGATTTACCTTACAAATCTTAATATCACAATGTTTACATGTAGCCCTACTAGATTTGGAATACTCTATAGCATAATTAGAAAGGGCTGTTTTGTCAGAATTCTCTCTTTTTGTACCTTTACCTTTCTTTCCTTTCTCTGCTGGCATTACTATGCCAGAAGAATTACCTGGAAGATAGTTATTAATATATTATAATACATTTAATATTAACATTCATTACTTGCAGATGTAAGCAGGGTGGTTAAATCCATTTTTCGAGTTTATCAATCAGAATCCATAAAACCCCATCACAAATATAGTAAAAAAATTACCTTCAAAGGATAAGCTGCATATAGGTATATAACAATAGGTAAACTTTGCAACAGGTATTTTTGTTATGTTTCTATATAATTTGTTATAGTACTAAGGAAAATTTCTTTTATAACTATACATTTTATGATTCGGAAACTTGGTGATTTATAATAAGGAAAATCTAATCAATGAATTATTTATTCTTAAGTAACAGACATACATCCATATAAATAAATAAAATAGGAGTGTCTCAAATATTAAAATAACCGCTTTTTACTAAGTTCATACGGGTGGCGCTCTGAAATGACTGGACCGATTTTGACAGGACTTTCACTGGCAGATAGCTAACGTAACAGGAGTAACTTAAGTCTTTATCATCTCGCTATGACACATACGAGCGGAGCAACATGGGAAAGTAATCTTGTAGATTGGTTAGTATATAATAAAATATGTAGCATTTGTTTAACCACCAAATTAAACATAATATTTATGTCTACAAGCCTAGAAACTTTCCCATTTGAAACAATTAAGTAAAAAACTCACTAAAAATTAAATTATTACATCCAACTTACTGATAGACAAAATTCGGGAAACTCTAATTTATATAAATACTAGCTGCGGTTTTACCCCCTGTATTTTGGATAATTCACACTATATCATTATAAATTACAGCCTATGTGTTATTCTGTTGTATAAGCTATATTATTGTAAAGTTTCATCAAAATCTATCCAGTAGTTTTTGCATGAAAGAGTAACAAACATACATCCATACATTCTTACAAACTTTCGCGTTTATAATATTAGTAGAATTAGTGGGAAGTAAGACACAAAAGTAGCTGTTATACAACAAAAACAATTCCAAAATGAAAAGCAAATTGTGTGAAATCATACCCAACAAGCTTTTAATTCTGGTTTGATCATCATGTTTCAGTTTATTGAAATTGGCAATTTCAGCAATACTTCCAGGACATTTTTTTTTAAAAAAACATTGTTCATGATGCCAATTTGGTTGTTTTCCATCATGAAAAGCTGACTGAAATAATAAATAAATGTTCTTTAAAAAATCAATTAGACATAATTAACTTACACATATTTATTTTATAATATAATAATAATATAACAATAAGTTATAATCATGTGATAGTTTTAATTTATGTTGCTATTAGTCAACAACAAATAGAGAAAGTAATTTTTATAATCAAATCCTTTCATTTCCATTTATTTAAATTGTTTATGCACTTATTAATCTCAATATTATATACTATATATAGTATCATCTATATTTTATACCAGCATTAATGATTACCACGAATTAATTATTACACGAGATTAACCATTGAAGAGCAAAATTAAAATCAGAGTAAAGTCAATACCGGTCTGCGAATATTTAGTTTCAATTTAAGTATTTACAGCCAGAGCGTTGTAGCGTTAAAATTTACCTGCACCATAATCGCTATTCGTAATTCCCCTTGATCGATTTTATTTTTGCACGCTTTACACGCTGCTCTTCCAGATTTAGCATATTCAACTTGATAAGGCAAATCGGTCATATTTATAGAAAAATTTGATTTTTAAAACTTAAAAAGTTTTCTGTTTCCACCTTCGAGATCCTCTTCAAATCTTCAACTTTCCTGTTTAAACAAGTTCATGTTCTCAACCAATTGGAGTCATGGAAAACAGATAAAAAACAACAGGCAACACACACCGGCCGATGTAGCTGGAAGCCGATATTGCCTGACGGATCACCCCGTGTGGAGAGAACAAAATACTTATATCCTATCGGCTGATTATTATTTTGCATCGTTCCTCAGCGAGATCCGATATAATTGAGTTTTGCCTAATTTAATTATTTTCTATTATAGCACTATAATTTTTGAAATATTAATGTAAAATAATAAATCTCATTTGACTTAATATAAAAAACACGTTGCCCATGCTGACTAGAACAGTAAAAAATGCGAAGGTTTGAATGTGTTAATCCTCCGTTAACAATCCGGTAGCTCTAATATCTATCCGACCGTTTTGTTTATAAGGCGTTCCACTTATTGTCTCACCCCCTTTGGCCGCGACTGTCTTTGTTGTCTCAACTCTGTAAACTAAATAAACCTGTTTCTTCTCTGTCGAACAGTTGACAAGGCGTTTCCAACCTCTCTTAGCTTGTATGACTAATTGTATACATACATATCATACAATTGTATAATATACAGTAGCTTATAAATCCCTTGTTTATAAACCTGATATAATTATTGACCAAGGTTTAATCAAAGGAGCCCTGGTAATAATTTATGAATGCGGGAATTTATTCATGAAATTGGTCAAATCACCTATTTATTTATACTGATTCATCAAAACTATCTCTTTGCTGAGGAAGATGCGGGTTGCGAAGAAGGAAGTCACTTCAAAAAACTATTCGGACAATTCGAATAATATACCTGTCATCAATTTTTTGTTATACATAAATCACAGAGTTGTGATCTGTGACATAAATATAAAATATTAATATTTTTCGATAATTTTTAAATCTATTTAGTATTTCACAACACTATGGAAGGGAGGAACTACACTCAGGGAAAAAGACGTAAATATAAAATAATGTAATGAGTCAAAGAGACTTTTCCAAAAAGACAAACGAGCGTACAATTCGTCTCATACAGTTTAACATTAAATCCATCATAACTTGAGCTCTGCTAGACTGGACTAATGTCTAGACTGGAGTCAATTGTGTTTACATGTGACGCTGTGGCCATGCTTGAAGCAATCAAGTACACAAAATTCCATAACATTAAACAAACGCTTATTGTGACTAACTCGCTGAGTTGTTTAATGGCTATTAAAGAGAATCCGTTCAGACCAAGCGTGGGCATCCTATTATTTTAAAGATCCGGGAAGCACTTTATTCTTGCCATCAGAAAAGGTTTATGATCACTTTAGTTTGGATTCCGAATCACTCGGTTATTACCGGTAACAATACTGTTGATACATGCGTCAAATCAGCAGTTCATTGCGGATCTTTTGAACGTTTTGCTAACTCATCCCAAAAACTTAGCTTACTCGCTAAAATTTATCTGGACCAATCCTGGAACCCATACTGGATTTCATCAAAATCGGTTAAAGGCAAATACTATGCCTCACTAAAATCTGATTTTCCGACACGACCGTGGTTTTTCTCTCAAAGAATTGCTAATCGATAGGTTACTACAAGTATATGTTGTCTTCGTCTCGTACAAGCATGATGACATGCGCACTGGCTAAGACCAAGATCAAAGTCAGAGACCACTTGTTGTGCGAGTGTGGCTTGGACGAAGGCTCTGCCTCTCATATCATTTTAAACTGTTTAAACCTCTTACATTCTCTTCATGACGTTCTCCTTTGTAAAGTTCCTTTGTAAAGAACGGGCCTTTGAGTGTTAAATGTTTGTTAATGTTTGGGTTTAGTACCATATGTGCATATATTAAAACTAATAATATTAAATTATAAATAACAATCTGTAATATTTTATAATCTTTATTTATTGTTTTTCTTGTTGCAAATAAATTAGTTTTTACCGTACTCTAGCTCAATTTCGACGTGATTTCGACTGCTTTCTCCATCTCACGTGACACTGGCGGAGTTAAATGTGCTCAACTTGCACGCCTTAAATCCATAAATCTCAGATTGAATTTTGGATTGAATTGAATTGCATTAGATAGGTACCTACCTACTAGAATTTTAAAATAAAAAACTGTTTTATTCGTGGACATTTGCGTTTTCTGTGACAGGAAATAGTCATGAGCGGTAGAAAGGAAAGTTGGAAGAAATCTCTGGGATTAACGGAGTATCCATGGAGCTCTGGTGAGTACCTATTGTATGTAATGTGTAAATTGTATTAACAATGAAAATGTTTGTACTGCTTTAAGAATACCTTTAATACTAATATACCAATTCTACGTTTACCTATAATAGTTGATTGTACAGGATTTTGGGTATAAGCTTTTCTGGAATTTTTAACTACTTAAAAGTACCCTCAATTTTGTAGACACGAAAGTGTGAAAAACGGTTATTACCTACATTGTATGTAATAAATCTCGCACGACATCTTATAATTTAGGTAAGAGTACTTTAATACTGAAATTTATAAAAAATATACTCTCCTAGTATTGGTGCAGACTACAATTATTATGTATCCTATTAGTATGATGAATTCATCATCATGGCACTTTGTCATTATATTATATTTTATTGATAGCAAAGCCAACTATCCAGCAACTTAGATTAGTCGGCAAAAAACGCCGACTATCTGGATAAATTATAATCAATAAAATTTATGAAAAAGGAATACATTCTATAAAAATTCGGCTAAATGCAAGTTGCGCACTGAGGGTTCTGTACAATTAAAATTAAGGAAAAACTCAACTTTGGTGTTTGAAAACTGTTGCCCCCATGCATTAACATAGTTGGCAGTCAGTTTACGAACTGCTATACTATATTATTTTTACTTATAATTCATTTTTTACATACTTATACAGTTTTTAGATAATTTCTTTCATGTATCCGGAACACATTTCTTCTTTCTAGATTTCATTATTGTATGTCAACGAAAAGTGCCTAATGTGTTACTTTTCCTATATGTCATGATTACATTCAATTAGAAACTTGATTTTTCTCAGGTTCAATAGACTGTGGACCTAGTATTTGATATTAATTTAAATTTGAGTAATTTGCCTTCTGATTCCTATTTGCTTGTATTTTTAAATGGCAACTGCAGAATGAAAATGGCACCGAATATTGCGAATATTGTATATCTGGAACAATTTAACCCTAAGATTAAAAAGTAAACATCTGACATATGAGGTTAGCACTACAGTTGTGTTTTAATTATTACGCTACTTTTGGTAATCTGTATCCTGATACTAAGAAAATGAAGCAAACTCCGTTTTATGTTAAAGAACCTATGGATATTAGTAGAATAAAGTCAAATAATTGTCTTGTTGTAAATGTAATTAAATATATATTTAGGTACCAGAAGTGCTAATCAAATATAAAAACAATCTTTCAAGACCTAAAACTAATTTTAATTATAAACCAATTTTATTTTAAATAATAAATGGACAAATATTCAACAACATAAAGAATTGTAAACAACCATCGATTTTCTAAATAACAAAACAATTATGAGATAAAATAAGTACATGGAACGGACTCACAGTATCGAAACCAACCACCGCACCGGACGACGACTGAGCAGCTAATCAGCCTGTATGCGACTGAATGCTTGTTTATATAGGCAGTGGTGGGGATCGATTCTATCAAGCAAGCATCCCGAGCAAGAACCCGCTGTTTTTTGGAACCACATCAGTAATAGGATGGGAGATGGTAGATCTGGCCCACATGCGGCTCGGCCGGAAGGGGTCAAAGACACTTGACGGTCGGATTCGCATGCTGGTAGTCACAAGCTGGGGAACAGATCCTCTACTACCAAGGAGGTGCTTGGTTTCTCGTCTCTTACGAGATGCTCTCCCAGTGGCAGAGAGGAATTATATTCTAATCCGTCCATCATGGGTGGTTATGTCCATAATGTAGGTAAAAAGTTTATGTCAAACCTTTTTGCTCCAATTTTACCTTCTGTGTCGCTCAATAGATTCCTACAGAATGGTTGCCTGTAAGAGATCGCGATAAGGCCGCCCTTGCGCATCTTTGTATCATAATTTATATTTTAATTTGTTTATAGCTTCTGTATTTTGTGTGCAATAAAGTATTTTCATTCATTCATTCATTCAATTGCCGGCATTGTGCGATACTACATAGGTCGGGAGAGAAATGTCAGTTTACTAGGGCGAGGTACTATTATTGTAAACAACAGACATTGCAGCTGCATGTACTAAGGAGGCTTACATAGTTCATGACATCTCGAAAATATGATGGGTGTATATGTCTAGTGTATATGTAGCTCTAAATTTATCATTAAGCGTTAACAGCAGATGTCATTATAGGTGTTAAATTCTGTATAGAAATCGATTCTGGAACATCTGGAAGCATTATATCTGAATATACATACAAGAAGTTGTGGGTTGTTCCTCCCTCACTAAACCCCACTGATATCAAACTTCTAACATGGACTTGTGTACCTTTACACATAATGGGGCAAATAAATTTACATGTCAGGTTAGGTGCTTAAGAAGCCCGATGTGATCTGATAATTGTGTTTAGGCATAGACCTAGTTTCCTAGGTCGAAATTGGTTACAAAAGTCGACCACTGAAATTGCTGGACTCTACTGGTCAGAGGATAGAATGTTAAAATTCATGAAAGGTTTTTATTTGCCGATGGCATTGGGCAATATATGGGACATCAAGTTTCTTTGTATGTGCACGCAGATGCTGTCCCAAAATTTTCAAAGACTTGAGTTGTACCATTTCCTTAAAAGCAACAAGTAAATCAAGAGTTACAGAAAATGGTAGACTAAGGCATTCTTACGCCAGTAAAATATTCAAATTGGGCTACTCCTCTTCATATAGTTAAGTCGTTCCTTCCAATGGATTGTTGCGTATTTGTGAAGACTACCTACTACTGTGAATGAGGCTAGAGATGTAGACTTCACTTCCTAAATCAATCAAGGCAACAAGCTTACACACAGCTTAAAATAGATGAAAAACCGGCCTCGATTTTAACCCCTAACACATCTATAGGTTTAAGGAAAATGAATTGATGAGCATTTACTGCTTGGGTTATATTCCAGCGAGTAATGTGAGATTTTGCAAATATGGAAGGAGTTGCATGTTTGCTGGATTATATTGCCTTAATGGGTATTCTCCAAGAAAGTAATGCATAGCATATAAAGAGGGATAAACACAGTAAATTGTAATAAATTGTACTTGTAATTACGCTAATATTTCTGCATACCCGACATTGAAAAAATTTTTGTGTTAACTAAAAATTTTGAAGTGTTTACTGACTTAAAGTATTTAAATTTTATAAATTATTCTTAGTAATAATAACTAGGCGTTCACTCACACTTAGTAATAATAACTAGAAACACTAAGCGTTCACAAGGTTTTCCCGTTCCACTTATACGCGGGCGTTACGATCGTTAACTCAAGTGGAATGGGTTATTGAGCCCTTACGAAAATAATTAAAATGGCGGATTATAAAGTAATAGTTTCAACTTTCAAGAGGTTAAGTTTATAATTATTGGTTAAATTAATTTATATTCATATTTTTTATTGATTGATTTTCTTATATTTACAATTTAATTGAAGCTAAAATTGATTTTACATAAATATTTACATTCACTTCCACTAATAAATCTCTATCAGTATCAGATAAAATTATTTACATCGTTCCCATTTTTGTTGTTTTAAGAATGCCGCCAATTTTATTCAAAACGCTCAGTACGAACCCCGATTTGACATGGGTCGTCGTGGGCTTCGCGTGAGCATAAGTCATGACGTCATTAGTGACGTTTTCGCCGTAATCACAACGACCGCCGTCGCAGTGGAACGGCTAAAAGAGCGTTATGGGCATTGTGGTCGCTTAGTGGAACGCACTGGTAATCAAAACATACAGCGGTGTATACCGCATATATTGATATTTTGAATGTCGCAAAGGAATCACAACGTTTGGAGTGTTTCCCGGTTGCTTTAAAAACCTAAAAGAAATCCAAAAACAGTCATAGCATTTATCAAATTAAAATCAATATCAAATATTAAGTCTAAGGTATCTTTAACCTAACTAAACGTAACGTATAATTTTTCAACGAAAAATACAATACAATAATGAAATTTACAAAGCAATGTGTTTCGGATACATACCAAAAGTTTCATTCGGAAACTAAAACTACATAAAAAATAACTTGTTGTAGTTGGTAAACTGACCGCCACCTATGTTTATGTATGGGAACAACAGTTTTCCGACTTCAAAGTTTAGTTTTCCCTTAATTCTAGGGTAGGGGATTTCCTACGTATACATTTAATCATACATACATTTTTATATGCGTACCTACAATAAAATATATATATATTATTTTATAATGATAATGTTAGTGGGGTAATTAAGACCTCATTAAATTGTTTTAGATGATGAGGATAATCCCCCAAGCAGCACTCTTGAGCCAATACCACTTTACAGAAGACAGTCTGAGAATTCCAACCAACCGGGAGGTAGTGGTGGTAAATAATCATTTTGTAATCTTATAATCTTTCAAGCTTTCCAGAATACGTTACTTATGTAGAATAGGGCATCCCCCCAATTATTTTGAAATATTATTTTTCGATAATAGTAACAATTCTAAGTGTATTTCTGAAATCAGTTTTTTCAGGAAAATCATAGTTTTCGAAATATGATTTTTTGAAAATTCCTTCAGAAAATGTCATATTTTGTATGGACATCCAAAATAAATAATTTTTACTAATTATAATTTTATTACCTATATGTCAATTGTTAATAAAATAACAATTGATTATTTATAGCAGCTGTTACATCAACACCATCAGATAACAGGCGTAATGCAACTAGATTAGAAAGGGATCTCTTTTGGTCATTGTTGCGTAAACCTAATAGAGCAAGTTCTGCAGGACCTTCACGGTAAAGAAAACATTTATTTAGATTTAGTTTAAATTTTATTTATATTTAAAAAAAATTAGGTTAATTAGTTAATTAGTTCAAATCTTGCAACTAATTTTTAATAAAAAAGGTTGCTTGCTGAGGAGATGAAACTCTTTGAATTTAACTCATTAATTCCCAGCGTCACCTGTAGTGTGTAGATGACAGAAGTTTAATATTTTTTTTCTACCACATGGAAACATTATTGTTTCACTCTACGATTGTTATAGCAAAGCTAAATAGTAACACTATATATTATTTTTTTCTGGCAATACTAACCAAACTTATTTGTAAAAATTCATCAAAGTAAAATAATATTTGCTTGTCTTTTAGAATCGTAACTGCATAATGCTTATAATCTTACCTTTGGAAGACTCTCATGAAAATGAGGGTAGTTTTTATAATTTTTACTTTTCTAAATTTAATTTATTTGAAGAGAAATGCTTAACTGTAGAAACTTAGACATGTTATTATTTTAATATTTATAGACCCTATCAACCCAGGGTAAGGCCAAACATTCAACACATTCTTGCAGTATCAAAATATAAGCGAATCATCAGTAACTCAAGCCAACATCCGGATAGTAAGTATTTGTTTCCGTTGTTGTTAATTTTATAGCACTTATTGATATTTTAAGAGAGGATAGGTATAACTTCAATTAATCTTGTAGTACAGTTGAAAGAGCTTATATTTTTAATTTAATTATTAAATGGAAAATTTCTCGAGTCATGAGTTGGTTTTTGAAACTTTAGTTTTTTTTTAATCTCAATAAGGGTTTACAAGATGTGAAAAATTCTATACAACTTGTGTGAAAAAAGTCTAATTGGAAAAATAATTACCATTTTCATCGGCTGTAATTTTATTAAAGAACTAGTCGATTCCGCTCCTATAGGTTGTTGTGAGATGTTAATTGCCTAAGTTACTCCTTGTTATGTCAGCTATCTGCCAGTGAAAGTCTCGTCAAAATCGGTCCAGCCATTTTAGAGATTAGCCGGAACAAACAGACAGACAAAAATTAAAGTAGAAAATGTAAGTAAAAAATGTTGTTATGTACCGTGTATACATCCATATAGCACTTAGTAAAAAACGGTTATTTTAATATTACAAACAGACACTCCAATTTTATTTATTTGCATGGATAAAATTAGTAAGTATTAAGTTATTACTTTTGAGAATCACTAACTAAAAATGTACGTTATGTTTAATTGTTGTGGAAGAAAATAAACTTTTCCATTTTTCGGCAGATTTAGCAATGCTGAGGCCTGGCCGTATCGAGCGCCACGGTATGTACATCTTGAATTGTTTGTAGTTACACAAAGATGTATAAAGATATTGCTGATATCCTAGATTCTTAAGTTTCAAGCTTAAATCTTAGTTACAGACTTTTATTCCTGTTAGTTACACATGACAAAATTCTTATGTATGGATTATATATAGTGTTATACATAGTTTTATATCTATATATAGTTTTATTTTCTTAAAAATACTTCTCTCTAAATCCATTGAGTCGTTTTTGAGAAAAAACAATATCAGATATTACAAACATTTAAACTTAAAACAAGTAGATTTCCTATTGTAATAATAAAATAATTCATTTCCTTTCATATGAAATATATTTTTTTAAACTTACACTTATTACTAAAGTATTATTTATTTTTTACTGTAAATTTTGCATAAACAGGAGGAAATATTGTTTAACAGATAACTTTAAAAATTTTAATTGTTCCTATTTTATCATGACATGAATATTTTGTGTTTTTATAAAGTAACACCGAATGAAATGGACGACGACGAGCTCGCAGCTTCACGCTCGCTACACGTGGTACAAAATTCTGATGATGGTAAGTTTTATATTTATACTGTATATAGACTAACAGCATGACGGCTTGACTAGAAGGGGTTATTCTTTAGACTCAGACTTTCAGAACCTTTATTTTGCAATCCTTGATTTATGTTTATCATTGGTCGAATATTATCTACTACTACCATATCAATCCTACTAATATCAAATAATAGGATGCTACTCAAATTATAAGTGTTGCCAACATCATAATTAACAATAAAAATAGTTTTAAATGTTTAAATTTGAAATAGTCTAAGAATAGAAATATATGAGTTTCAATAGGAAAAACATTTAATGTTGCAAGTATGATTTGAAAATTATTTTGCGTTATAAAAATTATGTTTTGTAGAATCTGATGCTCCGGTTCAGGATAATTTGCCAGAGAGGGAGAGTAATCATGATAATATGATAGAAGGACGAGTTATGAATGGTAAATGATTTTATTTACTTGGATGTAACTAAAGTAACTTAATTTTTTCTTCAATAAATTTAATTTGTTTCGGGAGAGAACTGCTGGGTTCCTCATAATAAAATTTCCTCATAAACTGTTTGGATATTGAAAATAATAACAATACTGTTCTAATTACCATGACGTGGAGTTATCAATTCGCATCCTAAGCCATATATTTCCGATAACTCATAGTCAATCTGTTAAGGATTTTTAGGAGAGATTACAATAACCAATGTCCAGATATGTAGTTACCAATTTTACTCTCGGTTAGTTATACATCGTAGTTTTTTCCTTAAATAACACTTTTATTACTATTACGACAAGTTCTAAATATGGCAATACCAAAGCTTTAACTTTAACTGCAGAATCGTTGTCAATCCGGATTTTAATGTTATGTTTATAGATAATGCATCAGGAGGTGATGCACAAGAGGAGGCAGAAGAGGTAGATGCAGCAGGTGATGACCACGAGAGAAACAATGATCCGCAGGCAGAGGTTGGAGAGGATGATGCTGATGAGGTATATTGAATTGAATCAGGCGTTACTTTGCGGAAATTCATGGTTTAAAAGGAATAAAAATGTTACCTTGCTATAAACCGCGGCAATCTGAACTACCAAACTCGTATGGTACAACCTAGAAGAGCACCCTGTCCACACAAAAGTGAGACGCGCGAACCCGAACTAAGACACCACACAAGTAGGTAGCTTGACGATCTAACAACCACACTCGTACGGCACAATCCGGAAGAGCACACCGTTGACAGAAAAGTGTAACGCGCGAACCCGAACCAGTACACACCACACAAGTAGATCGCGATCGACAATCGACGTACGTTTCGCTCCGTAACCGAAGCATCTTCAGGACGTGTTGACTCTACAAGCGTCACTTGCTAAGTGACAATTTTGTTCAAAAAACAGCCTTTTATACCTTAACTCAATACTCGATATTCGAGACGCAATACTCGATACTTAACTCGGTACTCGTGTTTTGTTCTTACAACTAAAAATATCGAGTAGAGTGGATTTAGACACGTTTATTTGTTCGTTCAGCAGCTCAAATGTTTGATTGGTATTTTTAATTATTTCTAATTGCTCTAACAAATTAAGTTTAAAACCTTTATCGCAAATATGTAGTATTTTGTGAGAATGGCCCATATTGTGGCCGCTATCTAAGAGATGTTTAGCAAAATGGGATTTCTCAGGTTTATTGTTCCTAAAAGCAGCTAAGTGTTCTTTATACCGAATATCAAAACTACGACCCGTTTGACCTACATATTTGGCATTGCAGTCAGAACATTGAAGCTCATATACTCCTGATTTTAGGTTGTTACTCAGTTTATCTTTACCGTTACAAATACGTCTAAGTGAATTATTGGTCTTGAAACCAACATTTACATTATGCGATTTAAGAATTTTCGCTATTCGTTCAGAAGACGGTCCTAAATAAGTTATACTAGATTTGTATTTATTTTGAGGTATGGCGTAAAACACTGAGGCATACAATAATATGGTATAAATCCTTACTTAGTAAAAATAAACCCATCGCATTTTGTAGGAAACATCTCCAGGAAATCCAACGATTGTTGAGCTGCAAACTCTGCAAGGAATGAAAAGGAGACGTGAATGTAAGTTTAACTAGATAACTGTCCCTTTACTTAGACTATTTTACAGCGAAATGAATAAATGAATACTTTATTGCACACTATCTACAATTACAAGAAAACTTACAAACTAGACAATTATAATACAGACAAAAAGAGAATGTGTGCAAAGGGGTCTTATTGCTGTGGGCAATCTCTTCCAGACAACCTTTTGACCTTTGGAGTTATGAAAAACTATTGTCATGTGTAGTGCAAAAATTAATGTTGTAAACTATGATGAAAACTATGCATATTTACTATTATTTACTACATATAATATATACAATATAATAAACAGAATTATGTTATAGTACTGAGCTTTTTCAGACAGTATAAACGTTTTAATACACAGGACATTAAGTAACCTATCTGTAATGTACATTAAAAGAAGGGAAGGAGGTGTAGTCTGGAGAATACAGAGACCCCAATAAATGGAGTAAATCCTTGACAATTATACTGGTAGCCTATTCTCAAGACATATTAATCAAATACGTCAATCACGGTATTCCTGTCCTAGTAATGACGAGCAAGAGAATGAAATCAAGGATAATCAGAAATTTGTAAAATGTAACGCCATACTTTTTGTGATTATATGCTAGCATCGAAGGTTGTTTTATGATCTCTCTTTTTTTCACTTGAAAGTTTATTTATATTTCCTTGTTTTCAGCACAATTTGATGCTGAGCCTGCCTCTGTTCAAGAGTTCAATCAAGTAAGTACTTATACTAGAGATACAATTACAGGTTTTTGTTTGATTTGTTATTTGATATATTTTTTGGCGCCGCTTAATAAAAAATTGTATTACTATCATTACGTCCATATATTTTGCTATTTAACATATTAAGGCACAAATATACTACAGCTATCAAAAAAAAATCCACCGAAAAAATAGGGTTTCTTTTATTAATTTACCTACTTCATTAAATTGTTTTTTAATATTTCTTTCAATTATAAAGTATATTTTGTCGTATGTCCACAGAATTTGCTCCGGTTGTTGGAGTGCCCCGTATGCCTGGAATGGATGGAGCCGCCCATGTCTCAGTGTCGTCGTGGCCACCTCGTGTGTGATCCCTGTCGATCACGTATTCCTTCATGCCCCGTTTGCCGCACTTCCTTCTCCTCTGTACGCAACCGTGCAATGGAGGCCGTGGCGGAGTTGTTGCGTTACCCCTGCCGCTTTGGCTGCGGTCGCGTTACGCATTTCCGTCGTCGTGCTATTCATGAGGCCAGCTGCAGTGCAAGGCGGTACCGCTGCCCGGCACTGTCTTGTTCTCGTCATCGCGTGCCAGCCACGCTTGCTGATTTGGCAGAACATTTTCAGGTATATTTTTTTAAACATCTTTATTGGGTCTACCAGCATTTTCACATAGATGCTTAATATTAAGTACATGATTTATTTATATTACATGCAAAGAGTATGTAAAATCATTTGAAAGTAAACACTACCTGCTTACGTATCAATACTTAATAATACTAAAAGTGAGTTAAAACAGTAACAAATCAAATCAGAACTAGAAACAAGTGAAATTGTAAAGGTATACATGCTTACAAATTAAATTCCAAAGTAAACTCAATAAATATCTATAGTATCGGAGACATTATATCATAGTGAGTGGCTGATTTTTACTGTGAACTTATTTCAAGCTGCTTTGTCTGCTTACTTGTCCTTAGTGCTGTAATTGCATTACTTATTACTCAGTTTAAAGTAGAGATGCCACGAATATTCGTTATTCGGCCGAAAATTGGGGACTATTCGACTGAATACCTATAGTCACGATAAAAAATGAATACATAATATGACACAAATTTTTTATTTTTTTAATAACTTAACATATTAATACTTAAAATCTACCAGTGGTAAGTTATGAATAATGAATGAAAACAATTTTTTTAATATTTGTTGATAGTCAACGATTGTGCTTTTTCTCATAAAATGTGCCTGCTTCCGAAAATAGTCGCCGGGAAATGCATTCTGGAAATTCGGGAATTCTGCTAGATTAAGATATTGCTTTGCGTTTGCTGACCACTACTCATAAGGGTCTGCTGTTCTATCAACAAAGTCATTAATTACACTTTAGTAAAACACGCGAAAGATTCTAAAGAGACTCGCCGAATATACGTTACTGGGACAAATCACTATTCGTGGCATCTCTAGTTGAAAATTGCTGCTTACTTTACAAAAAACTAATAACTGAAAACAGACATTTGTGCGTCAATGTCTCTTATTAGTCATATAACCGAAAGAACCGGAGAGTTCTTTAAAATTACGTTTGAATTTATCCAGAGCGAGCATTCTTCAATTCTGAAAATGGGCGCACGGCACAATTTTTCAATAAGAGTGAATAGCGACCTGCAAGACGTGTGGCTGGTGATGGCAATGCGCGAGTTGTTCCACCTCCGTGTCAAAGTCGATATAAACGATTGCGGCGTCTGGTTTTACGTCGCGTACATTGGGCCCAAGTGCAATGCATCAAACTATACTTACGAGGTAATTACGACTTTGTGGCATGTTTTAAAATCATCAATTTTTAGAATAACTACTTATGTGACGTTAGTGCTACCCGTGAGGGGACATCTCGTAAGAGCCGGGTAACCTAGAACCACCTTGATGGTAGGGGATCTATTCCCCGACTGGTTTGCGACCACCAGCATGCGAATCCGACCGCCAAGTGTCACCAACGCGTCCAGCGTTCCGGTCGAATCGGACGTGGGCCAGATTAATTCTGCGAATCTAGTGCACTCTGGGCTCTTACTTAAGGTCCGCTAAAACTGCAGCATTTTTTCTTCACTCCCCCTCCCCACTCTATCTTTGAGGATGCAATGTTCATCTGCTCGTGTGCATCTGCTCGTTTGCACCTTATCTGCCATAAAAAAAAGTGAAACAAAATTTGTAGATGATTTCATTTATAAGAAGCACTGACATTGAACCATGTTTATTTAACAGGTAACCGTTTCGGGCCCTCACAATGGTAGCAAACTTGTTTACTCCCGAACTACACACAGCGATCTCGACAGTTCCTCACTTAACGTCACCCGTCAAGACTGTTTCCATATGACGCTCGAGCAGGCGCTTAATTTTCTGCGCTCCAAACACCACTACACCGAATCTGGGAAGTATCTTGACTTTGTAGTAGATATCAGTAAACGCGAGGCTCCTGTTAAGGAAAAAGTGGATAAAACGGATTCCTGATTAGGGTGTGTGGTGTACGTGAGCGAGGGCCGCGTCGTGAGGTACGAAACCCACGCGCTTGATTCGGACCCGGACTCCGTACTGTAGTCTATTGTCTGGACTAATACCAAAAACCTATTTTAAATTATTATTTCTATATAATTTCAAGTATAAAATAAATTTCCATATGATAGTCAAACTAATTACACTATGCCAGTTGGTTTCGTGATATGGTTTAGCCGGATACAAATAATACACATTTCAAGTTATAGTATGTGTCATGCAAAAACCAAATTCTAGGAATTCTTATAATGTATAACTAAAAATAAGTAGCCGCCGTCAACTCAACAAAGAAGCGGAATACTCAAATAGGGAAAAAATACTCTAAATAAAGCTTCTTTAATATTAATTATGTAATTTAGCAATTAGATATGTATTTAATCTATATATAAAAGAATAACTATCCGACATATTGAAGCACTATAACTAGTGGAGAAAGGGCTGATTTGTATGTGGGCTCCTATGACATCGAAAATCGTGAATTTTTGGCGCCTCGGATAATGCGTTGTTAAGAGTAAGTACAAGATAAAAATATAACATGTCTTATTAACTATTTAATCTTATCAATACATATTTCTATTTTAAGACTATGTATCTCTTAATTATAAATGGTGATTTTGATTCCAATATAATGTCACAGTATATATGTATCTGTAACAT
Organism: Limenitis camilla; assembly: GCA_905147385.1. Lineage (NCBI taxonomy): Eukaryota > Metazoa > Arthropoda > Insecta > Lepidoptera > Nymphalidae > Limenitis > Limenitis camilla. The sequence continues at coordinate 10,679,251 of LR990230.1, read as the reverse complement.
TCATCAAATCATATATTTTAATAAAAATAAGTAAAAGTTCTTAATTATTACGTAGTGCGCAAAGGGTTATCGAACGTCTAATATAAGTATTTTTATTTTCAGAAAAAAATATATAATAAACATACCTAATTATGCTTGATATTAATAAAATTTGATGTATGTAATCAATAAAAAAAAAAATTTATATAATGTATGGATTGTACTCAACTTTAGACTAAGTAGTGTCATAGATGAATAAGTGTATCTAGTATATACAGATCACATCCAACTATAGTTTTGCAGAGCTCAAGTTATAATGGATATTAATAGTAAACTATAAGAGGCGAATTGTACTCTCGTTAATGTCTTTTTGGAAAAATTACTCTCATTAATTACATATCCCGAAGAAGAACGAAATAAATGGATAAAAGGAACTTGCCGTAGAGAAGAGGTTTTCTTCTAAAAATAGTGTGTTTTACTCCAGACATTACAAGAAAGACAATTTTTATATAACGGATCATCTTTACAAATGTTTTTTAAAAAGCTCAGCGTTGAGTAGACGCACAAGCGCTGTAGTTATGTGGTACTAAATATAATTTTTTTTGAAGTGACCAATTAAATCGCAGCAGTCCTTCCACGCGCCCCCGCACCTCCCTCAACGATGCGGTATCTATTAGGATGTGATCTGTGTTAGTATATTATCTATAAATTATGTATGAAACTAATCTTGTATTTGAATTAGTTACATATTAATAATACGATACGATTTATTGAAACGTCAGTAGGTCCTGGTTCAGACGGAGGATTCACGATCGATAGGTCGTGGGTTCAGATCCCTGGCCCACTCCTAACACAAGTAATAAGGTTAGTTGGAGGTGTTAAGGATCCATGTACTAGTATACTATTTAAAAAAAATTATCCACCATTTAATTTCTGAAATAAATTAAACATTTTGAGAGTAAATTTTGTACTTGATTATTTTCTACATATTAATAGTTTCTTTGTTAATTAATAATTAATTCTAGTTGCCAAATTATAAAATATAAGATGTAAATGTATATTAATTAACTTAAACTATAGTATACTATATTTATTGATATAAAAATTAATACATATTTATTTATTTTGTATTCCCTATATACTAATAATCTTGTTTGTAATAAACTTTGGTGGTAGACACGATACGATAGAAATTGTGAATTAGGCAAAGGGTGAACTGTATCTGGAAATTTTATAATTCACTAAAAAAGGTTGAAAAAAGACTGTAAAATTAATTGTAGCTTTTGTTTTTGCTTGTTATATTAAGTTCCTATTTTTTCAAAATTCCTGGTATAGTTTGTTCAATTCACGACGTCTCGCCGCTCGTCTAACTGTCAAAATATAGGCTACCTGTGAGCCGTAGTGGATTGCACTATCTTACTAGTATAATGATCTCAGAAAGAATATAAATATAATGGTCGTCTGTATACTTTTGTGGGTTGCTTAACTGTGATGAATTGTTTTTTTTTTTGTTATATTATCCATTTGTAATGTTATATTAGATCTTTTTAATGTTGTTTTAATATATTTAAGCTCTTAGTCTAAGGACATTACTATTCAAAACATAATAAAGTCAGATATAACTAATCACATTTTATTTCACACCATATGACTTATGTAATAACTTACTGAAAATTACATTTTTATTTACAAATGAACTAAATCATAAAATTTGGACAAAAAGACATTTTCTTAAAACTAAAATAAATTCTGTAAAATTTTACAGCATTATGTACAAATATAATAAATAAATTATTAGAACACTTTCCAAATCAATAGGTAAGAAATTGTTTATATGGAGCATGTTCAATTATGAAATACAAAGAGAATGAGGTTCAACGTAAGGAACAATCTGATTAATAATCGCAATAAACGACTACGCAATTACAACATGTGCTTTACACAACTTCTAAAAATATAAATGAATACAACTGTAATAATAATTTCGTCTAAGCTACCATCTGCTTGGAGGCGAGCGACTGCCGCGCGTACTCCGTGCCGATGAGGCCGCGACACGCCAGCGAGAACTCTTGGACACTTTCTAACAATCGCCGTTTACTTTTCTTCTCTCTGCGAATAAAAAATATCTTTTTGAATTAACCGTTGTCTTGAATTCTATTAGAATATAAGTTTATTTTTAATGTCATCACTTATCATCATCATTACAACCCATAAATGGCCCATTGCTGAGAGAGGTCTCTTCCTCAGAGTGAGGAGGGGGACAGGCCATAGCCAGACTTCAACACACCTTTGAGAACTTTAAGTAACTCGAGGAGTGCAGGTTTCCTCACAATATTTTCCTTCACCGTTAAAACAAGTGATATTTAATTGCTAAAAATACACAGAACTTAGAAAAGTCAGAGGTGTCTGCCTGTGTGGGGGATCGAACTCGGAGCTTCCGAGTAAGACATCCATGTCTTAACCACTAGGATATTACTGCTAATGTATTAGATATATATATCTAATACATTAGCTTTTTTTAGTAGATGCTGACCAAAGCTTAGGAATACGGAAAGTTGTTTGCCTGAGGAAATCTGTACTGTAGTTAGAAAGGAAGATGACTTTTTTTTTAATATTGACTATTTTACTCAATTACCTCAATACCGCTTGTATAAACTTCTGTTTGTGCGCGTCAGTGGCGTGCGCAGAGGGGAATCCGGCCCTTGCTAGAGCATCACGCAGCCACGCGCCCAGTTCTTCCGTCGTGTCTACCCCATCCCATTGCGCAAGATTCAGTGCTAGGAGGAGTTCTGCTAGTGGTTCCATTTGGTTACGAGGTGTAGCACCACCTAGACATATTAGGAAGCAATATTAAAATGTATTTTAGTGAAGAAGTATTAGTAACAGTTATTAATACAACTACTATCGCCATAGCTCTCTGGGAGAGAGATTTTTTGTTCATGGTTTTCTGTGTAATGTGCTTAATTGCTATAAAATTTTATCGTTTTCAACATCATGGTAGAAGCCAAAACAATCAATTACGGCAGGTATTGTTGCATCTCTAACTTTAAATAAAGGCTTTGTTTCATTCTCATTTTAAAAAAATTACCCCAGCGAAGCTAAGGGGGGGGTGGGGGTCTGTCGATTTATATAGATTTTATAAACATAAAATTTATTTTGTTAGCAATTAGCATTAGTCAATATATAGTATTTTATAATTAAAATGATAACATACCGATACAAGAGAGTGCAGTGTGCGTAAGATGAGGCGCGCGACGCTGCAGGGCGGCCGCTCGACGCTGCGCCAACGCCGCCAGCCAGCCGCACGCCGCGCTCGCTGCTCGCGCGTCCCACACGCGCACGCACCCGCACGCTGCTTACATAAATTATATTTATTTAGCAATCACAGTATATTGAAAATTAACATGACTACCTCTTAGATTAGTTAAGTATGAACAGAGTTAATAATAAACTGATGTGACTTTTATTTAACGTCGAATACATTCAAATATCTACCAGTTTCATAAAAAAGAACTGTGTTTTAGGTTGAATTGCGTATGTTTCAGATAATAATAAAGGGTTAGGGTTTGATAATTCAAGAATTATTTCTAATAATTATTAATAAAATAAACTTATATAAAAAAGACGCGGGTGCAGATTTCGTTCGTATTCTTTATTGTCTGTTTTTGTTCTACTCATTTAAAAGATTTTTTATGCTCTACCCACATTGTAAATTTATGTTGTTAGCATAACTTGCATTGGCTATCTTTTACAAGCAATAAAGATTTATTATTGTTAATAATTCACTGAAAGTATATCATATTACAAGCTAATTAATAAAACTTATGCTTTTTATACTTTTCTAGTGAGGTAAACACAATATGCTTAAATAGTAGGCCAGCCGTCAGTTATTGTAGATTGAAATAGTGCGGGTTTATTCTCGCATATTTTTTTAATGGATAATAATAAAACACCATTTATTATAGAACTCGAACGGTAGACATGCGAGTTTAAAAGTAACTTCGTGTTAACTAAGTGCAAATAAAGTACACTAAAACACACCTAAATCCACGAGATCCAGTAGCATATCGTCAATCCAGTCAATAGCGAGCGGCTGCTTCTTAGTCAATGCCATAAGCAGCGCAAACAATGCTTCAGCAAGCTCCGGCGAAGGGCACGGGGGAGTAGGATCTGACTCGTTCGCGTTCTGCGGAGCTATCGCCCTTGCGCTGGTCAACACACCTGATCGGACGAGTCGCGCGGCGCCATCCCATTCTTTACCCACTAATATAGTCACCTAATAATTTATTCATAACTATAGTAACATATAATAATGTAAAACACAAAATATGTGTTATTTTTTTTCCACGAAATTTTTTAACTTGTATGTCAATCGGTTTTTATAATAATAACAAATGAATTTATTTATATAGAACGACATTAAATAAAGCATACTTACAAGTTTAATAACATCTAATCCAACTGGACAGGGTTGCGTTTCAAAGCCAGCAATAATAAGTCGCGTGATATCTTCAACGATTAGTATGACGTCACCCATCATTGCTGATACTGTATGTTTCAAAATTTGAAACATTGGCTGAAACAATTACAAACTTGATTCTGTAAATTATTTTGCTATGCACTGTACATTAAAGAGTCCTAAAATTATCTATCGTCGGATTTTAGTAGAATTTTAATATAAATTAAAATATTACGCATTTAAACTCAATAGGATATATCAACAAAGCTAAGCGAATAATAATAAAAAGGAATTTAAAAACGAGTAAGTTTATTTTTAAATGATAAATTGGCTATCAAGACCTATGTTTTATGGAAAATAAATTATATGACATTATTTTATTATACAATAGCTTCTACAAACCTGTATAAGTGTTACATTTGCTGGCAACAAGGACAGTGCAGGATGCAGAGTCCGGAATAATTCGACCGCTAGTTCAGGACGCGACCCTAACGCACTCATTAGGGACACGCACTCCGGCGCACCGCATTTGCCGCCCTCCTGAGCCTGCGGATAATAAAAATAAGCATATTAAATTATTTACTATAAAAGAGATAGAAGTTTTTTCTGGACTTATGTTCTACTAGCTGCTCCCCGCGATTTCACCCGCTGTATTTTGGATAATTCACACTATATCATTAAATATTCTGATGTATAAGCTATATTATTGTAAAGATTCATCAAAATCCATTCAGTAGTTTTTGCGTGAAAGAGTAACAAACATACATCCAGACATCCATACATTCTCACAAACTTTTGCGTTTATAATATTAGTAGGATATGACCCGTATCGTATTGGTCGTACGATCGATCGGTCGATCGTAGCTCCTGAACGGATGAACCAATTTTGATTTTGTTTTTTTTTGTTTGAAAGGCGAATTAGTCGGGAGTGTTGTTAGCTATGTTTGATGAAAATCTGTTCAGCCATTTGAAGATCATCAGCTCTTTTCTAGTTGATGAGGGGATCTGACTACCTTCCTTATGTCCAATCGATCCGAATTTTGGTACCGTGTTACTTCAATGATATTAAAGGAATATGGTAAGGTAACCATGACCTGATCAGCCGTTTGAAGATCATCAGCTCTTTAATAGTTGATAAGGGGATCCGACTACCTTCCAAATGTCTTATCGATTGGAAATTTGCTACCGTGTTACTTTAATGATATTGAAATAACATGGTAAGATAACCATGACTTTAAATATGACATGTTATGGTAAGGTTTTGATTTCGAAGGTGGGATTGTCCCCCAACGCGACGACGCTTGGAACATAAAAATATTTGAACTTACATACTATATGTGACGATAATAATTATAATAGGTTTAAAATATTATTTGTTACTTTTTAAAGTTTATTTTTTGTGTCCGGGGGGGTTTTTTAAATTTTTACTTTTATTTTAGCTATTTGTCAGATACATATGCACACCTTTAAGAGGCATATCAAAGGGAAAACTCAAGAAATCAGCTTAACCTGGGCAGTAAGGTCACGCAGTAGCGAATTAGCTAAGGTGCGCAGCAATGGTGCAGCAATTGCGGAATCGGTGGCAGCTAGGGCTGCACCCGCTGCGCCCAACAGCTGCCGTCGCGTCCACATGTCCACGCCACTTGTTGTACTCGTACTGACGCTCTGCGGATAATTATTTTCATATATTGACTATTGTTAGTTAGATAGATAGATATAATCTTTATTGCACACATAAAAGTTAATAAAATAAAAATAGAACAAGTAATATAAGCTAAAAATTTAAAACGCATGCAAAGGCGGCTTTATTGCTAAAGCAATCTCTTCCAGGCAACTTTCTGAAAAGGAATTGGTATAACAAAACGGGCAAGTGCTAAAGATTTAAATTTGTTTATTGTTCTAATAATTATGGAAGATTATCGATTTTTATAAAAATCTTTATTGTTTTATTACATTCCTTTTCACCAGTGTTGCTAAAGTTACTACTTAGTCTAAACTTATGATTAACCTAAGGCAATTTTTTTATGTAGTACATAATGTGTAAACAAGCAGATGGTCCACCTTATGTTAAGTGGCCACCATCGCCCAGGGGCATCAGCAAAACAAGAGATACCCTCTTATTTTGTCGATGCGTTGCATCCTCGAAGATAGAGTGGGGAGGGCGAGTGAAGAAAAAATGCTACAGTCTCAGCGGACCCTGAGCTAGAGCCCACAGTCCACTAGATCCGCAGCATTAATGGGGTGGGTGAGGGAGGTGGTAAGTTTGGCCCACATGCGGCTCGACCAACTCATCTATAACACTTGGCAGTCGGATTCGCATGCTGGTGGTCCCAAGCCAGTCGAGGAATAGATACCACCAAGGGGGTGCTGGGTTACTCGGCTTTTACGAGATGCTCTCCCAGCGGCACAGGGGAATAATATTCTAACTGATTCTCTCAAGTGTAAAACAGTTTTATATTACCATGTTACTTCAATCCTGTATAATTCCACTATGCCTATGAATTATAATTTTTAATAGGACAAAACTTACTAGGGCTACACCCACAATGTCAGCAACTAGCTGCGCAGCAGGCCCGGTGCAATCGTCGCACAGCTTCCTCAGGGCGAGTGCTGCGGGTGCTGGGCAGCGCTGTAAGGCAGCGCCAGCGGTGCGCATACACTCTCGCGCAAGTGCTGTACCTTCGGGACTCTCCAATGTACTAAGCCATGTTGCATATGCACCTAGTAGCAAGAACATTCTTATGAAGAATACTTCTGGAATAATGTATAATGGAATAATCGAGCAACTATTAAGGGTCCATAGCGCATTAGGTAACAGATTATTTCTCAGTACCTCCCTCTTTCTCAGAGGAGAGGGAGAAGAGGTAGATCCTCTTGTGTATTTTCAAACAGTTAAATATAGATTTTAGATATGAATCAATAATTGACTATTAAATAAAAAATTTAAATTCAAATAAAAGGTATCGAGAAATACCGCTTCATCTCTACTACTAAACAATGTCAAACTGTTACCATGGTTGCAAGATATGTTATACATAATAGCTAGATAATATTTATTATATCTCGATTTATCACTTTGGCTATGACATATAAAAGATTTTACTATATTTTAAGTTTCTAGATCTAAAAGTTCTTGCAATGCATTAATTTTTATTTAGGGGTTTCTCTTTAGATAGCATTAATATCCACAAATTACCAAAACAATCCAACGCTGTATGCAAAACTCGTGTATCCTCTCTAGTATCAGCAGCAAGACGTAGGCAATGTTGTAGCAATGCAGAAGGAGATGAAGACGAAGGTTGTGATGCAGGCGCATGCGGTGCAGCATCAGCCAGCGCCAAAAACACGTGAAGTGCGGCTTCTCTTTGGGACGGGTTCTCTGCTACGGTGAACGCACTTTCGACAAGCGGCCAGCACGCATCGTTGAGAATGCTGAAGCAATACATCTGTAAAAAAACATGCAAAATACACATATCTCTACACAAATTAATTATAATTGTTTTAACCGATAAATTATTCAAGAACACTACACAAGATAAAAGTTATCTAACCGCAATGTCGGCAATATCCTGTCTATAACACCGTAACAGTTCCTGGTCATCCTTCGAAAGAGCAGATTCGGGAGGCATTTCGGATTTCTTCACTAGTGTCATGAGGAGCTGTGTAAATACTTCATGCCACACTGGATTTATTTTGTTTGTCCCATCTGTAACGTTTAATATTTCGTCCTGGGGAAAAAATAAATTACACACTGAAATAGGTCTGTCTGAAACTAACATAGAACAGAGTCTTTATAAAACTGAATTCTTTTCAAAAAAGTCATTGTTTATATAGTCTGTTATTAAAATTACTTGAATAGTATGATTTGTTTATATATGATTTTATGATTCAAGTTTTCACTTATTCAAATGGTAAATCTATATTAAGTGCAACCTCTTAGCCCCCATGAAATAATTACCCAATACCGTATATTACGCTAAATATATTGTGATAGGATCTAAGGATACCTATTTTAGTAATTAGTACAAATTAATGATTATTGATAAGTTGTAGCTTACATATTTGTTTTAACAAAATAATAATATAATTGAAGAAAATGTAGTCAGTGTCATTATACTACCTATATATAACTAAATAAGTTTCACAATTGAAAACATATTTGTGTACCTGCTTTATATTGTACAATGCCACTTTTATTACTTGAATAAATGTATTAATTAAATAAGAAGTAAGAACCCATTCAGGGTAACATCTGTGCATTACAGTGATATGCATACTGACTTTTCTGAACTATGATAAATAAGGCAAATGGGAAATCGTCCAATTACCTGTAATGTGTACCATACACCAAACACGAGATTAGATCGAGTTTCATGCAGTGGATAATGCCCAGGCGCTGCTTGTGCCGCCAGTAACAATCGCAGTAAACTGCTGGGTCCCTCGTCTTCTCCACTACTTCCAGCCTCTACTGATTCTACTATTACCCGCGCGTGGCATTCCCCCACTGATACGCAGCAGGTGATCACAGCAGAAAGCAGCTCCTATTGATTTATTTCTACATTAATAAATTTGATTTAAGATTAGAACTTAGCTAACAAAAATATAAAATGGTTATTTGTGTTAACTAAATTAAAGCTTTAGCAAGACCATTACATCTGCAGTAACAACAACATAGACTATGGAGAGTACAAAAATACCTCATTAATAGAGTTAGGAACATTATGAGCAGCAAATAGTGGAGCAGCAAGAGCAGCCAGGTCAGACAGTAAAGCGCGTGCAGCGGCTGCGTATTTCGCAGCACTACCCGCTGTACCGGCGGCTCGTACAGCGGAGAGGCACGCTTCGCAAGATTCTAGTGCACTGTCGCTTATTACCTCGTTCCATCTAGAAGCAATGTTTCTTTTTAAGTGATTTTGTTAGAACACAAGTTGGATAATGTTCAATGCTCCTCTGCAGCTAAGCATTTCGTCAAGCATCCTGTTTAATGGTAAAAGACCTTTTCTCTCTTTGACAGTATCAGGTCCATAATATGTCTAGGTCTGAACACCTATGAGCTAATGTACCAACCAAATCTGTGGAAAATATGTTTATTCATCCACCTTACCATCCTAATAAATATGAATAAATAATACATACGTGCAAAGTACATGTACGGCCGTGTGTAAAGCACGGCAAAGCGGAGCACGTTCAGGCAGTGTAGTTGCACAGTCAAGGGAGTCTTCACCACCCAATGTTAACCAACTAGCTGCACAGATAGCTGCACTTGTCCATGATTGAATGGTATCCTCACTTGGAGATTCATTGCTGTAGTCACTGGTAACATGAGTTGAAAAATGTTATTACTTATAATTATATAAAATAATAATAGGTCGGGGAAAAGTCTTTTCGCATTATAGTATGTATGAACTTGTAATAAAATCTCTTTGGCTATACTATTTGTATCTGGCTGATTTTGGTATCATTCAAAGTTTACATTTTAAAGAAGATAATTCCAAATTCAAATTAGGAAAATGTATGATTTTTATTTGTTTTTCGTACTGTGAAGATGAGTGAGTCTAATGAAGAAATTCGATACATTTTAAAATTTTACTACAATAAAGATAAAAATGCAACGCAAGCCGCGAAAAAAATTTTCGATGTTTATGGACCTAGTGCAGTGTCTGTGAGAGTAGCACAAATTTGGTTTAGGCGTTTTAATACGGAAATTTTGATGTCAAAGATGCACCTCGCTCTGGTCGCTCTAATTCGGATAAAATAGTTGCCATTTTTGAAAAAGTGGAGCAAGATCGGCATATCAGTAGTTACGACGTAGCTGCAGAACTGGGAATTGACCACAAAACAGTTTTGGCGCATTTGAAAAAAACTGGGTACACAAAAAGCTCGAAATTTGGGTACCTCACGAGCTCACTGAGAGAAACCTTATGAACTGTGTACTCATTTTTGATTCTTTATAACGACGTAATGAAACCGAACCATTTTTGAAGAAGTTGATAACTGGTGATGAAAAGTGAATCACGTATGACAAGAACGTGCGAAAAAGGTCGTGGTCAAAGGCCAGTCAGGCTTCACAGACTGTGGTGAAACCCGGGTTAAGTCGCAACAAGGTGATGCTGTGTGTGTGGTGGGATTGGAAGGGCGTTATTCTTTATGAGCTGTTACCACCAGGCAGGACCATCTTTTCTGAACTCTACTGCGAACAACTGATGAGATTAAAGCAAGAAGTTGCGAGAAAGCGGCCGGAATTAATTAATAGGAGAGTGGTTTTTCGTCATAATAACGCTAGACCTCACACAACTTTAGCCACTCAGCAAAAATTAAGTTTGGCTGGGAGGTGTTAATGCATCCGCCGTATAGTCCTGACCTTGCACCGTCAGATTTCCACCTGTTTCGGTCTCTTCAGAATTCTTTAGGCAGTGTCAGGTTAATATCACGAGAGTACTGCCAAAACTATTTGTCGCGGTTTTTTTGATCAGAAGCCCCAAAATTTCTATAGCAATAGGATCATGTCCCTACCTACAAGATGGCAAACAGTTATCGAACAAAATGGTACCTACATACTTTAGTTAAATGTAAATAAACTATATTAAAAAATGTTTTGAATTTTCTTAAAAAATGCAAAAAGGTTTTTTCCCCAACCTAATATATATATATTCCTTTTTAATTATTGCATTAATCAAATCCCGTAGTCAATATTGATTACATAATATAATTACTTACTTACTTATTACTTACAGTAAAATTTTTATTGGAGACCAGTTTTATAGAATAAATTAGGAGGAGAAACAGAGGAATCTTTCTAAGAAATTTCATTGAAATCCGTTCAGCCGTTTTTGCGTGACAAACTTATAAAAATATTTATACATATAAACTTTCACATTTATAACATTACTTGCGAGATTAACATTTACTTTTATATTAAAAATTTTAGTAATCATGTATAAATAACTGTTATTATGTAACTAGCTGTAAAATAGCTGTTATTATTGAACTCAGGCAAGTAAACATTGATTAAAAGGCTAATTTATGTATTCAAATCTCTAAAAATAACAACAATATTTTCTATGACACCAAAACACTTTCTTCCAAATATAGGGTCAGCTGATAGAATATGTTCTTAGCATTAATCTCGTCTTTTATATGTTATAGTGCAATAAAGAATTTAAATAAATAATATGATACTAACTTATAAACACTCTGTAAGTATCTAAGCATATCATCTAACACCATACGGCTTGCTTGGTTTAAGGCAGCACGATTCTTTGCTCTCAGACTTGTCCCCATTGTCATGCTATTATACTAAAAATGAAAAATTATTTTTTATTCGTTTTATAGCTAAATTTTAAAATTATAATTAATTATATGATACTTTCAAATACTTACTTCCTCAGGTATCACAGTAAGAACTTCAAGTAGCAATGTTGTATTTTCTGCACTTGATAGTGGTCTTAATATATCTACTAAATCTGCTGAACCTTGTTGTAAAATAAATGCAGCTAGCTAAAATAAAAATTGTTAAATTATTTCTTAATAATATTAAAAATAACTGCATAGCAGTGATAGCCTAGTGGTTAACCTGGTTATCCTGGGCACACACCTCTGACTTATCTAAGTTGTGTGTTTTAAGAAATTAAATATCATTTGCATTAACGTGAAATCATCGTGAGGAAACCTGCACGCCTGAGAGTTTTTCATGTTCTCAAAGGTGTGTGTAGTCGGCCAACCTGCACTGGGCCAGCGTGGTGGACTATGGTCTAATCTCTCCTCATTCTGAGGAGGAGATCGGGCTCAGCAGTGGGCCATTAAAAGGGTGATGATGATGATTAAAAATAGTATTTCTTTTGACTTACACTTATACATAATCTATTGGTAACAATTTTTGGGCCTTTTGAGTAGCCAATCACAGCTTGAAGTAATTTCTCCTTTAATTGTGAATAACTTTCAGGAGGAACTTCATTCCAGCACCTGAGTATTTTAGTGTGTAAAGTTGTAGCAGCATAGAACTGTACTTCTGTTCCCTATAATGAAAGGATTCTGGGCTTAATACCTTTGTTGGCTTACACAAAAATCTGTGTTTTAAAACATTATAATATGTTAAAATAACATTCAGTAAATAGTCTTAAGAAATCATTATGTATATTTTGTTTAAGCTATACATACAATAGGGCACTACTTTAGTATATGGGCCCTCCCCCTGAGTAAGTGGAGTCCAAATATATATATTTTTTTTTGTTGAAATAAATACACTTTATACCACCATACCCAACACTACCTAAATTCAACCTTCACTTAGTACTTGTCTGTTCTACCCTTACAGCCCACTGTAATACCTTTTCAGCTTCGGCTTTCTGGATGAACTCCACGTATTTTTGCACTGTATTACGCAACAGCGAAGGTACTACCTTTCCCACAGTGTCAGGGACATCACAGAAGTTAGTATAGGAAAGAGTAAGAGAAAAACATAGAAGGGTTTTATGCAGCTCTACTTTTAAACTACTCAATATATAGTCCATACCCTCAGGAGTCGGGCCTCATATACTAAAGGCTGGACCAAAATAGAATTATATATATTTGGTGTTACTTTGCTAGGTTGGAGTAATTCCCACACGAAGTTCCAAGCCTCTGGAACACGTTGCGACGCTGTTAACCATGCATGAGCTTTTGCTCTATCTTCTTGTTCACCGTTGTAAAATACAGAAACCGCGTATTCTAAGTTCTGAGCTGTATACTCCATAATTATTTGACACCTTTACAACTTATATAGATACATTATACTATAGAAACCGAATAATTATTAGCTTTATATAAATAGAATAGACTGATGTGCATTTACTATACAAAATAATAACACGAAGTTTTTTTAATTAACTTTAAATAAAAATGAACACCACAATAACACTGCAAGATACAATTACAAATGTCAAGCAAGTGTTAATTTATTTTTGATAAATGTCAATAATAAATTGACGTTTGGGGTGCGTTCCACTTAGCACTTACTCACTTTATATATATAATATTTGGCATGGCAGAATGCTTTGTGAATAAGAACATTCAAAGCCATATAATTATAATTATTATCTTTGGTACTCACGGTCACGACGATCACGCATTACCGAGCGTTATTCAAGTAGAATAGATTATGGAGCGTTTTAGCTTAGATGTTTATAATACAAAAAAATAAAGCAAAAGCTTCTAATTTTAACAATAAACTTCATTAATTATATAGGTTACATTTATTTATTTATATTAAAGAAAATAATAAATTATTTTTTTATACTTTTTAATTAACGTTAGAATATTATGAAAATGTCTTTAACGGCGAAAGACTGAAAGACAATTATGATAATGTAACTTCTTGGTCGTCATCTTTGATGCTTTAAGTTTTAAAAATACCGGTAATTTTCTTAATGCTCACATTGAGAATAAAGAAGTGGGCTCTTTACATGAGTCTGACTCGTGAAGGAAAAATGATTTTTTTTAAAGAAAAAATGAATTTTTCGTGAAGGATAAATGAATTTCTTTCTCAATTTATTATTTAAAGAACTAACATAACATCAATTTACGTAATGCAGAAACTATAACACTACAAAAAAATATAAACGTTATTATAGAAATAATTGAGGATAAAGACACCTCTGACGTGCCAATTCAAACGTTACCGTTCAGGTGAGGGTATTTGGAGTAATTAAAAGCAAACCCGCATGACGGCGCGACAAAAAGTTACTTAAGAGATCTCCGTAATGTTAGTTCTTTAAATAATAAATTGTTACAGGAGAAAGCACTCATAATCTTTACTATTATTATTATTATTATTGTTGTTGTTGTTGTTGGATGAAATTTAAATAGCTCGCGTAGCAGTCGAGAGCTCGCGCATGCGCAGTAGTATTTATTTGAACATGCCTGAGGTAGGTGTAATGATATTAATGAAAAAATTAATTATCAGCGTAAATAAGATCGAACAAACATTTTTTTTGATCGAATAAACGATAACTAGCTTAGATTGATTGAAAAAAGCTTAGTTACTATAATTGTCGGCGCCAGGTTCAAATCGAATTTTTAAAAATTATTTTAAAAAAATGAACAACGTACAAACGATAAATCTGATCGAACAATCCAGAACAAACGACGAACAAATGAATTAGCAAAAAAAAATAAAACAAAATTAATTTTTCCCCGCCAACTTAAGAGAGCTCTCGTAAAGTCATGGTGAGCGATGATAGTGTTGTGATGTAGTCATTAGTGACGTTTTCGTCTACAACGACCATGGTCGTTGTGAAACGGCTAAATGAGCGTTTTAGGATTCTTAGACGTTCTAATCGCTTAGTGGACCCAAAAAGTTGTGTAATATAGAGTGCGTTCCAAACAACAACACCGCCCAAAACACTATTAGACGTACCGCTTGACGACTACGGCCCTTGTGGTCGCGGCGAAAACGTCACTAACGACGTCAAGACTTATGCTCACACGAAGCCTACGACGACCCATATCAAATCGTGAGTCGTTGTAAGCGTTTTAAAAAAAGTTATTTATATCATCGCAATTTTTGTTGTTTTAAAAATACCGCCAATTTTGCAACCACAGATTACTAATATTGCAACGCTCACAACGACCCACTATTTGTCATGGGTCGTCGTGAGCTTCAAATGGGCACAAGTCATGACATCATTAATGACGTTTTTGTTGCGACCACAACGCCCGCGATCGTCAAGTAGAACGGCTAAATGAGCATTTAGGGCATTGAGATCGCTTAGTGGAACGCGCTTATTACGTTGTGTAATATAGTCTGTGGTTAGTAGTTACTATAGCTATTAGCTAAATTTATTAGGTATCTGTGGTTACTATTTCAGACTTTCAGTTTGAATTGTTTTGTTGATACCGTGACTGTAAAATTTTGACTAAATTGTAATTTCGGTTTAACTTAAATTTGTTAAAAATGAAAATCGAGGAAGTAAAAAGCACTGCAAAGACTCAAAGAATATCGGCACATAGCCATATAAAAGGCTTAGGGTTAGACGAAAATGGAGTTCCAATTCAAATGGCAGCCGGTCTCGTGGGTCAAGAAGCAGCAAGGGAGGTAAACTAGTTCATTTAATGGTTAATTTATAATATTTTATGTTGAGCCTCGTGTACGCAATATTTTATTTTTCTATTATAACTATAAGATTGATTAAACATCAATATTATTTATAGGTTAGTTTATTTGGTTACCATGGTTAATTCTAAGATTTCCATATTTTAATGGTAATTTAAGGAAAAGGTCTTTATGAAACTAATAAATATAGTTTATATTGAAGTCGTATTTTAGTATTTATAATTGAAGTAATTTTTTCTTCTAACATCTAAATAGATTTTTTTTTTGTTTTGTGTAGTGTTTAAGATTCTCAAAAAATTTCATTTAAACCTTTTAATATAGGCAGCGGGCATAGTAGTGGACATGATCAGGAGTAAAAAAATGGCTGGTAGAGCCTTGCTATTGGCTGGTCCACCAGGAACTGGTAAAACTGCAATAGCTTTAGCTATTGCACAAGAACTTGGTAATAAGGTATCTATGTTTTTATTATCATATTTACATTTTTAAATTCCAACAATAAAATCTTTACATAGTATAGAATGAAGTTGCTTCTGCTATCTGTTCGCTTAGATCTTTTAAACTACCCAATGGATTTTAATGCAGTTTTCACCAAAAGACAGAGTGATTTAAGTGGAAGATTAATATGTAAAATATCTCAGGTTCTACATTGGCATATATTTTAATTAATAATCTTAATAAATTTATAACATGCCCTGTATATATTTATAGGTGCCATTTTGTCCTATGGTGGGTAGTGAAGTTTACAGTACTGAAATTAAAAAAACTGAAGTGCTGATGGAAAACTTTCGCCGTGCCATTGGTTTGCGCATAAGGGAAACTAAAGAAGTCTATGAAGGGGAAGTAACCGAACTTACACCAGTGGAAACTGAAAACCCAGCTGGAGGTCCTATTTATTCTTATTAAAAAAATAAAGTATTTTATAGTATTTGTGTATTGTGTGTTGAAAGTGATAAATATATCTATTGAGTTGAAATATTATTAGTTATAAGCAAATTCAGAATTTGGTTGACTCTCTTAATAGGATATGGAAAAACAGTTTCTCATGTTATAATTGGATTGAAGACTGCTAAAGGAACTAAACAATTAAAACTTGACCCTACAATCTATGAGGCACTTCAAAAAGAGAAGGTTGAAGTGGGTGACGTAATTTATATAGAAGCTAATTCTGGTGCAGTCAAAAGACAGGGAAGAAGTGATACTTTTGCTACTGAGTTTGATTTAGAGGTAATTGAAAATATTAATTTTATCTTACAGCTGTTAAATTATTAATTTATTTGCTTCTTTAATTTCTTTATGAACAAAAATATTTTTTTACTGAATAGGCAGAAGAATATGTACCACTTCCCAAAGGAGATGTTCATAAAAAGAAGGAGGTAGTACAAGATGTTACACTACATGATCTAGATTGTGCCAATGCTCGGCCACAAGGAGGACATGATATCATGTCTATGATGGGACAACTGATGAAACCAAAGAAAACTGAGATCACCGGTAAATAATAGAATATTTGATATCATGAGTTGACTTTTTTCTTCTTTATAAATATAGTAAACATTAAGAATATTTCATGAATGTAGAAAGAAGGTATTGATTACAAAATATGTTAAAAAAGGGTTCTTATGTGAACTACTATCAGTAATACCCATGAGGAAACAGGATAGAATACAATTCCCTTCTGCTTCTGGGAGAGCATCTTGTAAGAGGCGAATAACCTAGCACCTCTACCTAATAGATCTGTTCCCTGACTGACTTGAGATCACCAAGCCTGCGAATCTGACTAGATATGGGCCAGATCTACCTCCTCCCTCTCCCATCCTATTAATACTGTGGTTCCAGAGAAAGCCGGGTTTTTGCACAAGGTGCACTAAAACCGCTGTATTCTTCTCTTCTCTCACTAAAATATTTAATTAATAAACTATTATCCCATTTTAGATAAACTTAGAAAAGAAATTAACAAAGTGGTGAATAAATACATAGATCAAGGAATAGCAGAACTTGTTCCAGGAGTGTTGTTTATTGATGAGGTATGGATTGCATGATTTCTAGATATTACATTACATGTTCAACGTAAAATACAAACTAAATCATTAGACTGCTGGGGTTTCAAGACTGTTTTAACTAATGTAAAATTTTGCCATATTATGTGGTAGTGGCAGTTGGCATGGCAGTTACAACTATATTAAATTGGATTTTGCTTTTTCTATTATAATAAAGTGTATGTATTTCAAATTATTTCTTGTTTCAGGTTCATATGCTTGATATAGAAACATTTACCTATTTACACCGTGCCTTAGAATCTGCTATTGCACCCATAGTTATCTTTGCCACCAACAGAGGACGCTGTCAAATAAGGTCTGCATTCCTCACATTTTTTTTATTATAGAAGTAAGCTTTTCTCTGATTTAATTCGTTTTTCTTAATTTTTTCAGAGGGACAGAAGATATAATTTCACCCCACGGCATTCCCTTAGATCTTTTAGATAGGCTTTTAATTATTCGTACATTACCTTACAACAAATCAGAACTTCTACAGGTAAATTTATGAATATCTCAAGTTATATTAGTAAGTCAAGTATGTTATACAAATGTCTATTTCAATTTATATTATTCTTTAGATTTTAAAACTGCGCGCATCGACGGAAGGAATAGCTATAGATGACGAAGCTCTGACTGCATTGTCTGAAGTAGGAGCCAATAGTACACTCAGGTATTAATTATGGTTTAAAAATTTGTACATAATTAATCAGTTTTGGTATAAGTACATAATATTTTAACAGTTAAAATCATTATTTATTGACTGAAGTAACTCACGAGTTTTGCAAAATTTAACTTTCTATATTCCTGTTTGAAATATATAAAATTCATAAATTGTTTTATAGATATGCGGCTCAGCTACTAACTCCTGCAGCACTGGCAGCTCGAGCAGAAGGCGCAACTCGCATAACCCCACAACACATCCGCGCCATGCACACTCTGTTCCTTGACGCCAAATCCTCCGCCCGCATCCTGACGCAGCATTCTGATAAATACATGAAATAGTGAAGTATTCACGTTAACCCTTCAAGCCGCCCACCCATTAAAGTCAGTTGTTAATTTCCTTTTTTAAACAATGAGTTATTTTTTAGGACTTAAATATTAGATCGCGTTCAGAGAAACCAAATAATGATTATTATTCTCTTGACCAATTGCCTTGAAAACTGTTTACTTATTTTTGTCATAATAGTCTGCACTCTAGATTTCTTAGTTCTTACCTTTTGTTTATGATCTGGTTTACCAAACATTAAGGTTAATTCTAATGTATTGACTTAAAAACAGTAGACAAATTTGATTTATATTCATGTACAAAGTGCCTAAGTTTTTAGTTAAAGCAGTGGTATGAAAGTTTATGTTGATATAGTATTAATTTTCTTACCGTGATTTCCAGAGGAAAGGTATTATTAAGGACATAAACAATATGTTTAATAAATATTTTTTATTAAAAACTTCGCATCTTATTCTATTCCTAAATAAGTATGTACACAAATTTAATTAAATTAACTATTTAATAAAATAGGGAATATATGAAAATATTTTAAAATATCAAAAATTAATTACAATATATAAAAAAAGTGTATTCAATCTGTGTTTACTGGATTAATTTATTATCTTGTTGGGATCAAACTTTATAAATAAACATCACAGTTCCGAATGAGTTGGAGAACCAGAGTTTGGATAGTACCGATTAACTTCGGTGCAGCCGGAATTTTGAGCTCACTTTCAAATTTCTTAAGTAGATAGTCTTTTGTTAAAAATATTTACATAATACCAGTTGATATTTAAAGACTCATCCTTCACCTTTTATTTTCGATGATTTTCTCTTTTGGTGATGCGTAACTAGATTCTGACGTTTTTATCGTAGAAGTTGAAATTGATTGAAATGAATTTTCAGTGGAAATCGGTGGGGTAAATGTTGGCAAGTCCACCCGAACAGCTGTTGGCTCCGCTGTGTGTCTATAAAGCGCCTCAAATTGCATCTCTTCTGGAATCGAATGTGATTTGATTTTCCTTTCGTCTCTGGCGTTAATTGGATAAACAATCAATATCTTTTTACCTTGGCTTCGTAAAGCCACGGGTGGCAATGCAGTACTTGTTGATGCAGCAGGACCTTCAACTACCTGTAACATTTCTACCGGAGCCGCTCGCAAAGCTTCTGTAGTTGTTGTAGGAGTGGTTGTGGATGTAGTTGTTGTTGTAGAAATAACAACTGGTATATCAGGATCTTCTGGTGTCTCAAATTCTCGTTTTTCACCAGGTGGCCCCATTATTCTAAGTGATTCAATCTTCATTTCCAACGTAGGTGTTGGAATTGGTACAGAAATGGTAACATTCAATTCTTCCGTGGGAATAAATCTTGCTGTAGATCTTGGCACTTCTCGAGAGCCAAATAAAGGTAAACGAGGAGCATAGGCCGAAACCAGAGGCAAAAGCGTATTTCTAGCATAGCGTTCAGCTCTAGAAATGAAAGAAGCCAGTCGCGCTGGTAGGTATTGTACTGCGAAACTTGTTTCATCTTTTTCTGAGCGTTCGTCCCAAGGCACATCATTCGATGTTGTGGACATGTCGTAGTTTTTAGGTTTGCGTAGAGGAGGCTGTGTCGTCGTGCGGGGTGGTTGGGTAGCACGAAGTATTGGCTCTGATATTTCATGGCTTTCATTGGGAGAATCCGCTCGCTGTCTGGCAGTCTTTCGAGGTCGAGGACGCAAAACTGGTTCGGTAATTTCTACAATTCCACTTGGTGCAGTCTTTGTGTTAGTCATCCCGAAGGCTCGGCCTGTATCAGCTTCGTAGTTGTAAAGATCGTCATCATTGGGCTTGTAGACACGAATATTTTCAGGTAATTCATTATAATGTTGGTCATCAGGGAGCACACTAGTTACGTTTTCAAATTTATCCTCAGGGTTTGTATTGCTAGTGCTATTCAAAGCTTCTTCAATCTGGAAAAAAAATGACTATTAAAACAGACAGATTCCTAGCGAACTTAAGTGGTGTTATCTTATTGTTTACACAAGAAACAAACCTCTTGCATTTGGCAGTCTCCTGGCTGCAGATTTAGCTCCACGGATGCTTGTGATACGAGTTTTAAAGTTTTACAAAAAGATGATCTGTACAGAAAAACATTCATAGTAAGTTACACGTGTGGTATCATTACATTATATATAACTATATTAGAATTTAATTTGCTGTGTGGGATAAACCATACAGTTTATTTCTACATTGGGTTTTAAAAAAATGACTTACGTTTTTCCAAAGCTGTCAGTAATAAGCAGCTTGCGTACAAGCATAACGGGAGCGCTCGCGCTTAGCCAGCCATTGTACGCGGAGTAGAACACAGACGTGCGGACTGGAACGCCAAGCGCTGGATGTGGAACCAAGACTTTAACCAGTCTTATTCCACGAGTGTTTTCGTCGCCATTTAACGGCACTATATTCTTAATTGTAGTTCCTGGGCTACAGATATATTTAAAATTATTAATATGTATTTGTAAATAAATATTTACATTAATTTTCATCCAGATAAGATAACCTAAAATTAATAAAGTTTAATATAATTATGTTCTAAAAAATAAGTTTACTAACTCGCTCATTCTAAAAGATTCATTCAATCCAGAATCTCCATGAAGAGTGAGCCTAACATGTCCATAAGTAGGCTTTTCGCTTGCTCCCCATAAAGCTACGTGATATTGATGCGCTGTAACAATTATGACTTTGTTAAATTTGTTACACCATATTTTCTCCTTTAAAGAGTAGAGTTTGAGAGAAAGAATAATTTGAGATTGAGAAAGTCTTATAAAAGCGCATACTGTAGTTCTAATTGTTTTTGATTTATCAGCAACAAAATCTCGTTAACACTTATTCATAACACACCACAGAAAGGTTCCTCCTCTCTCGTAAGAAGATACAATTTTCCACGACCGAGGGATTTATCTGCATAGTATCCCATATTACCACAGCGTCTGTCTTCATCGCATGGAAAGCATTGACCCTGAAACAATATTTAATAATTGTAGTGACGAGAATTTAGGTTATATCACATTTTATTATTAAGATTCAAGAAATCATAATAATATCAAACAGTCCATAAGTACCTCCAAGAAATTTTCATAGTCTGCACAAGGAAATGCTGGAAAGTGACATTTAGGGGAGACGGAATCGGTAAAAAACTTGTATGCCCGGCGATGGTTACAAAGCGACCGCCCCTCCACTGACGCGCCAGACCAAGGTAAGACAAGATCTGACACCGCTCCAATAAATCTGTTCAAGAAGCAGCCAAAAGAATTAAATTTAGAAAAATCAACAATATCAAATAATTAACTTCATTCTTTTGAAAGAGTGGTACAAGTTAAAACCAAAACTAACAAGTTCGAGCATCCATGTTGTACACGACCTCCGTTGGGATAGAAGTCGACATGACCGAGAGGTTGTGCTGTACCCAATCCTCCAAAAATTAGTGTCTCGCCGTTTGAGTGAATGACGTCAACGAATTTGGCATCAGATTGATCTAAACGTGCTCTTGAATCTTGAAATTCGAAAAGTGGTCCTGCCGGGTCCAAACCTACAGAATAATATTTTATTATGCTATGGCTTATGAAATACTAAGAATATTCTATAGATTACGGATATTTATAACATACTGACAAAGTAAATTAAAACTAATAACTTGCTGTTCCACCATCTATGTTAAACCGGTTTAAAATCATAACTATTAGAGACGAGTAATGCTATAGGTACCTGTTATACGACTGATATTTTTTAATTCTGAGCCAGCAAATCCAGCAGCATGTGCACCCAAACTGAATCCAATAAGATGAACGTCTTCGAACCGCAGATCGATGTGCTCAGTCAAACCTAAAAACATTCTGGCAGATTAATACTTATCAAAATGTTAATGTTTATAAAGTTTTTAAAACATTAGGATCTACATAATAAAAAACAATAGTGATTTACCTTGCAGCAGCATTGCTAATTGTTTGCCTACAAGTCTTGTATTAGCCGCAGCTCGAAGATAATTTGGCATGGATGCTCCTCCTTCCCAATCTACGCATATTACGTTACATTCTTCCTAAAAAAATAAAAATATTATACTAATTATTCTTGTATTATAAAATCAGTTAAGTTATTATATTGCTCAAACCAAAGACATTAGAAGTATGATAATAAAATTAGCAATATCATTATTTTCATTCGTAAAAGAATAGCATAAACCTACCACTGCCATTAAAGCGGATCGCATCTCGTATACCCAAACATTATCGCAATTTGAGCCAAACCCATGCACGATGATGCGGGTCGGACGTGCCGGGTGGAATGCACGCGCCGCCCAGCTCCAAGCCGCTGACATATTGCTAGCTGGTACAGCTATAAGGGGTTGATCTCCTCTGGAAAGTATATAAAACGATAAAGCGTTTATTCTATGGCAAGGAGAGATAAGACGTTGATTTCTTATTATGGATGGATATCTAGGTATAGACATACTTTTGCTATTTCATACAATCAAGCAATATTTCTATTAAAAAACGCAATCACAATACTATTAAAATAATTATAAATTTAACAGTTGCATGTGGCAACAACTTGTGACCTTGTCATTCCACCACGCCTTCTAAGATTCGAATAATTGATGTTATGATCGATATTTAAAGTTTATCTATATCGTTGATTCCCAAAGAGGAAAGAAAGGAAATTATCCCTATGCCCCAATGAGTTGAAAGGGATTCATGTGAGCAAAAAGAAATTTGAGTCTCAGTTGTTTATCAGCAAACGATCTAGTGTCTGCGTCTCAAGTAAATTTGGGGCGCCTGATCTCCTCTACATCTCAATTTTGTTTTTTATTTGCAGTAGTATCGTATTTATTCTGCTCATGTTCAATTTATCATGTTCTAAACTGTAAACTTTAGATAACTTTGTGATTATTATAATTCAATCCAAACTCCTTATGACTAATGAACATTAGAATTTTGCAATATTAAAAAATAATAAAAACCTGCTGGTTGTAGAATAGAGAAGAAATTGTGTTCCGACTTCGGATGGTGGGCTTGGTAAGGTTTCCAAGTATGCAAAAGGACCGGTATCTTCAAAACATCCGAATTCTCCATAACAAACACTTCCTTGCGAACGCTTTGTCCTATAAATAAACGACAAAGTTCAGTATATGGAAACATAAATAAATTATTACAATTAGAAAATGAATATTGGAAATTATTCCAATATCCGGATAAGGGTGATTAGATCCTGATTTTTATTTACGATTAAGGATCGGTTACACCACTTTCTGATATACTAAGATAAACTAAAAAAATGTGTAAACAACGCGTTATGTAACTAACTATAAGAAACCGGTAAAACAAACCCTATTTTTTAAACTAATATAAGAGATAATTGAAATCAACAGAAGTACAATTAATATAGGTGCTCAAACTTTTTTAGTACTTCATTATTTTCATTTATGTTCTTATTCCGTGTTCTATTACCAGAATTTACACAATAGAAAGTGCGCATAAAGTTTAACTGCGGAGAAAGTACTAATAACACCATTCCTGTATTGTTTAAAATATGGTTTAGAGAAATTGTAAACATGTAAACAATTGAATAGAATAGTTTCTATTAGGAATAGCGAGTCAAACTAGTGTTTATGAAATTAATTTTATCGGCGCTATAAGATGACCATTGATCATCAATCTGCCTGCCAAATATTTGGGAGAGACTAAGATCCAACTGTGGAGGTAAACCGGTCGAGGAGGTATATAAAATAATAACCTGGTTCGCGATCGTTTAACCTCCCATTGTTTCATTGAGGCTTGAACGGCTGCTAGAATTTCAGAGTCATGTCGTTCGTCTTCTGCTTCCTGTGCCAATGTGACTGGTCTCCCTCCGCCCTTCCATGATTCTAATTCTGCATCTAAACGTTGTACATATAACCACAATGAGAAATTACTATCAATATGTAATATATGAAAGTAAAAAATAACATTTAAATTAGAATAGTTTTCTGAATGCGTGGCGTAAAAGAAATGCTATTTCTCAGTTGTAGTCAATAGAATTTCTCACACAATTGTTCACAAAGGGGCTTTGATTAAAATGTATAGAGCGTAGAGGACACAAAGCAGGTAACCCAAATTGCGACCGACTCCGGGTGAGCGGTTGACGCCAGTTTTTGTCGGCCTTGATGTAGCGCTGTAGGGCAGTATCTCGCAAAACGAGGCCTTTCCCAGCAACATGTATGGTGGGAAACCTAATAACTACTTACGAGCATACATACGACATATATGGTATGTAAGACAATACAATTTTATCATTACTTCCATCACACATTTTATAATTGAGAATAAGATGAAGATAAGTTAGATAATAAATATAGGTGATTACTTATTCGTAACTTAATAAAAAATTTTAAATTAGGATATAGCAACACATACTAAATTCTCTGCAAATTATTAAATAAAATAGATGCAGATCATACATACACTTAGCTGTGACAAGTGTGGTGGCTGCCAGGAGGAAGGCGAGCGACCGCCATACTTGCGGCGCCATCCATGCAGTGCATTCACGAGTGTCTGGAAATTGTTGGATATATATATAAATATATATATCGTATAAAACAGTCCAAAACATGATTCCTTAATTTTCAGAAGTCTGCAGGAAGTTCCATATGATTTGATGATTGATGTACGGTTCAATGATAAAAAATGGTCACGCGAGCCTATGATCGACTGTATATCGTGGCTTCGTTTTGTGGTAATATACCATACTTAAGACAAATATTATAGATGATTAAACCTCATTACGCGACCGCATTACCACCGATTATAACCAATTTTCAGCACTTAGAAATAATATTATGGATAAAATCCAAGAAACCGGATCGTTGTGCGGACATTAAACCTTGGCACTAAAGCTAAATTATAATAAAAAATCAATTCAATAGACTGCAACCAGCGTATTTTAAATTAACGTTAAGTGCTATTTTTCACTAGATCATTTATTTTAAAATCTACTGACCGGATTGAACCTATAGTGGATCATGTGTGTTTATTTGCTTGAACGCGTTAAACTCAGGAACCACTGGTACGATTTGAAAAATTCTTTCATTGTTAGATATCCATTATGGAGGAAGGCTATAGGCTATGTATTATCCCGCTATGGTCAATAGGAGCGGAGCATCATGCGGACGAATTCGCGCGGGTCGACTAGTAAAATATATATGCAGATGGCACAACTACATGGAGACACTACTACGAACACTACTACTAAAATATTAATATTAGGTATATCATAAAATGTTACAATGTTTTAAGTAGATACTTAGTTTCGGCCAATGTCAAATCGTTTGTCCTAAATGGCACATCAATTGAGGTTGTACGTAACATGATCATTGTTTCCGCTACAAAGTCATACGGAAGTGTATGTAATAAAGCAGTTTACAGAGATAGTTAAACATGTATGCCATCATAATCGACTTAGATATTGTTAACGAATAGGTTTAATATTATAATATTATATTAAACCTATTACATACCTACTTCGTAAGGAGGAGGTTCTAATTAGAACACCGTTTACTAGGTTTAGAATAATTTTGACCAGATTTTAGCATATTGTAGTAAAAACAATTTAACATTTTTTTTATTTATTAAAAGTATTTGGAAATTGTTTCCCCTATATTATAACCTCTGATAATCAATACTACCTATTTTGCTTATACAGATTGAGATACGGAATACAACAAACTATTGAAACATTGCTAAAGAAACTTTCTTACAACTGAAGTGAAAGTAATTCAGAACAAGATTATTTATTTCAATAGAACGTAAAATAAAGCTACCAATACAAAAGTATTGGTAAATCGAATTTTGAATATGTTTAATTTAGTTATTCGGAAGGTTTTGAATAATAGCATGCAATATACGTATCAATATTTTCTCCTTCCAATTATCCTTTTTTGCTGTTACAAGGAAAATTTAATATAATAGAGTTTTTTAATTTTAATGTTCACTACAATATTATTATTATGGTACAAGGTTATATTTAAGGCACGACAAAAACAATTATGTATCTTTAAAAGGATTACTAAGGTCAGACAAGTGTAGTGACATAAAAACTGCTTTCAGTATTTTCCGCAAAGTGATGATGAATTCCAATAGGATAAACTGGACACTTATTTCAAAGTTAAGTAGACATGTCTAAAATTGACCAAGTGTGAGCCGGACTCATGCACCGAAAGTTCCACGGAAACACACTGCTTCTTATCTTTTCATATCATGATTCTTGGTGAACGAAAAGTACCCAATATGTACTACTAATACTTGACCGATTCTTATGCGAGTATCTAAATAGGAATAAACGGCCGCATCTTCTGATAGCGTTCACTTAAAAAATTGTTTTTTTTTTAATTTCTAAGGTAACGTAGACTTGAATATTTGATATTAATTTTATTTCGATATGTCAACGCGTGCCTGAGAAAAAGGACTTTGACAGAAACACAGAAAGCAAATGAAGTGATCCTGTAAGTACTTTTTGTTTAACTTACGGAACCCTAAAAATAAGTGAAATAAAACATAAATAAAATAAAGAATTTGGTTTTCTAAACGAAATCTAGCGAGAAATTTATAATATTATGAATGTTAACGTCATGTACACTTGAATGTGTAGAGTACCTACATAAAGTAATGTATTATGAAACCAGCAAAAACTTACAGTGTAATCTGGTAAAAATATATTCTGTTAAATTTTTTAAGAAATACTACAAAAAAAATCTAATTTTCCTACTATTTTTACTAAGACGTAACCTATGTACTAAATAACAGTTATGTAATAAATTATCTATTATTGAAACAAATACAGTAATCATTTACACTGGTCGTCGTTGCGTTACTAACTAGCGCATTCAGCCTACTTTACAATACGTTGCTCGTAGTGATGATGCGACTAGTATTGTAGTTGTAAACTAGGGATGTCATGGTGCTCCGTAACTGAAACATTCGGATATCCGAATAAGTATAAAAAAATTCGTAACCGAATCCAATAATAAGAAATTTCGGATAGAAGCGGAATTTAAATGATGCATGTTATTTAAAGTTTTTTCGAGTTCGAGCCCGCCGACAAATAGCCCACTATCCACGCTCCTCCCTTGCATTGTTTATTATTAATTGTTCATTACTATCTAGTCAATTATTGTGAGATTACGTTACATTTTACATTTAAAAACTTACTTGTGGAAAATTATTACTCATTTGTATAAATTATTAATAATTGTTTATATTTCAGCAAATTGCGTATTAAGTCTAATGTAATCTGGAATTTTTACAATCAAGTGGTAAAAACTTTTCACGGAAAAGAGTCAAAACCTATTTGTATTTTACTTTCAAAATCTAATAACCGTAACCAAAACTATCCGAAACTAATGAATAATCCGAAATAATTTCATATCCGAAACCGATGTAATATTATTACTTTATCCATATCAGTATCCAGATCCGAAATTTAATATTCATAACATCCCTGTTTGTAAACAACATTGAAAATATTTTAAGTTTAGGCGATATTTAAGGTTCTAAATACACTTGCAAGGTAGTATATACAATAGTATATTTGGCCATACGCTGAATAATAGCAGATTTGACTTTCTCCTATAATATTCCATAAAATGTAAGAAAATACATGATCTTTCGCACGGCAATTGTGCATTATTCCGGGACAAAACTTTCTATATAACGAAGACTAAGCTTTTTTCCAAGTTTTAATGTATATAAATGGTAGCATGACAAAAGCTTAATTTGGTTCTTTTAGTTATATCAGTCAAAATATTTAATAAGAAAGTGAATTTTTATTGTTAAATAAAAGAGCTCAGCCGTGAGATCGTGACGGCATGGTATGTAAATCGAAAGATGCTTTCTTTAGCATCTTAATTGGTGTGAGAACTATACGTACAGTGAGTGCTTTGCGATAAACTATTTTACCACTAGTTTATATCAGATTTTTACTGTTACTTTGTCAATTTCTTACTGATTTAATTGAAATAAAGTCTAGATTTTAGGTTAGTTCGACAGCAATAGAACTGAAAACCATATATGCAAATAATATAAATACACAAACTAACAAAAATTCTTAAAAGTTTTGTGTTTTAGCTTCTAATTATGTTACAAAAACCCCTCATATTGTTATACTATTTATCTCATATGTAATAGCTATAGCGTATGTAGTTATAGTACCTTAACAATAATTACCTATACTAAAGTTTCCTTACTTAAATACTTTTAATATTCTTCGAAATTCGGTCAAATTGGGTACAATTTCACATGAATAAGAATGATCCGGCTGATCGGTTCTGGTAGTGTACTTTCACTTGAGGCTTGAGTTCACGTTTTAAAGTTCGGCGCATCTCGCCGATACAAACTTCAATGGATTGAAAGCTCTATCAAGGACAAACTACTAGTATGTAAATGTAAATTATTATGCACACGTTATTGTCTCGACTCGAGACTTAGGTTTATTATATCAAACGTAGAACTGGCAGCATCCCATCAAGCCCCATAAGTAGGTGTAATAAAGTGTGTATGCAAGATTCTGCACGTTTTACATAAATATTTAAAAAGGGAATAAATAATGCTTTGATAAGTTCGTAATCGAATCAAGCATAGAATTAAATTGACAAATACTCGTTCGTAATATAAATTCCATACGAACAAATAAAGAAAACAGCAAGTCAACGCAACGTTTGCCGTCGACAACAACAACATAAACATTCGTTATTTATATGTTATTAATCGTATACGTAGAGTCAAAATTCATCAACTTATACAAATGCAAAGTGAAAGCGGTAGGATCAAGAACGGCGTTGAATAAACTACGGCCCACGAGTCGGCCTTGGATTTGGAGATCGCTATCATAATCACAATACATATTACGCACGAAAATAACTTATTGTAACTAAAATGAGAAAGAAAAATGTCACGACATAATTGATGGTAAGGGTGATAGATATTGAGTTAATTTTTTATGGATTATTCAAACTAAACCCACAATTATGACCGTTTATAATTTTAAATTACTTGTCTAACCGCTGAAACCTCAAATAATGTGGATAAATAAAATATTTTCGAACTAGTCCGTGACAAAAAATAGAGAGAAAAAGTGTATAGATGAATAAAGTGATAGAAACGTGAGGAAGTAAACTAAATAATTAAAACAAATCTTTATAAAACAATTATTCGTGAAACCTAAGACATTGTGCTATGATTTATTATTAAAGTTCCATTCACTTATGATTATTTATTGAATTGTACCTTTTTCTACTCATATAATTATAGTTTTATTTTGGTTTGCGATTGGCGTTTAAAAATCCTTTTTGGATGTTTATTGATCTTTCTGGGAATGTATGAAAATTATATTAAAAAGAGATATTTTATGCAACTTAAATTATTATATTAATTAGTGTATTTTAAATTATAATTAATGACAAATATTGCAGTAAAAATCTTTATTCCGTCCTTAATGGGTATCAAACAAACTTAATTAGGTTGAATAATTTTAATGAATTTGTATAAATACCTATACGTTTCAAGAATCAAATATTATTTATTACAAGTATGTACGTACCAAGGTTATGTAGTGAATAAAAATATGTTTTACTAGTAAAAGACTTCAACGCGCTCACAAGTGTTAGAAATACCAAGGAGGGAAATAATACTTTTTGGGTCCCTAAGGTCCCTTTCTAAGATTTTTTTTATGGCAGATAAAGTGCAAACGAGCAAATTGGTCCACCTGAAGGTAAGTCCACCATCGCCCATGGACGATACGAAGATAGAGTGGGCGAAGGGGAGTGAAGAAAAAATGCTGCGGTTTCAGCGGACCCTGAGACCACTAGATCCGCAGCATTAATGGGATGGGAGAGGGAGGGGGCAAGTCTTGCCCACATGCGGCTCCACCGGAACGCCTCTATGACACTTGGCGGTCGGATTTGCATTCTGGTGGTCGCAAGCCAGTCGGGGAACAGATCCCCTACCACCAAGGGGGTGCTGGGTTACTCGGCTCTTACTAGATGCTCTCCCAGCGGCAGAGAGGGATAGTATTCTAACCCGTCCCCTCACGGGTTTCTATGTTCTCGTTTCTTATTAATAGATATTTTTAATTAGACACTATTTAGAGTTGACAGGTACACCTATAATTAAATATCAATTAATTCTGACCAATTCAAATTCTGATATACTTTGTAATTTAGGGCAAAATCAGCTAAAACCTTTATATACATTATGGTTATTTTATATAATTTGTAGACAACTGGTTGTTTCTGAAACAATATTTTACAAAAATGTGTAAACTCTTGTAAGGTTTGCATGGAGATTATAGTATTTAAAATACTTAAACAAATATAATTAATGAACTGACTCACAGACAGTTGCCATAACTTCGCGGTTGGTTTTCGCGGTGCACTTTCGTAAACGCAACTGATTGATAAATATATCACGCGTGATTTCAACATTATCGCTACTCGATTGTTCTACGTTACGCATGCGAATAACTTGCAATTTTTTACTACAACCGTTGCAACTGTTTCACAACAACAATACCGATAGTAATTAGATATCTTAACTTTACCTACACATGCATTTTCTTCCGTGTTCGACCGCAAAGCTATACGTTATCCTCAACCTGTATATCTTATTACTTGTGTTCGATGACATACATCTCGGAGATTTTATGATGAGAAGGAACGGGAGGAGGGGGTATATTGAAAACACTACAAGGGGTGATAATATTGAATAGACTATTGGGCAAACGCAACGTAGACTCTGCTACTGAACCGATAAATTACTAAACATTATGATATCTTACTATTATGACACAAACCTAAGCAGTGCCTTGGATTTGTGACCAAGGTGTAGGATTAAAGACGATGTCCTTTAACAGAATTCTAACACTCCACTATAGCCTCCACTGCTCAGGCTCTCTGTTAAAACCCAAGGTTAAACTCACATAAACCTAACCTAACACATTGTAAGGTACTCACATGACCTTAATCGGACAGCACTAACACAACACTACACTTTCACTAACACTATCTAGAGACT
This sequence comes from Limenitis camilla, assembly GCA_905147385.1. Taxonomy (NCBI): domain Eukaryota; kingdom Metazoa; phylum Arthropoda; class Insecta; order Lepidoptera; family Nymphalidae; genus Limenitis; species Limenitis camilla. The sequence goes on along the minus strand of LR990230.1, from coordinate 10,647,625 downwards.
ACTTCACTCCTTGAAAAGCGCAAGACTAGACTACAATCAGACTGTCGATGGCATATAAAGAGTCGAGACGGAAGTAACTCCAGCGCCATAGATGGTGATGACGATTCGATTATTCGATAATAGTTTACTCTGTTCCGACATACATTAAAGAGAATATTTGACTCGTTAATTTAAAACCGCATGTTCTTTATAATGTCGAAAACAAAGAATTATTAAAGTTGAGTGCGTAAATGATGTAATGTAGACTTTCGCTATAAACGGGATTTTTAATTTATAATGTTAAGACATTTGTTGCAACTAAATTGTTTTTAATTATGAGTAATACACCAAGTTATATTACTTGGATATTATGACGGGCAACTACGGAACCTACATTGTATGTGGCCTGTTCTTTTATTAACCTAATGCTCTTGTTTACCCTTACCACTAAGCTTAACGCTTGTATTTATAGTGTTCTTACTGTTAGAGCACTTTTCCTTATCCGAGTTTGCGTTATTGACTCTCAATTAGCAAAGTAGTAGTAGTATTGTGTAAATACGCTATTGTTAAAGACTTTATGATAAGCGTTTCGCTGTTAGATAGAAACAAAAAAAAATTAAACATCACATGTATTAATGAATTTATAGAAATCGCAAAATTTTATCAGAATCGTTAAAATCCATAATCTACTTTATTTATTATCAGTGGTGTTACAATATGGTGCTATTACGGCAAAATGCCAGTGCCCCCAACCGTAAGGGCCCCCCAGATTGTGCTGTGAGCACAGAAGGATTAAAAAACGAAGTGATCCCATCCGATGAATTTGCCAGGGGCCTCAGATGATATAGTTACGCCACTGTTTATTATACCTATATAGTTTGGAGTTTGTTATTGATTGACAGGCAATAAATAACCTCCTCATTCTGAGGAGGAGACCCGGCTCAGCAGTGGGCCATTGAAGGGTCGTGATGATGAAATAACCTTGTGGAATATATAAAATCCCTTTTGCTTACCTAGACATTTTTTGCACATTAATTCAGAAGCTTGCATTAAGCATATTTAATTACAAAAATCCTCGACATCATTTAAAATATTAATACGAGATCATTGTTCTTACTCAATGATATTAATCACAAAAGGGAAATGAATATGCATAATATAAGAATTATCTATTTATATATTTTACTATAGAGTAAGACGAGTAAAATGAAAATAAAGTTTTCTTAAAAATGAACAAACTGTTCCGGTTGTAGACTGTAGGCTAGGTAAAAACTATATACAGTACAGTAGATGTTATATGTATTATAAATAAAAGCCCGAAGTATTCCTGAAAATCAATCTTACTTCCTAAAAGAACAAATGACTTCAAGATTTATTTTCCGGTTTTAAATAGATTCAGAAAATATCGAACCACTTGACTGTCATAAATTTATCATAAGAATATAACAAACCTTAAAGTCACACGAAAATATCAATAGTAGAGCTGCAAAAACTGACTCGCTGTTCTTTCCCGCCTAGGTATTTTAGTACGCAATCCAAAATAAAACAATAGGACACGAACACTAATGGCTATTCACTGTAACACTGTGTAACACCGATACGTTCTGTTTACTTTCGAATAGTAAAGCGTAAATGCTGAAAAAGTTTAACATAAAGTGTACAGAGCGACGCGACGACGCGGCTTGGACTGCGTTCGCGCCGTTGGAGAAACTCAAGAGAAAAGTGCCTTCCCCCGGCGTGTATTGCTGTTGCTGATTACATCAGTGCTCTCTTTGACAGTATTGTTTAAACCTCAAAAGCCTTTTTTAAGAATTTGTTATGAAACTACATTTTTTTTAACTCTGAGACATGAGACAAGGGAAATCCATACAAATAAATAAAATTGGAGTGTCTGTTTGTAATATTAAAATAACCGCTTTTTACTAAGTGCATACACGGTACATATACCAAAGCAACATTTTTTTTTAATTTGGTCTGTCTGTTTGTTTCGGCTAATCTCTGAAATGGCTGCTTACCTCACACTACCTCACTGTTTAATCCCACATCATTCTTACCTATACAAAAAATTTCAGGGATTGCGAAAATAGGATATATCTCTGAAAAGTCACTGTCTACCTGCTTGGAAAAGGCGAGTCAAAGATATTAAATATAAGCATATCTGACCGCAGACAGACAGACCACAATAAAAAAAAAATATTATAAATACTATTTAACATAGTTAGAAATAAATTTCGTATTATGAGTTTTATGTATTTGTATTCAATTCAATTCATTTATTGTAGAGTTATGTTTTATTGTCATAACATAGCTCTGATTGTTGTGTGATAGCAAATCCCTTTACTGTGTTTATAGATTAATTATATACGATTAACTGTTTAGAAAATGAATGGTAAAAACTGATTTTACCTATATACATGTCGAAGAGGCGGCATATTATAGAAAAACACTCAAGGGATACAACTGATATTGAATGGACTATTAGATAACGCAATATTCAAATATGATCTCTTATAATTACGAGAGAAACCTAAGCGGGGCTTTGGACTTGTGACCAAGGTGTAGGTTTAAAGACGTCTTTTTTTTTTATTCAAATGAAACACTCACCTTCACTGCCCAGGCTCTGTTTAAGGCTAATGTTTCGTGTGACCTAAGCCTAATTTACGCGCCGACATTTTTTTATTTATAAATTACATAACTAAAGTAATCGTTGTACTACTACAACGTTTATATAAATTTAATAACTTGGTCTGTAACACAATGTGTCTGTAGCAGTTGCGTAAACGGGTTATTCAAAGATTTAATATTCATGACACAGTTCCTTCCTTACTACCGAAGACTACTGTTATATTATTCCACTCAATAACAGTAATAAAAATTATTATTACTGTCGATTTCGTTAATGAACCAAATATTACTTAGATATTAATATTATTGAAATTTATTTGGTAATTACTTTAATGTATATTAGGGCGCTGTACCATAAAATGAAAAATGTAAAGGGTTGAATCCTATTAGAAAAAATATTATAGAAAAAAATATTTTACTGTCCGTCTATTGAAACCCTTTCTCGCAAGAACGCATTGTTGTTTTAGGTTGAAATTCAAGTCTGCAGTCCTTTGGACCAGTAGAAACAAACTTCTCGGAACGAATCATTAAGGTGGGAGATATTTTCTCGATTCCCAATATTACGGTAATTGGGTGGGTGTAATATTGCATTGCATCGTTGGTCTGAGGAAGCCAGGGCATTATTACGGCTGGCCGGAAAATATCTCCCACGAAGATGAACTTCACAAAATAAGTTTTGGGTTAAGGTTTTTTGTAATATTAAAATTATTGATTGTTTGAATGTCATTTGTTTCCTTACGGAGCGACGTAGTCTTTAAGAAGACCAAGCTCCTTAAGTAAAGAGAAAAAAATATACTCGTACATGAACGCAATAAAGATACGGCTGTTTAAGAATATTCTGATACAGCAAGAGCTAATCAAAAGCTACTTCCTGTTACTGTTGACCTGTATCTACAATTTGGTAAGTAGTAATGTCTCAATGGAAAAAATCCTTAATATGTATTTTTTAGTACAATACAAAAAAACTTAAAAATTTAAAACATACCTACTTCCTCATTTAATTGATATGGAAAAAAAACACATCGTTAACGCCCTTTTAATTTGGATATTATGAGCTCATTTTTAAATTAAGCTTTTTTTAAGTTAAGCCAAAATAAAAGAAAAAGAAATTTGAAGTGTCTAAAATTTAATAAAAACAGTTAATATTTCCGTTTACAGATGCAGATGCTTGCACCATTGCACAAGCACTTTCACCAGCAGGCCGCTAACGAGACGAGAGGTGCTAACGTATATCTATACTGCGCGATGACGCATAAGTTACGTATTGCTTACAATACTAAGTCCGGAGTCTGGTCTACCTGAAAATTTGCGAACTGAGAATTTTAACCTATTAAAAACAAAAATATTATGTAATTTTTGTTTCATTATGGCTTAGGATATTATCCAGAATTAACGTTCGTCAAATATAATATTCATTATAAAAAACATAATAGTGATAGTAAAAACATAAATCTTTTATTTAAAAATAATATGTAATCTACCGCCGAGATATAGAATAAATCCTAATATAGGTTTTCCAATCATTAATAAATAACTGTTGCGTTTTAATAGCGCCATCTACCCGCTTCACAGTGTACTATAATAATTTCAACAACACTTTTTTTTTAAATGCCATCTAGCAAGAAAAGAGTAAATTTTATTAAACACAATAATTACTTATAGATGTCGCTGCGTTATGCATAAATGTATTTTCTAAAAATAACACTAGAGTTCGTTTGAAGCGCTATATTTAGTTTTTAGACATTTGACAAAAAAGATGGCAGCGATCGCCGTCTGCTGTCCTACGGATTTATTGCGAAAATGGCGCATTATGTGATATTTTCACAAATTTTATCAATTATAAGTGAAAATTTGTGCAGTGCTGCATTGTGATGTTGTGTTATTTTACTAGATTGACGGTGTTATTCTTGTGATAGTAAGACTTCGACATTCTTCAGGATATTGGATTACATATAAAATAAAGGTATTTAGCCCCTCCTACGCTTTAAAAACTAAAGACTAACAATTAATCTTTTATGTTTAACATAATGTGCACAGGATGGAAAGCTTGGAACCATTACATAAGATTAGGGAGTCCCATAAGGTTCTTATAGTAAATATTCGTCGGAAACGTCGTGTCGTTTTAAGTAATAAGATTCGTGGAATTGTTGTACGTGCTTTCGTTGGACGAGAGAGGCAGGAGTCACAGTTGCCTTTGCAAGCTTATATGACATCAGCAGGCGATACCAACTGCTGTAAACATTTAGCTCTATGATTCACACACTATAATCATTCCGAAAAGTGTATTTTTAACATTTTATTGAAAGAATCTCTTGGATTAGTAGTACAAATCTTACTCTATATATTGGGCTTGTAATACACAATAATTACCATTTAATATTCCATTACTTATTCAAAGTACACTTTTCTTCCTATCTTTTATTATAATCAGAGAGACAGATGCATTTATTATCTATGTACACAAACATTCTTGTAAACATTTATATTATATACACATAAAAGTATTACCTCTAACTACTTACTTTCAAATTAAAATTTAATAAAATTAGTAAGTATTATTCCAAGACTACAACGCTGAATTGATTCAAAGTTTGGAAACTGTCCTTGGCTAATTGTGTAGTTGTTACATTCTAATAATAAAATAGAAACTAGGTCTGTTTTTTGTGGTAGCTTCCTAAATCTGTTAACATAACTTCATGACATAGATTCATGATTAGGTCAAATTAGTTTGGATCGGTGCAGATTATAGGCATACTGTATATGATTTAATTTCTTGCACATAAAGTATAAACATAAGTTCAAATGCTTTCCTCTATTGTTTTATTGAAGTTTAATTTTATTGTAATATTTAAAATTTAACAATGAAAAATTGATGTTATTGACTAAAAAAATATCATTTATCATCAATAAATTTTCTACATAATATCTAGGTTATAAGCCCAATTTCCTGGAATTTGAAAAGAAATATATATAATAGAATATTTAAAGTAATGTTAAATCTTTGAAACTATTTAAAATCTGGAGCACAGATTCCTATGATTATTTCACCTATAAAACTTTGATAAATTTCCTGCTTCATCATTTGTAAAATTTTAAAGGTCAAAAAGGAGAAAATTTAGCCACTTACTTAGAAAGTCATTTAAAAACTATCATAAAAGTGTGAATATATAAAGAAAATGAAATTACAAAAATTATTACCAAAAAAACTACCATGGACCATAGGCTCCTATTTACACTTAATATACCCCTATTCTTTTTTAATTCGGTGCAAATTCACACCCAGGGAGGATGACATAGATTACCCATCAATTGGATGATACATTGGCCAAAAATTTTTGTTATGATCTAATTGAAGTCCCATATTTTAAATATCAGACAGAATTTAGCAAAATAGAGATTTATTTTCAATTAAGTGTAAAATATTTCATAATATTATTTTTAATTAAATATATTTTCGAACAAAAAACTAGGTACCAACTTCTTTAGAATAGAGCACCCCCCCAAATACGCGTGACCTGTAGCGTTACTCTGCGTAAAAGCAAGGGCCAATTGGCACCAGAGACGTCGCAGAAGCCCTTAAGAGCCATTTCACAATTTTTCGCTCTGCAAGTTTAGGTAAATTTGGTCGCAGCGCACGTGAGTCTCACGAGCCGCGCGGTCTCTGTCCTACTCGGTATAGTGCGACATCCAAAAAAACATCTTAATCTTTTTCTAATGTATAATAAAAATTAATAACTATTATGTTACAAAATGTTTTTTACATAATTATTTTGTTAAAAATTTCAAGTCTGTTATAACAACAGTCAAGAAATTTAAAACAAAAAATCAATTTTATAAAATAGGTTTTTAGATAGATTTTTAAAATTGATTTGATTGAGTGTCTTGAGTTTACGAATGAATCGAATATTTACGATATAAATAAAATAGCCTTTTATTATACTCCAGAAAATCTGAATGTGTATATGTGTTGCACAGTTTTGGATGCAAGCAGAACATCCAATTTTTGCCTGCTTTAATCTATATCTATACTTCTATACTATTATATAAAGAGGAAAGATTTGATTGTTTGTATGTTTGTATATTTGTATGTTTGTTTGTTGCGAATAGGCTCTAAAAGTACTGAACCGATTTTGAAAATTCTTTCACCGATAGGAAGCTACATCCTTTCCGGGTAACATAGGCTATGTGGTGTTGCCATAAATACTCTAATTAAAAAGATGTGGCCATTTAAGTGCCATAGGGTGGCCATTTTGTAAATTGAAGAGTTTCTCAGGAACTACAAATCCGATTTAAAATTTTTTTTCATTGTTAGAAAACTACACTATTCTTGAGAGACAAAGGTGATTTAGTGTTGCCATATAATTTTTTTTAATTAATAGAATATGGTCATTTTGTTGTTACTAACCCGATTTTAAAAAATTTTTCACTGATAGAAAACTACACTATTCGTGAGGGACAAAGGTGATTTAGTGTTGCCATATACATTTTTTAATTACTCTTTTCCTCTTATAATACTATCATTGTCTCTCATCCTCTCTCTTTTTCTCTCTTTAATTCTCTCTCTCTCCTATTCAATTTTATTTTTCCTCTGTCTAGCATCTGTCGCTTTTCTTTTATTTTTGTTTCTATTATTTTTCTTTTTATAACTTTTTCTCACTCTCTCCCTTTTTTCAAATAATGAAAAACTACACAATTACAGAGAGACAATTTAAGGACATCAATTATAATATTGTTTTATATACCCGGAGCGAAGCGAGGGCAGGCCTCTAGTTTATTTATAAACTTGATGACACAGTTAAACAGCCTATTTGTATTGATAAGATGAGAAAAACGATTTTAAATAATACATTTGTTTTACATAAATTACCATAAAATTTTACATTACTTTTTGTATAATTTTCATAATTTTTATTTTACCGTGGTATGATAATTAGAATAGAAAAAATTACCACATTAATCTATCTATTTACAAAAATACTCATTGAAATATAGCGGTATAAAACTTATTATTAGGGGTTAAAGTTTGCACTAAAAAATTGAAATTAGTTTTTTTTTAATTTAACATATTTATTTAATCAAAATAATTACTATTATTATCTATACATTGCTGCCATCTAATAGGAATTCGATCCAATATTCCTTTTTTTCTGTATCGATTCAACAAGGCAACACAAGTTTCAACACGCGTTTCTTTCTGCAGATCAGTCAAATCATGAGGCACCCATTTTTCATATTTATTATTTTATTGATTTGACGCAAATAAGTCAATTTTTGGCCACGCCGCTAATTCCTGGATAGTTTGGCTCGGATCGGCTTCCACCATCTCTTTCAATTCATTGTTATTCACCAGCGTGGGCGGTCTTCCACGTGGTTCGTTCTTCAAATCAGTTTCCATCACGAAAGCGTTTAAACTAAAATCGCATTCTGTGTTTGCATACAATCTGATGTTGTAGCTAGTTGTACTCTGGTTCCTAGAACATTATAAAATAAAAATTAAAAGTATCTCTACAGGTATACAAGAAAAATACAAGAATGAGAGTCAAAACTATAGTCTTAGTAATATGTCAGTTACTCCGAATAAACATATAGAAATGCACTCAATAGTGACTACACTTACCAAGATCAACTCTTCAAATTTATTCTCCTGTTGGTTTGTTTTGACTGTCCTGAAAAAAGAGGCCATTTCATACATATCCATTTGTGATTAAAAAAAATGGTAAATAAATGATAAAAGAGCCTTAAAATGACTCAAATACCTATTCAATGATACCCCGCTTGAAGTAATTTATGACTTTAACTTTTTTATCTTCACAATATGGCGTCAAATGGTCACCATTTAGAAAAAACTAACGAGACCTCGAACTTCAAAATCCATCATGCCGTTTAGGTCAAAAAGGCGTCAAAAAGAATCGTATATCGAATATATATAAGAAGAATATATATATATATATATACTAGTCATACATACACCCTAAAAACATAACCCTCCTTCTAAGCAGTCGGGTAAGAATATAAATGTAGAAGTAAAAGCATACCCTGCCTGCACTGCACCGCAGTGATAAGCATTACCTAAAAAATTAATTTATAATTAGAAAAGTATCTACTAATATATTTGGAAAAACAAACAATTTAAATATTAATTTTACTTTCTTGAAAGTTTCAAATACGGTGTATCACACTATAATATCAGTCGCTTGGCGCGTGTGAGTGAGACCGATGTAAGAAAGAGAGCTGTTCAAAATTTGGCGTAGATCCTACCTCTAAGAGCGCTGGCGCTCGACTGATTTACTGGGCTTGATGCATGGTATTATATATTTTCTTTTTATTTTTTAATATAAAAAGTTATATATTTTATTTTTATTTTTTTCTGTTCCTAAAAGATGTAAGTTTATCTTGGTATAGATAGTTCGTTAAAATTTCTTAGTTTTATAAGAAAAATATCGCTTTTAAAATTGTACTTAATTTAGAAAATATTCGTAACTTTAAAATTTTATTATGGATTGACGGAGATGCTAATGTAAAAAATTCTAAATTGTGTATCAATAATAACATATTCCACATATTACGGTATTTTTTTAAACAATTTCAAAGTAGTGGTTATTAAGAAATAGGACTTCAAAATATACTTTGCGAGCGCTTACCCAGGTAGGCGGTGGAGGAAAAGGGTAATAATTTTATACACACAATATAAATCAAAATTCTGATAAATTAAGTTACTACAACAAAGGTCACTCTATTATATTTCAATAATAGAAATTATATTATTGCATCCAATGCTGAGATTAACGACGTCAAAATGTTACAATTTCGCGGATTTTTACCGAATTTTGTGAAATGGCTCTTAAGATAATGGTCCTTTAAAATAAAAAATACCTAGGTTTTTCAAAAATTAAAAAAAAATCATCTCAAAAACTATAAATTTCCGAAAAAACTAATTTCAAACATACAATAAGGATAGTAAATATTATCTAAAAAAAATAGAGGGTGTGCTCTATTCTAAAGTCCTTACAAAATTTCCCTGGGTGGTGGCCTGCAACCACCAGCATGCGAATCCGACCGCAAAGTGTCATAATTCATAGACGCGTTCCGGTCGAGCCGCATGTGGGCCAGACTTACTCCCTCCCTCTCCCATCCCATTAATGCTGCGGATCTAGTGGACTCTGGACGAATTGAAAACTGAAAAAACGGATTTCAGAAATACACTTAAGAAGGTACATATTATCTAAAAAAAAATTGCCCTATTCTAAAGTTCATACAAAATTTGATATTTTCTCTCGAAAACTACGAATTTTCTGAAAAAACGGATTTCAGAAATACACTTAACATGGTGAATATTATCTAAAAAAAATATTTTGTGGTTAATAAGTGTTGTGATACCCTGCGCACTAAACTCAGGAATTTCTCTTTAGAAAGAGTTGATGGAAAATGTTGAAATAATGGGGAAAATTTAGCCCTTAAGAGAACATCCATTGCATGTGCTGCATAAAATGATAAAACTAGAAAGAACTCCTTGTAAAATAAAACTGTTAAAAGATAGTATGGTATATTAATGTCATTAATGCTACAGTTGTTTTAAATTTTCATTGTATTTCCTAGAACTAGTCACATGCTCAATCGAATGGCAGAAACATGAACCTGATATTTTCTACTTATGTCTTTCTATGTATGACTATAGAACCGATTTCTTGTCAATCTGTAATTTGAAAATTTGATTTCTAAGGACTTAAATTCATTTTTTTTTCATTCATTTAGTTGTAGAAAATGATCTAAAAACTTTTTAGTCATAGTTGAAGGTATCATAAAGAAGTCATATTTAACCATCTGCTAAGATGATGATTTAATAATTATTCACGAATAATTATTAAATTAAAAATTTAAAGTACCCTCACTGAAACTCTAATTTAATATAGTCACCAAGTATCGATAACCACAGGACATCGATCCGGCCGGCCGGGGTTTCCAGCTCAGAATGAGGAGGGGATAGATAAAATATATACTGTTACGTACTTTAAAAAAAGTTTAACACTCGATTCTATACGATACATAGGGTCGAAAAAAAAGGTATCAAGAAATACCGTTTCATCTCTACTCAGTGTAAGAAATGCAGTGTGTGTTTTTGTAGATCGGAAAAGGACGCTATGTCGCGTTGAGTATTACAAGCCGAAGTTCTTTCGTGCTAGTACGATAGTGGCCTTGACTCAGTCGTCGAAAACTGTGCCGTCTCTGTGAATGTGATACTAGATAATTACATAGGTTACATATGTTTGTGTTGTATAGCGCATTTCCTATTAGTGTTCGACCGAAGTTTCGTTTACGGCCAAGTTTCGGCTAAAAAATGTGATTCAACCAATCGGTTCGGTTTCGGCTGGACACTATTTCCTATCACGTATTGATCGTTGTCTAACATTCTGTCTGTTGTAGACGTATTTTCTATAACGGTATGAAACAAATTTCCAAGTAAGAATAACAGTCCTTTGAAGACTACTGAAACACTGATAACAATTGGTAGTATGTTTATATACAGATTAGAACATGCCTTGTTAGTTACATGGATATACATTAAAAAGCGTTTCAAATATTTTTATATCAAATATATTATGTTAGTTTGGCCATCTTCCAAATACATACACTTGTGTTGTTTCGATGCAATTACTTGATTTTATCACATCTAAAAACACACTCAGATTCAAAACAGTAACCTAATAAAAGTTTTTTCGTGAAAGGAAATTGTTTGGCAAAAAGTACGTCGTATCCGTTTAAATAAATTTTGTAAAAGGTTTTTGATAAATAAGGGTGAAATGGTTACGATAGAATGAGTCTTATATTATTGACTTTATCTATATTAATTTAAAATTGCATAGTATAATGTATCAGGATGTGCCAACTTTCAATAAAAGATGTAAAAATGAACCTGTTCAAAAATTACCTCTGCTAAGTATGGGGGAGACATGTGATACTTATTACTGTACAGCAACATGTATACACATGCAATTTAGGCGAGCGGTGCCTGGGGCTTGAGATCCTGCGTCTCGCAGGTTTAAAGAGCTCTTTCATAATATATTAACTCTCACCTCCACCACTCGACCTCGCTAACGACAGTAGATAATAAAGTAAACTTACGTGGACCTCGAGAAGGGTAAAATTAATCACGACACTATAACACTAACTTCCATGTTGTGTATGTTTTTTAACTAACTTTTTCCCATAGAATAATAGTTTTCTGGGATCCTGTTGAAAAAGCGTATGCTTTTTGCTTTACATCGCCCAACATAAGAATTACTAATTCTACTCAATCGAGTAGTAGGAATAACAAGTTTGTGTTTGTTCCTAATATTGATGTGATGCAAGTCACTATATCTAATAAAATCATTAATATTTTTACGTATATACATAACATTATCAAAAATGTATTGTCATGCAACCGTCATTACATTAATTTAATTGAACTTATCTCTTAAAGATATTTTAGGGTCGAGACCATAGATTGTGTCTATATCAGTTAATTGGCGAATTTTCTTAGCCGCGTATGCTGCAGAGCTGAGTCTATTGGCCAGTCTCTCAATATGGGGGCCCCATTGTAATTTAGAATCAACAGTGATGCCTAAAAATACGGTAGATTCCACTGGTTCCAACTCCTCTCCATTTATAAATACACCAGTCTCTATTTTTTTAACATTAGGTAAATTTTATATATTTAGTTTTCTTACTATTTAACATTAGATTATTAGCACTGAACTAATGTACAATATCAGAGAGAGCATTGTTTACATCGTCATATTCGGTTTGATAGCGTTTCACTTTAAATATTAGTGAAGCGTCATCAGCAAACAATACTATCTTGTTCTTTTTTTCTACAAGGTTTGGCAGGTCGTTTATATAAATGAGGAAGAGAAATGGTCCAAGAATAGAACCCTGGGGGACCCCCATATCCAGACGAGCCCCAAGAGATCTCTTGCCATTCACGTTAACCCTTTGAACTCTATTGTTTAGATAGGAGTTCATAAGGTCGAGTGCAGTTCCTTTGATGCCATAGTAGCGTAGCTTTCTGACCAGAGTTGCATGTTGTACACAATCAAAGGCCTTAGATAAGTCACAGAATATTCCAAGTGCATTCTGTGATTCCTCCCAGGCCTCGAAGATATTCTTAGTAAAACTAGATTGTTTTACATGGAGAAGTCTTTGTGAATTAAAATGAATTAACATTTGGTTTAAAATTAGTTTTTCAAACATTTTACTAAGCGTTGGCAATACTGAGATGGGTCGAAAATATTTTTTGAATATAGGAGTTTGAATAGCCTAACATTAGATCAGTTTATCGTGCTTCCAATATATTGGGTATACAAATAAGTGTTGAGGGATTTTTTTATAACTTAATTTTTTTTTATAGAAAATTAAAAGAAAGAAATTGGTACGATTTATTTTAATAATAATGTTGTTGATCATTAGTTACGACGTTTTTCTATATTTCAAGCAGCATAAGGTTAACGTGTTATAAAAAACCTCTTCCTCTTTCAAGGCGATCCAAGCACCAACCCAAATTTTGACTAAATCGTTAGAAATATAGTGCTGCTCGGCTTGGCCATAAGAAAGCGCAATGCATGGTAAATACAACTTGTGAGGTAGAACATCCCATTGAGTTTCCTCGACGACTTTTTAAACATGTAGCCTAATGTTGTTTTGTTGAAAGATAACTTCTTCATGCTGTCTAGAAGATTAGAGGCGTTTGAGTTTTAATATTCGTCTCAATTGCATTGATTATTATTGTTGAGGGTCCCAAATAACAGTTCAGTTAGGCTATTAGCATCTCATACAATAGACCAGTCCGAACTGGTTATACCAGATACATAGCCTGGCTTTTTCTACAATTGTATAGAAAATATGGCTACCTTAGTGAATCTTCTTTTTATCCTCTGTTATTAGTAAAAAAAGTCTTTCCGATTTTGGAGTAGTTGTTCACACGTGAAAGAACGGCCTTCGACGATTTTAGCTTGAGTTCATATGGGATCCACTTGTTTTGCAGCACACCCACCAAGGGTGAGACGGTTTAAAATCACTTGTTAAGATACCCACTCTTCAAGCAAACTCTTCTTAAGTTGGTCATGAATTTTGGTTCAATAAACCCTCCAACTTAGTGTCTTTCAACATTATTGATCTTTTTTTTTTTATGTGGAAAATGCATTTACGCATACCCCTTAAAGGGGTTTTGTGCGACTCCCAGCGACAAGCGCTGGACTACCGCATAGCATGCTACTGCGGACGTCTCGGTACATCCTCCGTCTGCGGGTACAAGTAAAACCCGCCGATGGATTCAATTTACCAAGCACCTAACGTAGGGGGGATAGGATAGGACTCCGAGCAAGAACCCGGCGTTCATTGGAACCGCAGCAGTAATGGGATGGGAGAGGGAGAGGTAGATCTGGGCCACACGTGGCTCGGCCGGAACCCGTCCTAGACTTAGCGATCGTATTCGCATGCTGGTGGTCGCAAGTCAGCCGGGGAACAGATCCCCTACCACCAAGGGTGTGCTGGATTACTCGCCTCTTACGAGATGCTCCCAGCGGCAGAAGGGAATTGTATTTTAGCCCATGCCCTTACGGGTAAAAATGTTATTTAGTTTTAATTTGTTTGTCTGTATGTATATAAAACAATTCGTTCGAGTCGTTCAAGAAGTATTTTTAGTCTACCGTTTGAGATGAAAATTACACCCGTGCGAAGAGAATGTTGCTAGTAATAAATACAATGTGCTCTATTATCTACGCCTACGAATTGTTACATTATCCTTGGAAGCGGATAAGGGAAAGCGGAAACCAGGCAACATGAATGGATCAGGAAATCGGTCAAGCCTTTTAGGAGGCTACTGCTACTTATAACGCAAAACAATGTTTTGTAGGCAAATAATTATATATGATATTATCTGATTACTTAGGTAATTTCGAGGATTCAGCATTCGGACGGAATGTGTAATCAAAAAATAATATTTCTTTTTTTACGCTGTAATGTACATTTTAATTTGATGACAACACTAAAAGTGGTGAACTCTTGTACAAACATTTACATAATTTAAATTATAATATTGTTGCTTGTTGCAACTCATGGCGGGTAGTTTTAAAAAAAAAGTTTTGTGGGCAAATAGATGAAGAATATTATTAATACCTAATCAACAAAGCCATTATTTGCTGGTCTTGGCATTGCTTTACACGAATGTAGTATGAGTTTGCAGTAGTGTCTGTAATTGAATGACATTTTATTGTAGCAGACGTCATAAGAACATACAAATAAGGCTACTTAAAAATATTAGCATTAATTTTTTTTATTTTTCATTCTGTGTAGCTCTGGATTGTTTCCATAATTCATTCTGAACTGAGTTTATTGTACCTAGACCGTATTAATGTAGTTCGTAGGCGAACTAAGTGCGAATAGTTGATTGGAGGTTATTCAACTGGTGAGTGGACAGAAATAGCACGATCACTAGTGGCATCTCGCGTGTACCTCTGATGACGCCGCGCCAGTCGCCATCACCACTAGGACAAGCTGTGCTTCCGGTAAACACAACGGATATTCATTTTTCATATTTTAAACGTTAACCCTATTTACGAACACAAAATCCAATCTTTCTTTTTGTCATGCGTCACGCACACAAATTCGGTCGTTGCGCTTTTATTGATTACTCATCCATCCATATTTATTAAGTACATAAACGCAAATATTACTCGGTACATTTCTTTCACGAATAAAAAAATAAAGTTTAAAAAACTATAACCCGACTACGTACAAAAAGTGGTCTAAAAAGGACGAAACAAGAAACAATCAGATAGAAACCTAAAAATGCATCTGTATAAAAATGGTCAAGGTAGAACCGTGGTCACCCGCGCCATTATTACGAATCTTTTGACACCTCACTCATGAAAATTGTTTCAGTAGTTTAGGCGCTAGGGTGGAACATACAAACATACATAGATATTACATACATACATACATAGACTGCCTAAATCATAACCCTTCCTTTTGGCTTCGCCGTAGTCGGGTAAAAATAGCTGAACCGATATTTATTCAATTCAATTTAAAGTTTAAATTCCTAAGGAAAGACATTGCTTTTGGTTTAAATGTCTCTGATTTTTCATAGCGCTAAAATTTATTATAAAAAGATGCAGATAAGTAGGTTAATTTCGTTACATTCCGAAGAGAGATGTTACGAGTAAACGCAAAAACGCTTTTTAATTTTTTCATTTTATTATATTTCATAGACCTACATTTTATTAAGTCGGCCACTCCTAAGCTCACTCTTATTTAAATAATTAGCATTTTGTTGATTAATTAGTATTTTTATTTTGGCTAAATTAACATTTTTAACTCCCGACGCAAAAACGTTATGCATCCTAATGTCTATTTTTGGTAATCCAAAGAAATGACCGATTTTGATGACTTTTTATTGGTCAGGTATCAACAACAATGAGACTGCTGATGGTTTTGCTAATGAAGCAGTGGGAATAAGCACTTTGCCCCTTTGTAAATCACGCTCAAGATCTACGTTCCATTGCAAAAATCGATCTTATTAGTTTCTGGACCTCATGAATCCCAATATTTCAAAGGAAAAAAATATGTATCTAATAAGAATAGGCCGACCACGTCCTCCCCTGTTTTATATTTATTACGTAAGAATCTATAAAAAAAAATGAATACCTACACGTTTGGTTTTTACGTTTATTTTTCAAAGTAACAATTTTTAGAAATATTTATTTGTACTTACAGAGGTACTAATCATTTTTTTTTGGTAGTAATAAACTTTGGTTTTAATCAGTCCAGGCTCAAAATCCACTCGGTCATCTGCCACACAAGTGGATCTGCCACTGGATCATCTTTTATATTCGTGTTAAAAATATGGTAGTAAGTAATTTTAATATAACTATAGGGTACAAAAGAACTCAATCGTAGATTAAAATCATCAACGCAATAACGAGTGTTGTTTACCCAAACAAGTGACGACTAGTCCACAAGCGCAAACGCGCGCTCGCACTGTTCGCGGGAGGCGCAGTGCGGGTGGCAAGGGTCCTATGCCATGGAAAATAAAATCTTTTACCTATACTCATCCGAGCGAACCTCGGCACCGGCTCGGTTGCCCGCGCTTTTTCAAAGTATAATTTTAACTGCGCATTTTTGTAATCTTGCGTAACAACTATCGAGATTCCTTCCCACCCCCATGTAAGAAAAAATAAGGCATGGTCGACCCCCCTCCCCCTAAATCGTCTTAATAAATTAATGAATGGCCCCTATTTAGTTTGCTTGTTCACTCTATGATGCTCTTCCTCCTATCCCTACTCGTATGTATCTATACAATGTTCCTACTATCTATACATATTACTACTGATTATAATCTTTCTCGCGATATTGTTAATTGTAAAAAAATTGTGAACCGTAAGATACTTATAATTTAACACATTAATTTTCGGTAGATCTATCGAAGTGAAACCGTCAAATTGCGGAAACAGGATGAATTTACCATAGAATTACAAAACTAATACAGGATTAAAAAATTAGAATGGACAATTAACATTAGAGTGGCCCAAAAATGAGTGGTGGGGGTTTTTCAAACAGGCAAATAAAATACTGTAGTAAGACCGACCAATCAGGAACAGCTTCAAACAGCAATATGTCACTGTTCCCAATCTTTTTTTTATGGTAGATAAAATGCAAACGAGCAGATGGTCCACCTGATCCAAAGTGGCCGCCAATGCCCATGGTCATCGCCAAACAAGAGATACTCTCTTGTTTTGTTGATGCGTTGCATCCTCGAAGATTGAGTAGGGAGGGGGAGTGAAGAAAAAATGCTACGTTTTCGGCGGACCCTGAGCAAGCCCAGAGTCCACTACATCCGCAGAATTAATGGGATGGGAGAGGGAGGGGAGTAAGTCTGGCCCACATACACTGACACTTGGCTGTCGGATTCGCATGCTGGTGGTTGCAAGCTAGTCAGGGAGCAGGTCCCCTACCACCGAGGGGATACTGGGTTACTCGGCTTATACAAGATGTTCTCTCAGCGGCAGAAGGGAATAGTATTCTAACCCATCCCCGCACGGGTAATCTTTCGATAGTTAAAAATCTCTCGAGATAGATCATAATATAACGGTGTTTACAATTTTACGATTACATAGGTGTATAACAATATGAATTCGTCTTATGCAATTTTTTGGTCTCTAAAAATATTTAAGTCAATGTGGGGAAACATTGCGCTGTTAGTAGTAAAAATCTAAGAAACTTTTATAAAATACATATGTCGTATCGCGCGGTCCGCAAAAAAAGACATATTTAATTTTCCATTTTTCAAACTTGGAGCATTATTACTATTGTAATGTAATCGGATTTTACAACTGACTTTCTTTTGACTCTACTGTTGCCTCTACAATTTTCTGCTGATTGACTTTTATGAAAGATACTTTTAATTTTTAAAACTCATAGGCTTAAGGATTTTGAGACATAATATAGTTTTAATTTTGTTTAATAAAATTTAGAAACATTAAATGTAATTTTATCATAAAACTACTTGTCTACCGATGCGGATAGTAATAGAGCGTATGAGTGAGAGAAACTTTAGAATTAATAGAAGTAAATTGCTGAAGAATATATAAATAATCATTATAATAAAATAAAATTAGTATTTAAAAGGAAGTCTTGTAACATAATTGTTATGCTGAATATGTCATGGTTTAAGATGTTTTTAGTTAAATATGAGTCATTTGTAGCAGCAGCTCTAAATTCTTCTCCGAACTTAGATGAATTACGATGTTGACTATTTGCCAATTTTTTGAATATTGCAATTTTTTAAAGGAATATATAGTAACTAGCTGTGCCTGCGACTTCGTCCGCGTGAAATGGTGTCTTTCTCTAATGTTATTTTACAGCCTTGAGGGTGAAACTTTTACAAACTTTGAATGTCAGATTATATATAATAGCCTAAAAAATGTTTCAAGCTTTTAGTTCTAAAAAATATAAATCGAATTGTATTCTGTGAAGTCGATTAAAAATGACGATACTCCCATACAACTTTTCATCCCCCCAAAGGGTTGTTAGGGGTTAAAAGGGGTTCAATATCTTACATCCTTTTTTTCGCATTAAAAAGTAGTCTATGTCCTTTCTCAGGCTCTAAACTATTTGTATACCAAAGTTCATTTGAATCGGTTCAATAGTTTGGCGTGAAAGCGCGTCAGACAGACAGGGGTTACTTTCGCATTATTAATATTAGTAAGGTTTAGTAATGAATTCGTGACGTCATCGTTTTGATGTGGAGATTTGTGCTTCGTCTTTATAGTATTGCGTCGGTCGGGCGATACGGAGATGGCGGCGGCGGTGCGGCTACAGCGCTGCTGCGCGCGGATGATATTTTTAGAGGCGCCGAGACGCCGCGCGCCGGCCTCATACACTATCCCGCATGTTAATTGGCTACTTGTGCCGCATTTTTCAGGATGACCGCTTGCACGACATCAATGCCATTGAAAAGGCCGCTATCGAGCGATAAACATTATCATCCCAAATAAGTTGATTTATATGCATTTATGCTTAAGAATAGAGTGAAGAAAAAAATATTGTTGTTGACATCATTATAAGAGTACTGAATGATCCTTAGGATTAAGGGAGTTAGGTGTAGTCAGAGGCATGAAAAAATGAGAATTTTCAATATTTTTTTTTTGCCATTAAATCATTTTAATTCCTAAAATTAATAATATAGCATCATTACACAATGTTTGGACTTGAAGTCACGTAAATTTGAAAGAAAAATATTTATAATTTCAAAAGTTATAGCTGTTTGTGTTGATCCAGTTCCAACGAAAGGGTCCTTGCGGTGACCATCATAAGTCCTTGTCGATTCATCTAAAGTCAGTCGGACAAAAAAGAAAGTTTTATAAATAGATAATCGTGTGCCTGATCGAATCTTTTTTTTCTTTCAAATATTAACAAAATGGCGGCGTCAGGATTTTTTTTCTTGTTTTCTGGAAAAAATCAACAGTTAATTGTTTTTAAAAATTAAAATTTAAAAATAAAAAAAAATTCTTTGATCAGGCACAAGATTTATCTACTTACAAAACTATTTTTTTATTTTGTCCGATTGATTTGAGATGAATCTCCAAGGACTTATCATGGTAACCGCAAGATTGGAACTGGGTCAATACAAACAGCTATAACTTTTGAAATTATATTATATAATTAATATCCCTCTCATTATACAGATTGTGACGTCACATATCCAATAACGATACGTTACTATTCAAATTATAATAAGTAATTTAGAAAATACCAGGAAACAGATGAACAAACGTTGGTTGCGATGCGGCAGTGAATTTATCGCGAATAAACTGGTTCACGACGAAAGCAAAAATACGGAAAATGAGTGTACTTGGACTGTATATTTAACGAGAAATCTGAATATTTGGTTGACCAGACGGAGTATGCAATCTACAAGGGAAAAGAAGGATATGCAGGAAAAGAAAGCACAATTCCTTAAAAGATGGTGACTTTGATGCTTCAACTGTTTAGTTTCCTTTTCTACTATCACAAAATACCACTTAGGTGCATCATTACAAAATATTTATTTCTGCGTTTAATGCGGTGTGGTATAAGCAAAACTGGGCAAAATACCATTGCCGAAATTGTGAATTTGAATATGGTTAAAATCTGTAGTTAGGGAAAAAAGGATCTAGCTGAATAGAATTTTGAATAACAGTTTAAAAATTTCTTTAAAAGACAACATTTTAAATAGGTAACTTCCTAAAATTACACTTTATGTGCACACAATCTATTAAACTCTATTAAGGATTCGGACTTATCAATCTAAACCCTGCAATAGAAATGTTACATTATAAAGAAATTTACTGTGTCAGTTTAATTAAGTTGAAACCAGAAATAATCCCATTGCAAACAACCCATTACGACGTAAGTAGACGAATTGTTCCGGTTCCGTATGGCCTAATCACTATACTAATTGAAGTGAACACGCAACTCTAGCTGTTAGTTATGTTGTCAAACGTAACACATCAATTTGCTTGTATCGTCACGCAATGATTAAAGCAAATTAACTATTTTATGTAAAAATTCGAAAGTAGTTTTTTAGGGTAACTGTAAAACCGAAATTTATTTTTATTGTATCATTCGAACAGGACAGGTCAATGTCTAATATTAGTTTCAGAAAGTAACTATGTGTACGTTCACTTTATTATTAATAATCCCAGAAATATATAACTTAAATAGTTATGAATTAAGTTAATTTCTTTTTTGCAATAAAATACTTGTCGGAAACATAAAGGATATACAATCTTATGTGCACAACGGATGGCCTATAATATATGCTACGGGTGCAACATAGTCAGGATATAACTAAACATTACGATCTCTTACTATTCTGACTAGAAATATTCCTATAGGAACCCAAGCAGTGCCTTGGACTGACTTGACCAAGGTGTAGGCACATTTTAACAGAATTCCAACGCTCTCCTCCACTGCTTAGTTTCACCGTCTAAACCTAGGATTAGACTATCATAAACCTAACCTAACACAAGGCTAACCTAACCTAACTCACACCTCAGGCACTTAATATGTATTTTTCCATAAGAATGATAGTCTTATATCCACTGATTTATTTTTTTTACTGAAACTTCGTGATTTTTCGTGATATTTGTTTTTAAAATCTCATCAGTAAAACAAAAGCATAGAATCAGTCTGGCAGCTTGCGAGGAAGATTTTTTAAATCTACCGTACCGTACGTACCGTAGAGCATAGGAGATGTTTAAGTCTCCGCTTGCCTGTTCTCTCCAGACTTAGTATTGTAAATTTATTATAAAAATAAAGTAGCACATTTTAATATATATACAACAATGACCCTATTACATCTTTCTTTCAGCGCGCTTATTCTTCACACGTTGTCTATTAGCGAAAAGGACGTTACAAAACAAATATTTGTATGTATAAATAACCTGCGCGCCACCTACGCTTCATACGTATGGTTTTCTAATTAAATCTTGAACTATTGCTCAGCTTCTTAAAATGCATAGTAATCATTATGAAAAAATATACTTCTTATTTCATATACTTCCTTTACGATGTCTTTATCGCGTGTTGCAAATGAACATCCATAGTATATATATTTTGAAACTATTTTTATTATACTATACTTCTAAATAAATTTTATAATTTTACTATTGCATTAACGATTAGTATAATATATGTACTAGCTACACATTTCGTTTCTATCCATGACATTATTATAGATGAGAATTAATCAATTCTGTCAAACTTATATCCTCCTCCACAACACTTTCTGTCTGACTCACTGGAAAGCTGAAACCCAATTTACGTACGTGCGTCGAATCTGAGTATATTTACTAGGTAACCAACCTACTTTTGTTAAAATAAGAAGTATTTCTTTCTCCTTATAATTTATGAATACGAATAATGTTTTATTTTCGAAATTATATTTCTAAATCTGATGAAATATTTTATATACTTATTACAAGTCTGTTAATCTAAACTTTTCGCGAACAAAAAAGATATTTAAATCCAGTAACTAAACTTATTGGAATTTACCTTATATGAATTTAATTTTTGGAAAGGAAACGGATAAGGAAAAGGTACATTTGTGTAATATTAATAAATTCTTTATTGCAGTCACAATGGTGGTGGGCGAAAGTAAACGTACCTCCAACATCATGGACGGCATCGAAAATACGGGGGACGTCCGCCTCCACGATCACCGGCTCCGGCTTAAGCAAAGGTATGAGAAATGTTCTAAACAATAATTTTAACTACTTCCATAATATCAGATTAATGTTATATCTTTTGTATCTGATCATAGGTTTACTATAAGAATAACTTTTGTAGAGTGACTTGTATGTATAACAATTAAATGGCGCAACATAAGCCTATCAAAATTATTGATAGCATATGTGTAACTAAACTTTTCGATAGTTATTAAAATTGTTCCTTGTTCTGCTGAGACAGTGACCGCAATTTAGCTTCGATTTATGCACCTACGCGTGGCTCTCTGTTATTCTGTAGGTGGAAAGGTTGTAACTGACGTCACTGTAAAACTTGCATTTGCTCACCTACTTGATATTAATCTGAATGCCCTATTCTCAAATATTCATCGACTTAGAATGAATGAAAGAAAGATAAAGATGACAAGCGTGAGTCGGAAACGCAAAATGATGTTTCTGTAACACAAGTTAGTAGTTAGATTGTAAGGTATTGATTGTTGAGGTACAGAAGCCTGTTTATTATTTGATGTTTTAAACTGTGCAAGCCAAGGGATTGAACTCTAAGCACAATTCTTGGCTAAATAGATTATTTTGTAAATAATTAAAGATTAATGTTAGAAATTTCCTCTAAAATCTAAATAGATCTGTACTTACACCTAATGTAATAAAAGGTTTACAAAGACAATTTAATAACTTTTTTAGCACGTGTGTTTGACTCATCTTTATTTTTACTATTATATATAATTGTTTTATATGCTGTCAATTATATTCACGCGTGAATGTTATATGCCTACTCACTTTATTGAAGGTGTTTATTTTACAATGTATGACGTAAGGTGTGGTGTTGCGTTAGCCCTTATCAAATTTATTTAAAGTGCATCATGTTCTTTACTCATATATATAAATATAATGTGTACAAATGACGTATTATTACTTTTAAGAGGAAATTACATCAAAGTATTGTTATTGGGAATTTCCTATAAATTTATAATAACAAATTCTATAATTATTCTGAAATCGTTATTAGTGCCATAATTTATTTCATAATTAATTTAAAACCTGATTAGTAATTTGTGATATTATCTTTTTACAGATTTGATATAGTTAGAAAACTAGGTCAAGGCACATATGGAAAGGTACAGCTCGGAATCAATAAGAAGACTGGCCAAGAAGTGGCTATTAAAACTATTAAAAAATGCAAAATTGAAACAGAAGCTGATCTTATTCGTATTAGGAGAGAGGTTCAAATTATGTCTTCCGTTAGGCATCCGAACATTGTACACATTTATGAAGGTACATCTTAAATTGATTTATTTTACTATACACATTTTTTAACCCTTTATAATAACATAAGGAGTATTATTAAAGGTCTGATAAAAAATAATATTAGTTCTTCAGATTTTTTTTGTATTATTATATATTCTGCGTATTGATTCTGCAATAAATGTATTCTGTAAAGCCTCCTTTATACAACTCCCGACGTTGAATGATGTTAGACCAATGCGATAGTTTAGAGAGGAAAAAAATACTCTACTCGCGAAATTGAATGATGTTAGACGAATACGATAAAACTTCGCGAGTAGTGTAGAGGACGCTTTTTTTTCCCTTTACACTATCGTATTCGTCTAACATCATTTAACTCCTCTACACTACTCGCGAAGTTCCTCGGCGAAGTACTCTAGAAACTTTGGCTAAAGTCCAAAGTGCAACACTACACACTCGTTCAACTTTGACTCGGGCGCAAAAACCGACAACAAATGGAAGTCGCCCGAGGCCAGGAAAAGATTGACGAGGTAAGCCGAAGTGCCTCTCTACACTATCTTATTCGTTCTCCACAACATCGTTCAACTTTGCAAGTAGTGTAGAGGAGGCTTTAGCAAAAAATATTTGTGCAGAAGCCGAAAGTAACAAATTGAAATTTCTCGTTTGTGTCATATTGTTTAAGTACAGGATACTTTTAAAGCCAATTTTTGTAATTATGTACTTCTAAATCAGTTGCCTAACTTCTTTTACATTATAAACCTTTTATTTCAGTATTTGAAAATAGTGAAAAAATGATTTTGGTTATGGAGTACTGTTCGGGTGGCGAGTTATATGACTACCTCAGTCAGAAAAAAGTATTAGAAGAAGATGAAGCAAGAAGGTCAGAGTGAAGTCAAAAAATAGTTTTTATATCAAATATTTTGGTTTACTAATTGTCAACGTTGCAGGTTATTCCGGCAGATAGCTACCGCTGTTTATTATTGCCATATACACAAAATCTGCCATAGAGATTTAAAGTTAGAAAATGTTTTGCTTGATGATACCGGTAGTGCTAAGGTAAGAGATAAATTGTTTTTGTTATTAAAAGTAGTACAAATCTCAAAGATAACTTAAAACTATTAAAATTGCAGATAGCTGATTTTGGTCTTTCAAACGTTTTTAAAGAAACATCTTTACTATCCACATTTTGCGGATCTCCACTATATGCATCGCCAGAAATTGTTAAAGGGACTCCTTATATAGGACCAGAGGTAAATTTTCAACTGAGTATTAAGTTTAAAATTAAAGTAGTGCAGTTAGGAGCTGTGGGTTCTTGTATTATGTTTTTTGTATAGATTGCAACACTCATACATTTCATAGTTGACATTTGATATCTTTATTTCCAGGTGGACTGCTGGTCTTTAGGAGTTTTATTGTACACTCTAGTCTATGGTGCCATGCCGTTTGATGGTTCAAATTTCAAGCGTTTGGTTCGACAAATTAGCAATGGCGATTACTATGAGCCTAAAAACCCTTCAAGTAAGGTTTCCTAAATTTTTGAAAATAACAATGTATTATAATATCTTTATTTTAAAACTTTCCCTAGTTTCTATTCTGGTACAAATGCTTTTTTTACCCGTGAGGAGACGGGTTAGAATACTATTCCCCTCTGCCGTTGGGAGAGTATCTCGTAAGATCCGAGTAAGGACCCCCTTGGTGATAGATCTGTTCCCCAACTGGCTTGTGACCATCAGCATGCGAATCCGACCGTAAAGTGTCTCTGCTCGTTTGCATCTTATCTACGATAAAAAAAATGTTTATGTGTTTCTTTCGAGAAGAAATAAAATTCTCAGATCAGTGGTTTTGTTATTGAATGGGGTTTACACTCATTCTTGCATACAAATTTAATCAGTTTAACTTATATAATGGCACAAGAGCTGACATTGAAATTCATTTACTATGCTTCATTTTATATGTGTAGGAATTCCAATCTTATTAGTACAATTCTAACATAATAGCGCTTAATTTTAACTATACAAATTATTATTCTTTTTTTTATAATAGCGGCGTCACCTTTGATTCGAGATATGCTGACAGTGGATCCTCTTAAAAGAGCAGATATCGCTTATATATGTGATCACCCGTAAGTATAATCATATTTTACGGTTTTTTTCTAATTTGCTATTAGGAAAATATAAAAATAATTTTTCTACTTTAAAAAAATAAACTCGGGTTAACAGATGGTATTGTGTGAAGTTAATGGGTTTCGTATTACCCATGCTATTTCTAATTAGTTTACGGCAAGGTCGATTGCGGTCACGGTTGCTTTTAGCAATAATGAAATGGTTAAAGTAATTACGGATTTTCTTTTTAACTGCATATTTAGTCTTCTGAATTGAATATAAATGGTCACACGATACATGTTAATTTTTAAGACACTCGTTACCTACACCATCATAATGAGGATGGCATCCAGTCTTGTTTTGGTTACTTAAATATATTTATATAGTAATACCCCTCGGGGTCGGCAGAGCTCTTCCGTGGTGAATAATAAATATTCTCTCATTTCTACTCTTCTGACTCCTCAAGATTTATAAATCTAATTCACACAATTAATAGAATTTTGTCTGAATTAAATTTCGTAAAATTTATGATCGTGGTTTGGACATAATTATTATAAATATAATAAAACCGGTTACAGATATTATCCTTGTATTTCGGAAAGTTTCAGTTGTGGATACTATATTTTTAAAGAATTGTAATAGTAAACTACTTTCTGATTATTATGAACCAGTATAAATAATGAAAGGGAGAATTAGAGCGTGGGCTCCGCTGGAATTAAATAAAAATCTGTTATATCGTGCCTTATTTAGATTCTAGTCCTAGCGGAAACTATTCGAAACTATTAAATGCAAATATATGAAAGGTTTCAGGTTACAGGACTCCATAAAATCTAGTCTTTATTCCAAATCTCTAAGTTACAATGAAAATTACAAAAGCGGTCGAATCTGCAAAGCTTTTGCTTAAAACATAAGATATATGAGGTCGAGAAGATATCTACATATTCTTGTCTAAGTGACACTAATATGTGCAATTTGTAGATGGGTGAACACGGGATGCGAGACGTCATGTCTTGAGATGGCCGAAGCTTTAGCGGCGGAGACTCCAGTGCGCCTTGATCTGCTGCTGTCACTCGCGCCCGCTGCTCCTTCCAGCTCGAACAGTGTTCTCGTACCACCTGAGGTACGCTTTTTTATCTATATATAAATATTTATTGAGGAATTTTTCATTAGAATAGTGTCTCTAGAACATAAGTGTCAGGGTAGTTAGTTTTAAAATTACGTCAGCAAATTTGAGTAATGTGTTACTGAGTCGCTTCAATTCAATATACATTCTTCATTAAGTGAAAAAAAAAATTAAAATTTTGTTTTAGACGGAGTTGGGACCAGAGGAGAGTTGTACAGACCTTACAAGCTCCACCTCAATGGCTGTTGAGCCTAGCAACTCTGCTGAAAAGAGAATTTTGGAATTAGTAGCAGGTATAAAATTAACCCTTATTCTATTTCTTATGATTTAAATAATCGTGATAGTGAAATGGCATATTACTATTTAAGTATTTGCCAGACATACAAAAACACATCGTTCAGATAGTTTAAGTAAATTTAAATAAATAAATTCCAGAGGGTGGCGAGGACGCAATTAAACCCTCTCCAACTCGCACCATCGTGGCGGCCGGAGACAACAAGCGCAAGCTCGACGCTGCGATGAGCGCCTCGTGTTTGCGCAAAAAGGAGCGAGTTGCTAGGTGAGTCTATTAAATAATAATAATATTTACGTTATGTAATCTACAATATCTAGTTTAATTTTTTATATGTATGTGGATGTGTAAATTATTATTTGTATACCTGTCTTGCAAACATTCCTATATGCTGTTTTGGTCCCCTAATAAGAAAAAGTTTTGTTTTGGTAATTGGTCTATTATTATCTGATTTATCTCAATGAAGAGTTTATGCTAGTTATTAAAACATGTTTTTATTTAGAAGGCCAAAATACTTTTCTGGCAATTTACAGTTACTTTGGTTGGAAATTTGTTTAATGGTTTTCAATATCTCTTTTTATTTTTACATGTACATTAGTGTGGCCAGTATGGCGCCACATTCACCTGCACTACCTGAAGAAGAGGCCAAGCTTGACTCTCCACCACCAGACGAAGTTGAAGATTCGGTAATTTACGAAACTAATCTCAGTTTGTCAATCTAGATTTTCTAGTAATCTGTTATTATTAAAATATTACAAGATTTTTTACTGAAAAGCAGTATCTGAAAAACATAATTCTAAGAGAACCGCTAAAAATATAGACTTATTAAAGCCATAAAGAAAGAAACTAACTTTGTAATTTTCTATCAGATACAAATGACACAACCAACACTACAGTCGTCAGCGACAATAACAATATCTCCGTCACCTATACCTCCAGAACCGATAAGAGAATTACCAGAAGCAGTTCCAGACGTTCCTAAAGAAAATGAAATAGAAAAACCTAAACCAAAACTCGTTATTAAGAAGAAAGTTCCAGTTAAGACAGAGGAAACAACAGAAAAATTGGAAGAACCAAAGGTATTATGATAAATTGCTAATTATAGTAATATTAATTCTTCTTATTATATAAAAGTCTTCACACACTACGATATTGTAAACCGCTTTCTTATTATTAAGTAGGGCAGCAGTATTATTCTAAACTCCGCTAGTTTATCCCGATTTCGCACGGATGGCTAATTTTTTTTTAATTTTTGGCTTGGCCCCGCATTTCGGTGCCCCCTCTCTCTCGCCGCGTTTTCGTAGCGCATGCGATGCATTTTAGTAAGAATTTCTGAGGATCTCTAATTTATTCCCGTAATAAATATAGCCTATGTTACTCAGGGATTAGTTTTTAGCGTTAAAAGAGTTTTTGAAATCGCTCCAGTAGTTTTTAAGTTTATTCGATACATACAAAAATACAAATCTTTCCCCTTTGTAATATTAGTATAGATTACCTCGTATAATTCTTGAGGCATAATGTTATTGATAAAAAAATGGTTATTTATTGAATTCATTTCTGGTTATTTAGATTGAAGAAAACAAGCCAAGTGCCGTTTCATCAGCAGCTGATAAAATGACATCGCTGTCAATTGCGCCGGCCGCGGCAGCCCCCACCCCGGCGCCCACTAAACCAAAGAAGCTCTCTATTCCTGGTATGTCCTATATAATAATAAATTACCACTGTAATATTCATGCACTCATGTATTTACGCAAACTTGAACAATGTTTACACAGGAGGTCATGTTGGTAGTTTCAAAGAGCAGTTCGAGCGACGCGCCTCTCTTACTACAGCTCCTGAAATCAAACGGAATATATCCAAACCAGGTAGTTTATAATGTTTTTTGATAGATAAGAATTATCATTTTCTCTTAGATACACAATAAGTATTTAAATGACATTTATTAACAAATATCAAAAATTCGCCAGAAAAAATTGTTGGTTAATGGAACTTTAATTACAGTTGTATCAAAGATTGCTAAACCCAAGGCTCAAAGCGAAGACCGTGAACTGACTGCCAAGTCTTCGGACAACGGAACCGTGAGACTTCAACAAATCGGCATTGAGCCGTCGCCGGTATTTATAACTTGATAATATTATTCGTAGCATTAAATTGTTTGTGTTATGTCAATTTGATACTATTCTACATTTCTTTTTTTTGTTATTAAATTTTAACCAGTAAGGAGATACCTTTATATGTTATTTATTAGCTATTTGTGTTGTGAAAATATTTATACAATCGTTATTTTACTGTCGCTTGTTTTCCGTTTAGAACATTTACCGTTAAAAAAGAAATCATTGAAAATATTTTGTTCATTAAATATAAAATAATTTTTCAGTCCGCACAAAAGTCTGTTGAAGAGTTGAATCGTGGAGGTGTTAAGAAGACTGAAAGTGAACCCACTCACTCCTCTACGGCTGTTGATCCTGCAGTTTTACTACAAGATGCTAGAAGGTATTGTAATTCATACTACGCTCCTATTTTTGTTATGGCAGTTAAGGGGCAGGCAAGTAGACGGTCCACTTGATGGTAAGTAACCACCGCCGCCCATGGACATTGGCAATACTGGAAAATGCCGATGCGTTGCCATCTCGAATATACAGTGAGGAGGGAGAATGAAAAGAAGATTGCTACGATTTCAGCGGACTCCAAGGATGAACCCGAGTCCACTGAAACCGCAGCATTAATAGGATGGGAGAGAACGCGTCAATGAAACTTGGCGGTCGGATTCGCATGCTGGTGGTCCCAAGCCAGTCGGGAAACATATCCCCTTCCACTAAGGGTGTGCTGGGTTACTCTATTTTTACGAGATGCTCTCCCAGCGGCAGAGGGGAATAGTATACTAATCAATTTCTTTGATCAAGTTTTTCGTATGTTTAGGAGCCTGCAGAACTCTATGGCGAAGCTAGCGGAAGAGCGCGCAGGTGAGGACAGCCGCCGTCGTGCCGCTCGCGACATCATCTCATCCGCTATACGCACCGGTAACTAATACAAACCATAACAAGATTAACCATGTTTTATACTATATACATGTTACTAGTCGACCCTTGCTCTCGCTTTGCTGAGGTATTAATGGATTTTCAAATTCATTTTAAAGTTTTCTTTCTTTTTTTCGTCATAGTTTTATCTTGCATCAGGTTTACTTAAAACTAATCCTATTATAAAAATGAGTTTCTTTTTCTGTTTTGTTTATTGGATTGTTATACCGCTGCTATGAATCACAGCGGAATGTTTTACTGCCAATAACCTACTACAAGTGCTTTTTGGGGAAAATAATTTTGTTGTACCATTGAAATTAGTGTGTTCAAGACAAAACAAAGTATTTCATATTATAATTTCTAACTTCTAGTTAACTTTTTAAGGAAAAAAACAGTAAATTTGAATGAAGTTATACAATGGCATAACTTTATAATTACTTTACTATACTGTAGACGGAATATAACTTTATTTACCATATTAAAAATAAACATATCTATAGTATAAAACACCATCATCATAACCAAAAACATTGCATAAGCTTTTGTAATATCTAAATTAGATATTTGTCAGTAGTTTCAATAAGCTTTCTAGATTACATTTTCGATCAAAGCATTTTTTAACGAAAACCCTAAAAATAACAAAGTAATTTTTCTAGTGGTTTTAACGTACAATAATAAAAGTAATTAAGCATGAAATTCAGAAACATAACTATTAAGCATATTTTCATTTTAAAAAGTTTAATAGGTAATAAAAGTAACAAAATACATAACTGATAACACATATTCACTGCATTACACTTTACATAGTATAATGTTGTGTGATTTAAGATAATAATTAGTAAAGATGTTCTCAAAACAATATTTTTGTGTTGCATTGCAAAAGGTGATTTTATTATTAAAATAAAGTATTATTTAACATCTGAAAATCACAATTTATTTAAAATTAATTGATAATTAGGCAAACCTCCAGTGCCATACGGTCGGTCGTCGTCAGCAGGCGTGGCGAGCCTCATGTCGCCGCCCGGCACTCCCCCCGCTCCGCCTGCTACAGCACCAGTGTCTTCTATGCCGCGCGTGTTCCGCACTGAAGCATCACATCGAGTGGATGACCACCGCAATAGGTAACGTAGACCTACGTAAAGGCGAAACAAACATATATGCCTAATAATCGCATTAGTCTGTCTCGTCTCGAAATGTCTTTGTAAGTTTAGTGTGGACAAGATGTCTTGCTTACTAGAAATATAGTATTAATCTCTGTTGTTTGCATTCTACAATTTGCTAATAATTTCAGAGGTGTATCTGTGGAGCGTATCATCCCGATTACGATTTCCGGGGAAGAAGTACCGTCTCGAGCCGTATCTGTGGCCCCCACTTCCCCCGGCACTCCGCTTACCTCACCACCTCCATCAATTGCATCGCCTGTCTCGCCTGGATCTCGCGTTACACATACGCCACTTAGGTATATTTTTTACATAGAAGGGTTTAGATGAGATGGTTTGCAATGATGCATTGCTTTAACGGTGCCGCGAAAGCTACATAAGTGGAAGGAAAGGAATCCCTCCCTTTCGTTTTCTGACGATTGTGTGAATAATGTAAGGGAAGGCAGCTTATATAATTGGATTGTTTAATGTCTTATGTGTATGTAATTTTAAATGTTTTCTGTGAATTACATTTTACGAATTAGTATTATATAGTATGAACATTAAGGCGCAGGAAAGAATTATTATTTCATCGCTTCATCTCTGTTTGTAATGATCATGTTTTCATCTGTGCGAGATATTTTAAAAACAAATAAGCTTTTAATATAAAATAAAAGTTGTAAACATTTTTCCTAAAATCATTCCAGACGTCTGGCATCAGTGGAATCTACAGGCGAAGCAGTGTCGCCATCTACTGGCGAGCCGATCAAGAAGTCCGCGCGTGAGTTCATCATCCCCATCGCAGTGGAAGGCAAAGGATACGTGACTCCACGCCAGCGCAGTTTGGAGCCAGAACCCATGCATGCACGGCTCCCGAGGACATCAGCCCCGCGTCCACGTCGTATAGGGTGTGTAACTAAATATATCAATTAAAGCTGTACAGCTCCGTTGATATACCTTTATTATATATATATCTATCTATCTATATATACTACAATACTTAATGATGAAAAGAAATGTCATATGTTTATTTTGTGATTAAATAGAATATGTAAGTGTAAAATTAATTGTGTGTGATATTAATACGTAAATATTTATTATAAAAATTCCTTTAATATTCCGAATATTCCCGTAATTGAATATAAGTCTCATTTAACTAAATATCAGCTTTTGTTACCGCCAATATCTTTATAAACTATACTTTATTCAATATTGATTAACATATATTTAGTAAATCATATTTGATTTTACAGAAGTCTAGTCAGCGGTGGTGAATCTGAAGAAGAGGATGATACGCATATGCACAGACTGAGGTATGATTTATTTACTGAAATTATATATTGAATTTATTATGGCAGAAACCAAATATTTTATTTAAAAGCATTTTGTATTTTTTGTTATAAAAGGTTACAATAATTTGTGTTAAAGATTGAAAAATGCCTTTTTTATTGCCCCGATTTAATGCTAGCCAGACTTTAATTAAAATGATTAAATTTTTAAAGGTCTACACGAGCGGCGCGTGCGGAGTCTGTAAGCTCTGGAGAAGAAGACGAAGAGGATGAAGGCTTCCACCTTCTTACCGCTGAGAACTTGTTCTCCACTCTACTACACAGAGTATGTCAATCTTATTCTTAATAAAAGATCTGAAATTTTTAAATATTACTTTTTATCTTAACAATAAAATTTAATTTTCCCAAACATGGCAATATTTTTCTGATAAGTAAACACAGACAGCGCTCAGTCAGTTAGTTTAATTTGAAATGTCACATTTCAGGTTCGCGCTCTAACGCAGCGTCTCAACGGTGAAGAAGGACCCGGCTTCCAGAACCCGCATTCTTTGTTCAATAACCTACAATCACCATTCTTCAATAGGTGACACATGCGCATATTTCTTTAATTGTTGCTTATCATGTTCATTATAATCATGAAAGGAGTGGAAAATCTATTTGCATAACAATAAGGCGGTTAATTCTGTAGTTCAATAAATTATCTCAAATTAAATGAAAACTAGATAAGATATAAGTATAAATTTTATGTGTTTTTAATACTATGCCCCCAATCGGGATTATCTGCTCATTTCACCATCATAATTTTGATTTTTTTTATCTATAAAACATTTAATATTTTCAGTTCATAGCAAAGGAACAGGCTCTTGAACGTCAAATCTGTTAGAAACAGTCATAATTTTAATATTACTAAAGAGGTATATTTACATGAGTTTATTCACACCATAGTAAACTTTTTGTAGATACACCATGTTTTATTCATAACATTTTCCATGCGATACAAGTCTTAATGCCATTAAGGGTTCTCATAAAACTTAAAATAAAATAATCAAGGTAATCTTAATAATATATTTTTAATCAGGTTTTTTTCAGGTTATTTAATAATTTTGCATGCTTTTTTTTGTGTACAGACTAATAAATAATGACGTTTTTTCCGCATGCAGCCCTCACTTACCGCGGAGACATCTCTTGTAAGTACTATTCGTTACTAATTGGTTTATATTGAAATAATCTACAAAATTAAATCATATTATCCTTTGGGTTACGGTATCATAAACATAGCATTTCATTACATGCAGCACTCATAGGTACATGGAAAGTAAAAGAAGTGTTTCTGAAACGTGAGTTGTTATTGCTTATATAATTAAACAGAAACCGCTAATGCGCAAGAAACTACGTACGAGCTTCAGCTGGAGTGAAACAATTATATTGTATAGAAAACTACATTTGTGATAATCATAACATAAGCTTATATACAAATAATTAGTAAGAATATTTAAGCATAATATGTTTTTGTGTGTACAGACGAGAAGGTTGGGGGTCGCGCGAGCTGCACGCGCCGTTCGACTCGATGTTCAGCAAGTCGCGCCAGGCTATGCCACGAGGTGAGTGCATGCACGCGGGCGCACTTGCACAGGCGCAGGAAACGTTGCGATACGTCACGCAGCCGAGCTTCACGACACACGACCATGCCACTCGCAATTGCATTCCTATTGGTATCTGACACAGTTTGGATTTGCTTCCGCTGTCTAAATTATTTTGCATTACATTCATTACTCGCGACGAAGTCAGTAAATTTCCTAAATAAAATGTTGACAGTAATTAATTTATAATAATCTTTAAATTCATAACAAAAAACACCATGTTTTATTTCAAATTTATTTCTTTATTAACAAGGCTGATTTTCTTATTTTTGCAAAGATTCCTAAATTATTAATATAGATTTTTTTTCTTCATTACACATGCACTTAAATTAGAAATGAATAAATGAAATGAATAACTTAAATGTAATATAAAACAAAAAACTAAAACAAGTATGTTATTTTTATGCTGCTATCATTACAGTATTTGTTTTCTTGACAAATAATTTTTAAACACGAGTCAACCTATAGCATTAAAAGTAATATTTCAATGAAATCATTCATGAACATTCACGGGCACCGCTAGTAGCTAGGCTCCGCACGCCTCACTCACACAGCTTCCACTAAACAAATGGATTAACTGTTGACTATTACATATACGAGTACACCGTTCTATCCAGATAGTAGATTTCGGTCTAAACCGGGCAGCGCGTGTTGTAGGCGGGCTCGCGTCGCGTATCTGTGACGTTTTCTGACGGAGATGTTTTCAATAATATTAATGTCAACAGGCAATTGCGAATAACGTTTTCAAAATTGTCTGTTACATTTGTGTGTATTTAGTTTTTTTTTTATTTAACATTCTAAAACTAAATTTAACTTTTTTGCATCGTAGTGTTCACGTTGTTTTCATAAAGCATTATTTGTTCAAGTTTTAACTTTCCAATCCGCTAACATTAGCAGGAAAATGTTGCGTCGCTCTCGATTATCATAAATTCATTTTGTAGCTATGATTGCATGACGAGCTAAGAGAAGGCATTTACTATTCACGTTGCATAATCAGTGGCGAGGCAATGCAGTAATATGTATGATAGTATGACTTAGAACACGAACTATTTTTTATATTTTTGGATTCAATTTAATTATTAGTATCAACTCAAAAGTTAATTTATTTGTTTGGAAAGAATCACAGCATTAATGTAGCTAGTCGATGTGGTGTGTAGACCTCGAGTATCCGCTAGATGATATAATATAGCAAGGGGGCTGAAATGGGAACGCAGGGCGGGGCGGGGCAGAGACGGGCTGACGCAGTAGTGAGGTTGTGTTGGTGTGGTTGCAGTTGGGTTGCGCGTTACACTGCATGCTCCGACCAAATCTTCACTTCACAGCGGCACCGGCGCTGACCACAAACCGACCACAAACGCCACTCAAGAATAGGTACTAAACTCTCTTTATTTTGTTCATTTGTGTTATGTGTTGCGCATCGCGTTGCGGCTGATATCAGAATACGGATGCCTCCGTTGTGCGGAATCGCTGTTGCAATAATGATCTAGTGCGCATTCTGGTAAATCAGTTTTGATCCGAAAAGCAACATTTTAATGCATACATTTGTGTGTTTTGGTTTGCATTTTACGCTTCCCGTTTGATATTAATTGTTAAATTACTCTTAATTAGACTAAAACTTTCTTTTTAACTATTTAACTAGTTGCATCGATGTTCGCATTTTCTAATCATAGTAAAAGTAACTTTTAAAAATATTTCTTATATTACAAAACGCACCGGTTCGCCGGGGGTGTTAAACAAGTCGACTCATCAAAGACGACACTGTAAATATATCATCCCAGCGATCGTCATGCATGATGGAAATCGTGTGTTTTCGATTTGCATTGCAGGTAGTAGTAAGAAAACCAGCAAGCACCAACCGAGAGCGGCGCCGAGCGATACGAGCGAAGCCCTCGATCTTTCGGATTTGGATTTGAATTCGATAGAATTTTCGGAACGCGAAATGCAGGCGCTGTCCGGGCTCACCCCTGCGCTGTCCCGCCGCTTGCAGCGCCAGCTACTGGCACATCTTCCCCCGCGCGCCGCCGCCACATTGCGGCGCACGCTCTCGCTGCATGGAACCCCCACCACTACTTCCTCCGACACGTCGTCCAGTGGCGCACGACCGTCTTACACTCGCAGTCAGTCCGCTTCCAAAACACTCGAAACTAGAGCTCTTGATTTGGATGGCCTAACTAAAGAATCTCCACCAACTCCTGTCATCGATACTGAAAAAATTCCAGAAAATCTGGTGGAGGATCCTAAAACTACGCAGAATACTAATGAATTCGATAATAATACTTCTGTGGATGAAATTATCGATGTTCCAGTGCCTCAGTTTTGCACTTTACCTCGTCTGCGACGACGTTCTACTTTAACGAGGGAGTCGGAATCGCCGCTTTCGATTCCAGACGAAGCCGTGTCTAAGGTGCTCGCCGGAGAATCTAAAACTGACGGTTTCCGGCGCACTCAAGATCGCCCGTTACTCAGTAAATATTTAGCGACTGATAAAAATATATCTCTAGACGAAACATATTCGTCGGAAAGTGGCAGTATTTTATCAGAACCTAGCTATATCGCCGCCTACGGCTCACCCTCGGCACTCAGTACTCCATATAGGCGTCATTCTCTAAGATTGGGGGTTGATCAGCCTAAAAAACGTATTTCTAGATTCCTTCGATCCGATTTCTTCGACGCGCCGGCCGAGGAAAGCTTATACGCGAAACATAAAAAAGAGAAAGAAATGGAGACTCAAAAAATCTTAAGAGAGATCAGAGAGAAAAAAAGTAAATCATTAGATTCGTGCCCAAGAAGTCCCACGGAAATAACTGACTTACAAATAGGTTGCAAAGACGAGGGCTCTGTAAAGAAATGTTTATCGCCAATTAGTAATTTAATATTAAAAGATCGAAGTAGATCTAACACGCCTTTTTTTCCTATTTTAGATAATATAAAGGAAAGTACATTAGACTCTTCCGGCTTAGGATCTGAACTGAAACATACAAAAGAGCATGATGATAATAAAAATAATCTTCAAAATATAGATTTAAAAACAGTGAGGCCGAAAAGTTATCCTATCAAACAGGCAGATATTTATGAGGATACTGATAAACACAATTCCTTAGAAAGTTGTAGAAATAGTGAAAATTTAGTTGAAGATAAAAAATTCAGCAGAGAATCTAAACTAATTAGGCCTAAAAGCTATCCGGCAAGTAGTCCTTCTCCAGAAAAAGTTTACTTGAATCGTAATAGTAAAAATGATGATTCTAATATTTCGAAAGATCACGTCACTAGTCCGGATACCAAAAGTGATATAGAAGTAAGCTTTAACATAACTTTGCCTGCAAAAACAAAATCCGTTAGAAGCAAAACGGAATCTCATAAAAAAATCGAGTCAGGAGAAACGAATACTGACTGTAAATTGGATACAAATAAAAAAGGTTTAGAATCAATCTTGACTTTGAAAAAGTATAAAATAATAAAATCAAACGAGAACGAAAAGATTGAAAGCAATATACAAAATATTGACGAACAGCCTACTATTAATAACAATTCTGGATTAAAGATTGCAGAGTGTAAAGAGGGTAATAAAGGTACTTCTATAAGAGACGACACAAAACCAACAGCAATAGACGGCCAAGCAAATGATAAAAAAGGTGTTGTTAAGAAGAAAGTTGTAAAAAAGGTTTCTTCAAAATCAAAGACTGATTTGAATAGTTCAGATGTAAAAGATACTAAGAATTCAATTGAAAAGAAAAAGGTCACAAAAAAGGTTAAGGATAAAAGTGGTGAAGATAATGTTAAACTTACTAATACGACAAAGAAGAAGTCAGTTTTGCAAACTATTGGTCATAAGCTGGAAAAATTGGCATCGTCTAAGTCTAACTCACCCGAAAAGATTTCGAATAATGGCAATACATTTAATGACGCAAATAACGATTCTAACAAAACAGTTCGCACCCAACGAGAACACTCCGTCCCCACTGACGTCGAACCTCCGACTGTATCAAATTTAATTAAACGAGCAGTAACAATAACTGACGTGGCCGCCTTAGAAAATCAAAATAGCAATCAGAATAAAACAACTGTCTCTAAAGTGTTAGGTTTATTTAAAAAATTTGAGCCAAAGGAAAAGATCAGTAAACCTTTAGAAAATAAAGTAGTCATGGAAAATGTTAAAGGAAGTAACGACGTTTCGATTAAAACTGAAAGCGTTGTAAATTCTTCTATTGACACAGAAGAAAAACCTAAACGGCCGAATTCTCTATTATTAAATGGTTTAGGACGAAAGAATAGATATGCAAAGACAAATGACGATGTCAGCAATGTAGAAAATATTGACCGTCAACTATTAAAAAAAGATAATGATTCCAAAAGTACAAAGAATTCTTTAAAATTAGATTTTTCTAGGTTGCCAAGAGTAAAAAAAATAGTTCCTACAAATTCTGTGATAGAACCACAAATCATGAATATTTCCGACGTCACAAAGGACGTAGATAAAAGTTGTCTAGAAAATAATGAACTCGCTCGGGAATTAGACTCAAAAGAAGATTTAAACGATTCAGAAAACCGAAGTCGATCAAGAAGTAGATCGACTTACTCTAATTCTGATATTAAATCCGAAAAGAGCACAGATAGTAAAGAAAAACATAATTTAAATAACAGCTCACACTTTTTGTCCGTTCGAAATCACGAGTCTACGACTCCAGAAAAGGAGGATATAGTAGATAGAATCCGAAGAAAGAGTTTTTATTCTCGATTTAACGAAAAGAAACAAAGAAGAAAAAGTAATTTAGTAGGTCCCGGAGCTACGGAGTACGACCCACTGGCGCGTATTCATTCTCAGGTGTCGGCAGAGCCGAAATACGATGTCTCTCCATCCTCACCTGGAAATTACGACCTGTCTCCGGGCATATCCGTCGGCTCGGACTTGTCGCCCTCCACAGAACGCTATCGATCTCTTCTTACAGACTTGCCCGTAAATACAAGAAATAACATAAGATACGATGGTATTAATGATAAAATTGATATGTACAGATCGCTTGATAGAAACGAATTTAGAAAATATCCTGGATCTAGATCTTACTTAGATTACGACCAACCCGCTTCGTACGGCTCGAGTAGGTACTCGCGAACGAAGTCCTTGTTCGACAGTTCAGATCCTACAGAAGATCAAACATTCGGTCTCCCTAGAGAAACTCAAAAATATAATAGAACAAATTCTTTGTTTTCGCCGGGAAGCTACGCTACGTATCGACCAAAAAGAACGAGAAACTCTGCCATTATTCTCAAAGAAAGCGAAAAAGAGCCTAGTCCAGAAAATATATTAGAAAAAATAAGACAGAGAAAATATTCGATCAGCGTTACCAGAAAACCTGACCCCGAAAAGGAACCATTACCGAGGTGTGTATAGTACCGCGTTTATTTCATGTAACGTAAATAATTATGAATAACTTTCCCAACAAAAAGATTTTCTCTGTGCACGCTTCATGCTTTTGAATTAAATTTTACAGCACTAATGCTTAAGTTTTAATATTTTGTAGGTTATAAATATTAGTAGTTACATTTTCTTTATTAAAGACGCTGACTATAAATAATAATCACATAATGGAACACTGGAATATATCAAAACACATTCAACAAACTATATTATTAACGAAACAGTCATTTAGTAGAAATAACGTCTCATAATTATCATTCAAGCATCAGCGGAACTGAACAAACTTACTGTGATGATCTGTGATGGTTTGTGTATAAAAACACGCCCGTTTTTGAATTTCAGATCCACTATCCCACCTAAAGGCGAAGGCGACAGTTCAGAACGCTCTGCGAAAATTGACTGAGAGGCGCTATTGACGTCACTAACGTCACTCTTGACACGGAATCTAAAACCATATCTCCTTAATATAAGACGTTACGCCTAAGCGTACAACTCTTGCCAATCGTAATTTAGTTAGCATTTGCGATGTTAGTCTAGACTAATTGACAAATTGCACATCTGAACGAAAGATCTTATCTTAAACCTAAAATATACGACTTTATTTATATTTAAAACATTTTCTTAGAAATATACATTTTTAATAATATTTTGCATATATTACCTTTTTTTAGAGACTTTATTGTGGATTGATCTTATGTGCCTTTATAACTGGATTTGATAGTAAAGTTTGTGAAACGTAAATGACAAGAGTTAGTGTTTTTGCACAAATGTTTTATGTCAGTACATTTATTTCAATTATTTTAGATGTTAACGCTCGTCGATATCCTAAGTCAGCTCGTAAGTTTAAATGTTAACGATAACCGAATAGTATTGACCGCTTAGCCGAGTCGCAACAGTAATCGAATAGAATGGTGCTTAGTTGAAGGTTTTCTTAGGAGTAATTCGTATTTATAGAAACGTTACAGCCACTCGCGATATGTAGGTATACATATGTTTTCGTATTAAAAGAATCTATTTTGTTAAGGAAGAACAGAAGTATTTAAATGAAATAGTTAGTACGTTTTTCATTTGTTGCCATTTCACCCATGTTAGGCGTTAGTGTAAACTAGTCTGCCATCTGTTAAAGCAATTTTTTGACGTGACTACGTATTACTTTGTCATTATTTATTTATGGATTTTATTATTTCATTAGATTTGTAATAATTATTTATTAGTGTGTGGTGATTATTAATATTTTTTTATTAATAGATAATATGAACTGTTTTGAATATTATAATTGCTATCACACACGTTTTGTATTGAATGTGAATAAATTATATAGTTGATAATTGTTTTTTATTTGCTTTCCAATCCCCTGAAGCTTTCAAATGATACCTACCTTATGTGTAATAATTAGAGATTGCTTTAAAAACAAAAACGATGGGAAAAAGAGTAACTATTGGAGATACATTATCCTGATTGTTTTTTTTACATTTTCATGAAATGCATTTTTATTTTGTAAGTAACTTGGTGAATGAAGATTCACATTAGTCTGAATATTAATCTGATTATAAGCAAAAAAAAAATGAAACAAATTATAATGCATGTAAAATATATTTTATATACTGAGACGAGAACAAAATTCGGATATACGGATATAAAAAGAGACAATAAAATTATATATGAGCGATTGAACTCAATCTCTCATCTCAAATTTTCAAATGTACAATTTTCTATTATTGAAATTAAATTCAAAAATTGTAAATGTACAGTCTTTAAATAAAACATTTAGGGATAAAAATATAAAGACATTGAATCTTAGCGTGTATGTTTCTTGAAATCGGTTCTGGGTTGATATGAGTAGTTTACACTAGTGTTTGAAGTTCTGCGAAGTATTTGTGGTCGGCCTCCGCGAGCTGCTCGAGCAGGTCGTCGACGCGCGTATTGGGGAAGCGCTCCACCCATGACGCGACCATGCCCTCTGCACTTGCGGGGTATCGCTTCAGTTCCACTGCACCATCTGTACACAAATATAAATAGTTTTGTAACCAGTAATGATTTTATAAAAATAGAAGCTAAAACTATAATTTTTTTCTCTTTCTATTAGTCTACGTGAACGACCTAGTTCAAAAGAGCACTCCTTTAGCTGAACTTTACGAACTAGTTCGTCGACAATCTCGCTCTTAGTTCTTATATTTTTTTTGCGTCCGCTTTACTAAGCAGCGTCGCTACGTTTCATCGATACTTTTTTCTGTAGTGTTTTATTTAATATAAAATATCGATATATACCTTACATTTAAATAGTGATAAAAATATCAATATATTGTTCATAAACATCGATATTTCTAACATTTTTAATATGATTTCATTATTATTTGTACTTTTATAATAAAAATAAAAAAAACTTGCAATAATTTTAAATACTTGTTTATCCTTAATTAATTCTTGTAACTAAATTATTAAAAAAATAGAACTAACGAAGTAAAAGAGGGAATTAGTTCGCCATGGGATAACTAACTAAAGTGGGCGCTCTTATTGGTGACCGACTAGGCCCAATACCTATTACTGCATAAAATTAAATTAGTTTTTCACGGATGTAGTTTCAGGTCTAACTCAAAATCTAAGATTTGTTTAATTTAACTTAGATGCCAGAAAAAGATATGGTCAAATATATTAGCTTAGGTCGACTAGTGTCTAGTACTACATAAAATGTTAACCTTTCAAACTAACCTAACGCTTTAATCTAACCGTCCGTTTCTTAATTCAATGATACTATAGTAAAATGTGGAATACCTTTATTGATAGTATTAGCTTGCACGAATATGTTTCTAGGCTGCTTGTGCAGCATCACGATGTCTCTCCAACGACCCCAGGGCTCGTCGAGGCGGCTATACTTATCGAATAGCTGCTCGCCCGCTAATGAGTCTCCGGTCGCTTTGATTGTTTGCAACTTTACTAGAAAATCACCTGTTACATAAAAATAATCATTAGTTTTGATTTTCATGGTCTATCCTACTTCTCGAGCATGTAAACTTCAAAATATACGAAAAATAAATTTTATAAAATATTAAAATTATTAATGACGTTGAAATTTTAAAAATATATTTTGAAAGAAATCTCATTGGTTTTTTGATGTAACATATTTTGACTTAATTGAGATATTAATGATTCTACTGTGATGTGTGAAGGACTGTGTAATTTTATCCAATATTGTGGCAACACTATTATTTGCTACCTTTCACTGTAATTTAAAGCTTAAATATAAAGTATGTAAATGTATTTACCAATAATTTTTTTCCCATCGGTAGCCAGGCGTGTTTTGTCCAACTTTAAAAGAAGGTTCTTTCCAGGTTCTACTTCAGTAACAGATAAGAGTCCATCGCCTTCTAGCTCCAATAAACGCATCAATACAAAACGTGCCCGCGCATGCGCCTACAAATATTTTAACAGTATTAACCCATTCCTTCCCATTGTTCACGTTTTCTATTTTAATTTTATCTTTCGTTTCTTCGAAAGCTTATATAAGTTAAATTAAAGCTTATTAGTGTGAAAGAAAAGTTGTGAAAAGAATAATTCTTTTTCTTTGAGACCTACGTAGGAATAACACACAAATTCTAAGGTTTCAAATTCGATAAAAAAATATTAAAAAGGGTGGATCCCTTTTCGATATTTACCTGTAACCAAGTCTTATTGGCAGGTTGATACATCTCCGTAGCCTTCGCGGCTCCGTTCCAGAGCAAGCTCAGCCAATTTACATAGATCACATTCTCAGCTTCCTGACCCTCGTAGCCGAAGATTCTAGAATTTTTTGAAATTATAATAGTTTTCTGCTACAGCAGAAGGCCCTAAATTTTTCTCAAGATAGATAAACCTTTCCTTATATGAAAAATAATATACACAATTTGAAAGACCAAAGACTGAACA
This sequence comes from Limenitis camilla, assembly GCA_905147385.1. Taxonomy (NCBI): domain Eukaryota; kingdom Metazoa; phylum Arthropoda; class Insecta; order Lepidoptera; family Nymphalidae; genus Limenitis; species Limenitis camilla. The sequence continues at coordinate 10,604,098 of LR990230.1, read as the reverse complement.
CATTAAAATGATATCCTGACTAGATATAATTACTATAAACACCTTTTTACATCTTTATAATTCTAATTTATTTTCTTTTACACGATCCCCTATAACAAATCTACTACTATTTGCTACCAGCGTGTCCTTCGCTGTTTTGGGCACATGGGCACATTCGCGCGAAGGCAGCTCGATAGCCTAGACAAGCTGACGGTGCTTGGCAAAGTGGAGGGGAAACGATCACGCGGTCGCTCCCTTATGTAACCATAGCCCTGAGGAATGCCGAGGACTGGACAAACTGGAGACAGCTCATAAAGACCGTGACCCAGATCCTGGACCTGAGTGGACACGACCTCAAACCATGAGGGTCGATATAGACTATTTTTGGGGTCACTTTCAATCGTATAAAAGCATAAAATTAGTAATTTACTTAACTTTTTGAGTTTACCACCTACCTACGAAGAAAAAGAAAATCTTTATTTTATAGCTTAGTTTAAATTTATTGGAAAGGAACATAACAATATAAAGAGACCAGCCAGTCTTGTAAATCATATTTATGTGTTACATATCATCATCACCCGTTAATGGCCCACTGCTGAGCAGGATGTTATCCTCAGAATGAGGAGGGCTTAGTCTACCATGATGGCCAAATGCGGGTTGGCAGACTACACGCACCTTTGAGAACATGAAGAACTCTCAGGAGTGCAGGTTTCCTCACGATGTTTTCCTTCACCGTTAATGCAAGTGATATTTAATTACTTAAAACACGCACAACTCAGAAAAGTCAGCGGTGGGTGCCCAGGATAGAGCTATCTATGCTCTTGTGATACATAACCTTTAAGTTGTTACATAAAGAGTCTTCGTCTTTAAATTGATAAGCAGTGTGTAATTACTTGAGTATCTCCGGTTGCAAAGAAAGGTAAAGCCCAACAGCCTCAGCGCGGCACTCCTCAAACGCCGAGCCGAGTGTTGTGAACTTGCTGTCGTACGTCTCACCTTCTGTGTACCACGATTCTATTTCTTTGCCTGTAATTCATGTTTATTTATATTTAAAAATATGCAAAAGCTTATTATCACTTATTATCATTTCAATATACAATTTAATGCCATTTTTAAATATTTGTACACCAAAATATTGGAACTATACAGCTTATACTATTTTTTTTTACTAGGAGTGAAAAAATGTTAGTTTTTGATGTTTTAAGAACCCCCTAGAAAGGACAGCTCCAAAAAAAAATAAGATGTCGCTTGAAATTTTTTAAAATTTGCTTGTTGCTTCAGTTTTTATCGAGCGACTTTTTAATATTCATATTAATATATAAAAAAAATTATGAACGACCTTTCTAAATTCAAATTAAGAACTGAAACTTTCAGAAAGTTATAATTTTTTTGGTCTATGATATTATTAAAAAAAAGGATAATAAAAAATTTTTTGGTGATTTTTTAAATGTTAAAAAAAATGTTTTGAATTGTCCTTTGGAGACGGTACTTAAAACACTGAAAAGTACCATTTTAAAAAAAATAGTCTGGTTTTTTTGGGCCACCCCAATGAATATAGCATTTGTATGTACAACATACCGTTCTTAGAAAAAAAAATTGTCTATTAATAGTTATATTATATTTTGTAGTATGCGTTCTTACCAGTTAGTGGGTTCTTAACTTTCTCTTTATCAAAGTTAAAGGTGCCATCAGCATTCTGACGGAGCAGTTTTCCACTTCCATGCCCGAGCAGTTCATGCAGACCTACTTGAACCTAAAAAAAAAACAAACAAATCTTACAAAATCAGCTTTCAGTTTAAGTTTGTTATAATAAACTGTAAAAAGAGAAATCTAAAAATGTTAGCTGAAAACATTCAAAAGTAATTTATTACTACTATTACTGTGAATATGTAAGTTTGTATTTGTTTTATTTATTTATTACTTAAACACACATATATCAATAATGTATAAAATCCTATTTAGTAACTAACAATTCTTTTAGTTACCTCAAACGCCGCCACTCTGTATTTTTCTAGCAACTCTTTATCTTTTTCAGAAAGGAAGGGTATAACAGACTCTTTGTATGCAGCAGGTATCACATTGCCAAGGGATACATTCTTAAAACCTTCGTTTTGGCGAATCTCGTCATCTAAAAACATTTTGAATGCAAAGCTAGTTCAATTGCAATTGTACAAAAGGTGAAATTAATGCTAAAAGTATTTTCTGCCAGTCAACCTTAGGATGTGTAAGAAAAACTTTCAAATGTGTATTGTATATTATACGGGTGTCAAAATAGTCACTCTTGTAAATAATATGCCACATTACGTAGGTGGAATATACTTTAAAAATAAATGGATTTGTAAGATTGAATCAAATTTAGTAGTAGTTGTAGTAAAAAATAAAGGAAAATGTGTCACCCTACAACAGCTATTTTGGTTTGTGTGAATGACCTTGCGAACCGAGCCGTTTACGCCTTTGAAGTTGACCGCCGCGCCTACTTTCTTATGTTTTATTAATTTTTGTTTTATTCCATTCAGTTCAATAAAATAAACTCCTACATAGTCAACGACCCATACTTAAAGAACTTGTGTCGAGTGGTCGGTAACACACACATCACACATACACAACACACAGACCAAGAAAAATACCTGCATGCCAAATAAGACAATTGCCTCGAGCGGAAATCGAACACGCTTCTACCGCGCGTAGTTCATAATTAATATGAACAGGACCTTAAGGTTAAACAATTGAAAAATTAAATGCTAAATACACATAATTATTTAGACATAAGTACTTACCTAAGACTATCGATATTGTAGCAGATATTCAAAGTGACCACCGTTTTTTTCGATGCACAGCTGAGCTCGTTTTTGGGTATTGTTTGATAACCTACGAAGAGTGTCTCTATCTATTTTTAAAACGTTAAAAGCATCTATTATGCGTTGTTTCAAATCATTCACACTACGAGCCTCCTCGGTGTACACTAAGCGCTTCAGCTCAGCCCACAAATAAAAGTCCAGAGTTGTAAGGCCAGTTCACAAGTCCTATCCACTTGTTTTGAAAAGTGGTATCCAAATATTCACGCACTGATCTCTCGAAGGAAACCCGTCATGTTGGAAGTACATACCTCGCATGTAACTGAGAAGGGCTTCCTCCAGCATGCTGTCGAGAACTGCGCGTATCATTTGTAGGTAAGTGATACCAGTTAATCGATCTTCAATCCACACTGGTCCAATTATTCGATCGCCGATGATCCCAGCCCAGACATTGATGAGAATGTTCTCTAATTTTATGTGGATTACAAAAACTCCACCAATGTTCATTATGAACATTAAAAATACCTACTCTGGTAAAAATGGATTCGTCACTCCAAAGAATATTTTCGTGGGCGTGTTCACGTAGCCAGTGACAAAACTGCACCCGTGCTTCAAAATTTGGGGGATGAAGAGCTTGCACGCGTGAGAAGAGATAGGGATGCATTTTTTCCGATTTCAGTATATTCCATACTGTAGTATACTCACACCAAATTCACGTGCAGCTTGGCGGGTGATTCGCCTGCGATGTTCTTCAAAGTAATTTAAAATTGATTCTTCCACTAGAACGTTCAGAGATGTAGCGCTCCTGCCTGATCCATGACTAAATCTAAATTGCCGAGGAAGTCTAAATTGCCCGTGATTACGTAGCCGTTGATATGTATCCAATATCAAGGTGGCACTGGGAATTTGAAGAGCCGGAATACCATTTCTACGAAGGGACTGCAAATGATATGGCTCTGAATACATTTGCCTCGCTCTCATCACATTTTCACCTGAAAGTATGTAGAACCTGACCATTGCTAAATATTCTAAATTAGAATATTCGTACATGTTATTTGAATAACTACAAATGATACTCGCGAAAAAAGTGACGTCAGACGGCGAAAGTGACGCTGTTGTGTACCTACCGAATGAGGCTGGAAAGATAGCGCGACGACCGCGCAGATTCAAACTATTGCTGGTATGACTCAAGCAGAGGGGAACTACCGGCGAGCGCGTTGTCAAAGAGAAGCCGCGCATTTTGAAGACCATTATTATAAAATATTACGGTGACTATGTATACGCGTTAGGACAATATTGTAATGTGTATGATAGTTTAATTCAATTTTTTTTTAAATAAAGAAATCCTTACAGGGTTATGTAAAATATGCATGTGTACTTTTAAATATGGATAACCATGCATTGAAATAATAAAAATAAAGGTACGCCAATTAAAAACAATGAAAAAAAAAATGCTACACCTACCTATTACGCCCAAATTTTTTCAAGAGCGACTATTTTGACACCCAGTATTTACAAAAACTAAATACAATACAATACATACATACATGTTGATTAATGATGAATTAAGCATTTAATAGTATTTTTAAAAAATCAGTTATTTAAAACTCAAATACTATATTGGCCCTGTAAACTTAGGTTTCGTAAAACAATTTATTTATTAAATCAACAGTTTTGATTGTTTCCAAAATAATTATAATAGGCTAGTTGACTAATTTTGAAAACTGTTAATTATATACTTTAATATCTATTTTATCCCAAAAAACCTATATATACTTAAAAGAAAAAGCAATATTTACATTACATATGGTGTATTTTAAAAAAGCAGTTTAGATTTCCATCTAAAACGCTGAATAGTGGTGTCATGGCGTCGTGAATGACGTCACAATCTGCGACCACGTACCACGTTACCACGCCTGTAACCACGTTTTTGCGTGGCGTGACGTCACACTTTCTGAACGGTGTTCGCTGTCACGTGATTTAATGCCTATTTTCTCTCTTCTATCTTTAACTTTTATGAGAAATTGACTGTTTTTTTCTTATCTACGACTTCATTTATAATTAGAAACAATACTCCAAGCAATTTGTTATTAGGGGACACAAGCCTATTGTGTGGCTTATGTGGTTTTCGAAATGACCGATTCAATTAAATAACTACAAAAAAAGAAAAATTCACCAAGAGCAGAATGTATTGTAAACTTACAATTAGGTATATTGATACCGGCTGGAATTACACTTCCAGAGAATGTCAACACGTCCAAAGATGTGAAGTCTGGCCGAAGGAATGTATCTTTTTCCAAATCCTTTCCCCATGGCAACAGTTGTATGAACCGCTCAGCTCCTTCCACTAACTGTCCGAATTTCTTCGACATTTCTTTATTAACCATAGCCACGAAACCTTCAAACTCTCCTCTTTGCCCACTTGGATCACGGTATGTTTCAATAAATCCTTGATATCTGGAGAGATTACAGAATAATTTTTTACTTTGACAAAATCAATTTTTACTACAGAATATATTATAACTGAAAGGGCATGCAGGGTTTCTATGGGATATCTGCTCTTGGACCCTTTTCTACTCCTACTTAGAGGTTCATTTAGGTTATGAATAAAAATAATTCTGGCAAATTTTCTGCCATTGATATCAATCGTTTTATTAGTTTTTCAAAAAAAACCTCTTTTTTTTAATTTAAATTTTAATATTCTTAGGAGTGAAAGACGTGATAAAATATTTTAGTTATGATTTTTTTTTAAATGGCGATTTTTCGCGGACGAAATAAAGTTTCTTTCTATTTTTTAAACATGTTGTTGAAGTGTCACACCAAATTTTGTCAAAAAATGTCTTTAATTCTCCTTTATACTGAGGATTTTTTTAATTGGTGGAACAATATGTAAGAAAAAAGAAAATGTATTTTTTTCCTATGTATTAAACAAGAACTCAATCTCTAAAGAACAATTATGTGGCATTCAAAAATTTTTAAAAAAAGAAATAGGTAAGAAATATTATTCCTTAGAAAATCATTTTGATTAAGCAAAACATATCACTCATTTTAATAGTATTGTTTTATGGCTTTTACATTGATTTAAAGCAAACCATTACAATTCTTAATCATATTTGCATACTGTAACTGATCTTATCACACTTACGTTTCAATAATGGGTCCTTTATCCTTAATCCAATATCTGCTTCCTTCCTTATGTTCACCCAAGTCTCCTTCCTTAAAACTATTAACATAGTGCCTTAGCATATTCTTTTCGTTATCATTAGCAGCATACTCAACAGCTTTTATCATATTCTCGTTAACTAGATTCAATAAGGGAGAGTAGTCTCCACGAGTTACTTGGAAATATGCATTTTTGTACTTCTCCTTGTCCATTGTTAGTGGGGTTTTAGCAGTTTTGTCGACACTGGCTAAGTGGATTGTATATAGAGGCACTGTAATGAAATAATTAATTTTATATTTGTTTCCCATATTTATATAAATTGCAAATTGTCATTTCTTTTATTTTATATTAGTACCAAAAATTCTTGATTTACTAAGAATGGTTATTAATTTATTCTCTTTGACTTTAAAATGGCATATATTAACAAAATCATAGGCAAAACGCATACAAAACTTGTATTTATATCAAGGAGTTTGTTGGCCAATAGGCTAGTTGACTAAATCTGAAAACTTAGTTAATTATATACTTTAATATCTATTTTATCACAAAAAAACCTATATTTTGATTTCCCTCGAAAACGCTGAATGGTGTCATAGCGTCTTGAATGACGTCACAGTCTGCGAAATAAAACTGTTTACATCGGTGTCAAGTGTCAACTGTTTGAAAACATTCCTGCTCTGTTGTATGAAAACGTTAACAACAATGATGTTTTGCGTCGCGTGACGTAACACTTTCTGATTGGTATTCGCGGTCACTTGGCTTAATGCCTATTTTTTTCGAAATTATTTTCTAAAAATGTTATTGTTTAACTTTTATGAGAAATAGACTGATTTTTTCTTATCTACGTCTCTTCATTTATAATTAGAAACTATAAATCAAGCAATTTGTTATTAGTGGACACAAGCCTATTGTGAAGGGGCTAAAAATTTGAATATTATCATTGTGTGACTGGTAATAATGTTCGTTACGAAAAATAAATTATAATAATATTTTATATACATACATCCATCTTCAGCAACAGTTTTAAACGTCCGGCAGATATAAGCTTCAATTCTTTTGGTCTTCATCCAATCATTCACCAAATTTGAATCTGCTTCTGTGCAGTTACTTGAAAAATATGTAGTTATACCCTAAAATTGTAATATTTTTTGTAATAAAGAAAACAATAATTCAGAGAAAGAATCATCACATGCATAAAAGTTTACATTTTATCTCTCTTATTGACCTCCATTTCTTATTTAATTAATTCCTATTTATGTTAAAATACTTTTAAAGATATTAATAAAGAGAAAGAGTGGGATGCAGACCGTGACAGATTAATAATTGTAATAAATACCTTTTCTGCTAGTCCCAGGCTAGTTAATCTTGGTGCAATACTATACATAACATCTTTTGTATTCTCCCATAGTTTAGTGATATGAGTTCCATCACTTTCATATGCTTTTGATGCTTTCACAATTAATTCAAATGACTCTTTAGATAGATTAGGAATGAATTTAGTATCTCCAAAACCTTTGTAGTTACCACTGTTTGCAAAGAATCCTCCAGCATAAACTAGAAATGCCTAAAGTAAATAAAATTGATTAGATAATATAACCCATAGACCAGTTGCTGTTTTCCTTGTGAGTGGACTCCTCGCTTTATTACATTTTATACAATACTAGCTGACCCTTGGTAGTTCGTGCCATACCCATGATCATCTCATCTCCTATTGGTGTTAGTGTGATGATATATAGCCTATAGCCTTCCTAGATAAATGGGCTATCTAACACTGACAGAAATTTTCAAATAGGACCAGTAGTTTCTGAGATTAAAAAAGATTATCATTTGTACAATTAAATAAACTTTCTTTTACCACATTTTGCACCCCCACAATGTGGGACAAGAACCCCATGAGCCTGGGATTGGGAATTCTTCTGCTCTAATGGAGGAAGGAAGGGTAGATAAAGACTACTTCAGGAGTCAGTGTTCAATATTATGTTGCATAGAGTATTTATATTAAAATGTTCATAAAATAAATAATTATAATATGTTTAATATTAGTGAAATTTTCTCGCATAACATAATTTATAGCTGGAATTAGTAGCAGAATAAAATATATTATATCTATATATATCTTACATACTGATACATAATATAAACTGTGATAAAATATAAATACTTTTGTAGTCTGATTTATCCTACTAATGTTATATCTATTCATAATGAAATGTATTTAAATCAATATTGTATAAAAGTAGTTTTAACTCTGATAAGATAAAGTTCATTCTATGATATAGGATATCATGTGTAAATGAGTTCACTGTAACCACAACAACTATCCAAGAGGAAGTGGTTTCCTTATTAAATTTTCTATGTAAAAAAATTAGTGGATATTGTAAAATATGTGGAACTCAAACTCAAAATATTTTATTTCAATTAGATTTTTGTATAAAAGTACTTTTGATATGTGAAAACATGTAAATGTCCCCCAAATGGTACTCCTATATTGGTTTAGAAATGTAGAACATTTTTTTTAAGAACAGTCTAAGACTTTTTTTAAGAAATACAAGATTTACTATGGAATAAATAGTAATGAATACAGACTTAAAACATTTGATTTCTTGTAATAAGAAAATTAAACATTTAACGGAAATTTAAGAAATAACACAGTAGATCTATTTAAGTTTCTTAGTTAAGTCAAAACGGAATATAGTTTTTAATTTTACAGTTGACTGGAAAAGATTCCTTTCTGGAATAAGTCCACCCTTGTTCACATCAATTGTTTATAATTATAGAGATTAGACTTATTTAAATAAAAAATATTTTTTTCTGTTACCTGAAAATCATCCTCTGAAACTCCTGCCTTTATAACAGATTTCTTCAGCTGCTCTAAAGGTTCTGCGAGGAAAATTCTATGTAACAAAGAAAATATTTTTGGTGACTCAGGACTTGTTTGCACAAGAACAATAAGTCCACCATTCCATGCAGCCTGAAAAGAATGCAATTTTTTTAATTTCTAAACCTTAAAAAAATATAAAAAAAGAATTTGTTAAGTAACATTTTTTATGGTAGAAAAGGTGCAAGCAAGTAAGTCTGGCCCACATGACCCTCTACCAGAACGTGACTAAGACACTTGACGATCGGACTCGCATGCTGGTGGTCTCAAGCCAGTCAGGTAACTGATCCCCTGCCACCAAGATGGTGCTGGGTTACTTGGCTTTAACGAGATGCTTTCTCAGCGGCAGAGGAGAATAGTATTCTAACTCGTCCCACTACGGGTATAATTGCCTTATAATAGTGAATAGAATTAATTTAAACCTAAAATTTAGCATATAAAGATTGTATAAAAATAACATTAATATCAAATTTCTGATAAGTGCTGCAATATGTTAACGAGCCGAGTCAGGAGACTTTTTTAGAAAATTATTACTTTCCATTATAAGTTTTGGCAAAAAAGATTAATTAAATAATAAATTCACTTTATACTTTTATCATTTAATTAACTTACGTGACTCAAATAATGTGCATACAGTTTTTCTTGTTTTGTTAAATTTTCAAATGCTTGTGAACTATCCAGTTCAACAAATCTTTGATTATTTGGAAGGAGAAAGATTGATTTATCTTCCATTGCTAAAAGAATAACACATACTGTTTAGTAAAGGCTAAATATATATATAAAATTTATTCAAGTAATTATTTTTTTGTATAGCCAAAAAGATAAAAGAACAAAGGCCAACAATGAAAAACTTTTTCAATAATTTAAATTAATACTTATAATATTAGATGTACTGATTCCGAAACTAAAAATAAAAAGTGGTAACTACTAATTTCTTACATTATACATATAGTTTTAGTAAACCGTAAAAAGAAAGAACCCTAAAGTGAAGATTATGAACATTTCCTCATTTATCAAAAGCTAAACTAAAAAAGCATTGTTAAAAGGTACCAATATCATGAATTATTGTGGCTGAGTTTTGTGGTAATATATAAATCTGATTTTAGTAACCTAAAAAATAAGATTCAATTAAATTAATTGAAAAAGTTTTTACAGGCTATTTTTTTGTTGGCCTGTGTTATTAACTGTTCTAAGAAAACGATAAATACATGATAAACATTCTACATATATAAGTACTGACCACTAACTGATTTTACCGGCTGTACACTTTTAATTTCAGATCTTCCCGAAGAAAACATATATTTATTGATATATGAATCAGCGTTTCTAATGTGCCGGCATTTCGACAGGTTAGTAATCAGGGGGCGAAACATTTATTATATATTAAAATACGTATATACTTGAACAAAACAGTAAATAAATTATTTTAAACCTTTACTTACTAAAAGTATTGATAACTATTGGAAAAGTATTTGAGAAGTTATCAGAAAATAAGACCAACTTAAAGCAATGACTTTAAAGAACAGAATCAAAGATTATAATATATAGAAACACAGAACAAACAGAACAGAATAAAACACATCCGTCAAACATCAGTTTGACTCAAAGTTTGAATTATAAATTTTAAATGACAGAATGATACTAACAGTGTTGCAAGACTACTGAAGAAAATGTTAGAATCACAAATCCATGGACAAATCGTACATCGGAAAAAGTCTTATTTTCTTAAAAACTTATTAAAAAAAATTGTACATTTCTCAAAAAAATTGTACAAATATAATTATATAAAATATTTGATTAACAATAATATTAATATTTTTTTTATATATATGACTTTGAATGTGCTTATGCACAAATCGGCCTGCCAGTGTATAATGAAGAAAACAAGGAGGAAACTACGTGGTAAATCTTGTCAAAAAGTTTATGAGATTAAGTGACTATGAAAAAATGTAGATGGATGACACGATACAGGAACAACCTAAAACTAAATAATACAGTTATACACAATATGAACAATAAGAGATATAGAAGAATTATATAATCAGGGCTGGATTTAGAGGTCGGAGACCTCGGGGCAACAAAGGAGCGGAGGCCCCTGGACCCAAATAATTTTCCAAATATAATAATTTTTTTTTCAGACGAGTTTCTCAATAAATAATTTGTTGTGCTGCTAGTTATATTTTAGGTGGGATGGCGTCGTCAGGAGGGGAAGAAAATCCGGAATATTTCTTATGGATTATATTTTTCTTACGTTGCTACATTTCCTTTCTTATAATTAAATCTAAAAAACTAGAGGAGTGAGCTCTGCGCAAGTTGGGGGCAGAGACTGACTCGGTAAGGCGATGCTTCTACAGTCCTCGGTGATCCAGTCTCATGGAGTCGGCAAATTCCGGGACGTGTAATATGAGTTGGGTAGTTAGGTGTGCAGCGTCACCGTTAGGGTTCCGTAACATGCTGCTAATTGATTTGTTTAATAATTGAATAACACTAATTGTTTACATACATTCACTTATATACATATTTAAAAAAAATAGCCGAAACACGGAATCGATTACCCAACCTCGGAGGCTGCGGGCAAGTACCACCTCACTCAACCATCGGGATACTCCCCAAGATAAGTAGTAAATTGTAAGTGTTTATGAGATTTTGATATTCTACCTACTGATTGCCTGATAGGAGTAAATCAATAATTTCTGTTAATATTAAGGAACAATACAGTCATATTCGTACAAAAAAAAATTATCAAAGTAAAATATTATGTTTACTAGTGATTTACTAGTCGGAATTTAAAAACTTTTTATTGAAGATGTGGGGGCCCCTCTTTTGTGGAGGCCCCAGGGCTGACCACCCCGGTTTCCCTCCCCTAAATCTGTCAAAGTATATAATTTAAAATATATGTGTAATAGAAATATAATCAATTTTTAGGTTTATGGCTTTTAGGCGTGCAAGTTGAGCACATTTTACTCCGCCAATGTCACGTGAGATGGAGAAAACAGTCAAATTGAGCTAGAGTACGGTAAAAAATATAATTTAAACATTAATTTGGCTAAGTATATGTACATGATAAATAGGTAGCGATTGTTAGTAAATCTGCAACAAAAAAAAATCATACACACATCAAATATAAGTAAAAATAATAAAATACTACAGATTGTTATTTATAATTTAATATTGTTAGTTTTAATATATTTACATAAGAATGTACATAAGGGACTAAACACAAACATTAACAAACATTTAACACTCAAAGGACGGGGGACTTTACGAGGGAGAACGTCATAGAGAGGGTGTAAAAGCTTTGAACAGTTAAAAATAATGTGAGAGGCAGAGCCTTCGTCTAAGCCGCACTCGCACAACGAGTGGTCTCTGACTCTGATCTTAGCCAAGTGCACAGGGGTACATGCGTGTCCGAGACGAAGACGACATATAGTTGTAGTAACAAATCGATCAGCAAACCTTTGAGCAAAAAACCAGGGTCGTCTCGGAATGTCAGATTGTATTGAGGCATAGTATTTGCCTTTAACCAATTTCGATGAAATCCAGTATTTGTTCCAGGATTGGTCCAGATGAATTTTAGCGAACGAGCAAAGGTCTTGGGATGAGTTAGCAAAATGTTCGAGAGATCCATAATGAACTGCTGATTTGGCGCATAAATCAACAGTCTCGTTACCAGAAATGCCTGAGTGACTCGGGATAAAAACTAAAGTGATCATAAACCCTTTCTGATGGCAAGAATATAGTGCTTCCCGAATCTTTAAAATAATAGAATGCCTACGCTTGGCCCGAAACGGATTCTCTTTAATAGCCATTAAACAACTCAGCGAGTCAGTCAGTATAAGTGTTTGATTAATGTTATGGGACTCTGTGTACTTAATCGCTTCAAACAAGGCCACAGCCTCACCTGTAAACACAGATGACTCAGGGGGACATTTAAATTGCAGAATAATTTTGTACCTGGGCACCCAACAAGCTGCACCAACAAAACCATCAAGAGATAGTTTGGATGCATCAGTATAAATTAATAGGTGGTTTGGCCAGTTACGATGGATAAGTTCCTGCAATTTTATATTATTACCGGGGGCTCCTTTGATTAAACCTAAGTCAGTAGTTATGTTAGGTTTATAGACAAGGGACTTATAAGCTACTGTATATAATGGATTAGACGGAAAAGCTGTGAGTGGATGGGGAAGCCTTGTAAATCTAAGAAAACTGTCCAACAGAGAAGAGACAGGCTTATTTGGGTCACAGAGTTGGGACAACAAAGACAGGCGCGGCCAAAGGAGATGAGATGATAACTGTAACGCCTTACAAACAAAACGGTCGCATAGATATTGTCGCCGGATAGTTAGCGGAGGATCAACACATTCAACCTGTAGGGCATTAATTGGGGAAGACTTCATTGCACCTAGTATTATCCTAAGACATTTGTTTTGAATTTTGTTTAACTTTTCATTGGGAGCTTTATTAAAGGGGTCCAGAACAAACAGGCCATAATCAATATGGCTGCGAACAATTGCACCGTACAGCAGTTTTTGAGTATAAGGGTGTGCACCCCACCACACACCAGACACAGCTCGCAAGGCATTTACGCCTGCCTCGCATTTTTTACTGATATAATCAGCGTGGGCAATTCCGTTCAATTTGTTATCGAGGGTAAGGCCTAAAAATTTAACTTTGTTAACAGTTTCAATGCGTTGATCCTCATAAACAATATCAATGTTAGGAATATGACGTTTTTTAGTAAATATAACTGCCTTACATTTTGTAATGGACAAAGACAAACCATGATCAAATAGCCACTGGCCTAGGTAGTGCAAAGCAGAGTTGATGCGAAAAGTTATGTCCTCAACTGATTTTAAGCTATAGTAGAGGACGATGTCATCAGCATATTGAAGAATATTGCAAAAATTATTAATAGACAATTCGAGGTCCTGGGTATAAAGACTGTATAACAGGGGACTCAAGACTGACCCTTGGGGAAGGCCCTTCCAGACAAGTCTGGGGGGAACAGTAAGTAGCCCGTGCTTAACAGATATGGACCTACAAGAAAGTAGCTTAGCTATGTAATTACTCAGCCTCGGCGGTAGACTCAGCTGGTGCATTTTTTGCCTGAGCAACGGAAGCAGAACATTATCATAGGCTGAAGTCACATCTAGAAAAACACCAACTAGATACTCTCCCTTAGAAAATGCAACTCGAATGTCTGTTGTAAAAATGCTGAGACTATCCAGAGTGCTTAAACCCTTCCGAAAGCCAAATTGGGAGGGTGCTAAAATATTCCTGCTTTCCACTACCCATTCCAATCGATTTTTAAAAAGATGTTCGGAAACCTTGGCTAAGGTGGATGATAAAGCAATAGGTCTGTAGGAGTTTGGGTCAGAAGGACATTTACCTGGTTTCAGGATGGGAAGGATAATTTGTGATTTCCAAGATTCAGGGACAAGATTAGATGTGAATAGAGTGTTAATTAAATTTAAGAAGTATTGTTTTGCATTATTATTAAGATTTTGAATGAATGAATATGGAACACCATCTTCCCCTGGAGAAGTATCCTTTAAGCCATTTAGAGCAGTCATAAGCTCAGAAAAGGAAAAAGGGGCATCCATCTCGTCCATCAAGATAGATGAAGGTGTTAAATTTAAAAAAAAGTCCTCAGAAGGGACAAAAGGTGGCGCCAGCCTTTCAGCAAAACCGTTAATCCATTCTGAAGGGTTGTTGGAACTTGGACACTCTGGACTGTTAAATACTCGACGAAATCTTTTAATTTTCATCCAGACTAAATAAGATGGTGAACGTGGTTCCAGGGTATCACAGAAACTTATCCAAGTACACCTTTTTTTCCTTTCTACAACCTTTTTAAATTTTGAATTTATATTTAGATATTGTATAAAACGCATAAAAAGTAACATGTCAAACGTCATGGTAGCTCAAATTACGTTGGTATTTCTATTTTGGAGCTTGAACAATTGTCAGATGTCATAATCGTAGGTACTTACATATAATAGTTATTAAAACGCAAATGAGTATGAATATCATGAGTGGTTTAATACTTAATTATCAATAGTTGCATCCAAGACTTTATCTACACCCATAATTAAATCCTCTATGAAAGATTCTGAAATAGTTAGCTTACTGCTAACATTAAAACAACCTAACCTAACATCATCCATTGCTGAGTATGTACAAATAAACTAAGTATTGATGAAAGAATCATTTATTGTAGTTGTAATGAATATTTTGTAGATATAATGTAAGTATTAAAATTCACTACAATATGTTGTTTAATATTGGAAGGTAATCGCTAATTTTTTTTGTAAACAAAACAATAAAAATACCAAAGAAAAATGGCGGGGATTCGAATAACCTATGTTTTACGGCGCACGACGTTCTAGATAGTGAAATTCGCGTGAATGAGTGAGCTTTTTTTTGAAATTCGTACAGTTATTGCGCATCGAGTAGTAAGAATGTAAACACTTTGCGCAGAAGGAATAGAAAAAAAAACCAAAAGAGTGTTATTATGAAATCCAGTACATCCTAACGGATGATACAATGTTGTACTTATATAATGTTGTACTTGTAGTTATCCTAACGGATGATATCATGGGTATTATCATATAGGGTGTTTTAATGTTGGCAATGAGCTAAATGTTTTACAATCTTTAATAGAGGATTTAAAGTTTGGGAGAATAAAGTAATATAAAGAATTCAAATTTTTGATACCACTACACAACAAATCATTATTTAATATTATGGCTAAGTATGTTAGTAGGTATTCTGTATGGGGTATAATTATTATACGTTTATAACAATAACAACCATGTATACAACAATAAACAATAATAACCACAGAAAAATGGGCTCCGTCAGCAGAAATAAAGGAAATGCAAATAGGAGGAAAAAATGAGATTTTTTATTAACTTAATGTTTGAATAAATACTTGATGAAATGCTATCATACTAATAATAAAAATCAATTTAAATTAATTCTATACAATTAAAATATGCAACTATTCTTTTGTGTTTCAATTATTTTGTGTTTCAATTCGGTTTCGTATTTTTCCTTTACAACGTTAGTAAGGTTGAGCCCCGAGCATCCTAGAAGAATTAAATACTAGGGGGTTCGGTGATTCCTGTTACACCTCTATTTGCAAAGGTGAGGAACCTTACCTCCTTGTATCGTGGCATCCAAACATGGTATGTTAAGATTTATTTTAGAGGTATCCTCACTTCCTCAACAACTTATTAACTATATTCCGATAAATCAGAGGTAGCATGTCTAAAAAATTTCACTTCTATTTAGATACTTATTATTCTATTTGTGCAAAAACGACAAATGAACAGCAATATTCAATGTTTTAATAATGTTTATTTTTCTTATGAATTATTTCATAGTATTTTATATTTAATCGTATGACTTCTTTGTCATAGGTTTTTTATTTCTTTTTATTTCTCATGATAATGTCAGTAAAATTATTCTTCTAAATAATAAAATTATAAAAACGTCTTCTTTCTCGTTGGAGTTTTAACATCATCTCAACGAGAGAGAGAGCGAAGAAAAAAATATGTAAAAATCATAATAAATAAAAAATTACAAAATAACTTTAAAAAAATATACAGAATATACGAATGAATTTAAAATATTATGCTTTAACTAACTTTTTCATTTCAACTGATCTTTTTGGAATTTTCTTGTCTTCTTCATCTTATGTCCAAAAACGCGTCAAGAGTCAATACTCAATAGAGTATTTTGTATAGTTTTTTTTTGATGTCTTAATATTTTTTTTACAATGGCCATTTTTTCATTTTGGTTTCTGGTAAATATTGGTTACATGTGTTGTTGATGTAGATTCGTTTATTTCTCTCCATCACAGAGCAAGACTGAATGCTGTGTAGGCCGAAATCGGACATTTCATGGACAAAAATTATCGCAGAAGTCTTTGTTAGTCTTTTCTTCTCCTCATTCTCCTTTCTTGCTAATTTACCAGTCGCCACTTCCAGTAACAGCATAACTTGACCTGTCACCGTCGCCACTTGTGCAAAAACGGCAAGGACACATATTTAATTATATTTATTTTTTATCTTATGATGATTATACATCATAGCAATTTCTTTTTCACTTTTTCTTATGACTTGTTTGTCATATGATTTTTATTTCATTTTATTTCTCATGACAATGTCATTAAAATTATTCTTCTAAACAATAAAATTATAAAAACTTCTTCTTTCTCGTTGGAGTTATAACACTTTTTTAAGCTTCTTAGGGAAATTTGATTTTTTAACTAAAATACGATTTTTCAATTTTAAACGTCTAGCAACTCTACACAATATTAAAAATGTTATAGGTATCTGTGAAACGTAGGTACTATGTTAATACTTTTTTACTTATTAGTCTGTGGCTTGCAGGATGAAGTAAACACTCAACATGGATGATTTCTCATTATTCTCGTTCGGGTTTTAGATTAAATTGTTTAAAATGCATAAGTAAAATAGCAGAGAGTTTTATTGTATCCGTAAAAATGTCGTCCGAAAGGTAATTGATCATCTGTGCACTCTATTAAATTATTGTTGGTATCAAATTATTTCGGAATTTCGGTTGAAAGTTGCAAAATCAATAAAGTACGCGGAAATCAGTAATGTCACGCCCTGAATTAGTTTGTTGCTGTGCGGTAGACGATGTGATAAATTAAAACATAATGATGTTTTATTGTAGGGTGGAATGGGTGGAGATCATAGAACCGAAGACAAAGGAGCATATGTATGCTAACCTCACAACTGGCGAGTGTGTTTGGGATCCTCCTGAGGTATTCATTTTTTAATAGGCTGAAATATATCGTTCACAAATTTATTTATTAAAAGTTATTGGCAGGGCTTTCCAAGTGCTGAGTTATTAGCATTTATTATGTACTTCTTTACTGTTAATTACTGTTTGGTATATACCTTTAAGCCGTAACTTTTCCATTGTCGAATATAAAAAAAGAAAACAATTACAATCATATAGTTGTATTAAAAAGTAGTTAATAATATCTTAAAAGTAATATTTTAATACAAAACATTTATTTCTCACATTGTAAATAAAACAACCAGTTACAAAATTTAAACA
Source organism: Limenitis camilla (assembly GCA_905147385.1). Taxonomy (NCBI): domain Eukaryota; kingdom Metazoa; phylum Arthropoda; class Insecta; order Lepidoptera; family Nymphalidae; genus Limenitis; species Limenitis camilla. The sequence goes on along the minus strand of LR990230.1, from coordinate 10,586,184 downwards.
AGTTACAAAATAACATGTTAATTAATTGAATAGATTAAATTTATATTTTATTTTAAAAATTTATATTTTAGTTCTGGCTAAATAAAAGCTCTACCCATCATGATAAAGCCAAATTGGAGTAGAACAATTTAAAAAATATAAAAAATAAATTTATATAGATAATACATAATATAGAATGTTCTGCTATCTGATTAAGTTAATTTTGTAAAGTTTTCTTAGTTACAATTAGATTGCCAAGAACCTTGAATTTCTATAAACTTAAGCTAAATTATTAATTTACTCCTAAAAAATCTGCTCATAGTCCTAGAACTGATTGCAGATCTACTAAGAACTAAAACAAACTTACTGGAGAAGGTTTCTCAAAACGAAAAAACCCTTCTTTATTAATGAATTTTTTATTAGAATAAACTTATGTATTATGCTAAGCAAATGTATTAAGACATAATTAGTTTTTAAAATGTAATCTTGGAATTCTTATATAAAATATTTTAGTTTTAATAAACACTGCTGCCCCCAATAGTTAAATAGTCACATGTAACAAAAAGGTAAAATGGAGAAAAAAATGTTTGAATGTCAATATCGGGAATGTTTTTGCAGTCTCTAAAAGAAAATAAAAATGAAATGAAATTATGCACTGAATAATGGCCCTTTCAATCTCATATGATTATTTAAGTGTTTTTATGCTTAGTATCAAGTTCATTTGTTAACTTCCACTTCTAAGAAGATAAGGCACATATGGTTATAAACAACTTTTTATTTAAGCATTTCATATACTAATAGATTATCATTCCGAAGTTAAAAGGTATTTAACAACAATAAAAGTTTGCTAAAGTAGACGTTCTACTTTTAATTATACACTACCTATAAGTTAGGCTTTTTCTATAATGGCCAAAGACATAGTATGTGTCCCAATGTGCTCGACAAAAACGTCATATACAAAGTTGAAAGGGTTCTTGTGATGATAACTTTTCTTCTTAGTGTGCATGACTTTTGTAATTAGTATTGAAGATACATATGGTCAGTTGCGTCTAATCAATTTCCTATCTGAAACATGTGTATTTTCAACTTCAGAATGTAGAAGAATATTATATAACTGAATGAAGTTTCTATGTAAATGTGCCATTTCAATTAAGTTTTAACAAAATCCGTCCTTTCATCTTCTGACTAATAGAAAAATTTTATAATTGTGCTCATTTTCGTTATAATAAATCTCCTTCAGAGCTATACTGGGGTCAAGAGTAAGCCCATTATATAATAATAAAAAATAAAGCAATTTAGTGAGATAACAAAATATGAGAACTACTATCAGATGCAACTTTTTTTCTTGATTTGGGCCATATATAAAACTCAGTTTCGGCAAAAATGTTAGATACATGTTTTTTACTATCGGTAGTAAATTTAATCTTTTCTTTATTTACTTATTTTCTTTATTTCATTATTTTCAGGGTGTGAAAGTAAAAAGAACTGACTCATCTCAATGGTGGGAATTATTTGACACAAACACTCATAGATTTTATTATTATAATGCTTCTACACAGGTATAGTATTCATATTAATATTGCAATATGTTTGTTATTCTAAAATGGTTCTAAATAATGTTCATTTTCAGACAACTGTATGGCATCGACCCACTGATTGTGATATTATTCCACTAGCAAAATTACAGACCTTAAAGCAGAATACGGATCCTCAGAAAAGGCGAGAGACATCAACACAAACTAACCAAGCTGTGGCACAGGTATTTTACAGTTATATTTTAATACTAGCTGACCCGCGCGACTTCGTTTGCGTGTTACTCCACTCCTATGGGTGGTAGCGAGATGTTAAATAACCTAAGTTACTCCTTGTTACATCAGCTATCTGCCAGTGAAAGTCCTGTCAAAATCGGTCCAGCCATTTCAGAGATTAGCTGGAATAAACAGACAGAGATGTACCGAGTATACATTCATATGCACTTAGTATAAAGTGGTTGTTTTAATATTACAAACAGACTTCACTGTTTTGTTTTGTAATATTGTCTTTGCTTTTATTTAAAATAGTTACTATTCGGATTTTATAGATTTTTCTTGTTGTCATTTAAATCTTAAATTAGGGTCACAAATATTCGCATTTCGTAATAGCATCAAGCTGCATTTTATAATATAATAAAAAAAAAGATTTGGATAAACCTTTTTATCACCTTTATTGACATTCTTAAAACTATACATTCTTTTTAAAACAATTACAACATCTAGGTGGAAAATCAGCCCGTTAGTCCTCTCTTTCCTCTCTTCTACATACTTATACTCATGTATGAAATGTGAATATTTCATTTACAATATAAATAAATAAATAATGAGCCTCTTATTCCGAGCTCTGCGATTAGTTTTAGCCCTAGTATGCTCCTCTCTATGTCTGATTTTTATTTAAGGCTCAGGTTTCGCAGCCATATGTGATGCAGGGAAGAATACAGGTATCGAAAGTCTTCTTGATTTTAATACTAAGTTCTTTGCGTTTCATAATTTCCTTCAAAGCCCAAAATTTTTTCCAACCAGTAGCAATTCTTATATCAATCTCTTTGGACATTTGATCGCTTATTGATAATATCTGACGCACGTATATATATTCTTTTACGTATTCGAGCTTACGTCCGTTTATATTTATGTCTGCAGCTACATTTATAATAACATCAACTGAAATATTCATGGTTTTTAATGATGTGTGATTTCTTTGCCATTACAGTGATTTTGGATTAGTTTTAATGTACTATCTGCCAGTATGTGATAGTCCCGTGTGTTGTTTTTAAGTTGTGTCCCATATCACTTGTAGGTCCTATTTATCTCAAAAATTTCTTAGATTATTTAAAAGGAAATCTATCAAGAAGTTTCATGAATATATTTATTTGTAATGTTTTTAAAAACGTAATAATTCGCAGAGATATCTAGAGCAAAATCTTACTGTTGTTGTTGAACTGTGATGATATTTTATTATCGTAAAACATAACATGACGTGTTTAACAACTTGTCTATATGTGCATATAACGAATTTTTTCCCGCTTCCGATATCTATTATTGATATTGTTCTAACGCGGTTTCTTTGACACGGGTCGTATCCCCTGCCGTATAGGGAGTTCATTGTGCTTATCGAGGGCGGAAGTAAGCTCGACCTCTGGCATTGTCTCGTTTTTTATCAAAGTGAATGGATAAATTTTGTCGCATACTTGCAAATGTCTAGGGGTTCTATGCTACTATTGAATATTGTAACCCTTTACGAATTAAAGAATATGTTCCTTTCCCTTTTGTTAGACACACGTGTGAGCACTTCAGTACGTTATCTAAAATCTTAAATTATAAATTATGTTATAACGTAAGATGTTTACACAGCACTTTGCGCGAAAATGGCTGCAAAATAAAGAGTATTTAGCTTTTAGCATTTATTCTTATGAAATGCTTCCTGTATTTAGAGACGGTAGTGTGTATTACAGCTACTAACGTAGCACGTAAGACGCTTTTAATTTTATGTGAATCATTTATTTAGTATAATATAAAGTGTTGTAGTCATTTTCTTATTCTTACTTGAGATCCGATAACTATGGAAAAGCGTTGGCGTTCATCATATTCGCTCTTAATAGTGCTTTTATATTAGTATATAATAAAATAATGGTTTATCAAGTAATATAAAATGTGAAACTACTTCCTGCTGACTTACTGAGCAGCATAATATCGATTGCATGCATATTTGTATACTCAGACATGTTTTCATGTCTGAGGTAGGTTTTTAGTTAGATGATTGTAGATATTATTTTCAGTTTTCTTTGTATAATGTATTATCAAGTCTAAAAATTCAACAATTATTATATTAAGTTGATAACACTCATTGCTATACTAAGTTAGATAAGCGTTGTTGTTACTTAGGTACATGCAATTCCTTGGAGTATTTTTTTAATACTTTGATGTGTTTTTTTTTGTTGGAAAATATCCCATGAAAAATCAAACTTTAATTTATATTGATCATTTAGAACCATCATTTCTATTTTAATTAATTTATTCTGATAGGACGTAAACTACAAGTATGTATTGTCAGTAATTATTTCAAAAATTAAATACTTTATGTTTCGTAGTTGCCGCAGACGCTAGACCCAATCAGCAGCAATGGCAATAGTACGGCAGCTAGTGTTAGCAAACTATCACCTAGTAATGCCAAGAATGTTACAATCACGCAAACTAGCCCTGTACGTACAAGAAGAACACATTATCATCACAGGTAAATTATTTTCTAATCTAAAATATTTCAAATTATTTACTATAATTATATGTTATTTTGCTACAACATAATCCAGTGATGCTATTGCAATATTTTGATTATAGAGGCAATAAAACCAACAATTTTTTAGTGTCGCATATCAGACTTAATTTATTGGACTATGCCCTACTAGTCCATAATCTAATCATTCAAATATATCTCAATAATTTTATGTTACTAGTCATAGTCTTTACTTTAGTTAGAGCGGTTGGTTTGATTGATACTATACTTGTAATTTGTAACTCCATTTTCTATAATCATTCAAGGAACAGTGGAGAGAACAGACGAGGGCGGCTGAGTGAAGATGGGACTGTGCCTTGTCGACACACCGACTCTGGTCGCTCATCCGACAGCAGTATTAGTAGTGCCCAGCGACGTAAACAGGCAAGTTAATAATAAACTATAATATGTAATGTATTTGTGATAAAGTTAAAAGACCAACAAATACATTTCTTTTATTTAATTTAATGTTGAAATTGAATTTTACTAGGAGCTAAGCACAGCAGCAGCATGCAGTGTTACAGCGTGTACGCCGCAACTGCGGAAACGAAGCAGCGTACAGCCCGCACCACCCCACGAACCTGATAAATGGTCGCCACACTCTGGTAACATTAGTTTAAATAATTCATAATTATTTTGTATGTGATATACTTTTATAATACTAATGGTTCGACGTTTATTATGGTTACAGGACTAAACCGTAGCGGTAGCTTCATATCACCTAGAAAGGATGCATCTGACGATTCAATGCATGAAAAATATTTTAAATCTGTTGAAAGTACACCTTTAACAAGACGTAAGGTAACATGCACAGAAGTAAAATTTTTTAGTTCCTTTGAATATCAAATGATACCTTGTTAGTTAATAATAAGTATTGTATGTATACAGTTAAATCAACAATCTGCTGGAGGTTCATCTTGCGACTCGGCGTCTCCGCAGAGTCCAAGCAGTCCGTTACAAAAACCACAGCCAACCCCATTCTTGCAGGTCATTTTTAATAAATTATTTGCATTTCTATTTCTGATCAAATATTATAAACTAGCAATCTGCCCTTACTTCGCTTCATTTCAATTAAGTAACATAATTGTAATATTTTTTTAGTTTTACTTGTTATAGAAAAATGATTTCGTATGTACTATTTCCAGGCGAGTGCGGCGCGGCCATCGTTAGTGTCTTCAATATCCTTAGCGGCAGAAGGAGCAAGGGCTTTACATTCGCTTGAGCGTCCTCATCATTTGTCTCGACATGCACGCGAACGGTTTTCTGACAGGTATATTATTTTAATATTTTATTGTAAATGCCTAAAAGTGTCTGTCTGGACACGAGCCAGATAACGAATCGTCTGATAGTGGCGCCAGAACGCCAGATGATGATGACGCATCTGGGATGTGTTGTGTCTAAATTTTTTTGTATTTTTTTTAAGTATCATTGCTTTCTAATGTGATAACTAATGAGCAAATTTTTGTTAGACTTTTTTTCTTTTATGCACTTTATAAAAATTGGATTTAGTGAATATGAATGGTATTAAGTATGTTCAATGTTTCATTGAGATTATTTCTAAATAAATAATTTATTGCAGGCATTTAGACAAGGAGCGTCTAGCAGAACTTGAACGTATGGAACGGTATCCAGAGAAGCAAGCCGTGTACAGTGTGGATAAACCTTTCCGGCAAACCAGCCTTGATCTTCGCCATAATGCTGCTAACTGGCATCCACCCAGAGAATTTACTAGGTAAATTGATGGGACATAACACTTATCTAAATTATATAAATTAAGCCAGATTTTTATTACTCAGTTTGTTATAGGCGCCAAAGAGCTGAACCAGAACGTTATACATCTAGTAAAACGTCAGTGTCATCTGGCAGTAGCAGCAAGCATCGTACTCCACCTCTTGAAACACACAATTTCATGCGGCTCTCCTCTGCTAACGAACAGGATAATATTGCTTCAGGTTTGTATTCATCTTAGCAATATCCTTGAAATAACATCTAATGTTAATACATTAAACTGTTTAAAAGCAACATTTTAATCCTTCTTTCAGTAAACTTCAAATTAAAAAGCGTGAATTTAGAACCGGCATTAACGGAACCAAATGTACAGAAACATAATCAACGCCTTGAAAAATCTTCTACACCTCGAGATCGGACCAAATCACGTCGTAAGTCATTTAACATATGTGTTAATCTTGTATCTTTGAATATTTTTAAGCTTTAGACTAACTAAATATTTTTCTAATATATTAATCTCGTCAATATGTTGTCTGACATAAAAACAACATTTTCAATTAACATAGAATTCATATATCTTATGTATCAGGGCATAAGCGACCCGTAGAAGATGAGCTGCAAATTGACGGTGAAGAAGAAGACGAAGATGGCGGTGGTTCTCCTCTTTATTGTAACTGGGATTTACGTGGCATGCAACATTTATTGCCTCTGCAGGATTATATTATACAGCAGGCTAAATTGTCTAGTGAGTATTTGTTTAGTCAATATAATAATTAAATAAGAGAAAAGACTGCTTTTCTGTACAAGATGCTTTAACCATGAAAATTCAACCATAAGCTAATGCTTGCCATCATGGTAAAATTGATTATTTGTGTAGGTCGTGGACGTTACACTGGTGGCTCTGATTCGGACGCTGAGTCCGGAACTTCACGGTCTCGTTCAGGATCTGAATCGCGTTCTCTGTCTGGACACGAGCCAGATAACGAATCGTCTGATGGTGGCGCCAGAACGCCAGATGATGATGACGGATCTGGGGTGTATCTCCCTCATACGTATGCGCATAGGCCGCAGGATGTAGAGTATATGAACCATGGCGTTTCCTATTATAATACGTTTGTTGGTTTTGAACGTGATCGCCAGCCTTCACCTGGAATACATAGAGTGAGTTTACGTTTAAAAGAGTACAAACAGATGTCTCTCATAATTTCATTGGTTCGATTAAAGCTCTGAGAGACATAGATGTTATACACATTTTAATTTTGTAGACGTCTTCTCTCGGTGGTGGCGCGGCAGCTACAGGTGAAGCAAGCAATGCACGACCAGAAGGTGCTCTTTATAGTCCTGTTCGTGGACACCCTCCTCACCCACATCCGCATCCTCCGCCGGAACAAGATATAGAGATATTCGCGAAGGATAACCTTAATTTTAATAAAGGAATATTTAGGAGAAAGTTAAGTTATTTTTACTTTATATTTTTATATTTAGTTGCAACATTTTGTGCAATGACATTTGAATGATTGGTTGAATGCTTTGGTCTAAAACCGCGCTATTGAAGAAACTCTTTGATGTATAATGTTTGATTATAGGCGTCAGTAAGAGATATGCTTTCTTGGACGTCTTCATCAATCAGCGCGCCCATGGTTGGAGCGGACTGGGATAAGGCTCACAAGAAGGCAGCCATAGATCTGTTTCGGCTAGTGCAGATTTACATGGGCGATAGGAAGGCGCGGCCAGGGATGACACTTAACTCTGTGGCGCAGGATATATTGCACGCCACGTTTGGAAATGAGAAGTGAGTATATGAGAGAGTTGTATATATATATATATACTAATTTGCAAACACTTATTTACTGTGTCTTTTATTAATGTCCTTTTTATATTTACAGACTTAGAGACGAGTTATATGTACAGCTATGTAGACAAACTACTGAAAACCCACTGCGGGACTCGCTTCTTCGTGGATGGGAGTTGCTAGCGGTGTGTCTTGCCTTCGTTCCACCATCGCCCGCGTTCCAGCCAGCGTTAACCAATTATGTAAATAGACATCGAGATCCCGCTTTTGCGGACTGTTTTCCAGAGGTAATAGACTCAATGGTGCTCTTTCTTTATAAGAATTTTGCAGATTTTAAATGGTATAAATAACATATACTTTGACAGGTAGGAAAATGGCCAATTCATGTTCAAGTATCACACTATGCCAGCGTAGCGTGCAAAAGACTAGAGAGAATTGGTTTTGGGGGCAAAAGGCCACCAAGAAAACCAAGTACGGAAGATATAGATCAAGCTAGGGTAAGTTGCAACGTTTGAAAACTGTATTTAAATTAACTGTATTTAAACCTAAACCTAAATATCTTTTACAGATTCAGATCTTCCGTCAATCAATGTTCGGTAATACACTATCAGAAGTAATGGCTTTACAACGCGAAAGATTCCCTCAGCGAGCTCTACCGTGGGTTCAAACTGCTCTATCTCAGCAGGTGCTAGCATTAAATGGTCGGGAAACGGAAGGTATTTTCCGTGTACCAGCAGATGTGGACGAAGTCAATGCATTGAAAGCAAAGATCGACAACTGGGAATTACCTGATGCGTCTATGCTTACAGGTATCCCGAAATGACAATAATTAATTTAAATTACGTCAACATATGTGTGTGTTTCTCGAATATATGGTAGTGTGTGTAATGTTCTTTTTATAGATTTAATGTTTTTTTTATGCACTCGTATATAAACTATAAGTGTGAGAAATTTCATAGTTCTCCGTATGCGCAATTTTCGTAAAATGGGGTACAAAGATTTTGCTTCACATATTAATATGAGTCAATTATCTCTCTCTCTCTGCACATCAATTGCATAATTTCTTATGAATTATTCAATTCATCTTAATTTTATGTATAGTTTTCATATTATATCTTACTTTTAAATATTAATGATAAGTTTGATCTTTACCTATTAGGAGTTCAGACAGTAGACTTGATATTTTATTCAATTTAATTGTAGATAAGTTCTAACATGGCCACAAACTTATCATAGTATTCATCAGGATTTATATATAATGAATAATATTTTGTTTGTAGATGCGCATGCCCCAGCCAGTCTGCTCAAGCTGTGGTACCGCGAGCTGTACGAGCCGCTGATCCCGGACGCGCTGTACGCGTCGTGTGTGGCGGCCGGGAGCGACTTCGCTGCTTGCACGCGCGCTCTACAACGGTTACCTCCCATTAATAGACTGGTCAGTTATTATACTTTTTATACAAGCACTATTTAACCAAGCTAAATGTTAAAAAACCCAATAGCTTCTGTCTTAATTATATTTAATTTCTTAGTATGTACGATCAACATGTAAATAACTCAATCGAAATATGCTTTTTATTAATTTAAAAATGTATTTAATTGATAGCGAGATAATAGTTTGTTTAATAACTTAAAATAATTGTTTTCTCTCCAGGTACTTACATATTTAATAAGTTTTCTTCAACAATTTTCTGCACCAGAAGTGGTAAGTCAGACCAAAATGGACTCATCTAATCTTGCAATGGTTTTCGCGCCCAATTGCCTCCGCTGCACGGCACAGGACCCAAGAGTCATACTCGAAAATGCTCATAAAGAAATGACTTTTCTCAAAACCCTTATCACAAACCTCGATACATCGCATATACAAGATCTGCTGTGACCGATGAATCTCAACTACTGCAACAATAATGTTGCACGACAAACTTTCTAGCGACGGCTTATTGTATCTAAGTCTATTAATGTGGGAAGATATTTGAAAGGTAACATTACAAATAAAATTTGTTTGTCCGTAATTGAATATAAGAGATTTATTGCTACTTACAGTTGTATACATGCATCGTTTTTTTATCCAGGTTACCTATCTCCTAGAAGAAAATACTGTATCTCTTTAACAATCCATGTTATTTTATTAATAATTGTTTCAATGTCATAAGCATGTCTTTATTAAGTAATATTTTAATGTAATACCTTCATATATCTTTCTACAGGTAAATGAAAATCTCTATATAGCGAATTAATGCGAGCCTTTAGTGCAAATAGTCCCAGGAATACCTTCCTTCGTATCAATTAGTGTGAATACCATTTCCTGAAATTGCAATGTATAGACTTAAGATGTGGTATATAGACCCTTTATTGAATTATATTCAACATTCTTGTATATTTTTTGTATTTTTGTACGCTATGTAATATTTTAATTTGGTCGTATCCAAAGATATTTAATGAGATGTGATTTTAAATATATTTAGACTTGAGCTTTACAAAAGTGTATGTGCAATGTTCCGTTATGAGTTATAGGAACAGTTGCGTGTTTGTTATTAGTTATTGCGTGGAGAATGAGCGGAGTATTCCTTTAAGATTTAATTTATGTGTAAAGTGAACGACATTAGTGGAGTTTAATACGAATTAAAATGAATATAAAAATTGTAGCTTTATGAACAGACACATCACAATTATTCTACTATTGCGATGATAAAGTCTTTCATGTAATATATCGATGAGACACTCATAGCTTTTGCGTTAGGGTTCTGTTGTCTCTATCGCTAATAAATTACCACTCAATTATGAATACATTTACAAAATTATTAGACTCTAAACTATTTATCAATACTAAAATATATATTAAGCTTTCTATATAATAACATCAATAATGACAGCTAATACGAGATATAGATAGATAATGTTTATAAGTTACATCGACAAATTTGTCGTGGAGAAGATTATTTTTGAAAAAAATAAAATTAATACAAGCCAAACTCTACTATTCATTAAAAACGTAATAAAGACTGATTGTAATATCTAGATATAAAATATAAGGAAAGGAAGGAATAACTGATTAATCGATGTAACTTATAAACATGGTCATGTCAATAATTATTAAGTATTCCGATATATTATAGTTTTATTACATCACAAAGCTCAGTTAACAGCTTTCCTCGCTATGCTCTTTTATAACTTTATGGTCACAACGATGCATTTATTTTAATGAAATCTTGCTTTATGTTTATATTAGTTAGTAATTCGATTAATAGGCTAAGATTCTTATTGAAAATTACGCCTTTAATAAAATGATATATTTAACTATATAGGTAATTTAAAACACAAACATACCAATGATATTGAATGTCTCGAGTAGTTTTAAATTTTCTCCCAATCTACATTTACTTCATAAAAAATTTGTTTGTCCGTATATAGTGGCTCGTGTTATGCGAAATCGTTATTTATCTAGAATTGTGGATCAATGTAAATTATGCCAAACAAAAATGTATATAACACTAGTATTACAATCTGGATGATATTAATTATTTCATAAACTAGAAGCTGAAGACAGTAGAAGTAATTCGTGAGAAGAAAAAATGAGAAAAAAATATATAACGTACTTTTACAATGAAATAGATCTAACTCAAAATATCGGTAAAAAATATCTAAAAATATTATAACATCAGTCATACAACAAAAAATGTAAGGAATATTTAAATTTACCCAACGCTACTATTTAAAGAATTTCTTCCTCCTCCTCGCGTCGTGCTCCTCATTACTGAGGGTCCTCCATCTGTGTCGGTCCTTGGCGTTGTGAAGTGCCTTGTGCTAATTCGAGTTTAGGGCTGTCCGAATTTGGTCAAACCATCTAATTGAGCTGGTCTTTGTCTTTTGCCATCAACTTTGCCAGTGACCATGAGTTGCTCGAGATTGTGTCCCCTCCTTCCGTGAGTAACCGAAAGAATTTTTTATTATTCATAAAATGCTATATTTGAGTTAGCTTACTTTCATTCTAAGGGTACGCTAGTTTATTTACACTACAGTATTAGGCTTGAAAATGTCTCAAATTTTTAAATAAATTCTCTGGGGGGAATAATTAAATGAGTTAAAATTTTCTCGAAATCACTGCTTGGACCTTGCAACACTATTTAGGCTACAAAGTTATGGTTATAATAGAATATTGTTATATACGAAGAAATTGAAGGTATTTTTATTAGAAAAAAAATTACTTATAAATAATCGTTAAATGCAGCTATTTATGTATTTATATAGTAAAATATATTGAAGTACATAATTTTTTAATGATATAGTATTAGTATTAAATCATTGAATCTGTTATTTTTTAATTCTCATTTTTTCATACTAATTATATTTTTTAATGAATTTTGTCGTAATAATGTCTCAAAATACGTCGTGTACTTTTTTTGTCTAACTAATAAATAAAGGCACGTTCCACTAAGCGATCTCAACGCCCAAAACACTAATTTAGCCGGTCCACTTGACAATCGCGAGCGTTGTGGTTATGACTTGTGTTCACTCGAAGCTCAGGACAACCCATGTCAAATCGTAGGTCGTTGCGTATGAGCGTTGCAAAATGAATGATCTGTGGTTGCAAAATTGGCGGCATTTTTGCAACAACAAAAATGGCGACGGTTTAAATAACTTTATTTGATACGGATAGAGATTTATTAGCGGACATGAATGTTTGTGCAGCGAATATTTATATAAAATGTATTTTAGTTTCAATTCAATTATAAATATAAAATTTACGTTTACGTTAATGCTCAAAACGCTCAATTACCCGTTCCACTTGGGTTAACGATCGTAACGCTCGTGGACAAGTGGAACGGGAAAAACCGCGGTCGTGAGCGTGGGCGTTGAGATCGCTTAGTGAAACGCAGGGTATATGTTTTTCATAATTGCAAGAACATTCCAGTGAATTCTGAAAATATGAGATTTATAAAAAAAGAACCATTTATCATGCAACTTTCACAAATGTATAATCGCTATATTCATATCTGAGCAGTTAAAGATTTATTAAATGTTTAAAACTTAGCTCGTATATTAAAACTTAGATGTTTAATTTTATAGATCTCAAAAATATAGTGCTTATTAGAGTTTCCTACTTAGAAATGGAGTTTTAGAAAATAATTACGGAACTTCCTAAACAGTTAGAAATGAAATCAAGTTAAAATGGTCAAATTATCAAACACTATTTTAATACCGTAATGCTTATGGATATAATATAGTTACGTGTTACCGTTACCGTATTTATTATTCAGGTAAAATTAAGTCTTCATAAAACTATACATCTTGACTTTAACTGCGATTTAATTGTGTAGATAAAATATATATTGAAATGAAGAGATTTAAGTATTATATATAGTAGGGGGAGGCCATGAGGGTAGTCTTAGGGACATATAACATTTTGTAGATTAAACGATAGTAAGTATAAAAGGTTATATAAGGTTTCCCATTTTTATGTTCCGAAAAACATGTATAGCTTTTTAAAAATTGTAAAAAAAAATTACATGAAGATATTTAGCCAGATGATATGGTTGTTAAGATGTTCAGCTACCGACTTCAGTGGTGGGGGTAGAAAAAAAAGCACCGTCAGATATCCAGAGGGGAGCAGTGTGGTGTGCATCAGATTTAAAAAAAAAACGCTTTTTATGTAGTAATTAACCTACCTTACCTTAATCAGACGCGCTCGAGTAAACCCAAAAATTCCCTCTTAGGCTCCCCTACTTTTTACTATTTATTATTTATTACGTGATAGTGGTCAGATTAAACAACTAAGAATTTCTTCAATTAAAAAAAATTTTTTGGATTTACTACAATCATAAAGTTTATAATTAAACATACAATTTAGCTGTACATTTAAATTGCATAATTTAACATTTTATGTATTAAGTATTTTACTCATTTTAATAATATTTTATGTATTTATCATTTATTGTCTATCCACGTCTAAATTCAGTTAAAATGTGCCATTGAAAACTACATGCAACAATTATTAATGTATGCCATTTTAGATATTTTAATCGATCGCCTTTTAAATATCGTTAACGAAATCGATTCTTACCTAAAGCTGGTATTCGATTTTCCAGTAGTTTGTTGCTAATGATTAGCAAGCGATTATATGATTAAGAGAGTAGATTACAAATAAAATCGTGGTTTATAGAGCACAACTAATCTATTTCTGCCAGCTAGACCTATAATATATTGTATACTAAATGCTTGTAATATCACGATATGTAAATTGTATAGTGCTTATAAATAAATGCAATGAAATTCACTACCTTAAACCTTTGTATATAATATGCCTCCTTGTTCGTTAATCAGGACAATATACTTATATGCCTACGATGTTCATAAATGAAAGTTACGAAGTGTAAGCTTTTAAGAGAAATAAAATTAATTATCCGTTGGATAACTGCGAATACCAATATTTCTTTTATTTGACACCTCTATAGTATAATCAGCAGAAATATAAGGACAGTCGAAAAATTATATCTACATTCATCTAACAAGACAGAGAAGGTGGTAGGTAAAAAGAGAGGAAAGAGCATGGTGAAGGAGATAAAGAAAATGAGAGATGGGAATAGGGTAGCTCTCAATCAGTCTAATTATCAAAATCAGATCAGAAATTCCTGAGATTCCTTTTTTCAAAATGTTTAATGTCTGATTGCGTGCACTTTAAAAGCCACGTCCTTTTAATTATAATATTTATGGCAACACTACTTAAGCTATTCTATTCTAGTATAATATAGCTTTCAATCAGTAAGAATATATCTAAATCGATTGTCGACCAGAGAATACGTTCCAACATACAAAATAACACATTATGGCATTGAACTGGACATAACTTTTTAATTATAATATTAAGGACAACACCATGCCTATGTCACACGAAAGAGTTCTGTAGTTTTTGAGCCTATTTGAAACAAAAAAAAAACAACTCTTTCTCCTTATGCTAAATTGTAAAGGAGCTAATTATGAAAATTAGATATTACGTTACCAACATGAGTATACAATTTCATCGATATTTTTTAAGTCATTTAAGAAAAGGACATCAATTGCGAACATGTATTTATTTACATACAATTTAGACAGACGCCCTTAATTATAAACAGTGATTAACATAATCAATGCTTAATTAAGGTCATGTCAACTTTATTTGTATTTGAAAGAAAGAGACAAACAAGCTTAACTAAGTAATTGAATAAATACTTTTATAAGTAAACCCCAGAAAGGGTAGGGTTATAGGCGTTTTATATACGTAACTCCAACGCTCTTCTTCGCAGCCCGAACACTAACTACAATATAAAATAAAGCTAACTTACGTGGAACTCAAGAAAGGTGACCTTAACCACGACTCTATTATACTAACTTCCATGTACTCTGAGCTTCAACACCAGAGGGACTAATCTATCGCACTAAAGGTTTATATATTATCTACACGTCGGTATACTTGAAATAATATAAAATGACCTACCCGCTAATGTGTTCTTACACGTCCCCGAGTAAACCTTCGCAAGCCTTCCTGAGGATCCACCACCCACATTTTGAAATCTATAGCAGATTAGTATTTTTTATTGACAAAAATACTTAGAGCAAACAACTTTTAATTAAGTAGCTTTTTGTATAATAATTTTTCTAGGAAATACGGCTTCCACCCGAAACCAATTGCGCGAAGTACCACTGATGATGATTAAAACAAATATAATTTACATTTATCAACATAACACTATCGACAATCTACCTACCTGCAAAGCATATTACACTAAACTTCACCTCTTTATACTTTTACACTACATTATGAATGTAAAAAATATACTCAAAAGTCGTCTTACAAACAAGGTCACGTACCTTACAATGTAGTTCCCACGTCTTGTATTAGGCTAGTATTATGTGAATTTAACCTTTGGTTTAAACAGAAAGCCTGAGCAGTGGAGGCGAGTGTTGTGATCGCTTAAAAGATGTCCTTAAGGCTACACCTTGGTCACAAGTCCAAGGCACTGTTTAGGTTTCTCTCGTAATTGTTAGATTATTTATCGGTTCAGTAGAAGTATCTACGTTACGTTGCGTTTACCCTATAGTCATCGAATATTATCACCCCTTGTGGTGATTTCAATAATTCCCTCTCCTCCTTCCTTCTCATCATTAAAATCTTCGAAATATATATTTTGTGTATTATTTTTGCACTATCCCATATCTATTTGAAAGCTCATTTCATCGAAGGTTGTTTGTTTAGAGATTGCTATTTCAGTTTTAGCAATAAGGCCGCCTTTTGCGTGCTCTTTGTATATTTTGTATTTTCTCCTCTATGTTATGTAATGTGTGCAAGTGCTTATCTATCCATCTATCTATGAACATCTAATACGCTAATGCAATATTGTAATCTAAATAATAGTTCATAATATAGTTAAAAGCTTTCGTTTACAACTCTGTAGACAATTCAATTCTATCTACACAGTTCGAACAGTATAAAATGTCTCGTTTGTTCAAGAGTTTTGATAAAATGCAGAAAAACGTTACGAATTTGGTGGATTCGTACTATTTAATACGTTGTGTAAGAAGATTTGCTGGCGCATCAGTTTTTACAATCAAAAGCTCTCCAAATGGAAATGTTATTAAGACTTTCACAATTTTTGGGTTCATTTGTTTTATTTTTTGGTACTCCTTATATTTTTATTCTATATACAAAATAATAATTGAGGACCAGACGATAATCAGATTATTTTACGATACGAAATTGCAACATTATGGCGATGCTGTGGAATACTTTACGAGCGCATGTCTAGTGTTGTACGCTATGTGGAAAGTGGCTTTGGATCTTAGCGGCAGTACCCAGGAAATGCAGCTTATTGTAGACATTGATAAAGAACTCCAAGAATTGGGAGAAGAGATGGATTACTCGAAAAATATACATTTAATGATTTTAATATGTATAGCTCAGTTGTTTATAAGTGGTACACGAGTATTAAGCATGCGAATCTCGCTTGGGAATTCAGCTACGACTATTCCTGTACATAAAATGTTTCAATTGATATTTACTGATTCTATAACTTTTGTCATAATAGTCCAGTATTGCTCTTATCTTTTTATGATACGGAAAAGATACAAAATTGTTAACAAAGTTCTTACTTCTATAAAAACGAATACTTTACAAGTTTTTATGGTTCGATTAAATCCACCAAAAACGTCAGGTAAAACTTTGTTACTTCAAGAAAGATTAGTTAGCAGTAAAATAAAGGCTTGTGGAAGAATTTACAGCATGTTGTACAAAGCTACGGAAATGGCTAACGAAAAGTTTGGCTTAGCATTGCTGTTAACTTTGATTATTTTGCTATTACTAATAATTTTATATCTTTATTATTTTATGGAGGCAACTGCATTTGGATTATTTCACGACCAGCAAACTTATATTAAATTTTTAATTTATGTTTTTTGGCAAATAGGATTTGCGTTTAGCGCTGATCATATCACTATTTATTTCAGCGAAGCTACAGTGAAAGAAGTAAGTTATTTCTAGTCAAAATAATTAATGCAATAGTATAGTTTAATATTTGCTTGTGTTGACTAATTTAATTCATTTGTGTAATTATTAAAAAAATAATTTATTAATAATTGATATGTTTTAATTACAGGCCAAGGTTACACCTCAGGTGTTACATGAAATTATAAACAGCGATTTAGATCCTATTATAATAACTGAGGTACGAACTGCATTAATATTATTAACTTCATTTAAACATATTTTTAAATATTTAACATTATTTAAAACATAATCTTATTTCTAGGCTACAAATTTCTCTTTACAAACAGTTCACCAGATGCCAGAATTTACAGCTCATGGTCTGTTTAGACTAGATTATGCGATGTTGTTGGAAGTAAGTATTACCTTGCTTTTTTACAGACACGGTTAAGCTATATAAATATTTATATAAACATTTTGTTTCAGGGTGTTCGTTCTATAACCACATTTCTAGTTATTCTTTTGCAATTTGTTACGGACAAGCATTAAAGTTAAGATGAAAAGTTCAAAAGTGATGCATAAAACTACATCATAGAATTATTTAAGAAATTTCAATAAAATGTATATTATATAGCGTTTTTGTGATTAACTATAAGTTTGATTCGATAATCTCTATATGTAAAGGATTTGAAGGGGTAGACTTGGTCAGGCACGCGCCAACCATTTCACTGGTGGTAGGGGATCTGTTCCTCGACTGGCTTGCGACCACCAGCATGCGAATCCGATCGCCAAGTGTCATAGACGCGTTCCGGTTGAGCCGCATGTGGGCCAGACTTACCCCCTCCCTTTCCCATTCCAATAATGCTGTGGGTCTAGTGGACTCTGGGCTCTTGCCTAGGGTCCGCTGAATCCGCATCATTTTTCTTCTTCATTCCCCCTTCCCACTCTATCTTCGGGGATGCAACGCATCGACAAAACGAGAGTGTTTCTTGTTTTTCCGATGTCCATGGGCGATGGTTGCGACTTACCATCTGGTGGACCATTTGCTCGTTTGCACCTTATCTATTATAAAAAAAAAAAAAAAAACCAGTATCTTCTGCGCCAATTATTTGCGCCGTTGTTTTTTTTAATTTCAAAGTCATGTCATATTATATTTTCGGTTTGGCGCCCCCAAAAAGGTTCCTAGCGCCTTTTTTGCCCTGGCGCCTTGGATTGGATGATATCATAGATTAAAATGGAGTCTGGTTTAGAGGAAATTTTAAGTAGCACTTCTTAGACTGTGCTAAATCCTGGAGTGTCCGTTAGTTACTGAAAATTGTTTCTTTAGTTTAAAAACTAAATAAGTAATTTTCATTATGATGACATGTTATTCCGTTCATAGGCCATTTTGAACATTTTCATTTCCTCTAAAAGTTCATTACCTAACTATCAGAGCGATAAAATATACATTGCACATAAAAAGATAGTAAGCTATATTAATCTCGGCGAAGTGAAGGAGTGTCGTTTTATTGTATGAATTGTTATAAAAGCCTTCTTTGACGTGGTAGAATAACCAGTTAATTATATATAGGTCATTACGGCCATTGTAGTGTATAATTATTTGATGTTTTAAATTTTTTTTATATAGTAATTATAACCATAAGACAACCGTCTTATTAGATAAATTACAGTACTTAGAATACAATTAGCAGTGACAAGTAACATATTTACTTCAGAGTTGACCTCTATTGTGATTTACCTTATTTATTGTACGAGATATAATTACTCTATAGTTAAATAAATATTATATTAAAGTTATCTATTTTTCTTTTTAAACTAAAATCAACTAACAAATAATACTACAATCTTTGTGTAAAAAATGACTAGGAGTCCTAAATTTTATCGAAAAGTTAATTCTTACTGTTTATTACGGCTTAATAATGCCCTTACTGCTATCTATATGGGACCGATACCGCATGGTAACACGCACGACAATAATATAAACTCACCTCAAACCTTAGTCATGCAGACCCAGCATTACGACACTACAGCTGTAATGGTCACCAAGCGAGCTCCGTTGGACAACTGGTTCAAGTCTATCGGAACAGAAATTATATATTGTCTTGTTATAAATTGTTACGTGGGTATAAATGAAATAAAATAAAAGTTATAAACGATGTTGCTTACTTTACAGTTATGATGCAATTAGTTTCCTGAAAAGTCGCTTCACTAACAAATGATTCGCAATATTCTGTTAATGTAGTGGTGGTAATTTTAAAAATAACAACATATTTTATAGCTTATGTAATAGTTTTGTGTTATTTGATTCGGTTTTTAAGATATAAAGAATTTTAATGCCTTGCGTCGCTTAACTTTTTGAATTTCTAAGTTAAAACTGTCATATTTTGAAAAGATATCAAAGAGAACCATTACAATACTACACATTTAAAAGAAACTCTAAGGATTGAGACCAATGGAAGTGTACCTCACCTCCATTGGTCTCAATTCTTGTGAATAATAGGAAAATTGTGTGAATAATGAGTTCAGCGTACTCCGTCCGTCCTCGTTGAGCTATCAATTGTATAACAACGAAGTGTCTAAGAAACGCTAGATGTCTGAAGGTCAAATGGAGTATACCATGAACTTAGCAAACTGGTATTAAAGCATGAGAATTTGTGCACAAACCATAGCGAACGACTTAAAGGAAAATTACCATATAAACTGGTGCGCCATTTCTTAATAGTGATATAGCGACGCAATCTCATATAGGTCTTACACCTAATCGTGCGTTGAACGGATGCAAAATGTTTTTGTTCTCGTTTGTACTAGTGCTCGTGCTATGGACCATTGTTTATAGATATCGAAGAAGGAGAATGTACAAGTTAGCCTCGGTCATTTCTCCTCCGCGGGGTGAGTTGCCTGTCATAGGGATAGCGCACAAATTAGCAGGTAGTACGGAGGGTAAGTATTTTTTTAATATAGGTTTGTTTATTTAAGCTACATATATAGGCGCCTACGGCTAATAATCTAAAATCTGTTAATTTGGAAAATACATTTTCAGCTTCAATTATTTTTAGCTTCACTAATTGAATCAAAAGTTAAAAAAAACACTTTCCGTGGCAGTTGAATTTAAATTAGTTTACGAATTAATTTATATATATCTAATTTTTATAAAATCAACTGATACCTTACCTTACATTTTAGTAAATTAATAAAATTGTATTGCACATAATTTTAATTCTAAATAAATGGAAAACGATATACCAAAGTCTACGTCGGCTTTATAAAATAAAAAATGATAGCATCAAGCAAATTTGATTAAGTCGTCCTGTAGTCATGTTTGCTGTAAATATATAACCCTGTGTATGCTGTTTTAAACAAAAATGTTAATTTTAATATTCTATCTTCTTCGATAATATTTAAAAAATTCTAAAAACTTAATAATAAAATAAGACAACATTCTTTTTAGAACTTATTTTTAGAACTTCTTTATTTGTCATGCAGAATCGCTCTTCTTAATCTACATTAATTTATCCTTAAATCTTTAATAACTTTTTCAGAAATCATGTTAAATTTACAATTATTTAGTTACGATAGCATGAAATATGAAGGAATGATCAGAGGGTGGCTCAATCACATATTATACTTTTGTAAGTACTCAAAATAGTAAATGAAATTTTTTTTATATTTTAATATGAACTTTATTTACGATAATTACATAAAAAAGAAGGGAAAATAATAATTGTATCTTGTTTTAATACTGTGATTTGATCTTGTCGTAATAATAATAGATGCATTGATCTTTTGCATAAGCATGTTTAATTTAACAATTTTCTCAATTACTTCATAACGTCTATTATTTATCATTATACTTACTCTATAATAAAGAAACTGAGGTCGTTAATAAACAAGCGTAGGTCAATCATGTAATAATAGAAAAGGCTCTATTTATTTTGTACTTAGTAATATTTTATAGTAATTTTTTATGTGCATTGAACTATTTTTTATAGTGGTAACTAATCCAGTGGACTTAGAAATGATATTAAAAACATGTTTAGAAAAAGACGATCTACACCGATTTATTCGAAAGGTCATCGGTTATGGGGGTATATTTGCACCAGGTAAGTTTTCTTCTCTTTAAGAAATTATTATTGCACCTATGATTCATCTACATACAAGACATCGGAACTTTTTTTTGTTTGAAATCACGGACTAGAATACAATTCCACTCTGCCGTTGGGAGAGCATCTCGTAAGAGGCGAGTAATCCAGAACCTCCATTGGTGGTAGGGCATCTGTTTCCCGACTGGCTTGCGACCACCAGAATCCGACTGCCAAGTGTCTCTGACGCGTTCCGGTCGAGCTGCATGTGGGTCAGGCCAACACCCCATCCCATTAATGTTTCGGTTCCAGCGAACACCGGGTTTTTGCTCTGAGTCCACTGAAACCGCAGCTTTCTCCTCTATCTTCGAGGCGGCAACGCATCGTCAAAACAAGAGATACTCTCTAGTTTTGACGATGTCCATGGTCGGCTATGGTGGCCACTTTCCACCAGGTGGACCGTCTCGTTTGTCCCTTACCTATGATAATAAATAAGAATAATAAAATGTGTCCAATGTACGTTACCATTACACACATTTTTTATCTTTATGACAAGGCTGTACGGTGTAATACCTTTGCCTATTCGATTAAATAATTAAAGTGTTGCCATTGATATTGTTTAAAATCGACCATTTGTATAGGGTGAAGCTTGTTTTTCATAATCAAAGTTGAAATGTCCAATTACTGTGTAGGGGGGGCCAATAACTACGTTACGGAGTTTTTTCCCGGTTAGGGTACCTTTGCATCGTCCCATAAGGAACTTCGTTGCAAAACACTATCGATATGAAAGCTTATATAAGGTTCTGTTTATATTTTAGTTTCAATATGGAGACGACGACGTAAAATTATACTACCAGCGTTTAGCCCGAAAATAGTAGAAAACTTTGTAGAAATATTCGCTGAGAACAGTGAGAAACTGGTACAAAAATTAGACCATGCCACGAACAATGGAATATTTAGTACATGGCCTTATCTTTCCGCATATACCTTGGACGCCGTATGTGGTAAGTGATGAGACAGGAAAATAACAAAAAAAAATATTATTAATTCATAGAGCTGTTTTAACTGTCATAGGCTTGGAATACAAGTCACTACTTAAACGTTACGTTGGCTGGTAACTAACTCTATGACATTGAAATAACTTTATTTGGCTATTCTATCTTATAATACATATTTACTTCATTAATTGACAATACCTAATAAAATAAGAATAATGTAGACTGTGTTTTGATGTATTAAATAGTTGTTTATTTATCGAAAATTTTGATTTGCTACGTTAATAACTATTTAAATTAGATATATTCCGGTAAACGTTGCTTGTGTCTAAGTTGATTTATACAGGTTCTATCATTAGACGCACACGCGAGCTCTGACTTTGCTAAATGACTGTATTGCTTACAACAATCTGGTTTTCGTCTTGTTTTTGCTCTACATTTTATCTATGTAAATCATTTATCTATATCTATACTATTATATAAAGAGGAAAGATTTGATTGTTTGTATGTTTGTATATTTGTATGTTTGTTTGTTTGTTGCAAATATACTCGAAAAGTAATGAACCGATTTTGAAAATTCTTTCACCGATAGGAAGCTACATCCTTTCCGGGTAACATAGGCTATGTGGTGTTGCCATAAATACTCTAATTAAAAAGTTATGACCATTTAAGTGCCATAAGGTGGCCATTTTGTAAATTGAAGAGTTTCTCAGGAACTACAAATCCGATTTAAAAAATTCTTTCACTGTTAGAAAACTACACTTTTCTTGAGTGACAAAAGTGATTTGAATTTGAATATTGAATATGGCCATTTTGTTGCTACTGATCCGATTTTAAAAATTCTTTCATTGAGAGAAGTCTATAGTATTTCCATCACTCTTCCTCTTATAATACTATAATTGTCTCTCTACCTTTTTTTTTTCTTTCTTTAATTCTTATTTTTATTTGTTCAGTATTTTTCACTTTCTTTCTTTCGATATCTCTCTCGCTCTTTCTCTCTCTCCTTTACCTATTCAATTTTATTTTTGCTCTGGCCTCCCTCTTATACTATCTGTCGCTTTTCTTTTATTTTTGTTTCTATTATTTTTCTTTTTATAACTTTTTCTTACTCTCTCTGTTTTTTTAAATAATGAAAAACTACACAATTACAGAGTCACAATTTAAGGACATCAATTATAATATTTGTTTTAAATACCCGCAGCGAAGCGAGGGCAGGCCGCTAGTTCATAATATAACCATTATCTTCAGAATTAGGGCAACAGTTAGGCATCTACTTCTCAAATCTATTTAAAAATTTTCCGTTTCAATTAGCTTTGATCTAGATATTTGAAAAGTATTGATTAAGTAAAAGTGTTCCAGTATTTCCCTTTCGATGGTCAGAGTATATTGTAAAATCCAATCAACGTCACTGGATTTAATGACTTGTTTGATTATACCTTAAGTGTTGCTATCTAGGATAATATTGTACGTTATTGTATATTGAATTTTTGTAACCCGCAGCTACCGCAATGGGAGTGAAGATAAATGCACAAGATAATTCAAAGTCTCCATTTCTGACATCATTGAATCAAATACTAGACATAATATGTAAAAGAATTTTTCATCTATGGCTACAACCAGATTGGCTATTTAAATTTTTCCCACAGTACTCTTATCATCAAGAAAGTATTGCGGTTTTACATAATTTTACGGATAACGTGAGTACATTTTTTTGCTATAATTTGGACTGCTTTAGCACAACACGCAGTAGCAAGAAGAAAAAGTTTTACTACTAATTTTTATTTTGTTTTTTTTTATTGTAGGTAATTAAAAAGAAAAGAACTCAGCTTGAGAAAGAAAAAAGACGTCAGTCTGAAGCTGATAATCATTATAGTATGTACAATATATAGACGTAAAGTACAAAAACGCATCTTATTAATGCCTTTAATATAATGGTTGTTTAATTTCCAGATTTAGGTGATTATCAAAAGAAAAGTTTTCTCGATTTATTGATATCTCTATCCGGAGGAGAAAGAGGTTACACTAATGTAGAACTGCGTGAAGAAATTCTGACTTTGACCATAGCTGGGACTGACACTTCAGCTGTTTGTGTTGGTTATACTTTACAATTGCTTGGCAAATATCCTAAAATACAGGATAAAGTATACCAAGAGTAAGCAATTTGCTTATATTTATGTATTGTCTAAAATATAACAACATGGATATTTTATTTTAAGGTGTTACTTATCTAAGTAATAGATTTCAATATGCAACATTGTGTTAATTTTAAACAGTTGCTGTAATGTATTCTTAAATCAATTTCAAAAATATGTTTTATTTATTTTAAACTTACTTAAGTTTTAAAATTATAGATTAATTTTCAAAATCTATCAACAAGTTTAATATTATAGCCAAGGTCTCTCAGACATGTTTTACAAAAATAAAATCTTAAAAAAAACTATTAATAATAACGAGAGTCCAGGTCTGCAAATGTTAAAATATAAAATTTTGGCAATTAAGAATATCGGTTGGCGATGGATTTGGAAGATATCAGGATTGGCTCTCGTACTTTTTGGGACGTCAGGAGTGGTTAACAAATTTAAAATATGTTTTCAGGATATACAATATATTCGGAGATTCTAATCGACCAGTGCTCAAAGAAGATTTGTTAAATTTGAAATATCTAGAGAGAGTAGTGAAGGAATCGTTACGGCTTTATCCTCCTGTGCCCTTCGTTATTCGTAAGGTTGAGACGGAGGTTACGTTGCGTAAGTAATTGTATTTTCTATCTATGTTATTACAAGCTCAATTATTTTAAGCGGATTTTAAATTATTATGGCTCATACCAGATGAATAGAAAATAAAAAAATCGTTGCTGACCAGCTACACCTAAATCTTGAATAAGGTCAGTTACCTTAAACGAGAGATTTAGATGCCAGAGTCAAATGAAATCTTCAAAAAATCAAAAAATTTGTTAATCACACGTATCTTTAATTCGCTGTCGGAAAAGAGTGCTAGAAAAAGTAAAATTTGTGTAAATTTTGTTTTTTGGTACCCTAAAAAAGAGTCCCTAATACAAAATCCAAAATGGGTCATCTATTCCAATTTGACGATTTGTCGAAGTTGACGAATTAAAGTGATTTTCCCCAAAGTATATTTCTATTGTTCTAATTTATTTTTAGCATCAGGTCGAATACTTCCTCAAGGGTCAGGAGTAGTTGTATCAATCTGGGGTTGCCATCGCGATCCACAATATTGGGGTCCGGATGCGGAACATTTTGATCCTGATCGATTCCTTCCAGAACGATTTAAATTGAAGCATTCCTGTAGTTACATGCCTTTCAGCAATGGGCCAAGGAATTGCGTTGGTTTGTCAAAATTTTGTTTTTTATTAGAATTGGTTACGAAGTTTATATATTTTTATTTACTTTATATATTTTTCAGGATATCAGTATGCGCTTATGTCGATTAAGACGTCATTAGCGATGATAATAAGAAATTACAAAGTGATTAGTGAACCAGAGGAGGGCCCCATTCCTAATATTAAAGTTAAATTGAACATTATGATGAAGGCGGTTGACGGTTACCAGCTTGCTTTGGAAAGAAGAAAACTTTTTCCAGATAGTAAATGTAATTAATGTTATTAAAGGGGTTTATTGAATTGTTATATTTACAAAAAAGTAACAAAGTAGAGACTCGACTATGTTGCATTTAAATGCACTAGTGACTAAGATGCATTCCTTTAGAGAACAATTTTTTATTAATCCAAATGTTTTAAAACTAATATTGTAATTGATTTAATAAAATAATGAAATTTTAATATATGTTGTATGTATTAAGAATGTGATAAATATATATTTTTAATTTGTTTTTTTTTTGTTGGCCAGTCCTCTCTCAGTTACTTTTAATAATTTATACATAATATAAAAATGCTTTTTTTTATCGTGATATAAATAATATACAAACAGTGTTTAATATTAATATGGAAACAATACGATATAATAATGGTTATAGGCCATTGAATCATATTACCACCGTAGTAGTACGTCAGTGTTGTAGACTCGAGAATATAAATTTATATATAGTCATATTAAATACAATCAAAAAATAACATGAAGCTTTTAAATCTGAACAAACGTACAGACTTATATTTTGAAAATAGTACGAAAGTCTAAAAAAGTCAGACTTACGTTAAAGTACATATAAAATTTAGAAAAACTGAAAACATCCTTTTATATCGAATAATAATTTTTGAGAGATATGAGATAGCTAAGGAGTTTAAATTATGGCTAAAATTATGTCGCACTATAAAATTTGATTTTTATAGTCTAGTCGACTCACCTAACTTCGCAGGGCTAAAATATTTAATTAAAACAAAGCCTATATTTTAATTTAGACCTGCAACAGTACAACTGTGAAAACTGTATCAAAAGAAAATCATTATCAAATATCATAGAAGTCGTATGTCTAAATTGAATAATAAATAACAAAAAAAAATATGAAAGATGTTTAGATTAATTAAAAGAAAATGATTGAATAAAATAATAAGTAATATGGCAGGCGCCATTTCTATTTTTTTTAATTTAGACTCTATAATATTTGTTAAGTGTGTTTATTAGTAAAAAAATTAATAATGTTATATATAAGATATTTATTATCCTATAATTATTTTCTATAAGATATAATACGATACTGTACTTAATACATTCGAGGAAGTTTCAAAAGTAATTAGTCGTAACCATTTTATTGCTTATTCGCTATTCCACTCGAGTTAATTTGCTAAGAAAAGTTATTTCATGGATATTGTCATAATAAAGTTTTATGTCTTGTTATTTATTATTTATTGCAGATTAAAATCAAAGACACTTATTTATTTATTATCTAAATCTGAGATATTATGGCAGGTAATTTATTTATAGGAATCGATACAAATAAAAAAGATAATGAAAATCAAAATAGAGAATCATTATAAATAACCTACTTACCTTATTTCACTTTGGGGTATAAAATACCTATAAGTATAGACTCCAAAGTAAAACAAGTAGGGAAAGTAAATCAAACAATGCGGAATTAACTGAAAATTATTTAATATTATATTTGGAATTCAAAGGCACGCAAATTTTTGTTGTTCTAAATCTTTTATGGTTCATTTGTCAGTTAATCACGCTCTCGTAAAACTGATTAAATCACAATAAAGTAGCAATTAAAAATAAACAAATAAAAAATTCAAGAATATTTAGAACTTGTACAAACTACTATAAGTCAGTCGCATCCTAGTGTTTGTAAATTATTTAGAAATAATTTTCAATAAGCGTTGCTTGAATACGTAAGAAAATGCAACTCGACAATCGGAAATCGGAAATACAAGTGTAGTCGAAACCACGAGTTGTTGAGATAATTGACTTACAATTTACATGCGGCTTATCCTGATCCCAACTGTAGAGAAATCTTTTCTAAACCAGTCGGCTAATGGTGAATTTCTGGAGTTATTACCGACATGCTTTTATACTTTTGAACGTCGTTAAGCAATTACTACTATGATAAACGACTTAAAGCATAATTTAAGTATAATTCGCCAAATGCAGCTTGTATTTAAGGCCATTAAAAACAAATTGTCAACATAAATCCTTTTGGTTTATGACAGTCGTATGACAATTGATTCAGAAATCGGTGATTAGCTTGCGATTGGCTTGTCATAATGTTATGATAATAAGAATAAGCAGAAATAAGTAAATTGTAAAACGTTAGATAAGAATTATATAAGTGAGGCTAGTAAGTAATTTTCGGTAAAGTAAATTAAGTAATATTTAATACAATTTTTAGAACGAATACCTTTTATTTTTTTATTTTTTTATGTATTTCAATTTAACATGCTATGATATTTCTGATGTTTGTTTCGTCCATTATAGATTTCTAATTATTCTAAGATCAAGTGAGTTAATTTTATTACTCCTTCCGGTACAAATCCTTTCAATATTGGTGTCTTACTTGTTTTACTTTCTATCATGCCGAATCTATCCAATAATTTATCAATATATTTCGTTTGACTTAACTTAATTATATTCTTCTCTCTTTGTATGTCTATTCCCAAGAATGTGTTTGTCCTAGATCTTTTGTATTAATTTATGGTTTTAATACTAGTATATTGTCAACATATAAAACTAATATCTTATGTAGCTCTTTATTTGTATATAAACAAAAATCATTATTAGACCTTGTAAATCCTTTTTCTAATAGAAAATTATTAATTCTTTCGTTCCATACTTTTCCACTTTCGTTTTTCTTAGTCCATATAAACCTTTATTAAGTTTTAAAAGCTTATTTTTATTAATTTTCACACCTTCAGGTGCTTTCATATATACATCTAACTTTAAATATCCATTTATGTATGCTGTTGGAACATCTAACTGTTTAATTACCAAATCATGCTGTAATGCATGAGCCAATGCCATTCGAGCAGTCGAAATACGTGCGACTGGAGCATAATTTTCTGTACCATCTGACATTTGCATGAATCGTCTAGCTACAAGTCTAGCTTTTTTCACACCATTTTCTTTAGTTCTAAATATCCATTTTGCATCATTTTTAGGTGGATCTTTCTCTATCCATGTTTTCGTATCATTGTTTGTCGTGTCCGTGTAATTCTTTTTCTATAGCATCTTGCCAATCTTTCTCTTTTATTGCTTTTGTATAACTTGCAGGATCATCACTAATTAAACAATATGCTTCATAATTATAATATTCGTCTAAATATTTAGGTCTATTTATATTTCTTCCACTTCTAGTTATTATATTTTCACTTTCATCAATTTCATTAGCATCATCATATCTTTCTTCCTCAATATCTTCTTGATTATTGCTTACTTTCGGTTCAATTATTGTATCATTAGGTTTTTTCTCTTCTTCATTATTAATTTTATCTTCTTTCGTTTTTATATAATTACGATTTATCTTAATTCCGTTATCATTTTTCTCTTGCTCATATATTTTATCTTCTTGATAACTTATATTGTTTTCATCAAATCTGACATCTCTAGTAATATATTATATATCAAAATATTTATATATTTTATCACTTTTAGGATCCCATACCTTATATCCATTCATAGCATAACCAACAGTCGAAGCTCTATTGTCTAATTTACCTTTTCTTGGTAATATTAACGCCCATGCCTTACATCCGAAAATTTTTAAGTTATTTAGATTTACATCTCTATTAAACATGTAAGCAGGTATTGTATTATTAATTGCACTTGATGGTGATCTATTTAATAGATAAGTAGTAGTCAAAATAGCTTGTCCCCATAAGTGTCTAGGTAAATTTGATTCATCTAACATCGTACGTGCTTTATCATAGATCGTTCTATTCATTCTCTCAACCTTTCCATTCATTTGAGGACTATATGGCAATGTGTATTGTATTGCTATTCCTTTGTCAGAACAAAATCTCTTAAATTCATTAGATGAATACTCACCTCCATTGTCACACCTTATCTTTTTAATACGTGTGCCTTTTTCATTTTCAATTAAATTTACATCATTTGTTAAATTAGTGCCAGCTTCCGATTTATTCTTTAGAAGATAATATGTATGTGTAAAATGTGAATAGTCATGTTGGTATTCTTGTCGGCCCAGACACATCGGAATGAATTAAATCACCAATTTTCCACGATTGCTTTCTGCTAATGCTGTTAAAAGGGAGTCTCGTACTTTTATTTCTCATACATGTGTCACATCGCTCCTTACTTAATGGTAATTTCATTAAACTCATACTTTTTCTGTTTAAATGTCCTAACCTTTTATGCCACAACTCACTCAACTCACTTTTAGTGTACTGACAATATTCGTCTTGTTCAAGTGTGAATTTTATATTGTATAGCTTTCCATTCCCTTATCCATAAAACGTATTATGCATTCTAGTATATATTTTTACATTTCCATTACTAAATATTATTTTCATTCCAAACTTCATTAATCGACGTACCGATAGTAAATTATGAGTGAGATTTGCTATTATCAATCCTTCAATATCAATTTTTCTATTTTCATAACACACTGTTAGTATACCTTTCTTCTTTGCTATTAGTGATTCACCATTTGCTATTTTTATTTCTTCCGGTAGTATAATTACGTTCTTCATATATTTTTCATATTTCTCTTGTATAAAATTGTGTGTCGCTCCAGAATCTACTATAAATGTCACATTATTAAAGTCTATTTCTGTGTTATAGATTTCTTCATTAATATCATTGTTCTTTAGTGCAATAAACATTTAATCATTTTTATTATTTGTATTGTATTTATTATAATATGATTTCATACCTCTTGTTCCTGAACCTCTATTTGTTCTATAGTTTCTGCCATGAAAGGGAAAATTCTATACATATTTCTTGTTTGGCATTCAAATGATCTGTGTCCTCTCTTCTTACAATGATAGCATGTAATAAAACTATTTTCTTCGGGTTTTACTTCGTTTTCATTTCTTTTGATTTCAGCATCTAGTAACTTTGCTTTTACGAATTCCATATCCAACTCTCTATCTATCGTTTCTAATGTTGTGATCACATTTTCATACTCTTTTGGTATAGTCAGTAATAGATGACATACTTTATCATTTTCATTCATGGTTTCTCCGATTGATTCTAATTCATTAATATCTGGTCAAATTTGTAAAAATGTTTTTGTAAACTTTCTGTGCAAGTTAATCCTAATAATTTCTTTTTGAGGTGTAATTTGTTCAAATATTGAATCTAATAGATTAAACATCTCTC
Source organism: Limenitis camilla (assembly GCA_905147385.1). Lineage (NCBI taxonomy): Eukaryota > Metazoa > Arthropoda > Insecta > Lepidoptera > Nymphalidae > Limenitis > Limenitis camilla. The sequence continues at coordinate 10,555,105 of LR990230.1, read as the reverse complement.
TGGCAGTAGTAGCCTTTTTAATTATTTCTAGATATTTATCCGACAAACAGTTAACAATAATTATTTTTGCTTTAGAATTATCTTTTACATACTTATCTTTCTTTTCTTCCTCTTTTACTTCATTTAAAACATACTCTATTCCTTTTTCTTCCAGTTATAATTTTACTTTAAATTTCCAGTTTTGGAAATTTGAATTTTTCGTTAACTGTGGATAATATTGTATCTCTGCCATTTTTATTTCTTTTTGCTTAACAAAGGTCCGTGGATGTCCGTGGTTAGGCCCCACGCTCAATTAAACTCTTCATTATATTAATATTCTTTATTTCTAGATATTATATCTACGCCATATTATTTTACAATCCATTTTTCAAAGATGCTAGGATATCGATGCATATCCTGGCAGCTTTGAATTTGATATTCTTTGGCATCACTATAGTATGTAGATCAAGCCCACCAGGGGATTGTGAGGTATCGTTGGAAAGCTTAGGTTCTGAGGTTGATGTTTAGAGGAGCATAGTATCTCCCGTTCAAAAGTTATGGTGGTTCAAATTTGCAAATTTAATACTATAGGAGGAAAAAGGTATAAAAACCGAAATGTTTAAATCAAAACTAAAGAAATCATTTTTGCTTTTCAAGATTTAGTTTTTCTGACGAGTCAAGAGTTGAATATGGTATAAAATACTGATAGTTGACATGTAATACAGATGTTATAGCCGAATTGATAAATCAAGATGTTAGTTATAAATACTATCTAGCTATTTTGTATAATATTAGCACAGCTTAGACAAATAATTGGCACTAAATTATTCAAATTTCTTGTTATTTTATATAATACTCGTATCAAGTGACTAACACAGTACAAATATACTAACAGTATAAATAATATTATGTAATTATTTGTAAAACTTGTCTGTTTTTCATAGAACCGACTTGGATATCAAATCAACCTTCACGCAGCACTTGTCTGTCCTATCCTTGGAGTGTTTATAAAAAGCGCAGGCTCAGAGGGAGGGGAGTCCCCGACTGCTGTACCACAGTGCGAGCTACAGCTGCCGAGGTTGGCCTGGTCTGGTCAAGGACCAGAAAGCCAAAGCTGCGGAGGTGAATTCACGCACTGTGTCACTGAAGTGTAGGAGGAGAACTAATGTTATATTTTCAACTTTCAAGCCCCATAACTAATAACTGATGTACATGTCCTATACTACTCCATGGCCTATGCTTTCCGTTGATATACCACAATCCCCGGAGGAAGGTGTCCTTCGTACTATAGTAGGTCATATATGGCCGCTTATTAATTTTTTAATTTTAAAATGGTGTTCATTTATAAATATTATTGTAACTGTATGCGGCATGATAGCATGTTCTACCTCAGCGATTAGGGTGTTCATTATCGTGAGATCATGTGTTCAAATAATGTGAACCTACTTCTAACTAAAGTATTTCAGCTTACTAGTTATACTACTAGTTTGTAACCCAAAATGCTAGTTATCTTTAAAAAATATATTATAAACAGAGAAGCTTTATGTTAACTTAATTCAATAGAAATATTTATCTCTAGCGGCCCGTACCGGCTTCGCGGTTGGACAATATTTTTTAAACATTTTGGCTCTCCCGCGTTTCGGTGCCCCGCGTCGCTCGTTGCACTGCGTGGAACTACACCGGCCCGTCGCGTCGGCGTGTATTTCTTGTTTATATTGGTATTTTTAATTTCGTAATATCTTTTAAATTAAATATCAGATTTTAATAATTCAAAAAGTAATCAACAGGTATTGAAACTGTCTTGAATATGAAATAATTTATTATATAAAGGTAAAGATAACATGGCTTAATTTTGATAGGCATTTCTATCAACTTATTGTGAAAAAGTAGTTACAGAGAACTATATAACTACAATCGCGAAGCTTTTTGTTGTTTTATTGTTACGTTCTATAATATTGTAGAACATTTTTTTGTTCTATCAACAATACCTTTCGCAGCGCAAGAAAGATATTTTATGGCTAATTTTTTTACACCTCGGGTTGGTTTTAGTATGAATATCTGAGGATCCCTAATTTTTTCTAGTAATATATGTATCCTATGTTACTCAGGGCTATTGTAGCTTTCTAACAGTAAAAGAATTTTTGAAATCGGTCCAGTAATTTTTAAGTTTGATTGTTACATACAAAATCTTTCCTGTTTATAATATTAGTATAGATAGATTACTTATGCGATAAAATCTTTTCTATAGAAAATGTTTACTATTTATGAATAAATTGAATCAAAGATGAACTTGATAAGTGCATTAGGTTAAATTAAACAAAAGGTTTACTTAGTTACTGTTATTACTAAAAGCAGCGTGTCACGAAAACTCGGCTATAAATCACCGGTAGCATTGATGGTTGCAGGAGCAGTGTGAGCGCTGAGCAGTGTTGGGCGGGCGGCCGAGCTGCTCGGGCCCCTAAGACGTAGCGCGACGGCCTAACGTGCCATCACGTGAAACTATCGTACACGTAAACAGTTAACGTGTCTCCATCGACATGTAGATCTTAAATATGAATCTCGATGCGTTCTCAATGGCTATATAGCATGCGATACACGCATTTATATATGAAAACTATATTTTTGCAAAGCGACAAGTAATGGGTTAAGTTTTATAGAAATTTCTTTGTAAGTCAACTTGATTTAATTTATAGCGGTAATTAAAATGAAAATATAATAATACAAATATGATTTAAAATTTCAGATCGCTATCAAGTAACATGGCACAACTTTATGATAACGATGAGCCTTTCATTTATCGATTAAATGATAACGGGTTTGGGCCAAGTCTTCTTGTTAAGGTAAATTTTTAATGAAATATTTTTTTTTGCTTAATTATAATAAACTATCTGTATGTTTTTTAGGTATGTGCTGACCGTGGATGGCGTATATACCAGGGCTATAATGGAGGGGAGGATAAATGGAATCTTTGGTGGCGGACCAGCGCCTTTCCTGCAACTTCTTATAAAGCATTGGGAGACTGGCAGGTGATATACGAAAGTTTTAACTTTTAATAGTAATCTCAAAATAGCACAATAGTTTTTACTTAAAATATTACTATAATTTGTCATAATTGATATAATAATTTAGATAAAAAACAAATAATAATTATCATATGATATACACAGAGGTGTAGCACCAACTGAGTTTGAACTGATATGTTTTAGATTTTAATTTTGATTTATTTCAAATCAATTTTATTCAATTCCTGAAACGCTAACTTTTATAACATTCTAACTAAATTGTTTACCTTTATTAACAGTATACGAGGGGTGTAGAGGGTCTCGTAGCCATGCCAACTATAAAAACTGATTATCATTATTGTTTATTTTAAAATGAAATTTTTGATAGGACATTTTTTTGTAAAGTGAACACCGAGAACTTTAATGTAAGAAATGAGACATGTTCGCGTGTCTTAAAATTACTTGCTTTGACAATCTGAAACAGTTCTTTCGCTCATTGAAATATTAGCATAATTTACTTATTTACTTTAATGAAATTGTATTTTACACTCTAAATAATAATTAATCTATAAGCGTTTAATTTTTAATGAGCCCTATTATTTTGTGTTACTTTTAGTTTCAGAAACTATTAAAAGCTTAGAAATATTTACTTACTGTTTACAATAATTATACTTATTGTGAAAAATAAGAAGTAAAATGGTTACATTGTTAGTAACATGTATATCATAGGCACAAAATTGTAAAACCAATTAATTGTATATTTCCTATTATGTTTTTAAAACGAATGTTGTGTTACATGTAATGTGTGATTTGTGTACGCTTTTATATAAAATATTTTATACGTGCTAGAAAATACAAAAACTTAATAAAATTAGCTATAAAAGGATGCGATCAAAGTTTGTTATAGGTAGATATGAATATTTTCTATTGAGTTTTCTCGTGTCTACGCCTAATCCAAAGTTATGACGCTGTGACAAACGTCAATAGTTTTATGAGTAAGACTCGTGTTTGACATTATTTTTATTCATGTATACTTTTTTATTATTTACCTCACTCGTAAAGTAAGCTTTAAAGTTCAGGAGGAAATCCTGTAATATGTAGACATGCAAACAATATTTTTATCTAATCAAATATTTTATTATGATTTCAGTTCATGAATCATATTCCTAAAGGCGGTTCAATATGTCGAAAGGATAGTTTATCTCGATTGTTGCGGTGCATGAGAAGAATTTACGGAACGATCTACGATTTTAGGTGGGTAGTAAAATTATTCAATAAATTGAGTATCGTTCGTATATTGAATCTACATTGGAGTTTTAGAAAAAATCTTTATAATTCACTAATCAATCGCAATGCCACCATAAAAATATTTAATATTGCATCAAGATTCAACATAATTATAAATAGGAAAGTAACAATTAAAATGGTAAATAGGGTAATAAAAACAAGGCATAAATCTTTCAATTTAAACCGATAAAAAATCATCACGCAATACTATGAATTCTAATCAGGGCTGTAAAATGAAGGGAGGTAATTGCACCCTCAATATTTTTGTTCGGTACTGCTATATCGATTTCGATAAACTCAAATCATGTAACATTTAATATTCATAAAACTGTACCGATTTTTCTCCAATAATAAATAATTCTGTTCCTATATTTTCTAACTAGATTTAATATTACACTACATAGTAATAAAGTTTGGAATGATTTTAATATATTATATTGTTGACTTACCGATCGACCTTACTAGCTCTGTTGACATTCTATTTGAACGAAACCAAATAAAAAATTTAAAAAATAATTGTTCTGGATTCTGTTGGTGTTCTAAAGACTCTTCAAAGTCATTAAATTCTATTAAATAACGTCTACGTACAGAAATTTGACAAGTTATATTTTTAATACAGGTAGATAACTGTATACAATGAGCTATTTTCCGTAGACACCATAACTATGTATAGGAATTGCCTAAAATTATCTACCATTATCTATTCTACTCAATATTAGCTTACCATAAACGTGATAGCAAAAATTGAGCAAATAATGTATTATAAAAACAGCATCAATCAGGCGTTTTCCGATATGTAATAGCGAACCATTAGGCACTATAATATATTATTCGGTTGTATTGTGAAGCTATTCACGCATTCGACACCGAAATCTGTTCTTATTCTTTTGTAAATTGGATCCATTTTGATTTCGCGGTTCCGTTCAGTTACGATCTACCCCAGGAGTGTAGTCAATCGTTTCACGTCATTGACGATTTGAATGAATCCACGCGTTTGTGTCGTGCCGCACGGCATTAGGTATGTTTCTGTATTTTCATACGACGAGCCTGAAAATTAAACTAAATCCCTTCATGATTTCTAAGTATGGTATCTGTCTATGGTATTAATGCTAATATTATCTTTATGGTAATTATTGCACTAATCATTGATATAAGAAAAACATTGATATTGGAAGAAGGCCTGAAAATGGAGTTACGGTCCTCATTTTATCTGTCTTGTGCCGTTGTCATATCTGTTCCACCACTAGATATTTTTAATAGCAAATGATAATAAATAAACTAGTCATAATCGGGCAGGCTTTGGCTTAAACTGTGACTATATCGAACCAGTTTCTATAATACACAATTTTAAATAATTCTATTCCAAATAGCACAACCTTTATTTCGCGATCTTTTATCGAAATATTCATAACTTTCGGTTACAGTTATTATAAACAAAATATGATATCAGTTATTAAGTATATTAATAAAAAGAACAAAGTGCAATTATGCAAACATTATTTCCGTAATAAGACATTATGAAAATTATAAATTAAAGTAAGTCATCAGTGATATTAAATTAGCGAAGTTTGCCAAAGGTCGACTTGGAAATTCTTCCTGCTGGGACGAAGGTGAAAGTTCGAGGTAAAATTAAATTATAGGTTATATTAATGAATCGTAATTACTCCAAGTGGTACCGCGGGCTTCGCGTGATGTTCCCAAGAAAAAGACAATATTATAGTTTTGTTTAAAGAGAATTAATGTGATGACGTTTACTTAGAACCACTGTCGCACGCGACTTTCTGTTTTTGCAGACACGAATGGTTTAAACCTAACCTTGGTAAATTAAGTGTAACGATTATTTGACTTGATTTTATTTACTTACATCGAATACACGTAATGGAATTTAAACAAACACAAGGATCATTGGGTATAATCTCGATCAATTTTAAGTTTTATAAGAACATATGTATACTGTTATTTTACCTTTCATAATGGCAACCAAAATACTGTATTTATTTTTTTAATAATCACTATAATATAAGAAAATATACTAAATGTGTACAAAACTATTGAATTAAGTTAAGGTTAAGGTTGTAGTTATTAGAAAAAAAAAACAAAAAAATATTAATATGATTTTCAGAATAAAGAGTCAAATTAATTTAGGTTCACTAAACTTAGAATTGGTCAAAAGTATTTTCGGCTTACAGAAAATAGATCAAAAATGTAGAGTTAGTCACGGAACGTTAAGTTTCTCATGTAAACCCTGTCAAAGTTGAAGGCATAATAAACAACTACACAAAACCGAAAAAAAAGCCATGCGCTATTTCCAGGTACAGTAATAATGCAAACCAGTTTTCTATTAATCATAACTTTTTATTTTTCAGCCCACCGTGTTTCCATCTGCCTTTAGAGTACGCGAAGTTGGTTTCCGAATGTTCTCGCTTGAGACGTGATGATTCTACTGACTCCAACGTTGTATGGATACATAAACCTGTCGCCCAGAGCCAGGGCCGAGGGATATTCCTTTTTAGGGTAAACAACAATATAAGAGTCTTATGTTTTTTAAGGATTTTACCAAAGTTAAAGGCACGTAGGATTGAATCATTGCTCTGTCGTAACAAAACAATGATACTATATAATGATGATGATAAAATCTCTATACAACATTAAATGGATTTTTGTGACCACAAAACAAAGCTAGAATAAATTATTACCTACTTTAAAGCCATCTGGGTCAATGCTTTGTAAAATAGTAGCTAGTAAATTGTTATTAGGTGTGCAGACTTTTAGTATTACCCTATAACATGACACTTAAATGGTACATGTGACAATGAACAACACATTTGTTACAATACTAATGGTTTTTTATGAAAATGCAATAAAAATAGTCAAACGTGGACAACATTGTTTTGTTGATGGGTTTTAAATTACGTTATTGTTTAAATCACCGTTAAATTTATTAACTACACAATACCGCAATAAAATAAAACCAATATGGCTTTCTTTGGGTTGGGAATAATCGATACAGTTAAATAAAAAATAAAAAATAGCAAATTTACTTTTTCACTTCCTTAGAAGACGATTTTCAAACGACACCAGGACTATGTTACTTTTGAATTTATATCATACCTTTATATTTCAATGATATCAATTTTTGACACTTTAAAGACAACATTAAAGAAAATTAGTATGACTTGTGGAAATCAAGAAATTGTGTATTACCACATGACATCAATAGTACCTTTCCAACAGTAATGTAAAACTTTCACCCCCTTCCATAAAGATAGCTAGAAAATATACAACAATGTTGAACTATTTATTATGTTTTGATATATTCTCCTTGTTTTTGATAAAAGTTGCAAAGTCTGCATCTACTGGACTTAAATAATGCTTGTAAAATAACAACAGAAGGCAAGTATTTCAACTTAATGTTGAACAATTTATAATTTAATGTTTACAAAATTCTAAACCGTTTGTAATCGACTTCCGAGTACACAAGTTTTGGGCTGAATTGGTAAATTTAGTGTATGTAGGCACGCTATTGAGGCAGGTCATAGGTTTTGCCTACAACTTCGTTGAATGTAACAGGAATAGAACGAATACGCATGTACAATGTACATATGTATGGCGTTAAAATCGATGCAAGTAATATCAGTAGAAGATTCAAATAAATAGTATATATTGAAGAGATTGAGATATATGTAGTTGAGATCAATAAGAGTTTGACTAAAGTAAGTGTACTATAAACCGCCATGTTAACTAAAACACCAACCAGAGCAATGACGTCAGGAACATTTACTTAGGTATGACGTCATAAACAGCGCCCTGAATCTTAGAGCCCACTTTTGGCGTAATTAAAAAGAAAGAAATTAAATAATAAGAAATTAAAATGTAATTTTTTGATTGATGCCCATATATAAAAAAATATTTACAGAAATAACATTGCTCACTCGACATATTAGAATTATATGGAATTTATAGTAATTTAGTCATTTTAGTTTATAATTTTTCTATAAATTTTCGAAGCTGAAAGACAATGTAAAGTTTACGTCTTTTTACACGCTTTTTTATATTAGCTTCAGCTGATGTTTGACGACTCCTTTGGGCGCGATTTTGACCCACTTTAAACTGCCAGATTTCATTTAAACTTTGTAGATTTATCGAGGACCGATAACAATACATTAATTTGATAAGATTATTATTCAATTTGCAAAATAAGATTTTTGTCAATTTATAATAATAATAATTTTTAGTGTGCTGTTTGTTTATATATAAAGCGTGTTTTTTAGTTTTTTAAATTATTATTTACTTTAGAGCGTATGTGACATGCGTTGCGGCAGTCCTGCGGTGGTCCAAAGATATATAGAGCGACCGCTCCTCATTGCTGGATACAAATTCGATCTACGATTGTATGTATGCGTACCTGGATATCGACCCCTTACTGCTTATATGTACGCTGAGGGATTGGCTAGATTCGGTAAGAAGTTGGACTTAATCTGTCATCATAAATTTTGTACCAACGTCTCAATTATTACAATGGTTGAATATTTTAGGTACTGATAAATACACATTATCTGACATACATAATCCATATAGACATTTGACTAATTCGTCTCTAAACAAGACAGGCCCACGGTATGCCGAGTGTAAGGATAGGATAGGTAGTGGTAAGTAACATTAATTTTTTTTCTTGTATAAATTGTTATTATTAAGATACTACAAAGCGCGACAGTTTCAACTTGAAATTTGTTTTTACTTAATATCGTGTTAATGTACGTTACAAATTATTTTTTTTACATTATCGTTTAGTTAGTTAGCGATATCCCTATCTAAAGTCGTTGGAGTTTTAGTTATAATTTTATTCAGAACTAAGCCAAAACAAAGTACTATTTTATATCTACAGATGGAGCTTCTTATGAACCTTTCACATTTTCAGGCTTGCACGTTTCATGATCAAATCATTTGATAGATGTCACTAGTGTTTATTTTCAGGTTGTAAGTGGACTCTGAAGCAAGTGAGACGAGCTCTAGTCGGTAGATGGGGTGCGGTAGAATGGTTGGTATGGCAGAGAATAAGAGCGTTAGTAACGTTGACACTACTAGCGCAAGCCGCGGGGACGCCTCCAGCGCGAAACTGTTTTGAATTCTATGGATTTGATGTATTACTTGATGATTCTTTAAAGCCGTGGCTTATTGAGGTAAAATTTATTTAAAAATCGACGTCTTTTTCACTCTTTTCACTTTCAGAAGACATATGATAATTAATGTTCATATTACTTCGTCTCTTGCCAGTTATGTCCACCTAGGAGGGCCAAAAAATCTTTTAATTTTTTTTCCTTAGTTACCATGAAAATATCTGACTGATTATTTCTTATAATTTATCACAAAATAATGATTCTAAAACTTAAAATATCACAGTTCTAATGATATTCGTAGTTTTTATTTGATGAATTCGCAAAGGAAATTTCATCAGCACGATTCAAATAAAAAGCGGTAAAAAGATATTTTGTGATAAATTATAAGAAATTGTCAAAGTTATCTTTTACTATTTAAGGTTTGTATTTAACTTAGCGAAAAATCGTCTCAAACCATTTTTGTAGATCGCTAAATTTCCTACTATGTTTTGATTTTCACGAGACATTCATTTGTTCAAGTGCATTAAAAATTCAAACAAAAAAAATCCTATGTTATTTAAAATGGGAAATAAAAGTACGATGAGTCACCTCTTAACATTAATATTAAGGGCTCAAAATTTACCAGATTTTTTTCGTCATCTCAGATGATATTTTCATGGTAACTAAGGAAAAAAAAATAAAAGTTTTAGCCCTAATGTCCACCATCTACCGATATATGTAGAATGTATATTTGTAATTTATTTTATGGCAGTTATAACAAATAATGAACAGGATGAGGAACGTTTTTATGAGGCACGTGTCTAGTATAATTTTGTTTTTTCTTTGTTATAAATCTGAAAGTTTGTATTATGTGAATTTTTGGATGCTTAGATGTGTGGATGTTTGATACTCAATCACGCAAAAACGGCTGAACGAATTTCATTGAAATTAGGCACACAGATAATTTTTAACAGAAAAAAATTATACTTCCTGTGGGAAGTATAATGAAAATTGAATGTTTTTTTAATAAATCGATGTATATGTGGTAAATTGCACCTTTGGGAAGCTAAGGCGGGTCGCTTGTCGTAAATAACAAACTCAGTACCTACATCATTCCAATTATAGTTGCAATTCTAATTATATTCTTCGATCGCCGATTATTAATAAAATACTATATTGGAAATGGTACTGTCAGTACAGGTCTAATTATTAAAACCTATTTGAGTTTCGATATTATATAAAAACAATCGGAATATTCGTAGAGGACGGTTGTTAGTTATCAATTTACAACCGTATTTTTTCAATAAATTCTAATAATAAATTTCCGAGATCGTTGCCGTATCCGTTCGAGTCTGGCTGAAGAAAATATTGTTCAAAAAAGGAGTTACGTTACAAATTCAATCTATAAAGGAAATATTATGACAGTAAATACTTTATGTGTTCTACTAGTATTTTTGGTTTCTGTTGTTTTATAATCATTAATATATCTAGTGTAATTGCTTGATTCAGTTGATTGTCCAGCATTTTGTATTGGGAAATATTCAACTTCATTTTATATATCTATATACTCCACATCAGTGGTTTAATTTTTAAATTTTGGTTGCTAAAAACAATATGTTTTAGGTGAATTTATCACCGGCTCTCGGCGCGGATTGTGAAGCGGATGTGATTGTGAAGCAACCGATGCTCCATGAGTTGTTTGATCTATTGGGGTTACCCATGAGGCATACTGGTTTATCTTTACTGCAAGGACCTACGCCACATCCTAATAAGTATGTAATAGTAAATCAGGTTTGACATGACTGGATCATTACTGAAAATTGATTTGTATATAAATTTATTATCCAATCAACTAATGAGAAAAGGAGAAACTTGGAAATTATCAATAAATTGCTCGATGAAACTATATTATATTTTAATTGGACATATCTCATAATCTAACTCGTTAACTGCGGAGATGAATAAATACATTTTTGCAATATAGTAGTGCACCAATAACTCTTTCATATTAATATTTTTTTTAGTTTAGTGATGTAAGCGTCATCAGTACATTTAAAAAAAAGCGTCAGTAGCTTAGTGGTTCGGGCGTTGGATTCACGATCGATAAGTCGTGGGTTCAAATCCCGGATATTGGACTACTGGCGTGGCCCACTCCTGGCACAAGCATTTTAGCTTACTAGGAGGGGTTAAGGGAATACTAGTACTATGTGATCCATACTGCTAGTAATCTTTTTTTTTTAAATAGATTGTTTTAAGTAAGTTATGTTTTTCTCTTCAGCTACAGCTCTGAAGATGAGAGTGGGGCAACAAAAATGATTCCAACAAGAACATCGACAGCACACCGACGTGGCACTCGACGTCAACGCAGAAGAAGAGCAATGCCTATTCACTGTGTTACCTTACAACCACCTATGGCTGATAAATTTCCTGTAATAGTTAGTAAAATTAGTTTTTAAATAAAACTTGGGGTTCGAAAATATGGTACACACAATTTCTGATTTCCGTATGAGTGGCAGCATGTTTTGTTTCGTAATATATTTGTATTGGCCATACAGTATTCAAACAGTCATTATAAGTATAAAGTTTAATACTTAATTGATCATTTTTGTTTTCTATGCACTTATGCATTTATTGCATTTAATTTGTTTCAGGATCTACCAGAAAAATCAAAAGATCTTCAAATTGGTCGGCTACTAAAAAGTACGACTGATTTAAATTCTGAAAGTACTGAAGTACAGGTACATATTTTATCGTTTTCGTCTTTATTATTTACAAGTTTTTAATTTTATAATAAAAACGAAATGAATTATTTAATTTATACTGTATAACGTACGTATGATTATGATTTTGTATACTTTCTACCAATAAAATAATACTGAACACAGGCTTATATATAATTTTTTTAAAATCATTATTTGATTAGTCAACGACAAGTGTGGCCATGACATCATCGGAAGTTGTAGACGAAACATGGCGCGGTGGCTATTCGACCGCAGCATCGAGGAGAAAGATGATGAGCGCTTGTGCGTGGGGCAACGGTGTGCGATGGGATCGCGCCAAAGGACGCGTTGGGCAGTGGGTGCGGATATATCCTCATACTCTGCCTCTTGATGATCAGGTATTCTTCGAAACAAAAAAAATTTTGTAATTATATAACAGTCATATACGAAATATTAATATAATCTTTAACATTTCCTTCTAAATCTAATTCTTCTGATAGGAGGGAGTTCACATATATAGTGCAATGCCTTATGATTGAGCTACTGCTGCTTAATTTATTGAGGGATCAATTGATTTATTTAAGACGTTGTGTTTCTATGTAAAATACAGTACTTACCTATGTAAAAAATTGTTCGTACCATAGATGACAAAGGACATAGTAAAAAATTTTCTGATATTTACAGTTACCAGTGGAAGATGCTCGAGATAGTGTTGCACAAGTTTCAAAGTTCTTGCGGGCGGCACGTGAAGTCGCAAAAGATGGCGGACGCGATAAAGGCGTCCCACGTGATGGCAGTCGCGACGCGTTCTTAGAGGCCGCACTTCGAAAGAAACTTGCATACGAATCCAATTTCGAAGTTTGGCTACCACCTTTTTAATGTGTTCTTAGTTAGCCCTATTAAAATATGCTTGCTCAAGATAATAACTGTTGTTTTAATTATACAATTCATACTACTTTTCTTGAAAATTTTTCCATTTAAAATTACAATTTAAGCATATTCTTTTATCTTAAGCAGTACTCGCAGTAATATCAAAACAGTCAATTCAAAACAGATGCTATTACTGTGTTGCAGAACCTCACCAGCAATAATTGAAATGAAACCCGAAACCGAAGTACGTTAGATCTGTTAGTGGGTATTGTTCATTTATCAGTATTTCGCAGAACATTCCCATCATGATGCAATGGTTTGAGCTAAGGCTACAAACAGTGAAATCACATCGTTAACGACCACAGCTAGCATTTCGGATTTCACACGCTGGCAATGATACGTTACGCTCGTTAGACAGTCGACTGCCCAAACCTTTGTGCTGTAACGCTACAACAGATACAGATTTAAGTGCATTGTATAATTCATAGGTAAACTTCTTGCTTCAGAAAAAACTTTAAGAAATGAAATAACTATTATGTGTAAGATTTAATATAACTTTGTTTAAAAACATATTTTGTATACATAGTATTACTTGGTTTAACAGTTGAAACAGAAACAGGAACCTCATAATTGTAAATGAGTAGATTTTCTGACCATGATTATGAGCAGGAGCGGTCAACAAGAAAACATAATGGTTTTAGAACAATAGACATTTCGGCTCTTAAACGCCGCTAGCCACTTGGAAATTTAGCCCGTCTATGCTTCACTTACTTAATTTGCGCTGTTTCAAACTGGGTATTTTTAAACTTGAATGAACAGCTTTCTGCTTTAGCTAAATGATTAAAACAATTCCTTAACAACATTCGTTTATATCTATTTTATTATGTTACCTGTGTATATTTTATAGATTCCTTATTGTAAACCAATATTGAGTACATTTATTGTATATGAAAATTTTAAGAATGTTTTAAAAGAATATATGGGACATAAATATTTTGTTCATTCGCGAATTTAATATATGACTACAAATCTCTATTATTGAAGCTCAAACTCAAAATAGTATATTTCAATTAGCATTTTTTTACAAAATACTTTTAAAACGTTAATTAAATCGGTCCACCAGCGCTGAATGCTATTTATTGTCAAAAAGAGTCTGGAAGAAACTCAACAGTCGCTCTTTTAAAAATTTCAGTGTTTACATACATAGTCATCTTTAAAAAACACTTAATTTGAGAGTCAACGTTATCAAAATTCCAAACATTCTTATCAATTAAGTATTTTTTTACTGCTTCGTTTAATAATAATTTTTTATTCGAGTTTTATATTACTGAAAAAATACTGTAATAAGTCAATATCGTCAACTGTAGAGTAACTTATCCTGCAATTTCAGTTAGTGCTGTAATTGAAGTCATAGCTGCATGAGCAGCGCCGGTCAATAGAAAAACACAATGGGTCGAGAACAATGGCCATTCACGGCTCTTAAACGCCGCTAGCCAAATGGAAATTTTAGCTCGACTACATGTCACTTGCCTACTTGATTTTTCCTATATGGTACCGAATTGTATTGTACTTTTTGTTGCATTTAACTGAGTGCTATTAACTCTTATTGCAAAATGGCTGTGCTTAAATGATTCGAATCTTGATGTCACTTTGGACAAGTTTTAAATTAGTCCAATATACATGACCTGAGGATAAAAGTGGCATGTTTTTAGAATTTAATAAAAGTGTACTTAAAATTTATCATGTATTTATTCATAGATTTTTTCATCTGCCAAAGCTTTTATTTATGAACTTACAAAAGTTTCAAAAAATGTAAAAAGAAAATTCAAAAACTTAACATAAAATGAAAATCTAAGTTAATTTAACGATCGTACTTTATAATTTTTTTTTAAATTATTTTTTTTAATGTATTTTACTTAAAAAAAATAAGTAAAACGAAAAAAATATAAGGATGATGAAAATTTAATGTTTAGTCAAATATTTAAACAACCCTAATATAGACGACGGTAACAATAAATCTTTCAGGTCGTCGAAAGCTGAGTTCAGATTAAGGCGACGTTATTGAGCCGTACATCTTGCACTCGCCGCCCGGCGTGGCGCCCGCGGTGGTGGTGTGGTGGCCAAGTGCAATAATTCATCTATGCCTTCCAATTAAAGTGTTCATTTCCTCCTTACAATATATAGTGTGAACTCAATATTAGAAAACGTTAAATATTATGTAACATACGATCGAACGATTACGAATTTTGAACACCTTTCAACTAATAGAAAATGCGCTTAGGGACTATTTTATCCACACTTTCCTTGCCCACCCTTGGATTGTCCTATTAACCCTGTAGTTAGCTAGCTCTGGGTTGGCTTAAGGTCCGCGAAAAAGGAGCTTATGTTAACTGTTCATTCTCACTCAATTTTGCGGGGGTAAATCAGCAAAACCAAATACTCACTCTTGTATTATGTCTAGGGACAAAGGTTAAGGCCTATTAATATCCTGTGTTGGTGGTCATATAGTTCATAAAAATCTATGAAAGAATAGATAGGTTTGTACTAGTCTCTCTAGTCTGTCTAGAAATACTAAACTTTGTCCTGTTGTGTAGTTTTAATTATCTATTAATATAGACTTTGTTACAATCCTTGTAAATTTTACGTTTAAGTTTCCTTAAACTATATTCAGTAGTTTCTTGTTAACCAAAACATGTAACATAACATCACTGTTTACAGGAAACCCATTTGTAATATACCTCATGTATTATTCGTAAACATCACAATAAGCCTCAATAACTAATGCTATAGATTATTAATTTCTAATTTAGCTAACACAGGAATGACAAACCGTAGTCAAATATGCAAAGAATTCCCTTGTGTCGTGTCCAGTGTATCCTGCCGCCTGCTACCTAACAGAGTTCTCTCACCTAACTAGTGAATACATATTCACGTAAATTCTGAACTAACTCGTACAAATTGCAGATCCATTTGCTGTATTAGATTCGAATGTGGTAGGAATTGCAAATATTCGTTTGTAGGGCCAATTCTTAATAAATAAAATTTTTTATACGAGGTGCATCAGTAGAATAAAATTTAAAAATATTCTTGATTCTATTAAATATCCTGTATTAGAATAAAGCCTTTTATTTCTAACGTTAGCTTAACTCTAAGAAGCGTAGCGCCAAGCTACGTGTCTACGGTAAATTAAATATCTTTTTACTGAAATTATTGTTAATAATATTTTATAAATTTAATACCTTTAATTTAGATGAAATAAAGCAATTTATAGTTAGGCTTGCAACAACGCCTCTAATTTAATTCAATAGTTTATGCATGATGATTAATTTATTCGTATAAAACATACGGATAAATTTTAAAGGGTCTATTTTTATTATAAATACTACTAATATTCACTTTACTTTTTTCTTATGTGACATTTTTATTCTATGAATGAAACAAAACAAACATAAAATTCATTGTACGTAACAAATGAGTTAATGATCTGGTGTTAATTAAAACTATATCCTTATTTTCTCAATGCATTTACTAATTGTACTCCCATATTGTTTATGTTTGGAAGGATTGATTATAAATATAATATATCTTTCCTTATTTTATTTGATTAATATTAATGATAAATCTGTAAAATTTGACGAAACCAAAAAAAATGGTCCGGTTCTATTAATTGTTAATGAAGCGTCAGTAGCCCAGTGGTACAGACTTTGGAATCGCGATCGTGGGTTCAAATCCCAGTCATTGGACACTGACGTAGACCACTCCTGACATAAACATTTAGCTTAGTTGGGTATGTTATACATACTAACAGATTACTAGCTATCTTAAAACAAATATATTGTTATTTCTATAAGTTGTTTCTGTATAAGTTATTTCACTGATTATGTCACTGAGAAATAACTTTCCATCGGCGAAATAGGTATCAATATCAGTAGTTATTGAGCGAACAGGCTGAAACATAAATAATAAGGCTCAACATAAAATATACAAACGTACAAAAATACAGACATGCAAAAATTTTTAATATGGTTTAGCCCAGAGAGCGAGCTTTTTTCTGCGACACCAGGTTTACATGTCTGCGTCTCCCCCGCCTCCTTCTGCGTAGGTGGTTTGAAGGGAGCTCACTCTCTCGCTCCTCAGTATATTCGAGGTCGATTACAGCCTCATAAAATGCGGCATGGGCTTGCCACTCCATTGTCCCCGTCAGAATCTCTCCAACCGGATCCGCCACACACTAAGGGTGGAAGCGCCGCAGCTCCCAAACTAGGCAGCCCAATTGAAAGTTAAAGACTAAGTAACCTTGGCAAACCAATACATTATAATTTATATTTTTTTTAGTTGAAAATGGTTGTTCCTATCGCTTTAATATTGACAAAATTTAATTGTGTAGGATATTAGCATTATTCTTCATAGTTTTAAGATATCAATCATCAATTTGCATCTGCTGTATTTTCAATATTCCCCACAAAGCTAAAAACGATCAAAGCATCATTCCACCATGAAATTATTAATTCCGTATTCCATAATAACCAGCCGCGTGGCGACACATCGGCACACATCGGCGACCGCGACAATTGAATGACCGACCGGACGGCGGCGTGGCGCGTTCGGCCGAGCAATCCATTATGCAGATTGCGAGCCCGATTGCGGCATTGTCGCTGGCTCGCCGTGCCTATTACGAGTACGTTGCGATGCACCGCCCCATGCGCGGACGATTCATTTTATGGATATGCGTTGGATTAACAATTGATTGATGACTTGATTCAACTGCATTCGGATCACGATGACGATCACGATTATTCTACCAAATGGTTTCTTGATAACATAACAAACGTAACTCACTGCAGTACTAGTTAGTGTTTCCTGTATTAACTAATACATGGGCGTCGGCAAGGGGGGGAACTTATTAAATTAGGGGCAGTCGCCCCCCCCCCCCAGAGAAAAAAATGTCGCTTATCTTTACTTTTATTATTAAATCAATCCCGAATTCACGAATAAATTAGTTACATGTACAAATGATTTCAAAGAATGAACGTTGCCGATAAGCGTCTTCCGGACTTTTATAAAATGTTCTTAGTTATGATGTTTATTTATATTTAAAAATTAAGTATAGTTCCCACAGGAAATTGATATTATATATAAGGTGAATATTTCTGTCACCACTGGTAAAGTTACTAATCACCCGGTTGTTTAATTATATCGAATGAAAAAATCAACGGTGGCGTAAATAAGTCTAACGCTTTCTCTTTTCAGTTCAGTTCCGAGTGTGAGGAAAACATTCGAGATGTTGAGAGAGTGTTCAATTATGCAGTTTCATATTTCCTTAGTCTTGGCTGATTATGATAAAAGTCGCTAATATTTTTTTATTTGTTTTAAACAAAGAATCACATCATTTTTTATTCTACTGATAGACAAAACTTTGTTGCGAATTCAATGTTAAGTAATATATATTTATGCATTTTTAAAACTATTGGTTTTTAAAACATTGTTCTTAATATATTAAACTCTTGACCCAACAAATAAATGTTAACAATGAAACACGAGTATTTCTCGACTTGGGTATATGTGGAGGACGTTGCGAATTACAATGCATCGCCCCTTGAGGAAACATAAATGGATGCGTTGAGTTAACGATTGATTGATCACTCGGTGAACTTCAATATACGAGTAGAGCAGACCACTCACAGACAGTATACCTAACTTAACTATTTTTTAAAATATATATTAAATTCATATCTGTCGTATAGAGGATCATATTTGTACCTAAAGTTTTTAACGTTAGGACATCATTTTTACACGATCGTGTTGGTTCATACTATCGATGTAATTAATCAGGATCATAATTTCCTTCTGGAATTAAATAAACTTTAATATGATGCAATTTGGATGTAGCCCAAATCAATATCTTGAAGTATCTTCTGAATTAATCATTCTATACAAGAATTCTTTATCAGTGCAGTATTTTAGTAATGTTAATACGGTAAATACATAATGTAAAGTAATTACCTCTGGATTATAAAGTAATAATGAGTTTTTAGCCGCGCCCCAATTTCAGATTTAGTTTACCCCGTTTCTAACGTCCGCAACCGCAATGAAAGTCATGAATATGTAATTATTTCTCCGCTATTAATATTTTTACCATCTCCCGTAGCGTTGATTGCCTCTTGAATTTATTATCTAACTCCACGATAGCCCATTCTCGTATTTATTAAGACCACCTGCCACGCGAACGCACCTCTCTGAGTGAATTATGGCCAGAGGATTTGCTGATAGAATATTTTATTTTGCTTGTTTCGTATTGTTTTAGAGTTGAAAAATTAATAACCAGGTCCTGAAGGGAAGGGAATTCTGCAAAAATTTTGATGCTTATGTGGTTTAGCGTATTATGAACCACCGTTTTATGTGAAACTCGGACATAATTATCACAGCTTTGAAACATTATTGATGAACTAACAAAGCCTTCTCAAAAAATTATAAAACCCTAAGAGTTACATATTTTAATAGGAAATCGAAACTAATCTAAGCTTCTCAAAATATGCGTTTACGACCGAGTGCCTAAAATTTGACGCCTTGTCAAAGAGAAAGGTAATATCAAGAAATACAAAAGACCATTCCGAAGAAGTAAGATCATCATTACTTTGGCGACTTTATTGTTTGGATATTTGTTAAACAATCACATAAACGGAATGAACGGAAGTAAATGAAATTTCGCACACAGATATGTTATTATAATATTACCTCGATTAACACATACCCTACTTTACCGAAATAAGCAAAGGTCCTGTGGGATAGAAGAGAGTTGTTTGCACAAAAAACTAATCAACGTATTTAGATTAAATATTCCGTACCGATACATTATAAGATAAAATAACTTCCCATTAAAAACATTTCACGGACGAAGTTGCGGGCAGTTTTATGTAACATAAACGCTTATTCAATTAATCATCATCATCACAACCCGTTAATGGCCCACTGCTCAATCGGGTCTCCTCTTCAGAATGAGGAGTGATTATGCCATAGTTTACTTCAAAGTCAAAATTTTTTATTCAATGTTGGAAATTACATTCTCTTATTGAACGTCGGAATGTACCACCCTTTCGGAAACGACCTAACCCAGACCTGAGAAGAATGGGCGCAAGAAACTCAGCGGGGCTGTTTCTTTTGGATATTTTTTATCTTTGATTTTTTAAACGCCAATTTTTATAACAAGTATATTTATACATTGAGAAAGCCTGGAGCGAACGCATCATTCCCAAGGCGTGACATCTTCCAAAAAATCTTTAATGTTATAATAGCCTTTGTCGCACAAACGTTTTTTAACTCACTTTTTAAATTTTCCTATAGAACAATTTTGAACGTTTTCTGGGATCCTGTTGTAAAAGCATACACATCGCCCAACAAAAGAATTACTAATTCTACTCAATCGAGTAGTAGGAGTAACAAGTTTGTGTTTGTTCCTAACTCCTAACACTGGCCAAATGCGTGTTAGCAGACTTCAAACGCCACTGATAACTTTAGGGAACTCTCAGGAGTGCAGGTTTCATCATAATGTTTTCCTATACCGATAGAGCAAGTAATATATTAATTTCTTAAAAAAAGATAACTCAGAAAATTCAGAGCTGTGTTTCTAGGGTTAAAGTCGGACCTCCGGAGTAAGAAATTCAAGTCTTAACCTCTGGTTTACCACTGATTATTCAATTCATTAAATGAAAAATATTGCTTGTTCCAGCTTTATGATTAATACAGAAAAATGTCCTAAATAGCATTCTAGTTACAAAATGGTATAAAGAAATGTGTATTATTTATTCTATAAAAGCTTTTCTACATTGTGCAATTTTACAAAAAACTTAAATAGAACATCCAATAGTCGTCCTGACCGCTGAAACGAGTAAATGTGAACAGTTTTAGCGTATTGGCGCTGATTGCAAATGTTTGCAGTTATTAGATAAACAACGCGCTTGTTTGCGGATTGCTCTCATTATTGAAATGGGGTCGCTAATATAGATAGTACTGTTAGTATTACGATGTAGGTGCTTATTGATCATACAGCGTAATGTAGATGAAATGAAGTTGTTTTGTGGGGTGTGTAAATTATGTTTCATTTTACTGTTTGTATCGAATATTAACAGTAATAATTCAAGATTAAATGAGTTTAATTTTATAATAAATACGCTATGATATACGGAACATAAAGAATGACATTAAAAAAACTATTTTATTCTCATATCATAATATTTTCTCATCGAGACCTAGTTAATATTTTGGTATAAAAGCTTCGATTGATCTCACACCTTTTATAATAAATTAAATTACAAATGTAAAATTCTACCCTTCCCGGGTTAAAATAATATCCCCCTCGGCCGCTGGGAGAGCATATCGTAAGAGCGGAGTAACCCAGCACCTGCTTAGTGGTAGGGGATCTGTTGCCAACTGCCGGCTGGCTTGCGACTACCAGCATGCGAATCCGACCGCCAAGTGCCATAGACGCGTTCCGGTCGGGCCGCATATGGGCCAGACTTATCTCCTCTCTCTCCCATCCCATAAATGCTGCGGATCCAGTGGACTCTGGCTAAGGGTCCGTTGAAATCGCAGCATTTTTTTCTTTACTCCCCCTCCTTACTCTATCTTCAAGGATGGACACATCGGCAAAACAAGAAAGTATCTCTTGTGTTGTTAATGGGCGATGGTGGCCACTTACCATCAGGTGGACAATCTGCTCGTTTGCACCTTATCTACCATAAAAAAGTGATTATTCTCCATGATGTCGTGAGGCTGGAGCTACCGGCCAGCATCATTTTTAACAACTGCATCGATATTATTAATTTTTAACAACTGCACCAACAATATGAATTTATATAAATGTAATGAACCTTTAACTGCATTGATGAAATTTCCATATGATCATTATACACACTTTTGGCGTCAATATTTAACATGACGAAAAAATTCGTTTTCCGAAAATCGACTAAGTAATGCTACTTTTTATTCAAGGTAGTAAAAAAAATATTTTATTATCAGAACAATATTTAATTAAAATCTCTTTAAGAAATAAATATCCTCCTTCTCCTTTTATAATCATAAATTATACAACTAGTAAAAAAACGTATTTCCTGTTTTTAATTTGAACATTGAATACAAATAATTTTGCGGCAGTAACTTGGATAATCAACAATAACACAAACGGCCCTATCACTCGCATACCTGTACCACTGTTTCATGTTTAATTAGGCGCGAACAAATACGCCGAGCAAATGCCCCCCGGTACTGCCTTTGTCCTTTGTGATGAAATTCACAACTTTCTTGCCCTCTCAAACCAACGACTTTGAGACCGCTCTCTGAAACGCTTGTTTTATTCATTCAGCTTATATGTTAAATGGTGATGCTCATGTGAGATAATGTTGTGACAGGAGGGAACATCCCGAGGGAAAAACAAACAATAAAATAATATCTCAATTTATGGTGCTCAAAGACTTTGTTTGACCTTAGATTTGGATAATGCATAGAGCAATAGTTGTAATTACCAAATTTAAGTTGGTGGTAAGTTTTTTTATTATACATATTGAAGCTTACTCATCTAGGCATTTATTTATCACATCCGATTTCAACTAAAATAATAATAAGCAATTCAACTGTGAAAATATATCATTTTTCAGTATTATATTACGTATATATGAGATGATTACGATGATGGAGATTATCGTTTTAGATACTATTGGTGTTTTAAAAAGCCTTAACATTAAGTTTTATTAAATATCTTTTACCAGCTGAGCTGGCGAACTTCGTACCGCCTAACAGACAATGAATGTAGTGTTACAGAAGTATCTGAACTGTTGACAACCAATATTATACGTCAATCCTTTTCATTACTGACATTATTCTACATTTTTAAAATCTAAAGTACGCCGTTGTCCGAATATTGTGGATATATGTTATATCGATTCGAAACCTTTAATTAAATACGTTCTTAAATTTGAGGGAAGAGTTTATCGTATTGACGGGATGAATATTAAATGTTTGACAGTTAAGAAACCCATCAACATTCTGTATGGGAAAATGTTTTTTCTTTTATTTTATTTTTTCGTCAATTTTTCAATATTTTTAATATTTATTCTGCTATTCGAGACGAGACAAACACAACAAATCAAACCATTAAAATCAGTCCAGCGGTTCTCGAGTTATAAGGGTTCGAATAAACCCGATTTTGTATTATACAATGCAAATAGTAACAAAAAAAAATTAAGTAAAAAAGTTTTGTGAACTATAAAATAATATTATTTTTTTTAATAAGAAAGATATTATTCTAGATAAATTGAAGTATAGCAAACTTCTAATTATTTAAAAGTACTATTTCTTTTAGAAATAATGAATGTAATTTGTCTTAAATTTTGAGAAACATCTACCCTTGTACAATGAGGACCCTTTGTACTAATGGCTATATTTATTTTTACCCTATTTGCGGTTTGGATTTCATTTAATGTTCTGCTTACTTAGGTTCTATTCCATTAACCAGGAGGGTTTCCTTAAAACACTAACTATTTAGATAGTCCTATTATATCTATATTAATATTTCTTGCTAACTCTATTATAGGATCTGTTTAGACAACTATATTTCTGGTAAATTATTTATTTTTCCAAAACCGAAATTTGCTTATCGTTCTTGTAGCGGTGGTAAGTCGCGCTTATTGTTATTTATATGTCTAAGTATGCAAGTTTCTTAGGAATCTATTTTTATCGAACTCTTCTAGAGATGTAACTTCATATTTTTACAAAAAAAATTAATGTGTAACGAAAATTTAATATATTTCGCCTTTTGCGATCTTTTCAGCATCAACAGACAGCAACTCGTTTCAATTATTTTACGGTAATCTGTAGTTTAATAAAAAGCAACCTATTTATAATGCTAAGTCTAAATAGATCTTATAAAATTAAATACATTTTATATATGAATGGTATATTAAAAGTATTCCATTTTTTATGGCACTTAAAACGAGTAGACAGCTCACTTGATGGTAAGTGGTTAGCGTCGCCCATAGACATCGGTAATACTCGAGAGAGAGACTCTTGTTTTTCCGATGCGTTGCGACCTCGAAGTAAGATTCAGGAATGGGAATGAAGAAACAGTGCTGCGGTTTCAGTGGACCCTGAACAAGAACCGCAGCATTAACAGGATGAGAGGTGAGAGGAGGTGTAGGTCTGGCCCACATGCAGCTCGGCTGGAACGCGTCAATGACACTTGGCGGTCGGATTCGTATGCTGATGGTCATAAGTCAGTCGGGGAACAGATCCCCAACCACTAAGCGCTGTTGGATTACCCGGCTCTTACGAGATGCTCTCACAGCGACAGAGAGAAATTGTATTCTAACCCGTCCCCACACGGGTAACTATTTCGATAGTTCTATTATATAGAATTACTGTTTTCAGTAACTATGGCAAATAAGTGGCATTAAGTGATATTTTTATTATTTATTTATTAGATATGGTAACTAAATAATCTTTTCATCTATAAGGAGAACGGAGAGTATACTTAAGTGTTTTATTTATGTCCAATGTAGTACGTATGTAGTATGAAGCAAAAGGATACATAACTCAACTTTGCATAACGATATTTATATTCTCAATAGGTGTGCGAAGTAACACTTGAAAACGGGCTGGCTAGCCTGAGGTAGCTATTTTAGTTGGAGCCTGGCTGTTCCCTCCGGCAACCCACCGAGTGCTTTGTGAATTTAACTTGTTTCAAAAGTAAACCCACCTAATTGAAATGTATATTTGAAATAGCATGTTTGTTTCAAAAGTTTTTATGAACATTGTTGTAAGTTATTTTAAATTCCACAGGTACAATGAAAGTCGCTTTTCGAAAAGGTAAAAGAGGAAAAGGTGAAACAGTCACCGTTACTGCTTGAGCTATATAACAGAATCATTCTTATAATTCTGTTTCTTCTATGTAATTTATTTTAAAACAATTTATTATATTTACAGACATATTTATTTTTAGGTTACGTAATTTTGGTTTAGTTAAGTTTTTCATAACATTTATACATCTTATGTTATGTTTATGTTTTACCGTTACTTTTTAGTACGTACGACTACTACTAGTAGACTCCTGAAAATCAGACCTAACTCACAGTATTTTATCAAATCTAAAAATTATGTTTCGAAGTTCTGAGTATGTTCTAGTTCTGTAAAGGAATGGCGTGCTTTATATTTTCCAAAGGTCTATACATAGGATATCTCAACTGAACCAATCAAGAATAAAAAGTTTCATCTGGTAAAGAAAGTTTGCTGAAATTAATTGTTAAATAAATGACATTATAATATTAAAGTTAAACACATATTAGACGTTATCAGCTAAAATGACTGAAACTTATGTATAGCTAAATCCTAATTATAATATTATAAACGCGAAAGTCTGTAAGAATGTATGAATGTCTGGATGTATGGATTTATGGAAGTATGTTTGTTCTTCTTTCACGCAAAAACTACTGAATGGATTTTGATGAAACTATACAATAATATAGCTTGTACATCAGAATAACACATAGGCTATAATTTATAAAGATATAGTGTGAATTATCTAAAGTACAGCTGGTGAAACCGCGGGGCGCAGCTAGTCATTAATATAGAAATGGAATCAGACATCATATTATCTGTTAAGTTGCTAGTTATTTCACAAAGCACTACAGGATTCCCTGAGGCATTAACCTAAGAGCTAGCTGAAACTAGACTAGAACTATTAGTGTAATGTAACCAGTCGAACGTTAATTGAATAAGCCTCTTTGTTAACGGTATAGCGAATATAAGCTGTTCGCGTTTGCTGACAAATTGTATGAAATTGTGATTTTGATCCGAAAAGCAAGACCTGTTTAAATGAAATTTTCAATTAATAGGTATAATGTGTTTAAATAAGTAATGATTTGTTATAAATATAACATTAAGTATTGTTACTGTAAGCTTTGGAATTTTTATTGGCTAACTCAACCGCGATGTTCTCGTATCATTAGTCGCTTTGATAAATATGGAAAAACCATAAATTTGAATTTTCATATAAACTTTCATCCAATACTTTACCGCTTTCAGAAAATCTTTGTCCAAATATAAAATGGGTCTTAGCCTCAGTCGGTCAGTCTTTCGTATATACCTACGATAGGTGATATTTTTTTTCCTTTTAATTAAATTTCCTTAAAACATCCATTAAGTTATTCCATATGTTATGAATTAGAAATCCAGTCAGTTATTAATAGTACTCTACAAGGTACTAAAAGTTACGTATCACACAATCCTGATTCACTAGAGCGGCTTATATTAACAGTTATTTAACTTAAAAGTTTGCTCCCCTTGTGAGACAACATATTTATGTATATCGTTTTGGATTTAAAATAAAATTCACTGCTCCTATTTTCATTGCGTATATACTAATTAGTTCTTAATCTTTTACTTAAATACATAAAATATATACAATTAACTATGGTGTTATATAGCTTGAAGAAAATTATGATAAAGAGAAGGAAAGGTGAGTATTTTTAAATATACCCCCTGGTATTAAAAAAGATTACAAAGGAGGTGTGATCTTTTATGGACTATTATAAACGCAATGTAATAACTTTATGATATCTTACAATTACGACAGGAACCCAAGCAGTGTCTTGGAATTGTGACCAAGGTGTTAGTTTGCATGGCCTTTTAAACAGAATTCCAATGCTGTCCTTCACTGATTAGTTTCATCATTTAAACTTAAACCTAACTTACTAAATTCTGTTAAAATATTACAAAACTCTGAAATAACATTTCAGAGTATTGTAATATTTTAACAGAATTTCTTACTTTGCAGTCAATTTGGTTATACCGTATAGATATCCATTCATGTTGAGGGCGTAATATAAAGCAATTCATTATTAACAATTCACGGGAGTAAACTGTTGGGTCGGGTGGTAGCTGGCAACAAACAAGCATATTTCTAACAATAGGCAAAATTGGTCGAAGCGTATTTGGGCTGGGTAAACAGTGCCGGCTACTCGCCTACCGCTCACTTCGATGATTTGCACTGGAAATTAAAACGGATATAGTGAACAATGACCAAAAACTGGTCTACTATAAGATAGAGTAATATTTTTTTGTGAAAGAGTAAATAATTCCATCCAAAGTCATATTCAAACTTAATTTAAATAAATTGTTGAGACAGCATTTGTATTTACTACAATATTAATCAATTATATCCGAGTTAAGAATTTTGACGTGACAACGTCTTATAAATTGGTTTGCCGGGTGACACTTCAAGAAACTGCGTTACGCTCCGCTCACGTTATGCGCTCACAATGAGAGCGAGTGAGAGGCACGCGTCCCTTCCACTCGGGCATGGTTAGCCCGCCTAAGAGCGAGAGAGACAGACATAAAAAGTGCACGCGTCCCTTCCACTCGAGCACAGTTAGTAAATTAATGTTTTAAATATAATTCTTTGTATAAATAAATGTTTTAAATTGTTACTATTATTTCATCCTTCTTCCTACTATACGAATGAATATTCACATTAAAATTATTTTACCACTCAAAGTCGTTGTCACGTAAAACTTTCGCCCGTATACCGACTTTACAGGCAACCAATTTTTTATTTTAGGTAAGATCTTGTAGATACTGTATCACAAATCTGTAAATAAAAATTTTTTTTTTTACCCGACTACGGCGAAGCCAAAAGGAAGGGTTGTGATTTTGGCTGTCTATGTATGTATTTATGTATGTTTGTTTGTATGTTCCAACCTAGCGCCTAAACTACTGTACCAATTTTCATGAATGAAGTGTCAATAGATTCGTAATAATGGGTGACAAAATTTTAAAGTTTTTTTTTATGACTAAATTTATACCTCAGATTCTAACCTCGAATAAAATTAAACTGAGATAATTATCAAGTGTTTGGTATCAAAAGAAAGTTCTTGGCGAGCACATTACAATATCTTATTGTTCAAGTCAAAATATATGTTTAAAATGCGGTCGTAGAGTCCGCGCGGTCCTGTCGTTGCAGTTAATCATTCGTTTAAGCAAATAAAATCCAATATGAGATTATAAGGGTTATCGATCGATTAGGAAACGGAAAACTATTAAATAAAAAATAAAGTATAATAACTATAACCCGACTACGTAAAAAAGTAGTAAGAAGGACGAAACAAGATACCTATACCTATATATACCTACCATGTCTGTTTCATGGTAGTGTTTATTTATAATCATAACGATCAAGGTTCTACCTTGACCATTTTTATACCTATTCATTTCTGTGTTTCTATCTGAATTATTTTCTTCTTTCGTCCTTTTTAGACCACTTTTTTATGTAGTCGGGTTATAGTTTTTAAACTTTATTTTTTTAATAAAAACTCTATCTAATAAGAATAGTTATCTAATTACATTATTAGTTGAGTAAGCCGCATTTATTTAGTAGGATAAAATATAGATATTTTCAAAACTAAAATAAACATTATGTAGTAGAAATTAATCAAGTTATAAAAAATTCATCATAGGACGCCAGATTCGTTTGTTATTTATTTATTTCCACTGTTTGATCAAAACTTTTTAAAAGCTACACGTATCGTACATTGCTAGAATATATAACACTGTATTTTATTCAGCGAATATGAATATTACCAACACTACTGTTTGTCGACCAATCCCATTCCAAACATCAAAGGAAAATTTGATGCGTGTTCATTTAATTGCTCTTAATAATTTAGTGAATAGTTATGTTAACTTTACTTTGTTTGCTTAATTATTTGATGATGCTATAATACACAAAACAGTTATTGTCGTTATCATTAAACCATAATAAAGTTATGTGAATCGGTTTGAGAATTAATGCCTATTATTTTATGACATGTTTGACTGTCTTATTACCCGACTACGGCGAAGCCAAAAGGAAGGGTTATGATTTTGACAGTATGTATGTCTGTTTTATGTTCCACTCTAGCGCCTAAAATAATGAATGAGGTGTCAATAGATGAGTAATAATGGCGCGGGTAACATAGGTGGATAAAAAATGTATGATTTTTTTTGACGGAATTTAAACCTCAAATTCTAAGCTCGAAAAAAAAATATACTGAGATAATTATCACGTGTTTGGTACCAAAAGAAAGGTCTTGGCGTTCACATTACGAATATGTATACATATATGTTGACTTAAACTATACAGTTTAAGTCAACATATATGTTTAAAATGCAGTCGAATAGTTTTTAATATTATAAACTAGCTGCGCCCCGCGGTTTCACCCGCTATATTTTGAATAATTCACACTATATCATTATAGATTATAGCCTATGTGTTATTCTGATGTATAAGCTTTATTATTGTAAAGTATCATCAAAATCCATTCAGTAGTTTTTGCGTGAAAGAGTAACAAACATACATCCATACATCCAGACATCCAGACATCCATACATCCAGACATCCATACATTCTTACAAACTTTCGCGTTTATAATATTAATAGGATTAGTAGGATACGAGTATGTAAGGTTGTTTACTTGGAAGTTTGTTATTCAAGCAATACACAAAAACAATTGAATGAATTTCTTCGAAATTTGGCACAGAGATACTCTATAACTAAGATAAACACTTAGGCTACTTTTTATGCCGGAAAAATTAAGTGTCTGCGGAATAATAATAAAATATGTTTACTGTCGTAAGCGCTTGAATATTTTTGTTTCGCAACAATATATTGAATTTTTTTTAAACATCCAAGTGGTAAATTGCACCTGTGCGAAGCTGGTTCTGATTGACTAATATAATCATATTTATTTTAGCTTCACTTATTCGTCTGCGTGATTATGTATCAATTGAAAGATAATTTTTATTGGAATAGGATAGGATTTTTAAGAGATTTTTTAAAAAGAAAAATTATCCGATGTACATAAAATAAATGTGCAAAACTAAATAAATAAAAATCTTATAAATTTATCTTTTTCTTCAGAGTTCTTGCTTAGGGTCCACTGAAACCATAGCATTCTTCTCCTCACTCTATCTTCAAGGCGGCAAGGCGTCGACAAAACAAGAGATACTGTCTAGTATTGCCGATGTTCATGGGCAACGGTGGCCACTTTCCATCAGGTGGACCATCTGCTCGTTTGTCCCTAATTTATAATAAAAAAATAATAATGAGGAAGATAGTCCAGTCATAACTAAAGATAAGAATGTTAAAATTCAGTTTCAATGGCGTAGACTCGTTAAGGCTACGTTGCTACGTTATTCGTAGCAAGACAAAGCCTAAAAAGATTATAACTTTATTAATACCGTGCGTCGAAATAATTGTTGTATAATTTTTTCATGACAGAAAGGGTAAAGAAGCTGGTGGTTCAACTAAACAGGACCACACTTCAGTTGGACCGTACCGTCGCCCATTGATAGATACAAGAGACAGTATGTTTTGTTTAGCTGATGCCTTGAAATTTGAGTAAGGATTGCAAGTGAGGAGAAAAATGTAGAATTTTCAGACCCTTTCAGAATTTATGAATTAACTTACATAAATTTTAGGTTCACTACTTCGATTAAGTAAGTAAGCTTCAGGCTGTGCATGAGCTTAACTTGTAAATAATTCACATAATAAACATTGTTCCAAAAGTTACTTTATTTTACTTAAACCTAAAATTGTGTACCAAATTTCCTCTTTACACAATGTTCTTTGGCTAGCTTATGAATTCATAACTAATTCATAGCGTCTAATGGCACAATCCGTTCAGAAAATTTTAGCCTTAATATGGTTTATTGTTCAGTTGAGGATTAAAAGAGATTACTGCTTTGCTTTTGTGAAAATCTTAAGCATCGTAACATGAAGGGCCCGCTTTCTTGAAAGGTAACTAATTGACAATAAAACATATAAAGTATGTAAGTTGTTTGAAATTATAAGCATATTATTATAATGGATTTTTAATCTACTTTATACGAGTATTTATAATATCTTCATTCAATCAAATATCAAAAGCCAATCGTAATATTAGTAAAGAGGTCAAAAGCTATTATCAGATTAAAAGGATAATTTAATTGGGTAAAATTTTGCGTTCAGAACTGATTTCTTCCTTTGCTTTCATAAAATATTAATGTATAATATGAACGATTTAAAACAATAATTTGGTACGCAAGTATTTATACAGCTAGGTTTATTTGAGATAATCCGAGATTTGGAAGAAGCAATTACAGTTGGTGAATTATTAAGAAGGCGGCGGGTATATTCGATTTTACAGACTCAATTTCTAACTGGCACAATTCAAAAGGCTCTTTATGCTTATTTGAACTACTAAAACCAACCTAGAATATTCGCAAATATCTGAAAAAAATATAGATCATTATTTTTAAAACTCTCTTGTTTCATATAAAAATGTAGTTGCTCATCTTTCTTACGAGACAATAGTTTATTATATTTACTCCAACCCACAATTTCTTAGAATTAACTCTGCCTTGAGTTTCTTTAACATTTTGCATCATTAAAATATTACATCGCCTAGCATTTTCCAAGACCGCACACGGTTCCTTGTATAAATTTCCGAGATTCTACATAAAGTTTTACTTCGTACTAACGACTAGACTTACTTAGGTAATTACCTTGATTGCGCAGAAAAGTAACTTTATGGTGTACAGTTGGCCACAGAAGTTCTCAAAATAACTCATTATTCATCTAAGATATATTTAATTGATCACCCAAATGTTATTTCAGCTAAATTTTAAGGTCTCCATAAATCCTCATCAGTAGTCAATATTATTTAAAAATGTGTTAACAAGACTTGGCGACTAATATTCATCATATTTTCAATGTATTTGAATTCAATATTATGAAAGGATCTTTTATTTCATTGGCTTCGAAACCTTAACCTGAGTAAGTAAAAGGTAATTTTTAACAAATCGTAAATACTGAAACAAACTGTACCGCAATATGTCTAAAAGACTTATAATAAAGCCTCTTTTTTGGACAATTGATTAATAACCGTCCAAAGTATTAAATATAAAATAAATATACAAAGCAAAATGCCACAAAATTGTTAAGCTGATTAAAGTTGTTTTCGAGAGAAACGATTGAATAATGAATATCGAGTTATTTGTCTACAAAGCGAGTAAGTTTCTTTGTTGGTGCGGTAAATAAATATCGCAATGTCTCCACAAGCCTCTTATCTGACGATTGAAAAGTTCCATTCAACTATTTTCGTACCACTATCATTTATTTTTACCTAATATTGGAGATTTTAACAGGGCCACTATTGTGAAACTTTGGACTATTTTTTATTACTGCGTGAATGCTGAACCAACTTAAAATATTTAAATGTTTACTTTAATAACATATAATTTTGAAGGGTTTGTATTTACTATCAAACTTAACCAAACATATTTTTCTGAATTTTCACACAAAAATTTACGCTTTTCCGACTTTTCCAGTAGATTTTCCATAAGTATATTTACATAAAATCCTTGTCCTAACAATTACGCACATACAGCATCACATGAAACAAGAATTATCTAAATACATGCACTCGATATGAACTAATTCTATTTTATTCATTCAGCGATTGATTTTTATTTTTAAAACAACAAGCTCCATCTTCGCTTCGCTAAGGTGTATTAGGATAAAAGTAAAAGTTTTATCATAAACAGCAATTTTATATTCTGTTTCCTTTACACATCTATACCAACTTACCAAAGTTTCATCACAAACGAATGAGTGCTTTACAAACGCCAAGAGGGTAAACATGCATTATTTTTATTCAATAATTATTGTATGGAGCAGCAGCTTATGAAAATAATAAAATTTAGACGTAGAAGTGAGGATAAGTATTTGAAATATACAAAAGTAAATAATATATAAGTAAATAAATTTAGTAGTAGGGGAAATGAGAGAAGGAAGCAAATCGTTTACAGTGCAACCATGGCCTGCGGCGACAGAAAAATGCTATTTGTAAGAACTGTTCGTGCTACTGCATGTTATTGTAGCTTAGAAATATTATTCTTAATAATATTATGTACCATATTGTATTAAATATTACTTATACTAACATAGTGAAATAATATACAAGAATTAGGAAAATGTTTTTGTATACTTAACACATTATTATTTTTGATTTCTTAAAAATTAAATATTAAATAAAGATTGAATTACAAAATATTTTTTTTATTTCGAAATTAAATTAATTTTACAATTTAGATATTATAAAATAATCTCGAATTTGAATATGTACTCTAAATATTTTATAGTCTCTTTCATTTCAATGTTTTATTATAACATTAAAGCTTGTATAACCATATCAAAATTTGGAGGTGCGTGCTTGGGGTCTACCTTTGAACCTCTCGAGTAGGACACCGAAGTCATAATTACTAGGCTGTAACCGCTTCAGAACTAAAAAAGTTCATCTAAATACTATTGATGGATAACGCACACGTAAATAAACCTTAACTATATTAAATATCATCAGTTTCCTCCTAGGTAAATAATTGTAATAATTTTATATCAAGATTCAACTTAAAATTATTTAGAGAAGCACAATAAGGGGTCTAATAAATTACCAGCAGTTTCTATACCCTGAGTTGAGACCGGTATAGTCTTGAGCGGGCGATCAGTCAACGTCAGAGCATTGTTAGCGAGGAAATAAGGCGCCGTGGACCGGCGAACTTTTATAAAATAAGTGCACGCTTAGCAGAGCTGACCTCGACTAGCGAGTAGCGACTCAGTGTGGGGAAACAAAAATGCTTGATCTATGCTCCACGTTATGCTCTGCGAGCTGTGATGGATGTTAAGGTACATAACTAATAGGTACGTATTAACACTATTTTTATGTAAAAAAATGTTTTTAGTCTATTGATGATATTTTAAATATAAATTTGTATTCGTTGTTAGAAAGCTCTTACCAAACAATCAGTTTGTGCATTAGCTATCTATAATCATTATAATCAATTCGTGTAGTTGATTATACTACTAATTCAAGGAATGAAAATTTAATTTTATGGTTCCGCATCTGTAAAGTACAGGCATATGAGCTAAGCAGTAACTTGTAAAAGACAATAATAACAGTGGCGTTATTATTGTCTTTTAGTAGCGCATAGGGGCTAGGCGGGGCAGTGCCCCGGGGCCCTCAAGCTAAAGGGGCCCAGAAAATCTCAATTGAACTGAACTTTTGAAAATTTCTCTCATTTCAAAATAATTATGACAGGTTGCAACCCGACTTGAATGATGGCAACTGAGTTGAGAGAAATTCGAAAGTTATACCTAATTAATTCCACTAAATTCTTTCTTTGTGGCAGTATTGTCTTTTTAGTACTGATCAATTATGGATCTAAAACTTTACAAAAATGCTACATACATTTGGGCGAGGCAAGTAAAGCTTTATCAGAGACCAAGGCAAATATTCTATAATTATTCAATTTTTTCTATTTCGTTTTAGTACCCAATACCTTACTTAATTGTAATTTATGTTGTTGTACTGTTTAATATTTTTGTTACCTACCCTGCAGTGCACAAAAAAGAGCTGACGATAGAAGAGCTGAAGCTTAGCATTTTTAATTTTTAATTTTAGCCCCATTTTTTGATTTGTCCCAGGGCCCTTGGTTACCTAACTACGCCACTGAATAATAACACGAACTTTAAGAAAGACAAGCAATGCCTGGGGTTTAAATGAGGTTTGTGTAACCTCAAAAAAAAAAAAAGGAACCCTTATAGTATGAATCGTTGTTCACCTATCTGGACTGTCATATTGAATTGAGATGACGGAAAATGATCTCTAGGTACGTGAAACTTAATTTCAGTAAAAATGTTTATAATATTACTTATCATGAAGGTGGGTAACTACAGCAGCTGAATTTTTTTTTTTAAATTATTTCATATTTCAAATAGATAATTCTGCCATCTTATGAATACCTATAATTTCAGCTCGTCATTTAAAAGAAAAAAACAAAATAACTTATTTTTCTATGGAACAGATGTAACTATTGATTCTTTTCACTTTTGTCTGTTTATATTTAAAAAAAATATAATTGATGCACCTTATCACCCGTGAGTGGACAGGTTAGAATACAATGGAGAGTAACCCAATACCTGTCCCCATAGGTGGTAGGGGATCTGTTCTCCGACTGGTTTGCGATCACCAGCATGATAATCCGACAGCCAAGTGTCTCTGATGCATTTCGGTTGAGCCGCATGTGGTTCAGATCTACCCCCTCCTTCTCCCATCCCATTAATATTGCGGTGCCAGTGAACGCCGGGTTCTTGCTCAGAGTCCACAGAAACCGAAAAAAACTAGAGTTATCTCCACTACTAGTTTGTCCCTTATCTACTATAAAAAAAACAAAACGCGAGATGGGAGAGAAATGAATTAGAGGCAGTGTAATAGAGGTCATAATAATAGTAGCAGTCATTTGACAAAAACTCATTGAAACGCTTCTAAAATAAAACACAATCTATTAATTTATTATATTCAGTAGGAGCTTAATAATAAAACAAAAATTAATCGCAATCAATGCTTATAGTAAAGCATTTTGAAAATAAAAATAACTATTTCTAAAATTCTGTTTATAGTGCCATCTACAACCATATACAGAAACTACAAAGTCATTTTGCTACAAGTTTACCTCCTAAATCTAACTGGTAACTAGATGGCGCTGTCCGTGTCTTGGTGTCGCTAGAGAGCTTTTAAACTTAAGCTAACTTTGAATTAAAATTAATTAGTTGTATTATAATTATTTACAAACAAATCTGAAAAAAGAAAATTGTAATATTAAAATAACCGCTTTTTACTAAATGCATATGAATGTATACACGGTACATATAACAAAAAACATTTTTTTCTGTCTATCTGTTTGTACCAGCTAATCTCTAAAATGGCTGGACCGATTTTGATAGGACTTCACTGGCAGATAGCTGATGTAACAAAAACAGGAATTTAGGCTATTTAACATCTCGCTACGACCCATAGGAGCAGACGAAGTCGCGCAGGTCGGCTAGTAATAACTATTACTAAATTAATAAGTGAACAACACAATAAGAATATTTTTTTTGTGCTTCTGTTACTAACACCGTTTATAAATTGGTATTTGCAGTTAGTTCCTTTTATAATATGTCATGTATACCAACGTGTAGACAATATATAACCTTTGGTGCTAAAGACTAGACTCAGTCTCTCTGGTGTTTTCGCGCAGTGTATATGGCAGTCAGTATTATAGTGTCGCCCTTCTTAAGGTCCACGTAATTTTACTTTTTAGAGGTGAGAGTTTATATACTACGAAAGCGCTTTTTCAACCTGCTCTTGGTTCTCAAGCCCCAGGTACTGCTCGGCTCCATCTAAGTCTATACATTAATTGGTATCAATCCTTTCTTATTCTATGACATTTCTATAAAAAAATAGCTGATCGCGACTTCCTACATCCGTCCCATCTCACTCAGGTGTACAGAACTCCGTTATTAATGTATGCATGGATTACTTTGAGTGCGCTTTACGCGATTCTCCAACAAGGCGAGTGTAGAGTGGCGTTAGATTATATCAAATCTTATAAAAATATAATGTTATGTTTTAGATTGTGGGATTATTACTAGACTTTTAGAAAAACCTTTCATTTAACAGTCAATAGCTTCAATAGTTACAACTGCTATGAACCTTTGCTTTGTGCTACTAAGTATCACGTCAATCCATGAGTCTACATTATTTAAACTGTGTCAAACTAAAACTGTAGGTTTTATTAATTAATTTGTGCTTATTTTTAAGGTTTTAAAAAATAACTAGAAAATCATAATATTGTTAATGATTGAGATTAACGCTTGGAAATATACATATAAAGACGGAAATATACACAAACTAAGTAAGCTTTAGTTCCAAGTGTGCATCTAATGTTTTAAACGGTACGGTTTTTCATTGTTCCTTGAGATTTTTTAATATAATTAACTAAGAAACTACGAGCTTTACTACTTAAATAAAATAGGTAAGACTGGTCTACATATAAGGTAGTAGATAAAAGATAGGTGTTTATGAAGACTACCGTTACACGATTCTTACTAATTGGACAACATTGAAAGTTTTAACATTAATTATTTATGTTATTAATTTTAAAATACAATAATTTATATTAAGATATATTATCAATGTATACGAAACTTTAGTTGCTGTTTTGCTATTACACGAAATTATACACGGCGTCGCTGTCGCATCTTAAGTTGAATAGTAAGCGAAGTGGTGAAGTGTCTCGCGTTAGACTGTTAAACACTGGAATTACAGCAGTACGAAATTTACCTCGTAATGAAAACTATAAATGCGAAAATGTTAAACAGTTCATTAGTAAGAGGAATGATGCCCGCTTTACCGCTAAACGGAAATACGTGAGTTTAGAATTATAGGCTAACGTCATTTGTGTTATGCAAATAGAAACATAGGTGCTAATAACATTTAATGGCAAATACTTATGTTACAAAAATATGTAGTCAACTTGACTTCTACGACAGTTTGTCGTATAGGAAGATCTTTTCTTTAACTTTGAATAATATGGATATTTCTATTGTTTATTTCCATGATCGAATTTTTATTATCTCTAATCTCTAATTAGGCAATGTTATTCTTTATTAAAAGGAATCAAAACGTTACCCTGCTATAATATAGCAGGGTAACCTTTTGAGAGTTACCAGAGTCGTATGGCACAACCCAGAAGAGCCTCTGCCCACAGTAAAGTGAGACACGCAAACCCGAATCAAGACACACCACACAAGTAGGTAGCTTTACGATCTAACAACCAGACTCGTACACCACAATCCAGAAGAGCTCACCATTCACAGAAAAGTGAGACGCGCGAACCCGAAACAGGACACACCACACAAATAGATTGCGATGTAGAGTCAACAACTCCTGAAGATGCTTCGTTTACGGAGCGAAACGTACGTCGATTGTCTGTAATGCCTGATTCAATTCAATATTAATTAATTAAAATAACTAAAATGAAATAAATTAATTGATATTTAATAAAAAGTTTAAATAAATTAATTAGCTTTTAAAAAAAATTAAATTTAAAGTGAGTGTATTCTGAATGCTATCAGATAAAAGTCACATTTAACTATCATGTCATGATGTTAACATGGGAACTTGTGCTTTACGATAATATTGAAAGAGGTATAATGCGTTTTACTTACGTGACGATATCTACTAGGAAGCAGTAATATAGAAAGCAACAATATGTCGCCGTTGCGAAAAAGTAAGCAGTATCACACAAAGTGCGAATTAAATACCTTATATTTAATTTACTGGTAAAACATTTTGAAATGTCACGTTAAAATGATGTATCTTGCCATAGCAGAACAAACTTCTGTCGGATTTCTCTCGGCGTTGTGTTTATTAAAAGTTTACCAACTTCGGCAACATTGCTCTAACAATGAAATTAAAACGCTAATTTAAGCAAGATTATTATAATTTATTTATAAAGATTTGGTTTCAAATTGTTTATGAAAATGGTTATTTATTATGAATAGCTTTAGGAATTTTCATTTTCAATTATGATACTGTTTATTGTAATTACTGAATTACTTTTTAACAGTGTTCATGGATATAAAATCTAAGGACTATGCGAAGCTAAATGCTGTAAAATGATTAAATGCGTTTTTGTGAATAATTTTACATTTCAATTTCTGCGTATCTAATTGAAAAAAACTGTAGAAAATTGTTTACGAATATATTTTATTTTAACAATGCGATGAAATCCTGTACACGCATTAAAGAGATAAAAGGTTTAGGGTAACTTTTTCAAATAAAAGTTATGGCCTGAACAAAACAATTCCAGCCAACCGGTATTCAAAGTATACTCGGATGATAAAATTGTATACGCTATACGAGCAATGCTATGTTTGCTTTTTTTTAATTTTTAGGAATTGTATAGCATATCATAATTAGTACTTCACATCAATTTGAGCTATCAGTACGCTTATATTTAAGGTTAGAGATGATATAGAAAGTATAAAGAGGCATTTTGGACAGGTAGTCGAGCAGAGTCTGGGGTCGTAACCGGGACAAGATTAAAGGTCATCCTTGACAAAATCAATGTACTCACCATCCACTGCTCGACCTCAAATAAAGAAAGTATATAACTCACGTGATCCTCGGTATCGGTAATCTATCATCATAACTTTAAACTACACCACATTGCACTATTTGAGATAATGTTTAATGTGTCATAGCATATAACAGACTGACTCAAAACTATGGGTATACTTGTCTACACCTGAGTATACTTGAAAAAACAGAACTACCTATATACAGAGTTATTATACTCAAAAAATGTAATAATTATAATATATTCATGATTTTGTTTAACTTTAGTGACAATGATATCACAGTAATTGGACGTATTTACATATTATAAAGCAAATATTTACTTTCCCATTACAATTTGATACATAATACGTTTCCCATTACAAGATCGTGACTTTCGTTTCCCTATCAATCGCTCTTACACAAAAGTACACACGGAATGGCCACTGTCATTTGTCATCCGACGCGGAACTCTGACGGATTTCAATTACGCCCCTCCCTAACAGATGGACCCAGAAAAGCAGTTCTCATGTTCGATACAATTTTGTATTTTTTGCTAACGAAACTTCATTAAGATTATATTTGGAATTATTGTAAAAATATTATACGCAACCCATACAGTGTGTCTTAAAAGCCTATCTAATCGGAAAGGGGTCTTATACCAATGTTTTAACGATAGCAATAAGTTAGTTTATTATACTTAATGCTTTTATTTAGTTTCTATAGTCTAACAGATCTTTTCACTTTAAATACAAACTTATAATAAAAACTCATAATCGTTATCATCACAACCAATTAATGGCCCACTGTTGGGAATGAATGAATGAGTAGGGGAGTTAGACCATAGTTCAGCCAGTTGGCGGACTTCACACACCTTTCAGAACATCCCTTAGTGGTAGGGGATCTGTACCCCGACCGGCTTGCGATCACCACCATGCGTTCCGGTCGAGCCACATGTGGGCCAGACTTACTCCCTCCCTCCCCCATCCCATTAATGTTGCGGATCTAGAGGACTTGGGGTTCCTACTCTGGGTCCGCTGAAACCACAGCAATGGTTTTCTTCACTCCTCCACCCCACTTTATCTTCGAGGATGCAGCGCATCGGCAAAACAAGAGAAGTCCATGGGCGATGGTGGCCACTTACCATCAGGTGGAGCATCTGCTCGTTTGCACTTTATCTACCATAAAAAAAAACATGGGGAACTCCCAGGAGTGCAGGTTTCTTTCCCCGTTAAAGCAAGTAATATTCAATTTCTTAAAACTCGCATAACTTAGAAAAGTCATAGGTGTGTGCACAGGATAGAACTTGAACCTCTCAAACAAGGGTCAATGTCTTAACCACTAGGCCATCACTAAACTGGTAACTGAAACTTAAGCTAATAACAATAAATAATTATATAACTTTTGTTACCATGTAATGAACAATGCTTTACTTACAAAGAATCCAATACACAAAATAGAGTGATTAATTCTACACGTGCAAAGCCGGAAAAGTTCGCTAGTAATATTATGTCAAGAATAAAGCATATTTAATAACTCTTTAAAGATATATCTGCTGTTCATGGAATCTTAATTCCTCATAACGAAAGATATTCATCGAGCGAGTACCTAAGTAATACTGAAGTTGCAGTATTGCATAAGTTGGCGAACCAAAAAGAATTACTTGTCAAATTTACGACACTCCTGAAACTAGGGTTTTTACGTTTATTGCTCAGTATATATCAATCGAGACGTAAACGGCCGGTGTGTTTCAATGGACAATATTATTGCTCCACATCAAACAAAGTTTTACGCAACTCGTAAAAAGAACATTACAAATAGTGCGTTCCGAATTATAGTTCGCCTATGAGCTTTTGTCACCTGGTATATTAGCTACTTCATAGATTTAAATATCATAAAGTTGTACGGGGGACTGTACATAAACGTATGATTACGAGACAGAAAAAAATTTTCATACCTCTACGTGATATACTATTTACGACTCTCAACACCTCGGATCTCTCTTAAGATGTGTTATATTATATCTACAAAGGCATCTTAGGTTATTATCTTATTTTCTTCGTATATTAACATAACCAAAACCGGCCCTGGCTTCGCAGTTGTTATTTGCTATTAAAGATAATGAGAAGTATGCCAATAGCATAAAAATCTTATGCGCCTCTAATTTGCTAAACACATTTTGTTTACTAATCCGAATTGACATTTATCCAACTTTTACCTTGCCTCGCTGAGAGTATGTCAAATGAAACGATTGTATTAGTTCTTAACAAACATATCCCTGGATACAACAGTTAAATAAACAAGCTAATATATAGATTAAATTCTTTATATATAGTATGTGTAAACTAAAAATTAAATTAAATTCTTGCCGCAAGTGTCAATTATAGCCTAATTACAAGGGCTTTTTTGACATGACATGGACATGGTATTTAAAAAATAAATGCAATTTAAAAATTTGTAAAGTAAGTAATTACTTTATATATTATCATTCATTTATATATATCATTTATATTTTATCATACAAAAGCAATATAATTAAAATGTATAATTCTACAGTCTATGTGGTTTTAATTGTGGTAAAAATGTATATTATGTTATTAACGAATTACGAAGCAGTGTTTTAAATTTTGATTTGCTAGTAATCATTTAATAATCAAGTGAGTTAAGTGTTTTACTATAGACTCGGGATACAAAAGCAAAAGTTTTACCTTTTGCAAGATGCAAGTGCATGGCGATTTACTACTCAAAACACCTCTTTTTCAAAATTTTGCTATGTAAAATTATTCAGTCGCAGAAACTATACTGTCAGGATAATACAAAGCCTATGTTACTTTCAGAAAATTTATATATATTTTAATGCACGACGAAATTTTAATAACTCAGTCAAATTGACTCCGTTTTAAAATTGGTTACAAACAAAACTCTCTGTCGGGGACAAACAATTCTCCGACGAACATGTATAGGTTTAGTGACTACACAGACGACAAAAAGCCGGGAGTGGCAATTTGAGGGTATCAGTCATGCATGTTGATATTTTTACGACTTGCTTGAAATTTCGAAAGAAGAATTGCGAAAAATGCAATTAATTTTCCTCGCTGATAAATTGATATGGTACAAAAGTTTGATATCGTTGTTAGCTTTTGCAGTATGTTTGGTTGGGTAAGTTACAAAGGCTCTACTGCTCCCGTATTCTTCAGTACTAGGTAGATCATGTCGTGAACAGCGTTCCTGAAAGCAAGGATTAGTTATCAATTACGGCTTTCGGCTCGAGTTCCATCACGCCCTGACTTGTAAACTAGAACGTGTTCCAATCTTCTTGCTGTGATAAAATATGCGCGCTACATCGTTTAAGATCTCTAAATATTTTTCTGAAACTCGTGTGAAACGATAGGCTAGTTTTTACATTTTCTACTATGAACTAAGATGATTAATGTAATATTCAAAAATTTCAATTTTGTTTAGCAGTATTCGTTTAGTTAATCCATATGGTTTTATAGAGTAACATAATTTATGTGATCAACAAAGTCAAAAAAAATCCATTCAAGGTATCATATTAAATAAAAAAAAAATTGTATTGAAATTTGGGCATCATTTATGAGGAAAAGAATTACAATTTTATTGTCTATGTACATATTGTAACTTATAAGGTATCCACCTCACGTGTGTATACTTAAAATATTTCGTGTTTTATAAATGCAAAGTTTAGCTACGGTGAGTGTAAAAATAACGTTACGGTATGACTTAAACTAAAACGTGTTTTAATCTTCTTGCTATCCTGAAATATGCACGACACTTCAGTTCCAATTTCCAGAACCCTAATGAAATGCAAGTTCACAGAAATGAGCTACAACGAATTTACGACTTAAATTTTTTTCACTTAATTTTTAATGTTTTTGTTAAATGTCATTTATTATTAACCGATTTTAAAAATCAAAAAAAGGGGCTTTTCAATTCGGTTATATTTTTTTTCATCTGAAAAAATCTACCTTTTTATATATGAAAAGATGAAACCGCTATGCGATAATATTTTAAGTTATTTATAATATTGAACTTATTTATAATTGTACACTGAACGAAAGTAAGATAGATAATAATAATTCGTAACAATTGGAGTCCTGTATTCCCTATTTATCCCTATTTATTAAATACACATGTGTCGTTCCCGCATGATTTAGTTGTTTTTATAAATGTCATCATCATCATCACGACCCGTCAATGGCCCACTGCTGAGCCGGGTCTCTTCCTCA
This sequence comes from Limenitis camilla, assembly GCA_905147385.1. Lineage (NCBI taxonomy): Eukaryota > Metazoa > Arthropoda > Insecta > Lepidoptera > Nymphalidae > Limenitis > Limenitis camilla. Next base: position 10,511,901 of record LR990230.1, on the reverse strand, counting down.
GAATGAGGAGGGTATTAGGCCATAGTCCACCACGCTGGCCCAGTGCGGGTTGGCAGACTTCACACACCTTTGAGAATTTTTTTAGGGAACTCTCAGGAGTGCAGGTTTCCTCGCGATGTTTTTCTTCATCGTTAAAGCTAGTGATATTTAATTGCTAAAAACACACAACTCAGAGTCAGAGGTATGTACCAAGGATCGAACTCGGACCTCCCGAGTAAGACTTGAAGTCTCAACCTCTGGGCCATCACTGCTTAAATGTGATATTTGTAAATTCATAATAAAATTTAACTCGAGGCATTATAATAAGTCATTATATTAATAAGTTATTTTGAAATTAAACCATTGAAATGTGTAATTTTAAAAAACATTAATACTCGATACCTTTAGTAAAAAATTGATGTATTATATAAACTACTAGCTGACCCGGAAAACGTTGTTTTGCAATATAAATTTGAGGTGGTTTTATCACTTAGGAGGATGAAAAATAGAGAGTAGCCGATTCTCAGACCTACTGAATATGCAAAAAAAATTCCATAAAAATCGGTCGAGCCGTTTCGGAGGAATATGGTAACTAACATTGTGACACGAGAATTTTGTATATAAGAAGATAATCTTGTAAAACGCATACGAGTTTAAAGAAATTGTCGGAAAAAGCAGTAAAATTTTAAAGAAAGTGTTAAATTACTCGCAATTAGGTACACTTTGGAGTTAAATGCCTCTTGCGTGGGGTCATAGCTAATTTCTCTTCCTGATTTATATGCCCTTACTCACGAGTACGTGAGCGCGTTCATGCGCATTGACTTGAATTGTCGAAAGAGGGGACATGCTGGAATAGCTAGGGTTTAATATATGTTTATACGTATATGAATATATTTTGTATGTTATATAGGGAGCAATATTGCAAGATTATTAACACAAGATTTGAAATTTATACTAGTGAAGGAACTATTTTATATTTAACAATTACTCTTAAGAACATCACTTAGGTACATGAATATATTTTTTTGATTATTTTACAATAAATACAAATGCAATATTAAAAAGGAAAAATCAGTGTTTAATTATTTATCATGGTTTTAATCTTTAAAAATAAATTAAAAATAATACGTTCGAGACATTCGAAAATATAAATCGATTTCATTTGACAACTACTTCTATCATATTCTTCCTACAATGTATGGTCACTCACTTTCATTTTGTCATTTGACAGTTCAAATAGAGCCTATGTGACAGTTGCCATACAAATGTCGGAAATGTTCTTTCCAATTAAAGAAAATTTATGAGAAATCGAATCAGCGACCTCTCGATCATATATCCAATACCCTAACTATAAGGCTACTGAAGCTTCAAAAGATTAATTCTAATGGCCCACGCATTAGAACAAATAGATAACAGAAAATAAATTAGAAAATCTTATTTTAGTAGTGAGTTGAACACAATGGAAGTCAGATCAAATAAAGCTCTTTAGATGATTAGGTCCTTTGTATGCACATTAGGTTTGGTTAACCATAACTAATATGAGGAGTTCCTTTGTAACAACAGGCCTAAAACTTGATCCAACAATACATTTCTGGTAATGGCGGTCTTTGTATCAATCGTCTATGTCAGGCCTTAGATGGCGTAATCTTGGGGAATAGTTAATTACTATCAGTTATTGGACCACGTATTTTGGTATTGCAAACCAAGTCGGACCAAAGTAGTTACTTGTGAGTATAGCAAACATCTTCATTGGCTTTAATCCAGGAGTCTTTGTCAAAGATATAGGGATTCTGGATCGAATTGTGTCATTGAATATACAGATTCCACAATTATATTTGACGATGCTGGCAATACTGTTGATGACGTTTGATTGGCCAGTAGTTTTTTTATTTCAAATATACATGGCTTTAAATGTGAAGGAAAACATCGTGAGGAAACCTCCACTCCTGAGAGTTCCCTAAAAAAGTTCTTAAAGGTGTGTGAAGTCTGCCAACCCGCACTGGGCCAGCGTGGTGGACTATGGACTAATACCCTCCTCATTCTGAGGAGGAGACCCGGCTCAGCAATGGGCCATTGAAGGGTCGTGATGATGATACATACCTGTGTTTAGATAAATGATGAGAATATTGACTGTCATAGTGAAATGTAAAAATGTGGTGCGGGATAACCGTCATTATGGATTTGGAGTTGGGTGAAGAGGTTGATCAATGAAGGTGAGTGTTTATGCATAGATAACTAGGCTTCTGGGTATTATGCTTCAGACACTGCTCGTCTTCCTGACTAAAATACATGTTTAAACGTATTACTATCATTATCACATTATATATTAACTGTTCAATAGTTCTCATGAAATACGTGAGCCATAGCTAAGTATAAATGTATTAAATGGAATTAAATTTGCAATTTTGGATGTTGACATTATTACATTAAAGAGAATTGAGTTTTAACGTTGTAATTTTCAGTAAAACAAAGTTTGTTTATGATTCACTGTTTAAAACATTGATTCTAAAGCGAATGATACGTGCGGTGAATAGCAATTGTCGTGGTTTGAATGTATAGGGTAAGTTGTCCACTGAGGATGTTTTACTATAATATTTTTTATTGTGTGTCATTTAACATTATTTTGAGTATATTTTTACATTACTTAATTAAGAAAATAATAGCGGAAAAAATCCGTTTAGGGTTATTTTATATTTTAACATGAGAAAATATTTGACAAACATAAATGACAAAAATAAGTTATAAAGATACATTTTGAAAAATAAAATGTCCAAGAATTGTAAACAAGCATATTTTCGTTATTTAAAGTATATTATACTAGTGCAGGGGTTTCCTTAGGGTAAGGTATATTCACGTTTGTCGTTTCCGGCCTGTGACATGGGGTCTGAAGGACCCAACGTGATAATGTTAATGTCCATTAGGGAACTGAAATGTGTACATGATGTGATAATAATATGAATAGATGAGTATAAAACATTATACACGCATATACGATACAAAGTAACTGTGACCCTTCTGTTTACTTGCAGAATCGAATGAATAGGTAATAAACTTCATTATTTTAGATCAGTATTGATCTAACTACCAGTCTGAAGTAATCTTATTAGACATTCCACTTACTAGTTTCCACTATTATATCTCCAGGCTTAAGTAATTGATTTCATTGAGATTAACCTCCTGACCTATATCAGTTAAGACGTTAATCTATAGTTTTAATATCCTAATTACGTTTATTAGGATATTAAAACTATAGATTATACGGAATCTTAAATTAAAAAAATGTTTCTGAAATTTCATTCACCCAGATCAGTTAAACTTTCTATATTCTTTACATCAATGTTGTATGGCTCTCTTGCAATTAGTTTCTGCTCAAAGCGCGTCTGCCACAGACCGAGTCTATGATCCCGGCTGAGCCAACCGCCAGGATATAACGAAATCTAAGTAAACCATCTATTTTAATGTTTATCCGGTATATTAACTGTGTTTGAAGCTAAACTTCAATCGTTTGGATAATGGCCACGACGCAATCAATCATTTTTTGACATAAGGATTTTCTTCCGTTTTGTTGGATAATTTTAAGTCGTTTATCTCGAAGTATTGAAATTTATTCAAGCCCGTAAGGTTAGTTTTTACTCAATTATACGAATAAATCATAAAAATAGTAAAAAAAATCTGTTAGTTAATGTGAAATTTTTAACTGAAAATATTCTGTAATAAAATATTTATTAGCAGAATACATAAAATAAACAAAAGATTTGTAGAATATAGTAGGAAAAGGATTAGAATATGGCTGTTTAACCCCGAGAGTAAATTTACATAAACAAACGGCGCGAAAGGGTCCAGAAATATACGTAAGGGAAAACATATGTAGAGCAATTTGGAGAAAACCTAGGTATGGTATTTAAATATATATGTTGTACAATTTCAAATTCATTTAAGATCAGAAAACCACGAAATATTGTTAATATAATTTTTATGTATTAATTTTATAGAATGTATATACTTATATTTCAAAATAACAGTAATTAATCCCTTTAAAGCTCTTTAATTCAATCATTCATACAAATAAGTTGGCATATCAAAGCGTCGTCCCCAAGGCGCAGATAAACGCATTTTACTTCATTAACGTAATTAAATTTCGTAAATTTAGCCTAAAATTAACAGGCTTATAGAGCTTCCTTTAATACACGGCTGTATAAAGAATTACAGATCAAGTATACAAGTATGGAAAAGAACTTTCTTTCTTTGAAGAATTTAATACAATATATATAAATGTTTATATGTTTGGAAGTTTAGATGATTGGATGTCTGTTATTCAATTACAAAAAACAATTGATCAGATTTCAATGAATTTTATATTCCGGAAAAAATCATAGATCATGCGGAATAATAATGGAATGTTTATTATAATTAAAATTAAAATTTTTAGTGAAGTTATAAATTCGAATACTTACCACTTATTTCAAGTGAGGGTTAAAATATATTAATAAGCGAACATAGTTATTTAATTCATCCAAGTGCAGGCTGCAATTTTAGATGCAATATACATTGAGTATTAGTCTATAAACTGCATAATCCTAAGTGGTTATTAACAATAACTAAAAATCTATTGCATATTTCCATATTGGGTGGTGGTCATTAAAAATTACTTACCTTACGTGAAATGGCAGGTTTAACTTTAACATTTAAAAAATTCGGTCAAGTGCGAGTGTGGAACTCGCGCACTAAGGGTTCCGTACAATTTTAATAAAAGAACAAACATATATGTATTTGATAAACTGGAATATCAAACCTTATTGACCAGTATTAACATTAAAAATTTAGTAAATTAATTAATGGAATATGTATTTAACAAAATAATCTTTGTAAATATATTTTTGCATTACAAATATTTTTTTTCTTTCTTTAAATAAATTTATTTAGTTTTTAAATTTCGTTTTCATAAAATTAAACTCATTAACCAGAGTAAAAACGGTAAAAATATGTTTTATCTATATCGAGGGGAGTTCTATATATAATTTTTTTTTTCGTGTGACAACAAATTTCTAGTTTTCATCACTGCTTATGATAATAAAAAAAAAATGTAGATAAATACAAGGAATGGTTTCCACAGTATTCGTCCCTAAGTCGGCCCAGTAGCCCAAAGACCGCCATTCACAAAACATCTCCTGAGAAATCACGAGAGGTTACTCAGCCCCTACCTGAATACTTACACAGCGCTATTGTGAGCCTCGGAGACTTGTAATGAAGGTACAGACGGCCTTTTGAAGTATCTTATCAGATTTTTAAACATATAAAGGTACGTGTGTATGTACTTTATACACTTAAATAAGATCTACAAATTTATTTTTCAGTACAATAAAAATTCAAGGATTTAGATGCAACCCACAATGTTCTGATATTTTCTCACTTCTTTTTGTTCCAGCAGCAGCTTTCTTTTTGTTACACATGCTAATTACTAGCACGAAAGCATGCTATTATCGAGCAAATGCTACCTGCTAGCGTGTGTAAAGGACATGCTACTATTATGCATGCTTTTTAGTGGTATGCTGGATGATAGCACGCCGTGCTATCTTTAAGCACGCTAGTTGATACGGGGATAGAAGGGGGGAAGGTAATAGCAAGTGTGAACACGTTTGCTTAATGAGCATGCTAGTATGGATCTGGTTTGCAAGGTGCACATGCTTCATATTCCTTTTTTTCCTCTTCCTAGCTGAGAGTAGTTTTTGGATGCATTGCATGGTCAGTAAAAGTATAATTTTATTCAGATCCATGCGGATGGCTGTTTGATTTTCCATTGTTTTGTTTGAATTGGCAGAGAGCATGCTATCAAATGGTATGTGTATTGGAGTGTTTGCTTTGAGCATGCTTATTCAGGAACATACATAAATCTAGCATGCTTATTGCTAACAAATGTACACAAGCATGCTGATAATAATCATACTTATAGCATGCATATTAGCATGCTATTTTAGAGCATGTGTAACAGTAGTCTTAGATTTTATTAAAATATTGACATTATAAAGTATCGATATTAAATATGATTGGAATAATTTGATCACTCGATTATCGAATATATACTTGTCAACACAGGTTTACGACCTCACCTGTCTTAGCAGGAATAGATGAGGGGGGTATTTTGTATTTAAAAAAAAAAGATACGCAATAAGGTTTAGTTGTTCTCGGATCTCGTGTGACTTCAGTGTTGTATATTTAAAGATATTTGCCCAATATATAAATAATTCGTGTAATAGCTATTTGGCTGAAGCAGCATTTAATATTAGTGTCAGTGGGTCGAGCGGTCAAAAAGAGTAGAAGGTGAATTACTGGTAGTAGAAGGGCCCTTAAATCCTATAACGCAACGGGTCGCAAACCCCAGGCACTGCTCGGCTTCCGTCTAGATTTATTTTGAGTGTAATTGTGTAGTTAAGCTACCGCGTTTAGCTTTTAATAATTATTCCTTACCTACCTTAAATACGAAATTTCAATAAATATCTTAAAAAAATTTAATTATTAAATGTAATTTTATTTTTGTCATTACATACTATAAAACAAAGTCTCATGTCGTATCTGTATGTCTGTTCGCTATAAACTCCAAATACTGCTGAATTAATTTTCCAGTGGTTTTAGAAACCAATAAGCAGAGTGATTCATCAAGGTATAGGTGTATGATTTGTTTAGGTTTTCTGTACTTTCGTTGAAATACATGACGATAATAGTTGAAAATGTCAGAAAAATGAAGCTTCCTGTGCCTGGTAATATTTATTAAAAACTAAAAGAAATCTTGAGATGAGCCTCTATACGTGCGAAGCCGGGGCAGATCGATTCAGCCTCATTCGGTTAGAAAATAAAGTATTCAAAAATTTTATCACACAATATAAAAAAGCTTCATAAAACTCGGGACACTTACTTCCAACTAAGACCTTGTTTCCTGCTGTATACTTTAACTAGTATTTATAGGTTGTACAGAGACGCCAGACTTTCAATGGAAGGAAGTAACTTCAATTCAATCATTGCAGCTCACCAAATTGATGGATTTTACGGGTTTGAATGCATCGATTTGATCACCGATAACGACTGAATCACTGCTTTCAGTTTTTTCTATTTCATAAAATTTCCATTTTCATTACTTGCACAACAAAAAAAAACAGTAAAATCGCAAGTAATAATGATTGTTAATTTTATTTTGTATTAACTGGTAAGTACACCTATTTCTGTTTAATCTTACACCGTATAAATATAAAATGCGACTAAACAACTCAAGCAAATAGGTACAACGTTGTGTAGGAAATCAGAAAAAAGCAGAGGTAAATAAAGGAAAACTCTTTGTTTCCGTGTCCAGGCCCGATTGGATTCACTCATGAATATCTTATAACAGTTGGACATACATAATATATGGATAGATCTGATAACTTGAAATGCTTTTGCATTGTTGTTTCTGTGATTAACTCATAATTGATTCAACTTGCGACAGAATTACATTCATCGATTCTTCTTTACATTTTAGGGTTCCGTACCGAAAGGGTAAAAACGCAGAATAAAATAAATATTCAAGGGGGCTCTTATACAACAAACGTGATTTTAATGCCGTTTTTTGCTTGATATTAAAAATGGCGACACTTGAAATATTCACAGAATATTTAGTTGTATATTAATTACAAAAATAAATAGTTTAATGGTTCTAAACCGCATTTTTTGATTGAATTGAATTTGAATTACCAGTGGACTGATCTAATGTTGGAGCCGATAGATAGGGGACTAATACTTATGACAAATGGTAGGACAGTCTACAGATCTATTATGGTATGTTCCTTAAATTACCAATTGTGATGTATCGGTCTGATTGACAGAAGTCAGTAAAAAGGCATATTATATTTAAAATATTACAAAAGAATCCTGAAAAAATAATATTAAATGAGACGGTTCATGCATTAAATCTATTTTCCGGTTGTTCGTATTCATTATTATTCTCATTGGAAAGGCAGCATTATACATTCATTAAAGACGTTTCCTATGTTTTCTTTAGACAAAATTACAATAATTTCACAAACAAATAAAAATTTATGACTAATAAATAGATTAACCATTATTTATAATTCATGAAAGCGTATAATATTAATATGGCAAACTATGAGGTAATTTCAATCAGTCCCTTAGTAACAAAATAGGCAAATTACTTGTTTCCACCAACTTTTCCAGTATCTCAAATACCATTGTCTCGCAACCCATTTAGACAATAACAGCACATAAATAAACAGTCAACGCGAGAAATTTTCTGAAGTTTGGGTCCGCAGACAGCGATATTTACAACACCAGACGCTGATAAATGTTACACCATTCCAAAGAGTAATTTTTGACTGAATGTATCTTATACACTTATACACAAAATAATTTCATATTTTATTTGGCTGTCTTTTTCTGTAAATACATGCATCTTTTTCTATTTTTCTTGCATATAAAAGAATTACTGGCTGACTGATATATCAACGCACAGATCAAAGCTTTTCTTTGTCTATATTTTAAGTATTTTAGCACATATATAAGATTTATTTTTGAAAAGAAAAAAAACTACAAAAAGAGATATTATCTTAACATGAACTCTATCAAGTACTTAAAAAATAAATATATACCTTATGTTTAAAGAAATCATTTCTTTTTATTTTATCTAAACAAGATTTTCACCTTTCTTCGCTTCAGTTACTCCATTATGTAAAAAGCCCCAGATTTTACTTTGACTTCACAATACGCAGAACACACAAAATCTCTTAGCGCAGGAATTTTCCTCCCAACCAAATAAATATATATAGGTGTATTATACGAACCCTCTTCACCTCCCCTCGTATTATTCAGTGATATTGCTCATAAAATTGGTAGCGTAATGCCCTGTGACGTCACTCAGAGACCCAGTTGTCAATATATCAAGGCGAACCACATTGAATTAGTCTGCTGATGTAAATAATTTGGTTTCAATGTTTATTTTTGTTTATTGTTTGTGACACCTGATAATTAATTCTATTTGCATTTTATTTATATCAATTATTTGCAGTATTGGGTACTGTGTTTGCAGATCGCACACGTATGAAGGTCGTTAATTTTTGTATAATTATTTTACATACATTATTAAATCATAACTCTTAAATGACTCTAATCTTAGAAATTAGTATAGTTTGATTAATGTTATATTATTTAGATTCTTAAGAAAAATTTATTACTACTTTAGATAAATGTTGGATAACTAGGTCAAACAGTAGATCCGAGGGTAGATGCAATACAATAGAGCTTTTTTAAAATACTTTTGTGTATTAAGTCTCAGGCCCTGTTTAAAGTGTTATCATTGTATTTTAGGCGTTACTGTGTAGTAGGTACATACATAACTCGGAAAAAAAAAGAGAAGGAGAAAGGGTATATTGAAACTGAAGGGGGGAGTGATATTGAATGGACTATTGGGTAAACGCAACGTAGATACTGTTACTGAACCGATAAGTAACTAAACATTATGATCTCTTACAACTACAACAGGAACCTAAGCAGACCATTGGGCTTGTGACCAAGGTGTAGGTTTAAGGACGTCCTTGTCACACATGAACAATCACCTCCACTACCCAGGTTCTCCATTTAAACCTAAAGTTAGGTTAACTTAAGCCTAACTTACGCGCCGACATATATTTGAGACAAGATTTCAACCATGTCTTGAATAAGCTTTCACGGAATATTTTATTAATGATTTTCAGATTTAGGGTTTTTTGGATTTTCCTAATTTGGTACAATAAAATTTATTATTGGGTTAGATTATGAAATAAATTATTTCATAATCAAAAAAACGTAATTAAATTTTATCAAAAATTTCATGTAGCAATATAAGATTAATGTATGTTTCTTCTTAGAAGCAATGTTTTCTGTTTAGCTATTTATAACTTGATACCGCCTACTTCATGCAATGTAATTCAGAGAAATGGGTAACATTCGTGCGACATGTTTCCCAGTACTAAACACAGTGGATTTACAAAGAGAAGTTTATATTAATGTTCTGCCATTCGCGGTTTTGTGGTGATTGGTAAACGTGCGATACAAACTGTATGCGAGATAGGGGTTAAATTATACATCTATATTATAGTGGAGTAAAGCACTGTCCACCAACACCAACTTTAAAGTATAAAATCCAAAAGAAAACTTATCTACAGGCACTGCTGTGTATATTAGTTTATTTTAACTGGAATAAATAGCAAATATTTGACGAACACGATCAAAACTTTGAAAGCAACACTTTTTTACCTGATATTGTCTAATGCGTAGTTGTCCTTACTTGTTACGGCAATGTCCTGAAAAGCTCGCAGACTATAAAGTACTTTTAAATAATTAATTAATTTTATGAAAATATTCGATTTAAAAAAATATTTCCAAATAACTTATCACAACTGTTGTTCCAAGCAACATTGTTTACTTTGCATGTAAATACACTCTTGTTCGTCAGTGACTGTGGTGAACGATGGACGTCTCCGAGGTGCAAAGCAATTAGTTTAAAAAAGTAGTTTAAAAGTTTGTATCTTATAACATATTCATTAAATCCTAGGATAGTAGGACTTCATAAATTAAGAAAATATTAAAAATAATCAGCTTGTCTTTTACAGAAGAAAACTTCAAATGTTTGAAAACGCAAAACAGGCTTTTACGTTTAATATATATGCAAATATAAACTAAAACGCATTAGCATACAATTATTACAGTATACATTCCGTATACACGTTACGACCAGACAAATAAATCATCCAAAAACAACACAAGTGAACAACTGAGTAATGGATCTTGCGAATCCATGTTTTACGAAGTGAACAAAATATATTTCAATTAAAGTTGCATCTGGAAGTTGCTTAGGTCCCGGGGCGAGGGACTGAGCGTTCAACAAATGGAATTATAAGCCCGTCTTACACTCGTGGTTACCTTCTCTAAACTTGAGATGACGATATCGCTGGCTGCTGGCGTCAGGGTGCGCGTTTTGAATATACGAATTATTATAATACCTACATATTGTTTTTGGAGACCAAATTAACCTCCAATCAGTCTATAGTTTAATAAAAGTAGGATAAAATCTAAGGCATGCGTTATAGATATGTTTTTTCACGACTGAAGTAATGTAATCTAATAAATAACCGACTGACTGACTAACATATTACCGCACATCCCAAACAGTTGGGTCTAAGACCGTAATTTTTTTTTCTTTGTCATTGTATGTAATTACTAAGGAAGGATTTTTGGTCATTTGTTTAGGTTTTAAGAGTTGTGTGGTAGCAAAGGCGGCGAAAGTACTATGAAAAGTCGTCGTTTAAATACTTTAAGAAAGTAAAGTTTAAATAATTTAAGAATTTACTTTGTGTAATAGTCAATAGTTATCCGGAAAGGATGTAACTTTCTATTGGTGAAAGAATTTTCAAAATCGGTTCAGTAGTTTTCGAGCCTATTCGCAACAAACAAACATACAAAAATACAAACATACAATAATATACAAACAATCAAGTCTTTCCTCTTTATATAATAGAGTAGATGTAGATGTAGATATTTCAGTGCGAGAATTCTAACCGTCTCTAAATCGCGACAAAGCGCACTCCGTAGACTTATATTATGTTTGTTACATTTACGAACATTGATGCTTGCGCTTTGTCTTAACATTTTGTAAGCTTGTTAGGAGTAACGTATTCTGCTTAGCTTTGCTCTGCTTGCTCAGTATTTCTTACTTATGTAGTAAATATGAAATAAATTCGCTACGCAACAACTAGGCAACAAATATAAAATTGTAAGAATGTAATGTAGAAGTCAATAATAAAATGCCTGGTAGGACTAGTCTCGAAGAATTAATTAGTAGGAATCGTATAGGCCCTAAAACAGATTCATCAAAAAGATATCAATAATTCGACCCGTGAGGGGACGGGTTAGAATAACATTCTACTCTGCCGCTAGAAGAGGAGAGTAACACAGCACCCCCTTAGTTGGTTGGTTGGTTGTTTGCTACCACCAGTATGTGAATCCGCCCGCCAAGTGTCTATGAATCGTTTCCGATGCGCCACATGTAGGCCACACTACCACCTCCCTCTTCCATCCTGTTGATGCTGCGGTTCTAGTAGACTTATGTTCTTATTTGGGGTCTCTTCACGCCTAATCCACTCTCTATCTTCAAGGCGACAACGCATCGACAATACAAGATATACCTTATATTGTCGATGTACATGGGAGACGTGACGGTGGATCGCCTGCTCGTTTGTCCCGTATATGTTTTAAAAAATATCCTATAGTTATCAAAACTTGCATGCTAACAAATGTTAGAATTCATTTGAATCTAAGTGACGCGAGGGCAGTTCAGCCGATAAAAAATATTGATACCATATCTTCGTTCGTTATTTTAGGAGTTTTCATAAATACATTTTATCGCTATTAAATATATTGACGCGATGAGCACGGAGAATAATGTTTTTGTAATCGGTTTAAAGACTTATGGATTTTCTTATTTTTTTTCTTCTCCTACATCCGATTTAAGATATATTTTGTAATAAAAAAAATATTTTCGCCAATTTTATGAAAAGCTTATTTATTGCTATAATCACCCGCTTTGCCATCTTGCGGCATTTTGTTGGTAAAGAAAATGAAAATAAGATTTTAATCAGTACAAAATTTAATAAAAATAAATTTCCAATATTTAAAAAAAAATATTGGAAACTTACTCCAGAGAAAATTGTACAAAATTAAATTTGATTTAATATTTCTCACTGATCTGAGAGTTATTTCGCACGTTGATAAAAAGTTGTTGAAAAAAAAAATCTTTTACGAAACTTAAATGGATCATGCAATGTAACTTTTCAATTATCTTTATTAATATGAAATGGTATCCAAAATAAAGACAACATAATGACTTATTTTACAATATACTTGATTCATTATTACTCAAATTTATAACATGTTGGAACAGCGGAAAATAGCTTGAGTAAATATTATGTTAATAATATTCATATAAATGCTTCGATCCGCGTGTCCAATAGTAGAGCGAAAAATACTCGTAATCTGCGAAACCAGATGTATATCCAGCCGGATCAGCTCTGTAGGCTTACATGTTTATTATTGAACAAACTTGATCCGAGCTATGTCCATGCTATATTGGAATTTTCTGTCTGAAATTTTAAAAAATATTTATTGTACATATTAACAGAGCCATCTCAGAGGAGCCTTATAAGGTCCTTGATTGTTTTGGATTTATTGGATGCTAGAAATCGTACTAAGAGAGTTTAAAATTATTACAGTACTGATTATATGTAGAAAAGTCAATAATATTCCGTTCATTTTTATTTTTTCTATTAATATCAATAACAATATTTAACTGAAAACTATTACAAAAAGTAGGAATTACACGAAGAAATTCTAAAATAAGCCCTACTAGCTAAGTCTTACCATAAAGTTTCAGCACTGAATAATGTAACCAATCAATTAAACGAGTCGACTGCAGAAGAACTTACTCGTAATACCGTTACATTATAGTCATCTCTTATTTATTACTTTGCTTTACTGAAACTTAAAATATTATTCAGTAATTTCATTCTGTTTTTTAATAACCCCATGAAAAAAGTATTACATATTTATCATCTAATTAACGATTGTGTCAAATGTGATAGAGACGCTGTTTCTTTGAGTCAAACTTAGCTGATAAATTGACTTTGCTTGTAACTTCGCTTTGGTATTATAATATTGAAAATAATTTAAATATATCAGTGAAAGATTAATCATAAAAACTAAATAACTATACCGCGTTATAATATTATTACAGCGTAATAGACTAGGCTTTAGAGTATCATTAATAGTGTTTTTATGAGTAAAAATTAGCAATAAAAACACCCTTAAAGCATTGTGGTATTCACAATTCCACCTATTCACCAATAATACAATGATCCTCTTTTATTTAATCGTAAATAAGGCATGTCGATGGCTTGGCGTCGTAAATTACCTGTCCCGTGCGAATTGCCTCTCCCGACTCTAATAAATATCAATCAATACGTATTTATATATAGAATAGTAATGGAAATGTTATCTCTTATTTGTGCCTTTTTATGGGTTAACTAGAACATCTACTTGTAATTTTATGCTTCTCTAAAATTCTAAGAAAATCAACCTATTTGAGCAAGAATATTACAACTACAATTTTTATTTATTTAACAGTCAAACTGGAGTTGAAATTTTCTGTTTTTATTAGATGAAAATGTTATAATCAAGTGTTGAAAATAAAATAAAATTTATTAATCAATATTCTGAAGTTTTAAAAGTGAAGTATTTTTATTTGAAACAAAAAAGTACTTTCTTCAACACAGAAATAAGTATATTTTTGTACATAAAATATTAGAGTTTTATAGGAAAATTTATATCAATGTATATTAGGATGATTAAAATTCTGACCGAGAATTGTGTTAAAACAAAAATGAACCTTCAATTAAATGTAATAAATACTCCATGTTATTCGCTTTAATATTAATATCCATACCAATTCATTGTTATTTATCTTTCCAATACATACCAAAGATATAAATAAAATATTTCATAGATATTGAGCTATAATTTCTGAAGTAAAAGAAATGTCCAAGGGATTTAACGTCCTTCAGTCTGAATCAATCAGCTACGAGATGTTCTCTGGAGCCCAAATAATATTAGAATATCTCAAACTATTTATAGGATATTTCGATGGAACTCTATATAATTTTATTGTATATAATATGAAATATTCGAAAGACTAGTCAAACATACACGTACAAGTTTTATCCGCACGGTAAAATGGCAGCAAAAAATAATTTAATTGCCCTACATTAAATAATATGGAATTTTTAAGAATTAATGCTTTATTGTTTTAGCATTAATTTTTGAAAGTTAGAGGAGAATGCTTTTTTGTGTAATATGCCTCTATGGAAGAATAAAAAAAAACCTTAAAGCTATTGCTACAAATGCTCTAAAATAGTATGTTAAAAAGCGTGCTATAAGTATGCTTTTTATGAGCATGGTTATGAAATGTTTACATTTGCTAGCAATAAGCAAGTTAGTTTTAAGTATGCTCCTGAATAAGCATGCTCAAAGCAAACATTCTAATACACATGCCATTTGATAGCATGTTTTTTGCCAATTTATACATAACTATTGAAAATCAAACAGCCATTCGCATGTATCTAAATAAATTATACTTTTACTGACCATGCAATGCATCCAAAAACTTCTCTCAGCTAGGAAGGGGAAAAAAAGGAATAGGAAGCGCATGCACCTTGCAAACAAGATCGATACTAGCATGCGCTAAAAATTGTGCGCCAGAATTGTCTCCCGTCCTAACACGCCTATTTCGTCTTTCTTATGAGACTGGTTTAGTCCCGAAATCCTGGAGGCTCGCTAATGTGCAACCCGTGCCCAAAAAAGGTAGCCGTGCTGATCCTGCCAACTACAGGCCGATCTCGATTACGTCCATAATGTGCAAAACTATGGAACGTATTCTTAATAGTAGGCTGCTGAAGTACCTAGAAGCCAATGACCTGATAAGTGCCCGACAATACGGATTTCGCCGAAATCGGTCCACAGGTGACCTTCTAGTGTACGTCACGCACATATGTAGTGAGGCCATAGAGAAACATGGGGAGACACTTCCTGTATCCCTAGATATCTCAAAGGCGTTCGACAGGGTTTGGCACGATGGCCTTATTAGCAAGCTTCCTCCGTACGGTTTGCCTGCTAGCTTATGCAATTGGATATCGGATTTTCTGAGGATCAGATGGTTACGAGTAGTAGTCGATGGCTGTTCGTTGGATCAAAAGGCTATAAATTCCGGAGTTCCCCAGGGGGTCGGTGCTCTCTGCGACACTATTTCTGCTGCATATTAATGATCTGCTGAAGCCCGGTATCTTTGGGTATGCAGATGACAGCACAGTTCTAGAGAGCTATATATCCAGTGCGCGGGCAAGTGAGGCACAAATCCGGTCTTTTAGGGAGACTATGGTTGAACGTTTGAACGAGACCCTTAAGGCAGTCTTTCATTGAGGAGAAGCCAATCGGGTCATGTTTAACGCAAACAAAACGCAAGTGTGTTTATTCACTGCGAAAAAAAGGAAATTTGAACTATCTCCATCCTTCCGAAATGTGTCCGTGCCAATAACAGACAACCTAGAACTTTTAGGCGTTACTCTCTCATCG
Organism: Limenitis camilla; assembly: GCA_905147385.1. Classification (NCBI taxonomy): domain Eukaryota; kingdom Metazoa; phylum Arthropoda; class Insecta; order Lepidoptera; family Nymphalidae; genus Limenitis; species Limenitis camilla. The sequence goes on along the minus strand of LR990230.1, from coordinate 10,495,728 downwards.
ACTCTCAACTTCGGCTCCTATATTGAGTCGAAAGCCCAGCTAGCCGCAAAAAAACTTGGCATCCTCTCAAAGGTGAGACGTTATTTCACTCCGGAACACCGGCTCAGCTTATACAAAGCGAAAATCAGATCGTGTACTGCTCTCATTCTTGGGACGGTAACGGACGGACGGACTCTGCCAAGTACCAATTTGAGGCCTTAGAATCGGTTGAGAAGCGCACCAGAAGGTTAATGGGAGACGACACTTTGCTCAAATGTCTGAGAACGCTGAAGAACTCCATGACTTAATCCCACCTGCCCCATTCTACTATGAAACACCCCGGCAAACGCGACCAAAGCGACATCGGTACATGGTGGAAATTCCCAAATGCGTACCAAACGCTTTGAATCCACTTTCATTATTCGCACTGCGAAATTGTGGAACGATTTGCCGGAGTTTGTGTTTCCAGATACATACAACGTTGGTGTCTTCGAAATCAGAGTAAACAGGTACCTTCTAGGTAAGCGTGTTACATCTTAGACCGTGTCGTGCTTAACATCAGGCAGATTACGGTCATACGCTTGCCTATAAACGATAAAAAAAAATGCTCATTAAGCAAACGCATTCACACTTACTATTACCTTCCCCCCTTCCACCCCCGCATCAACTAGCATGCTTAAAGATGCACGGCGTGCTGTTATCCAACACGCTACTAAAAAGCATGCTTCATAGTCGCATATCCTGTACACATATAGTAGGTATCATTTGTCAATCATCATCAGTCAATAATACCATGCTTTCGTGCTAGTAATTAGCACGTGTAACAGTAGCCTTATTTCATACTTTTTATAATCATTTATTATAACAGAAATATTTTGTTTTTATCGTATTTCATTCAAGCCCTCTATATTTTCCAAGCGTGAGAGCGGATTATATATTTATTGCTTTTTAATAACTTTCGCTGATTCTACGATTTCTTTATTTGTTGGTTTTGCTGCAGGAATGTTAGTGTATGTCAAATGAAACTAGAATTGTTCCTTAATGAATAACTATCAAAGCAACATTTATAAGACAGATTGGGTATGACACTTACATAAGGACATTTTAAAGCTTTGCTAATAAAAAAATCCCAATAAAAATTATCGTTGCTATAAAAAGTCTACTTTAACATAATTGTTTCGAAGCTATTTGGTTGCGCGATCACGTACTTGTCGCAAAACGATATCGCATCGTAAAAAGGTATTGTGATTTTGTCGGTACATAATATGAACGAATTTAACGTGTCCTTGGTACTCTAAAAAATTTTGAGTTAAGTATTAAAGATTTATCCTACATAAAGATACCTAAAAACGAAATGTTTTTTAATCAGATATAAATACAAAGGCCCGTCAATCTAACTATCGTGGACTATGGACGTCGCTGAGTAACAACTACTTCAGTTAAATATAAAGTAATTAGTAATCTTCGAGTCTGTAAAAGTGAAGTGTTGCTACTTATGATTGTAAATAGATTAATAATAGAAGAATTGTTTGTCTATAGAAATTAAATAAATTTGTCTAGTAATCTGTTTCTTTTTTTATCAAAAGTAACAATCAAATCCTGTGTAAGCACAGCAAATTAATATAGTTGCCAATTCTATTAATTTAATCACTAGTTCAAGCTAGTTGGCATTAGCAATGCAAAGCATATTAATTCAGCAAACTACTTAATTCGAGGCAACAAAATAGAATAACTTAGGACAACATTAAGCACTGAAACAAATAGTAACCTAAAAACTTAATGAAGATCACGGAGCTTATATTTTTATTTCTTTAATGTTTTAACAGCTTTTAACCGAAACGACCCAGATAGAAGCTAAGTTTCAACAAACTCAGCAAAAATAAAACCCTTAAAAGAACAATGCAAAATAAAAGCGGCTTAAGCGGTCTCGTCCTAGCTTTAATACTTTAGCGGATATGATAAAGTCGAAAGACGGACATAAACTTAAAAAGCTTTTTTCAAACATTTACAATATCAGATTACCAGGTGAAATTATTAAATTCTAATTTCTAATTATAAATTTCTTAAGATGGAACAAATATATTTATCAAATAAGTAGTTCATCATGTATAAGTAGGAAATTAGCCCCCCTTCTCGGGCAAGAATAAGGATAATTTGTTTTCAGCACGAAAAATACAAAATACACACAAAATACCTAAAGACCATGGTTTTCAAGCCTTTTAAGAAAAATATTCTTAAAAGGCTTGAAAACCATGGTCTTTAGGTTTAAAAAAAATTATGCCTTAAAATAATGTAGGTGGAAGTGCATTGATTGCAAATAAGTGGCTCTACTTTGTCTCATACTTTATCTCATATAGTCTCAGCAGAAAATATTGCAAAAAAACTTTGAAAAAACTGTTGCTCTGTAGTAAAACATTATTTTTACCAATTATTTACAAAACAAGACAATAATATTTTTCCATAACAATTCGGTATCAAAAACAAACTTGTAATTTCTTTACTTACAGAGTTTCGTAATATTGTGAAAATTAAGTTTGAAAAAACTAGAATCCAAAATCATTTATAGTTTTACAATTTATTATATATGATTAAGCGTCCTATTTCTGAATGTTTTCTAATTTAAGCTCAGAGTGGTTAATACTATAATAATGTATACTAGAAAATAATATTTGTTTCCGTATAACTCGACTGCTCTATATCCGGTTCGGCTCTGGTCCACACCGTTCATTATCGGACAAAGTTGACATGAACTACTTGTTCAATGTTCATTGGAGTTTACAGAACGTACTACATACACGCTCATATTAAAAGTTCTGCGCTTATTGTCGTAATAGAAAAGTTGTGGGTAGTTTGTTTGTAATGTATAGTCTTATCTAATGAGTATGCGGTCATATCTATGTAGAGTTACATTTATGTGGAATACGAACCAATACAAATTACTTTTTTAAATTCTATTATAATATTACACTCATTACGTAATATTGCATCACCAAAACATTCTTTTGTTGTATTTGTTTCTTGTTTATTAAAAAAATAAACAATTTTTACTAAAGCCATGATTCTCATAGATGCGACCGACGACCATTAATGCCCTTTCACCTTTATTAGTTTTAAAAATATATTTGAAACGTTCAGATGCGTATAATTAAATATGTAAGTAAAACTAGCTCTTAATTAAGTCTCAACCGATACAAAGTACTGAGTTTAAACGTTGACTAATAGAACCAATCAATTAGTCGAACAGAGCTCACAGAAACTTTGTTTAATTGTAATGCTTATTGACAAGTGCATTACTATGCTATCGCATTTGCAAGAGAAATAATGGATTAAAATTCCAGGTACTCCATATAAATTGAAATGCAGATATAAAACTACCACATTTAATCAATCCAAACAAATGAACTGATTTTTTATGTATTTGCGATTACTTTTTCCGAATAAAAAAAATAGAGCTTGGTTGCTTAAGATTTTTGCCCATATTTTCCTTGCGATACAGATAGACACCCGCCCTAAGAAGACCATGTTTTATTCATAATTCCATCGAGAGGAGTAGCAGTGAGTAAAATACATTACTTAAAACGTTTATGTGTTTAACTTGATAGTTTTTTAAATAGAAATATTCAAAGAAGTTCGTCGTAGTCCATTGTTAAACCTAATTGTAAAAGTTATTGGTTATTAGTATGAAAAGTGGTGGGTTCAAGTCTTTTTATCATATTATACAATATTATTATTAATTCAATTAATAAAAAAGATAAGAGAGGGTGGACTTCAAATTTACCAACACCTTTTCCCACCTATCCCTTTGTTGCAATTAAAGCTACTCATTTGTACTATACAACGATCAAGCATGCAACAACGTTATTAAACCAATCCTAAAATATTTCTAAAGCATATTTTATCGCATCTAGAAAAACTATTAAGCAGCGTAATAACTATTTTCGATGCTAAGCCTGCATATGAAAAGTTAAACCAATTTACTGGTCGCTTGCCTCTGAAATTAGTTTTTTAATATTATTTACACGTGGGATACGTAACATAAATATTAGAGGTTTTCGTTGAGTACTTTTGTAACTGGATGATTTTACTCAAAACTATGATTTTAAAATAAGTTATAAAAATAGTAGAGCAAAAAAAAATAAAAATAAATTTAAACGTCGCGTACGGTGACAGCGCGTCAATGACCGTCGTCTCTTTGAAAATTATCGCTCAATAGTAGTAGTAGTAAATGTAAATACTTCTTCTGAAACCTTGTAACTGGAATTTTTTGAATTTTTATATAATCTACACTATTATATAAAACGAAAATATTTGATGTTTGTATATTTGTATGTTTGTTTGTTGCGAATAGGCTCGAAAAGTACTGAACCGATTTTGAAAATTCTTTCACCAATAGGAAGCTACATCCTTTCCGGGTAACATAGGCTATGTGGTGTTGCCATAAATACTCTAATTAAAAAGATATGGCCATTTAAGTGCCATAAGGTGGTCATTTTGTAAATTGAAGAGTTTCTCAGAAACTACAAATCCGATTTAAAAATTTTTTTCGCTGATAAAAAACTACACTATTCGTGAGTGACAAAGGTGATTTAGTGTTGCCATATACATTTTTTAATTAATAGAACATGGCCATTTTTTTGTTACTAATCCGATTTTAAAAATTCTTTCACTGAGAGAAGTCTATAGTATTTCCGTCTCTCTTTCTCTTATAATTCTATCATTGTCTCTCATACTCTCTCTTTAATTTTTATTTTTATCTGTTCAGAATGATCATTCTCTTTTCACTTTCTTTCTTTCGATTATTTCTCTCTTTCTCTTTCTCTATTCAATTTTATCTTTGCTCTGTCCTCCCATTTATCATCTGTCGCTTTTCTTTTATTCTTGTTTCTATTATTTTCTTTTTATAACTTTTTCTTACTCTCTCTTTTTTCAAATTATGAAAAACTACACAATTACAGAGTGACAATTTAAGGACATCAATTATAATATTGCTTTAAATACCCGGAGCGAAGCGAGGGCAGGCCGCTAGTATTTTATATGTCAGTATGTCAGAGAAAGGATTTTTTCAAACTGTTTCCTCTAGAAATATAAGGATAATTTTCTTTTTTCCCATACCTTATTTTACCCATAGACAATAGAATTTCTTATCAGTATTCACACCAATAACCAGCATAAATAAATGTGTCTTATGAAGACGAGGCGATAATGACGTCACTATGACAGGTATTATCCCAACAATTCCGTTACCTACAAAACACAATATGTATTGTTTACACAAACAATTCACCACAATGCCGATCAGTGTATGACTACGTCTTTTGCTAACAGCACCTTTATCTCAAGCGATGAATAAAACATGGAGCATCATGGATCCTTGCCTTCTACATATTGTATTCGAGCATTTTAGCGTTAGCTTTTTTGTACCTTGAGTACTTTTTTAAATTAAAGTATTTGAATTATTGAAGATTCAAGATTTTTGCATTATAGGACGTGATAACGTGTACTAGACAGTTTCTTAGTAAAATCTATGTTATGGAGTCTAGACAGGAAGCAGTGACTCTGATTCAAGTTCATAATAATCAGTTACATCTCATTACGCTTTATTACACTACCTCGACTATAGACAATGTTCGCTGTTCGAAATAAAATTATATTATATATTTTATAAGCTGAAGAGTTAAAGTATCCTTAAAATAAGCCAGTAGAAACTAGGAGCCAATCAAAAGCCATCATAAGTGTTGTTAACAGTAAATAGAAAAAGGAAAAGGGGACAGCATAACTTATATTGAAAACATAAACTCTATTAAATATAGATTTCTCATCTAAATAGAGGGAGAAAAAATTATCATTCAATTTCTTTTGTACTAGTAAGTCCTGTCTCGCGTCGATTGGCTGGAACATGTTTAAATGGCACTAACTTTTCCCTGAAAATCAATTAAAATGAAACAAAGAATTTTCTAGATAAACACAACTGAAAACCATATTCAATTTCGTGCTTTTGCGTGATGCGCGTACTTATAAACAAAAAAAATTTAAATAGTTTTGACTTCTGCTAGTGTTAAAAGAGAACTTCTACATTATTCTATGTATAGAATGTAGACAAAATGCAAAGAACGTGTACTTTCCGAGATAACTTCCTACTTCCTAGTCATATCGGCAGTAAAGGCGGATAACCGTCGATTTAGTGGCAGTCAGCTCAACAGATTTTCCAAAGCTCACAATAAAGTTACAGGGACGCGGGGAGAGATTAAAAATCGAGAGAGCAGACACAATGAAAATGTTTTTTCACAGGCCCCTTTCAGGCGCGCTTTGTGAAACGAACTTCGCAGTTTTTACTCTATACGCTTCATCGCGATTTTCTCTTAGGGGGTAAAATATTTCGTAATGAATATTCCACTCAGATTTCAGTTGTGAATGACTGATATGATCAGTTGCTCACGTCAATCGACTGCAGTGCAATAATTTGGTCAATTACCACCCTTTTATAGCAGCTAGTCCACGGGTTAACACAAACACACGATTTTGTACACAAATATTTGTCTAGACGAACGAAAAAATAATTATCAAATGTATTTGGTTGTTTAAAAATATATAAGATATGCAGTTTTAATGTACGTAGTGAATGAAAATGAAACTAAGCTGTTCTGCAAAAGAGAATATTTTTTATTAAAAATTTATATTATTTTTATAATTACAATATTAAATGTTTGATAATATTTCTCGATAATACTTACCTGCAAAAAACCATGGCTAAGATTTCTTTATTATCTATCTCTGTCTTAAAAATAATAAATAAATATAAAATCAAGGTACTTTTACATTTATTATATTTTTAGAAAATATACATTTCTCATATTGTAATCACAGATCTACTCTATCTTTTTAAAAGATTTATAAAGATCTTTCTTATGACTTATACATTATAATCATCGATATTCTATCCCCAATATCGAATATACCATGCAATTAGTTAAATTAAACCGTAACGTAACTTGTAACATATTAGCGTGTGAGTAACTTAACTGAAATTGTAGATTTATAGGAGCCAAATGTAGATTAAACTTAGCTGCATCTAAATAATTTGTAGCACTTAGTAAGTTCAAGAGTCACTTTAAGGAAACATGCATGAGCTAACAACTAGAGGAGTTGTAGTAACATAAAGTGTAAATCATAAATTCGATAGAATTATATCATGACATGCTTTTTTTTGAAATTTCGTACTTGTAAGCTTGGATATATACTTATAACTATATTCAAAGGCTTTTTCTTCACCGTTTCCTCTTCACTCTTTCGGTAGTTAGAAACGGATGTGTTGTTGGTATCTTGTGAGCGAGGTAACATAAATATTAATAGCATATATCAGTAATGCTAGTTTTTAGATTTTATTGTAGAATTTGTATCTTGGTAATGGTTGTTGTGAATAGTCTGATTAAAAACTAGAAGGAATGCTTAACTATAGAAATTAAATAAATCATTGAGTAATCTGTTTGTCATATTTAGTTTTTTTTTAACTTAAACTAAGTATGTGTATTGGTTTATTCAGTTTAATAATACATATTTCGTAGTTTACCTGATAAAAAAATGTTTTCTGTCGTAATTATGTATTATTTTAAAATAATTAATAGTATAATTTTATTTATTTCCAACGAAAATTCATTGATTTTATAAAATGTAGAGTTTTTCACTTGAGTAAATTGCAAAATTGTTGTCTGTATTTATGTAGGTATATGCTAGATTTTAAAATAATCAATTACTAGATAAGGGTATTATTGTTTATTTTATTAAAAACTTGCAAGTATTATGTTGATGTATCATATTATTATCTTGATGTTCGATAATAAATGGTAATCATCAATATGTTGATGAATTAAAATTGGAGTACGCCAATAAACTGAAGTTGAAATCGGAATAAAGAAAGTAGGTCAAATTAAAATGCATAGAACGCTGGCTTTACTAGTATTTCAGGGTTTCTATACACTTACAGAATTATTTTTCAAACCTTAAGTAGAGAAATTTGATAAATAGGGACTAAGACTTGACTAAGGTTTAAATACTATTTATAGTCCCTTACAAAACAGGAATGTGAATTTATGCAGATTTTTTTAACATATATTATAATTTAAGATTCTAGATAACAGGATATTCATTAAAATATTTTGAAGAAATTTAGAGTTTAGAAATAATATTAACAACCAGTTTTTTGAATTTTAAGTATCTTACCAAATTAAATAATTTTAGGTTTATAAGAATTGTACAAATACATTTTTATAACATAAAATAAATGTTTAACAAGATGGACTGCAATAAATTTGGTTAGTTCTACCTTGCGACAAACATTTGCAGGTTTTATCCCAAAGATATAGAATCTCACCGGTTCCTAAATGATTTTGTTTGCTTATCCTCAATAACCCCGCTTAGGATTTCGGTGGATATTTTATTGCGTTAGAAGGAGCCAATTTAGTAGGTTTCAATTTCAAACGTTCGATTTGAGTGTCCTGTTCGAGATGAAACGATACGGACTAACGAGGGTATCCTGTTTTTATTTATGAACTCTACATACCCTTGGAGAATTAAAATAATTTGAATACTCAACTCGATTAATTTAATCATAGCATATAATTGATTGTTTATATATTGATTAGATTTATATATTGTCTTTATTATACTTTGTCGAAAAGATATATTATAAACGTGAAAGTTTGCATGATTGGATGTTTGTTACTCATTCACTTAAAGTCACAGAATTTGTATGAAATTAAAGATATTGGATTGGCTTAAAGCGTAGAGAACTTTTCTAAAAGAATAAGGTCTTACAAAAACAAGTTAAGATCGAAATGATATTTCAAACGTGAGTCGATTTACTCTGGGCGAAGTAACTAGCAGATTTTAGTCTTCTGCTGTGTGCAATAAAAAATTTAATATATAAAATTTGTACTTAAATACTTTTACAAATAAAGATCACAATATATAGAAACTAGAACTATTATATCTACGAGAGAATATTGCTTGAAATGGAACGGTTTCCGCGCTCGTCCGCTGTCAATTGAGTTGACGGCAACTTCCGAACTTATTGTTTTACTGCGCTTAGCCTTAAGATACCTACTATCTATTAACCTAGCTCTATAACGTACTTTCACTTCTTATAGGTCAGAAATCATATTACATAGTACAAAATGCACTAATAATCTAATTTATTGTATTGTTCATGGCGCAACAGAGTTAGCTACAAAGAAGCTCTTCTAGAAAACATGCTTTCGGAACACAGTTATTGAATCACAAGAGTAGTAAATAACCAAAATTACACCTGATGTAAAATATAAGGGTTAAGAGTGTGACTCGAACGAGTCTGTCACCTTAACCTTAGTGCCCCCTGCTAAGATTGATGAGGTTCTTGCGCCTGATAAATGGCGGTTTAACTTTTCGAACTTTGCTGATCTAAATATTTCTGCCCAGTGACTGGCAACGGCAGTATCGATGTGAGGAGATTATACATACCCATCAAATCAGGTTTCATATACAGCTATAACTGGAACATTATGGAGGGACCTTTGTAATTAAATGTGTATATTAATATACCCTTTTCCCTCTTTTGAATTTCAATTAAAAAGGACGATATTGTTTACGAATTCAGTTCTCCAATAGAGATAGTGAAAGTAATGAAATTTGAATGATGAGAAAATTTATAGATTATAGTAGGCGTAGAGCGCTTATTTCATGTCATTATATTTATAAAGCAGAAAAGTATAACTTGCGGAAAATATATCAGTAAATAATAAATATAATGAATTTTGCTTCTCAATACATTCCAAAAGGTAACAATACTGTGATAACATATGGATGTATTTTATAGAATCTTTAGGACTTGGAAAATTTAGAAATACATCACTTAGTTAACCAGGCATAGGCATCTAAACAAAACAAAGTAAATCAGGAAAAGTAACTAATTTTAATATCCTCTATTTGTACTACCATAGTACAAAGACAGGACATGAAATTCTTAGGTATAGAATTGTGTATGGATAACTAATTTAAAATTATAAGGCAAGTAAAAATAAATGTCAAGAAGGCTGTTATACCATTATAGATAATATTAAATATATCACTAGCAGTATGAGATGACTAGACTGTACAATATAAGAATGGAAAACTTGCAAGTATTTATGAGAATGTGACGTACCTATAATAAAAAAAACATATTAATTAGGTATATTCACGCATCTTTTAGAGTTTATATTACATCAAATATCTGACGTCCACATTTATATAATCACATTATGCTGAGACACTTCTTGAATGTCTTAAGGAAAACAGCAACAAATGGTGGCAGTGGCAAAGATCAATAAAACAAATGGATCAAGTAGACATTTTATACATTACAATAACGATATGAATACTTTTTTCTCATGCGATAAAACACAAAAAATATTCTTGGGAGATACAACACACGAGTCCAATTTCGCTAACCACACAGAAATAAAAGTGTACAGTTTTGTTTCGTGTAAAAGAAACGTAAACGTAATAATATATCATTCAAAATAAGTATATTTATTGTTAGCTATACTGTCATAGAACAAAATAGAGTAAATATGATATGATTTATTTTAAGTTTTAAATTTACTGTCTAATAGCATGATGATGTTGACTCTACAAAATCTTTTTAAACATAAGTTGTATTAATTATGCAGGATTTTTATCGAAATTACTAAATAAATTCTTATTTTTGATTAACAATAAACATTCCTTCTCGAAAATAAACATCACTAATAACTATGCCAGTATTAGCATAATATGAACGTTCAACAAACTCAATTCATTTACTTAAAAAATAAACAAATCTACCTGAGCATTAAAAAAAATTGGGTCTTGTGACTTTTGACACTTTATATATATGAGATCCCAAAACCCATTCTATTCAGAAACTAAACAAACTTTATTTTTATTTTTTATTTGTGCTAAATTTACCTGAGTGAAGGACAAGAGTTAGTTAATACAAAACTAAATAAATCAGGAAAAGTAACTTATTTTAATATCCTCTATATTAAAATAAGTTACTTTTCCTTCCATAATACAAATACAGGACATGAAAGTGTTAGGTATGGAAATCGTATTATATATTATGGATTAAGTAAAAACACGACGTGTAAAATATGTTAAATATATCCATGAAGATTAAATAAAAAAAGACAACGATACGCAAAACAATAAACAGTAATTGCAATTTGAGACCATCTTATTCGGCCCGTAAAATCGGATTACTGCCCTATCCTCAATGTTGTGCGGAACCCTCTTTCGGTGCATCACGTTTACGCACGTGTTGTCAGATTAATTGAATGGTTAAACCCGCCGCCGCCGCGTCGCTGCCGCCGCCGGCGTTCAGATCAAGCCGGCATCGTACTAGTATATTGTTGCCAAAATAAATATTATCATTCCCGCATAAGGACAACTATTATCCTTGTTGTCTACTCCCCTTGCTCTACAATTTTTTAAAGTAACTTATATTTTTCATACGTCTGACGCGGGTCGCAGGGCGCGGGCGGGATAAGAGCCGGCCGCGGGGAGGGGCGGGTCGTGTGGCCTCTCGCGTTTAGTACAGCGCTCAGCAGGAGTGTCGGACGCTCGGCTTTACAGTCGCCGACTTTAATATTCTTCGTTTATTTTCTTTTCTATTCGTTTAATTTATCCTATAAAACTTAAAGTTTCGTGAGTGTCCAGTATCGTCCTGTTTAAGTACATTTTTTTGTTTGCCGGTGTCACGTGTGGTATTGAATTGTTGCCGGTTCCACGGAGTTTACAAGTGTTTAACACATAAGGCCTTCATTTGCCGCAGGTAGAGACGGCAAATCGTCCTAAAAGTGCGTAAAGTTTGTAAGTTTACGGATTCATATTGGGAACCTATTTGAAGTGTTGACTAACTGTCAAAAGTGAACGTAGACGTATAAAAAGTTTGCGCGAGTCTTGTCTAATAGGAATCAGCTCGGAACTTTGGAAGTGCGTGTAGTGTAGTGAAGTCTTGAAGTGTTTATAACTTGCAACATAACCTTATTCGAATGAGGCGCGTGTTAGCGGACATGCGCAGAAGAGTCTTCTGAAATTATTAATAAGTGGCTCGTAATAATATAAACAAACGTGTGTCGTGTGGGTCTGTACCGGCTTGGAGTGCGTTGCTAATAAGAAGTGCACGAGTGTTCTCAGTGCTTTGGACGACGCTCTTAAATCACGTCTTCCGAAGTTTTGGTTTTGAATTGAAAGTAACGTTCACCTGTGGGATTTCGGTGTTTACCTGCGCGCGCAACACTTTTCTTCTAAGGTAAGTTACATGTTTACGCGTAAGTTTTAAGTTTTACTATTCGACTCTATCGACTTGTGGATCATATTCGTGTTGTCCAGAACCAGTTGTTTTATTTTTTGCATCTGACTACTGCATGACGTCACCATATCGTTAAACATTCCACGATTTAGCTTCTTCGCGCACATTAGTGTTATACGTAAATTATTTTTATTCCAATGCTTGAAGGTCCAATTGGCTAGCCAAATGTTTGTTGTTATTTTAAGAAGGTAGGTATATTAAGTTGGGTCCTTAATAATTTTGTGTAGTTAGAATTTTACTCGCTTATTGAATATCTAATATTTAGACACTTTTTCGGTTTCTTTTAATTATATTATGATTTGTCATGAAACTGTAGTAGTAAGTATTTACAAATTCGTACTGCGCTGAGGTAAAGGACCGAGTTTCTATTGTTTCATTCATTCTGCTTTGGAATACAATACTACATATGAGCAGCCTAGATTTTTACGAAACAAATCATCGCAATTTGTACTTGGTATGATATTTATGGAACAGATGATAAATTCGCACCAAAAACTAAATTAATTAAAACTTAATATAGAAATGAAACTAGATGTATATACATACAAAGTTTTAATATACCAATAATTTTGATTGTTTTTTAAATCGTGTGTTTAGATTAAACAATTTAAATAGAGCATAATAAATATGTTATTTCAACCTAACTCACTACCGAACTTGGTTCGGAGCAGATCAAGTTCGTTTAACCAATCTCTACACGGCGGCATAGAGCATGGAGTGAAGTTCGTGCGTACACCAAGTCTGCTCCGTCCCGGGCCTGCATGGGCTCTATAATATAGTTCTTAAGGTATACGACTGAGGGTAGTAATTACAAAAGGAGAGTCAATATATAAAACACAGGAAAAGTTGTTGCCTTTTTTTTCTGAAATTGCTCAACACAATTCTTTCAAATTTAAAATATTTTATTCAAAATGGAAATCTACAACACATTCGGAAATTTCCTAATCCAGATCTTAGAAGATCGGGAGGAAAAAAGTAGTTGAGACTATATTTTTCACTGCCTTCCTTTTTATTATTACAATTTTTTTTACAATAAAATTTAAATCTTAACTGTAGATAGAATTGAATAATTTCAGATACGGAAAATTTTCTTATTCTAATGCGTTTAAACCATCATATCAACCAGATACGTGCTAAATAACCTTCACCTTGAACAGGCCGAAATTATTCTCACAGACAATAAAATGCTGCAATGTTCAATAACTTTATTATTCTGAGCAACGAAGCAGCGAAAGTACGGTCACTCATCCTTCCTCGCCAAATGCGAAGTATGAGTATAATTATTGTTTTAGTGTAATCGGTGATAAAGTTCCTTTTTGCGTGTACAGAAAACGAAAACGTATCGACTTTGTTGAAGCAATTAATAAACAGGCAACATTGGTTTTTTCATGGTAGAGCAAATTTACTTCATTTGCTCTAACATGAGATTATTGTTTTTTTTAATTACCTGAAAAGAGTCATGGAAAGAAAGTTTTAAAATTGAAACTCGAGACTTACCTAAGTATAATATGTTATAGGACAACTTTGGGAAAAAACGTCACTTGAGCGAGAAACTAAGGTAATATTTAAATAAAGAGAACTTTCTAACGATTATAAAGATAAATTACGTTTTGATATTTCAACATACTTCGTAAAATCTATAACAAGTCTAATAAACGTTTTGCATAGTATAGTTATATCCATTTACTTATTATTTACTACCTAAATAATTCTCACATGTGTAAAAATTTCAGAAATGTTATTGTTTTAAACCACACCACTTTTATCAAGCTGATTAATTAATTTAAACTCACGCTTACCATTAAAACCCATTAGCGAGTCAAGCTTTTATTGGTTGGTAAATAGTTTCAAAATGGATCACGGGAGAGTATGGAATATAAAAGAATAATATTATTCTAGGATGTGACAATAATATCATGATGAAAACAAGTACAGCGATTATGTTTCATACAAAAAAAAGGTAAAATAATTTAGTATTGAGAATTAATTATTTTAGCATTTATATAACTTCGCTCTCAGAAATATCTATATATTTATATATGTCGGAAAAGTAGATGAGGCTTGGTTTAGATTAGTGTTAGGTTAGTCTTGTGTCAGGTTAGTCTTATGTAAGCCTAACCTTAGACAGACAGCTTAGACAGAGAACTTAGACAACGAAGGCAAGCGTTGTAATTACTTGAAAGGATATTTTTTATTTTTTCAATTACTTGAAAGGATTGATTTTTAGGTTGAAATTAATACATGAGGTCATAAATAGACTAGGAATAGTTACTACCATATTGTATTTTAAATGCCATTGTTTTTTAATTTTAATCAAGGCCTAGAAGCGAATTCATTTTCTTCATTAAAAAAATATCTGTATAATAAAACTATATTTTCGCCTGTATTGCCGTATATTTTTTATTATGTCCGTTAAATTATTTTTCATTACATTTTCTTTTTATTTCGTTGTCCATGTAAAACAGGTTTTACTTGTACTTTTACTAGACACTTTTATTGGTTCTCGACTCTCGTTATATTGCATTCTCTATATTTTTTTATGAATATTAGTTTGTTAACCTCTGAATCGCAAAAAATATTACTCATACGGATACATTAAAAATATTTACTGGTTTTAAGCTTAGCTACAGAATAAAACAGAATTGCAAACTTTATAGTACCTACTTTTTAAGTACATCTTAACTCTACGTCAATTAAATTATCTTCAATTAGACTATCTTCAACTCAATAACAATTTTTTTTTAAATTGAAGTTATTTGTGCTAAAATGTGTAATACAGAAATATAAATTTTGTTTTGACAAGAACGATGTATCACGATTTAATAGTTTCTTTTGTGTAAATATTAACGGTTATCGAAAATCGTTTACTTCATTATTATTTTAGGTTATGAATATTTTTATAGCATGGTTAATATAAATATGGTTTATTAATTAGCTTTATTTCATTGCAAAATGAACCAGAAAACCAGAAATATGTAAAATATCTGGCTTTATTGTTTACATGCCGTTTGGTGTTTAGTCATCCAATCATAATTATGTTACCATACCGGACCATCTGAAATTAAATTTTTGGTAGAAGAGAGAAGATATAAGTATGTGGTAAAGTTTCACTCCGACATCGGCATGCGCAGGATATGATATTCACGTACATCTTACAGTCATTACAACATACTTTATTACCATTTTTGCAA
Organism: Limenitis camilla; assembly: GCA_905147385.1. NCBI lineage: Eukaryota > Metazoa > Arthropoda > Insecta > Lepidoptera > Nymphalidae > Limenitis > Limenitis camilla. The sequence goes on along the minus strand of LR990230.1, from coordinate 10,480,194 downwards.
AGTAACATGCTCTTAATCAATAATTTATGTTTTTCCATTCAGCCATTCTGTCTAAAACACTTGTTGCCCTACCAACATTAAAGCCTTAGTTTTTTCTGTATTTATCATTTTTCATAGCAGGATAATACTGACTAACACTCTCCGCAGACGGAAAGTATCCATTTCGCCCAACACTATGAAATTATGTAAAAAGGTTTACTCGATTTATGTGGTACGTCGCAGCTCTTTCAAAATATTCTTTGCGTCTTGGTGACTACACATATTTGAGATGAAAAATATCCGTTCACCTGCGAGGTCGAGTGTCATGGATAAACTTAACTCAGCTATTTACTTTAAGATTAAACTTCGCGAAATAAGCATCTTTAGCAATATCTATGACAGGTAAGCGATTACCAACGCTGTGCTTGTGGCATTGAATTGCTTGATCGTTTATATAAAACATTTTGTATCTATTAACTTATAGATACCAAATATAGTTAGTTGGTAGATACAGCTACATAAAAACTAGCATTTGCATACTGTTTAAAAATTATAACAATAGTTTTTACATGGTACAGAAAAGATTTAGATGTCAGTACTTTTTTACGATGGAAGGGGGACAAATAGATAGACGGTTACCTGATGTTTATTGATCTCTTCGCCATAGACAACATTAATAGAAAACGTCTTCTTGTTATGCGATGCGAGCCTTGAAACATGACACCTATAAAAGTAACAATTCAAGTTATTATAACCTTGCAAAAATATTAGATAGTTTTTAAAATAATAATTACCTGTATTGAATTACGACTGGTCAATCTACTATTAGTCTTAGTTTCGCTGGGTAAATATATATTTTCAACCGATTTCAAAAAAAAGGGGTTATCAATTCGGTTGTATGTTTTTTTGGATTTAACTTAAATAAAGATCTGTCTTAGTTGTGTCAGTTACGCGTATATTGACTGACTTATAATTTTAAAATTTTTAGTAAGTTTTTTGTATTTCCTATAGGTTTATATTAAGAATTTGATTGATAATATACCTATTATGACCTTTGTCCCAATTAATCTGAAACAGTCGTCCAAGTGATTTCATACAGTTAACATCATCCAAAGTTGTGCAAGTGGTGTAGGTTAGTGTTGTGTAACATGTTAGGCGCCATAGTTAAGAGGTCGAGAGCGTCAATAATGTAGCATACCCTAGGCTCAACTTCTTATCTAAAATACATATAATATACGAAGATAATCACTAATATTCTAAAGATGAGGTCATTCAAAAGAACTCACATGTTCTCTAACGAGTATCATAATATAGATGCCAACATTAATGTAATAAAAATAGTAGGCAGTTTCGATTGGGCATAACAACCGGATCTGGGCTCGTCTCGCTTACGATTCCCGACAGTACAGACGGACAGATTTATTTCTTGATGTCATCGATCAATGTGAGTTTTGGTAGGCACTTTGTACTCGATAAATCAACGGAATTAGATTTTACTGTAAAAAAATTTTTTTAAACAGCAAAATTATTATTACAAATTCAAAAATATACTATATTTTAATAACAAGCTGCTACTGCTTAAGAAGTTGGTTGCAGTATTAGTGTTGCGAGATCTCGGAATCGAAACGAGCGTTGTTAATATTACCTGTATATCTGCGCTGGAGTTGCAGCCCCAAGTAGTGCTTGGTTTCTCGTCTGCAAGTGCATGTTATAATTATATTACACGTGTTATTATACATTAATAGATAGAATTTCTTATACCAGTAAAATTTTACTGTTTACTGTTTTCTCAAGAGGATTCTGGTATTGGCAGCTGTAGACACGTCAAATATCAAAATTCTAGGAGGGAAGCAATCCATGCTTAGTTAACTTCAATCGCTTAGCGACGAGGAGGCCGAACGTTAATTAATTACCGCTGTCACAGACAAGCGGAGCTAGGTAAGTTGTCTAACAAAAGTAGATATATAGGTCGTACCAAACAAATTGTCAAAACTTATCCAACGGAGTGGCTTGGCGGTGCAATTGGTTGGGGAAGCGTCCTCGAGAACTTGTATGCAAATGAAATCTGAAAACTTTTATCTTAGAAACGCTGCTGTAATAATCGTTTTTGTCACTGGTATAGAGATTAATTAAGATAGAAAACAATTAGTTACTATTATTTATTTTTATAATAATTTTTTTATAGTAATGCTTATGATCAGTACGATTTACGAAGGAAATAGTTGTATTTATTCCTAAATATATTAAGACCAAATTGAATTAACTGTATAGTTTTAAAATTATTGTAAGCACACTAAAACACACATTTCAGTAGTTAAAATTTTTACGTTACTAAATATAGTCTGACAAACAGTGAAAATAAAATAACAATAAAGTTAGCTTCGAATGAATAATCTGTCCCATATATAAAATATTTTAATATAAAGTTGTGTAGCATAGTATTGTCAGCCGATAATGGTGTACGATACAACACAATAGAACAGAACTGCGAGGATGAAGTTGCAAAAGTGTGCAACTGAATTCTACAGACTAGAGTAGATACGTCTCCAGCGAGTCGTACGTAATGCGCTCGATAATATATTCAGATCGCATTTATTCGCAAAGCCATACCAGACGAAACTAGGTTTTGTTAGCCGTGTCCGTGAGACAATCCCCGTAGGCTACACTTTGACACGGCAAAGGAATACGAGCCTTGATATGTTATGATAACGCGCGATCACAGTAACACACACCACAAACAGGACACAGCACACTAAACAATTTTTGCAATTTAAATAGAATAAAAAAAGAAAACGTGTTTCTCATGTCTTTTTTATTAAAATCTAAATGTAATTTGATATAGATATTCTTATAGTTATAATTCTCGCGATTGAAAAGTATTGTGTCTACACCAATAACTATAAATTATAGCAAAAAAAAAATATGATGCAAAAAAGCATGGCAACTGCTTGACAAGTATATCCAAATTACGTTTGATGGTACTGATCATTTCGAGAGAGAGAGTTATTCTACTGACTAGTTGCGCAGGTAAAATCTTTAAAACATTTAAAAACAAAAAAATCTAAAACCTCTTAATTAAAATGCTTGTTGTTTTTAAGCGGCAATAAAAAAACAACAGGTGTCATTCAGAGCTTCAAAACATATTTTTAATTAAAAACTGGTATTATATGTATGAACATGACCTTTATCAATATATAAGATGTCACTTTTTCCTACAATTAGTCGTTTCTTAAGCGAAGCCACAAAAATATTGTGTAACATACAGCTAATACAATCCCAAGTAATTAAATACTCACAGCTAAGCAAAGAATACTTAACCTTGAAGTATGTGAGAAAACATTCGGTCGTATTGTCCAGTGTCTATTAATATTAAAATTTAAAAAACTTGCTTGCTTGTATATTTATTAATATTATTATCATTCAAAGAAATAACTGCAATAAGAATAGTAGTATCGTAACCTAGCACTGGCTTCACCAATTTGCAGTTCCCGTACATACGCTAGATCCTTTACATGTGCAGCGGTTAAACTATGGAACAGCTGACCTACTGACATTCGTAAATCACCATCGGTAGAATTATTTAAATATAATCTAAAAATAAATTATATTTTTTTAGATATGTATGTGTATGTATGTCGGAGAATAGTGAAACATCGACAGTCTGATTGTAGTCTTAGTCGTGAGCGGTCTCTCAAGGAGTGAAGTAGTCCGTGGATAGTGTTAGTGTTGTGCAGTGCAGTGTTAGTGGTGGAAGTGCTGTCCAATTAAGGTCACGTGAGTACCTTACAGTGGAGGCGAGCGTCGTGATCACTTAAAGGAATTCCTTAAGCCTACACCTTGGTCACAAGTCCAAGGCACTACTTAGGTTTCTCTCGTAATTGTTTGAGATCATATTTGATTATTTATCGGTTCAGTAGCAGTATCTACGTTGCGTTTACCTATAGTCCCTTCAATATCATCACCCCTTTTAGTGTTCTCCTATATTCCCCTCTCCTCCTTCCTTCTCATCATTAAACCTGACATGTATATTTATGTATCTTATTTAGTAGCATTAAGTACACCAATCATATTCATTACATCGATTCCTCTTTTCCTAATAAAAATTAAAATTCTTATCCTGCCCATACAATATCCTATCAATTATTCTAAGGTTGACTGGTAAAGATTCCCGAGTGGAATAAGTCCGCCTTTGTACATCAGCTCATCTCCATTGTAATTTAGTAATTATATTATAAGATGTATAATGTGTTTGTGTACAATAAAGAGAAATAAAAAAAAGAACAAATTATATTGGTTAAGAATCTGTTGATCTGAATAAGGTTAGGCATGGTAGTTATGGCAAAATTTAAAAAAAAATACTATCCAATACGAGTAGGGAGATAACTAGACTCGAATAAAATCAGTTTAGAATAACTTAGACGAGTGCTTAAAAGTAATAGACATTTTTCTTAATTGTGTTTACAGTTAGCCTAACTTAGTTGTAGTTTTAACTTAATCATATTTACTTAGTAATATTTATTTATTTAATTAGTAAGTTATTCCATTAGTAAAATAAAATCAATTGTAATATTTGAATACTTGTCAAGACTACAGAGTTTTTGACGGTGTAAGTTTTGAAGTAGCACTTGTCCCGTTTAAACTAAGTAATTCAGACGAAGTCGCCGTAAAGTTTTATTGAAAATTTAAAATTCTAAGCGTCTCGCTGGTTTCGCAGACAGAAAGATCGTGAAGAAATGAAATTTTTCCTCGTATTGTATCTGATCTAATAATGCGCTGATATGTTATAGATTGCCTATCTTTCCAACGTTTTTTTCTTCCATCCAGGAGATATTTTCCTTGCCTAGATCTTAGTTTTTACTTTCTCATATGGAATTTGTTTTCACTATATATTGTATACCATAATACTATTCGATATTTCTTCTGTAATATTTTCTCCCTTTCGGTTCCTTAGATGCGCAATCAAATAAGATTTTTTAGATAGATTTTACAAATGGCAAGTAAATACATTTTGCTTTCAAAATAACGTTACTTTTACTCAAGTTACTAAGTGTATCACCATGGTGACCTGGCCTTAAAATTGCGCGTATTGTCGAGGTATGTTTCACTTTGTTAAGCGGATGTTATAGTGTCTCAAGTTTCGGATTGTTTAAATAGGATCGGCGTTGTTAAGGAGGTTAACTCTATAATTAGCGAGCTCTAGAATATAATCCTTGCCTGTTTGTTGTAATAAGATCAACACGGTTTATACTCTGATAAGAGGATATGTGCTTATTATATGTTACGTGGGAATTAACTAACCAATATTGGAGAAATTAAATACATATATATATATATCAACTACATTGTAAGGTACTACATTGTATGGTACATCGGACAGCACTTCCAGCATGAACACAACACTGCACCTCACTTAACACTTTCACTAAACCATGCAGAGACTACTTCACTCCTTGAGGGACCGCGCACGACTAAGACTACAGTCAGACTGTCGAGGACATATAAAGAGTCGAGACTGTTAAAATGACGGAAGTGACTACTACCCTACATCAGCGCCATAGATTGCGATAACGATCTATTCTCCGACATCTATTTAATTATAGGTATATAAATTTAGTATCCAATCGCTTATCTTGCTAGTCAAACGTGACCTCATAACTTTTAAATGATTAATAAAATATTTCAGTTTCGCCACAGATATAAAAATCTTGATTGTTTTATTCTAGTAACTGTTGTATGTCAATTAATACAATGATTACATTTTTTTACTTAACTTTTAAGTTTACTTTGAACAATAGAGGTTTACAATAGATTGTGTTTTTCTCACAATCCAAATATAAATAAATATGTGTTATTTATTATCTTTGTTGATGTTAGCAACACCGTTTATAAATTAGTATTCGCGAGTAGTTCCTTTTATTTTATTTCAAGTATACCGACGTGTTGAAAATATATGTATATAACCTTTAGTGCCATAGATTACATGAAAATTAGTATTATAGTTTCTTGGTTAAGGTCACCCTTCTTGAGGATCATGTAAGTTTACTATATTATCTATATTGTAGTTAGCGAGGTCGAGTATGGAGGTGGGAGTTAATATTGAAGAACTCTTTAAACCTTCTCCTGGGTCTCAAATCCTGGGTGCTACTCGGCTCCGTCTAAATTGGGTGTTATTATCACATCTTGAGTGTTACTGCGCAGTATACTTCTAACTCTTTATATTAAGTAAATTATTTTCATGTTCCATGAACGAAAAGTAGAATAAAATATATAAATTATATAAGAATTTATGAATACAATTTATAGTTTCAAGTTTAGATTATCAATTTATATCCTAAAGAGTAACATGTTATTCAAAGTTCTAATTGGTAGAATGAGTACCGATTACAGGTTCACGCCTTCGTCCCTACTCCATAGCGGAGGCTGACGTAAATTAGTTACCAACTAAGTGATACTTCCATTACTATCAGATCAATCTCTGAACGTGTATATCACATTTACTTGCCAATAAATTAATTAAGTGACATATTTATTAAGTATCTTTGAGCGATATTTTTAATTCAATGTTATAAGACCTATTGATTAACCACTCTTTATAAAAGATATCAAAATCTTCCCGAAAAATACTTTTATTCTTCTCATAATGCTGCCATTGTATCAAAATAAACCATCCTTAAGACTAATTTATTTAAAATGTATTCTTTATTATAATTTGTTTCAAATAAAGCGTTACATCTTCAAAGCTTAAATAAGCGTGTGATGAAGCTATTAAAACTTACCAAAAATTTAAATATATAAAATAAACAAAGAATCGAAGTAATGAATACATAAAGTTATATAAACAATAATTAAAGAAATTTCTTTATAGGATACAAATTTCATAATATTAAACATAACGATAAATAATAATGGATTCAAAAATGACGGATTTTTATACAAACTTTTATTCCTATGATACTTTAATATTTAAATTTAAGATAATCTTGGCTTTTGAGATTGAGCTGTGCGTTCATATAGCTTTTATTATTTTACATATAATTACAGATTAATACACGTAACCTAAATCGTTTAAGTTAGTTATTTATAAGTTGATACGTCGTTTAGAATGTCAATTTAAACAAAATGTGTGTTTTCCGTTGACAAATTATGTGTTTTCTTTAAAAAAATATACTAATGTGTCATCAACAAAAGAAGTCGGCCTGTCACGTACTAAAATTAGAATTAATTTCGTTCTGGATCAAATTGCTGTCTCTGATAGTGAACGGCTGTAAGAATATTGTCTTTAATATTGGATCCTCTCCAAAAATCGATTATTTGAACGACAGAAATAAACAAAATAAAAAAATATCATATTACTGTAACTCGCACATCAACTAAGAATCTATGAATGAACTGTGGTTTGGTTAATTGTTAACTTCGTTTCAAGATATATAAACGTTTTTGAAAATGTATACTGTATTTAAAGATTTGTTTATCTTACTTAGGATCAGTATATATCGCACGGATACTGTTTACCAATAAAAACGTCAGTTTCAAGACGTTATTGCTATGTAAAAAAAATATCAGGTATTGGTAATATTTTGGGGATAAAATTAACTTATTTTACTGAAAATTTCTATGAAATTCACGCCGTAAAAAAGTATGAAGGAACAAACATATATTAATTATAATTGTACATATCTATATCATCTTTTTTATAGTTATGTTATATAGTTTTGATGGTTGATCAATCTTGTTTATTTTATTTTTATTCTACTCTATTTAATTTAAAAGTAAAATGAGAGTTTGCAAGTCTAACGAAATATATGTTTTATTATGTGATGATTTTATTAACTTTTTTGCACTTAATTCAATTCTATAGTTCCACTGTTAAATATTCTCACGTTATCGAGTCGGTCATGATCTGCTATGAATTAGCCACATATATCATTTTTGACACCTGCCAACAAATCAAAGATAAGAATTGACAATTTTATCATTTTAACGCATTTGATACACAGTGACATTTGTAAGCATTAGTATCACAGGATCGACTATAAATAACAGAGTATTTTAACTTATAATTTCAAATTAAATCTTAAAATTCTTTGTCATTAAGATTACAAAGTCTAGGATAAATATGTTCATAGAAGTTTGAGCAATAAATAAAGTTAAGTATGAAAGGAATTAATATTTTTTCACCAGTAATAAACGCGTAGTGTTTATTTTTCTTTACTGCGTGGAAGCCTAATATCGGAAAATGCCGGAGGAAAGTTGACGATAAAATAAACTCTACCCTACTAGTAACTATATATACATTGACCCAATACCCTGATAAAAATATATCACAAGTCTGTTCTGAATTGACCTTTATCATTTATTGTTAGTTTCTACCAAATTGGTGTGGAAAACTTGGGTTCTGAGTGTTTATTTTATTGTTAATAGATCAGGATCGCTATTTTCTTATTTGATCGTCGTCCTAACGGTAAGGGAATACAAAATCCCTTGTGCAAAACATTTGGCAAGATTTCGCATCATATAAATTTAAGAATACTATTTTGCACTAGAGCATTCTTAAGAAATATGTTCCAACCTTAAAGTTATTTATTTAGGGATCCATTGATAATAATCATTATCAGCATCATTTTTCAATCAAAGGCCAGTTTGAAGTTTTGTGTCCATTATTTATCGCCTGTATTCAATCCATTTAATCATAAATTTTAAAGTTCAAGAGAGTTTTTTCTAGCGAAGTGACGATGGGTCGACTAGAGATAAACAAATCTCCTGACCGATTTCGATAAGGACTGCCAATCTCTATGAGATCTTATCTGACTAAGATGCTTAATATAGGTAGGGCACTGTGCGTTGCATCACATTCTTTTTTAACCTCTTTTTTATCCATCACAAAAAATCTAACACAAGAACAATTGTTTATTTTATAAATGCCCATCTCTTATGACACACAATGAGGTGATTATAAATATAACCAGTAGGAAAAAAATTACAGTTCCGTGTTCACTAGACCACGGAATGTACAGATATTCATATGTATTAGGTATAATATAAATAACGTTTGTGAATTGTGATATCATTATGAGTAGCCTTGTTAATGAACGCTGTCATGACTGCGGCCGAGGTCATGTCTCGTTCGTTGCTATATGATTTCTTAAAATATTCAATAAGGTGTTTATGTAGTTATTGTTATTAGTACGAAGTAACCTTCAGCCATATCGAGTCAAATGAAAAAATAATATTATTTATTTAGGAGAGGTTACGACTGTAATTTTCGACATATTACCTTATGCTACTTGTATTTGATCGGCATATTATGTTACCAACACTTATTTGTAAAATAAATGACTTGTTTTTGAAACACATGTTAGCTAGTTAAGTTGCTTATTAATGCGTATATTTATAAGATATTTTTAGGTTAAATCTCGAAAACATCAAACTTGTCATAGCTAAAATTCGAGTCCTTACTGTTCAAACTGAAATATATATTCCTTATAGGTGTTAAATATATAAATAAAATATTCCTTATTATTAGCGTAATTATAAACTTTTCTTCTCTTTTATCTTAAGTTGTTAATACCAGACAATTATTGATTGCGTGCAAATAATACGCGGAGCGGGTTAGGTAAGCGATTGAAAATGACTTCCGCGTGATGATGCGACGATTTATTGAGATGATGTCATCTTTCTCATGGTATTCGGTGCCTGGATTACAGGGAATTATGACATCATTAAGCTATTTCTTACTTGTTTTATAATATCTAAAAATTCTTAATATCTACTAAGGCGAAGTAAAATACTAGAGTTCTGATTTAGGTAATAAAATCTAATTAAATGCAAATTGACTTTGCAAACATTTTTGCCTATTAAGTTTTTATTTTACGCCTTATACCTGGGTATTGGTTACCAATAAATTATCTTAAGTCAACAAACTTTTCGCTCCCAAGTCTTATCGAATTTTAATATACATTTGGGGTTGATAAAATTAAACTACCAAACTTTGTGAATGAATTGAAATTTTAAGTACAGTTTATAATAAAATTTCTTATTATCTCCTATCAAAATTTAGCCCTGACTTAAACAGTTTTATGTGAATTGTTATCCCATTTACGAAGCGGGAAACTTTGGTGGAAATTTGCACTGGAATGTTCGGAAAATACCCGAAACCGAAATAGGGAACCGACATCATACTCCAGGGAACTAAGACGTTAAATCCTTGTTACGACCACCTACTGAGCTTTTACTCACTTTCTAAATAGATACAAATTGCTGAATGAATTGCCGGACGGAATTAGCACGGTTTTAATGGATATTTGTACCATTTCATTCAAAAGATTTTCACTGGTAATGTGTTTTAATAATATATATGTTAGCTTACACTTCGCATTACATCAAAACATTTAAAACCCTTCTCTTTTAACAAAAGTCATTATTTCATCATTTTGTTTAGAACAAATAAATAAATCTTTAGTCATACAGCTAAATTATTCTTATCTAAGTATACTAGCAATATCTACTTATAAAGGAAATGAGGTTAAAAGGTGTATCGCTGAAACAATACTATTTGTGTATGCATATAATTCTTTTCTATGTACGTGTTGTCAATATTATTTTTAAATGTCAACGTTTTTAAACATTTATTACAAGTATACCTACTGCATTATTCATACATTACCTCTCAGCTTTTTGAGGCAGTCTGTCAAGTGATTACATACAGTAAACATTGTCTAACACAAAATAATATAAGTAGGTATAGTTTAATATCGAGTTTTTTTTATTGAGAATAACGCGAGTTATTAATTTTATAATTGGTAATATTTTTTCAGTGTTGTGATCACGACAGAGACGTCATAAGTCACAGTTGGGTTTCTCCTTTATTCCTTTAACAATATTTTTTTTCGTTTGTAAACTGTCTACAAACCACAATAGTAACTAGTTGGCTAGTAATTAATATGGAGCCGCATGTTGCCCGCGAATGCAACCGCTTAATCATGCGGCTTTCCATCTCGCGGGATAACAACCAACTGTCTGTATAAACCGAGCTATAACCTCCGTTTATACACAGATGGTTAAACAAGAATCATATTGTAGGTACAGTTGTAAAATTTGACTCGAAATTACATTACTATTTGAATGAAACCTTCTGAAATGTGCAACATTTAATTATTTTATTATTATAACTATAAATTTCTACCATGTTGCGAATATTCAAGGTTAAATACCATTATAAAAATAATTAATAGGACATTTATATTCAAATAAAAATCTACAAAAGTTGTAAAGATTTTACATGAAATTAATTTAAATTTTATTCTTTACTTATACTTGTTTATAAGATTCATCTTAAATTATATGGATTTATTTGTACTTTATTTTTTAAAACGACACATTAAGTTGATGATTTTAATAGAATATTATAAGTTTTATTAAGAGCTTGTTTAATAAATGTCTGCTATGTCACAACCGAGGATAAAACTTGTCTTTAAAAAAATAGGTATCCTTACAATCTAGCAGTTGTGCAACTAACATTATACAACCATTTTGATATCTCAGAGTAGAGATCCTTTTTTTGTTCCTTCTATAGGAAAATAAATATAAGGTAAATGGAATATTATTTTTTAAATCCACTATTTGCTCATAAAATGGATATTTCTAGTGAAATTTGATACAGCTAACTTGTAAGATTTAGAGCGTATCGGATGATACTTAAAGTGTGTGGGCTAGTGCGTGTAACGACTAACTATATTACAGGAATTTAGCAGCATGTAGGCAACCCGAAGAACGAGGTCACGCCATATGAGGCTCGTAATAGGTTTAAATTAATCTATCTCATAATTTAATTAAGGTTTTTGTTAGTTAATTACCTCATATGGAACATAAGTTTTGTTACGACTTGAGTAATATTTTTTGCAGAAAGAAATTAGTATATATTCACAATTTCGTCCGCGGGGGTTTCAGAATTGATTCCAGAGTTTCAAAACTAAAATAGAGTGTAAAACATTCACTCATTTACCTACCTTTCCACTAGCAGACACAATTTCATTACAATGAACTTTAAAGAAAATATGATCTTTTGTGCAGTTACTGTGCTTTATTCTGGAATAAAAACCTTCTATAAACAGACTAAGCTTATAAGCTTAAGTATATCCATATATGTAATAATTAATCAAAATTAGCTAAACTTTTTCGTGAAAATAACTCCCTTTTATCCCACAGGACTGGACATTTAATTTTTTTTTATACTGAAAGGTAGGTGTTTATCTAAAATATCTGTGTGCCAAATTTCGTTCACTTCTGTTTATCTGTTTGTATTTGATTTAATATTTTAGTATATCAAGCATCCAAACATCAAAATATCCAAATTTACATGCTTTTACATTTATAATAAGTAGGATAAGTACATTGTAGTTTTTATTTGGAAAGTAATACTAAAGTGGTAAAACGTCTTTTACTTTTGAGTTTTATATCCTTATTCAGAACTTTTGTTTGCATTTATCACTTTCTTTGTTGTTAAAGTTCACTTATCTTCGAAGTTTCTACATGAACCGAAACATTGAAATTAGGAATTACTTTTCATAGTCTTAAAAAATTTATAAATAATTATTTTCATTAATATAGTTCCGAATAACTTCTATATTTTGTTACGAAATATTTTATCTTTAAAAAACCTTTGTACATGCAGGTTACCTACTGTAATTGTACTATGTTTACGCACTATTTAAAGTACTTTATCCAATCTAGGTATGTCTTGGCACTAATTGTTCCATTATATGAGTTAATTAACCAGGCAAACGTATAATGTTAGAAGATAGGGTTACCTCGAATGTGAAACTATTGTATATGTAAAAGAAACAATTTACACATTTAAATTTAAATACAAACATATATGACGCATTCATACCACACATTGTGTGGACCTAAATTAAAATACCAGAACAAGAACGAGATTTGAACATTTCAAAACAAAACGTCTTCGTTTTCTTCAAAACTATTGTTATCTGATCCTGTCAAGCTAAAATGTTTTGTAGTTTGAAAACACTAGCTTTTATTCCGGCAAGGATGTGATGTCATAATATTTTGAGAAAAAGTTGGCTAGACTAAATAAATAAAAGAAAATAACGCAAAGTTGTTAATGTTGAGTTAATGTTTTCGTCATACTCGTATTATGTCATCCATATTCCCTTACGAACTTTTTTTGTAGGTTTAAATATAAATGCGTCAATAAGATTATTCTGTAGATTATTTCTTAAGTACTATAAGAATGGGATGTAGAATGTTATTGGGTATAGACATTATTTATCGTCTAATGATTATTTGAAATAAAATACGAATTATATTATACGAACATTTCATTCTAGGTAATAAAAAAATTGTATTCAGTAAGTTGCTTTTTAGGTCACTTTTATACAATGAAAGTTTGGATGGTACTGGAGCACAAAAACTGGCAGTTGATTGTTAATTTACACGAAAGAACGTTAATTAATTTTTATTTTTTTCGTTGTACAATATAGCAACCCTGTATAGAAAGGCAGGTTTAGTCGAGCGCCCTCGTGACGGAAAGATAACGCAAGGACGACATTATCAGTAACTCCAGACATCCTCCATATATGATACTTCATGTTATAAGCAGTTATGGTATACACGAAATATTTTGTCACTACTATCAATGGGTTTAATTTGTAATTCTGAAGGCGCATCTTGACTATATCTATTAATCAAGTTATGAATTTCGAGTTTACGTAGAACATAAATAAGTTTCCAAAAGAGTATTTTTAGGCATATTTTTTTTAAAATAATATTTTTTTTTGTTAGCAAACCATTTTGATAGTCGATGATTGGCTAGTAGTTTCAATTAATTTATTAAAAAAGTGGATTGGCCCTAATTCGCAAAAAGTCAGAGATAGTTCGTCGAGTAATATCATGGAGTGTTTATTGTTTATTATAATTAAAGTGGAAATGTGTAGTGTATGTCTGTGTAACTGATGCTAGACCCTTCTGATAGAAGATCACATGAGTTGCTAACTTTAGTTTAAGCTTTTCGCGTAAGTCCATTTTGTCGGCATCTTTCACGTAATATTATTGTGTATTTGTAAAAATTTAAAGTAATTTCATTGATAGAGTGTGTTTGTCATATAGCACTTAAATCAGACGTCCAAATGCATGACACGAGAGCAGACTTCGCTTACCGGGTGCATCAGTAATCGATATCAAATGTGTCTCTGTACCAGTGTAGTTTTAATATATATTTTTAACTGGAAAATAAAACAAATTTAATTATAACATTAGTACCTATTAGTTATCAGAGACAATATGACGAAGACTAAGCACCGTAGTTTTATTGAAATTTATTATTAGATCATACTATTAAAATGTCTTGATAAAATTACATATATCGACTCATTTTACGAGATAAAATGAAAAAATACACACTTGTAATATAGGTTACATAAGTTCAAATGTCGGCTCTAGATTTTTATTAAGTAATTAGTAATCTTTTATCAAATTCTCCAATTAAACGTAGACTAAATATAAAATGATATAATTATATGACTTTAAATCTAAAATACATTTTTGAGATGTTTTAGTTTTTCTTTATCTTATTCATGCACATAATGTTTATCATTTTCCTTGAGTTGTACGAGAATGATCATTTTCCTTGAGTTGTACGAGATCCCATTCTACTTATATCGTGTTAATTCCTTCGCTCTCTTATCCGGTGTGTCCTAATAGGCAATATCTACTCCTAACAAGCGTATGATTAAAACTGTAAATTAAATCATTTTGCTGCTAGAATTGAAATAAAATAAAAGTTTATTTAGTTTATTTAGTTTATTTATATTATATAGTTATAAATTTTTTAATAAATATATTCATAATACACTAAAATAACAGCACTAGAAAGGGCGAATATAAATCTAATTTGTAAGTAAATTGTTTGGAAAGGATGAAAAAAAAACCTTATAAGAAAGAGATACACGATGCTGCTTCATAATCATCCGCTCTCGCTCACTCCTATAAAAACCTTTTCGTTTCTCTTGCTGGTGAGAATTCTTGATAAAACACAATAAAAGCAAAATATTTTTGTTTGTTTTGTTATAATAAATACATAAAATACATTTTATTTACTTGAACGTACTTGATAGTCGTGGCAATGTCTAACGTGAGATTAAATTAAAGTGGGGCAATTACCTATCTTTTAATAAAATTCCAACAACTTAAGTTGATTGACAGCACCAGAGTTTTACACACATTTTTCGTTTTACTGCTATACATTAGAATAGAAAACGTACAGCCGGTCATGAACATTGTATCATGTAGCAGATTTGCTACATAATCTGGCAAGGATCCATACGTTAGTGTTGCCGCATCTCAGGCTGTGTAGATATCGATATGCACGTAACCTTCTTACATGACACCATACGTTCTTCATACTCATCGATTACAAACCTACTCGGTTTGGCTGTCTAAATAATATTATGAATTTCACGTATAAAAAAAATTTCGTCAGCTTCTACCGAATATTGCAAAGTATATTTACATTTATTTCGAATCATAGAATAAAACTGAGAGATGAGTGATTAGTACGTTATTTAATTTGGTATGAAAATATTGTAAGTTCCAATAATTATTTAAACTTCTTTTGTTAAAAATCTTGCTTTACATTTCTCCACAATTTTAATGAAAAGTTTTTAATCAACTGCTCAGGTTCAAATGAAAGATCTTTTATATGACAAAAGAGCTTGCCTCAACGAAATCGATAGATATTTGGGTCACATTCTAAAACGCTTGGTCTCATTACATTTTAATAGCATACACAAGCGATAACAATGATTGGATTCAGAGGAGCAGAAACCATAAAATTGAAATCAATTTTGCTGTAATGGTTATGGGTTGTACATAAAACACGTTGCTGGTGACCAAAAGAGTTTCTTTATCTTTATTGCCAAGAAAAATTTTATGTGCAACAGCTATTAATTTGAATTTCCTTGTTCAGTACTTCTTGTGACTGTATCATTTTGTACTGTACAAATAGGTTTGTTGCTCATTTCTGCGTTTTTAAATAATTTATCCTAAATTAAAATCATCGCATGCGCAACTTGCTTCAGTCCCTGAAAACAGGTTTCAAATGGTTTGAAAAATAAAGATAAAAATAATATATCTAACCACATTATATAACTCGCTTTCTTTCTTTACAAATTTTGATTATCCTGATTTTTAATTATCTAAATGTTTTATGACATCAATTAGTACTTAATCGACTCTCTTCTATGTATAGGAATTTTTATAAATATAAAGTAAATATTTTTAAAACGCCTCTTATAAATATCACTATTTAAATAGATCTGTTTCAATAAAATATTTTAAAATACACTGATTTATGTGTTTAACTTTAGGTATACTTGTATCGGTGTTAGATTAGTAATTCACAATATATTTATCACACGCCTTACTACGATCGCAATTCGGGATTTGTAAAAATGTTAGTATACCAACAAAAAACAATTTTGTTCCTCACATGTACTGCTATAGAATCTAAAATGGTGTGAATAAATGAATTCTCTCTTTTATTTCGGCAAATTTACGTGAGTCTAGGCTTTAGGTAGTAGGTATAAGGTTTGTTATTTCTTAACCAGCTATAATATATTCAGTTCGCAAAATGAATTGAGAGTGTTAGTAACTCCAAGCGAGCTCGTGAACATATTCGTGGGATCTGTTGCGTGGGTCTCCGTATATTGAAGATACGCTTCGGCAATGTTGAATTCTATCCCAAATCATGTTTAAAGTTTTATTTTGCATGCTATATAAAATCGATAGATACTGTTTTAGTATTTTTAAAATAGAGTTGTTGACAACTTTACTATCTCTGAAAATTCATTGAAATGTACACCTATTGGAAAGTAAAGATGTTTACAAAGGTTAGGTTAACTTTATTGATATAGACGATTTTTTGTAAATTTAATTTTAATTTTCGATTAAAAAAAATAATTTTACTAGAATAATTTTATTAATTTAAACCATCGGTATTATCATTGATTTCCTTCAGGATATTTTTTTTTCAACCTAAATTCCTTATTCGTTTAAAAAAAATATACTTTATTATATATATTGGTATTCTATAATTATTTTATCCTTACTAGGCAAGGTAGAGAGTTAATAATAATATATTTTTTATGACCAAATTAAAATTAAAATTTCTATAGTAAAAGTTAAACCGCCATTTCATAATAATTTATGCAATGAGATTTGTTGGTTTAAAGTCTACACTAAAATAGGCAGTTAGTCGGTTCGTACTGGTGTTGCAATAGCGTAATTCCGCTTATTTACATTGGCGAATCATCCTTGGCATCATTGCTTAAATACTTTAAGCTTGTTAATTTCCTAACTTGAGAGACTAAACAAATATACCCAGAATATTTGGAGGGATTATTGAATTAATATTTAATTTGCGTGTAATATCGTTTGCTCGTGAAGCAGTGATTATTTATTTGATTGTTGTTCAAGTTCATTCAATTAATGTTTGTAACATGAAATCACATTAAATTTAAATACTACTGGTTATTATTTTTGCATCACTGTAGACAAATGAGCAATTTTCTGTGTCATCACAGCTGTAACCCTGTCAACAACAGTAACCTCTTATTGCGACACAGTTCGTGTCGTCAAAACAACCACAATGTTGCGTTAAGTAAAGATCTTATAACACAAAATTGAGTACTTCATGATTAATTAAACTTATACTATTACTTATAATTGATTTGATTTTTTTTTAAATTTTAGAAAATAATTTAGTTACTATTTAAATAACAATTTCTGTGTAATGTAACTCGTAGTTCTTAAGGAATGTAGAGTCGATATGTTTATTATTCAACTGGTATTTTTCTTGTTTTATTAACAGTCGAGTAATTCAAATAATAATCTTTTCTTGAGATTTTATTGAACATGTTTTATTTAAAATTTACAAAAAATATTACAAAAAGTTGTATATAGCGATAAGTTTATTATGTCTAATAATAGCCATGATGATTTGAAAATATTCTATGGTAAAATTATTTTAATTTAATATATTATGTAGTACATAAAAATGCCATAAAAAACATTATTTCAACATTCTCGCTAATCCTCGACGCTGATATTAAGATATTTGACGTCATTCTTTTTGTATATACCTATTACCTACTGTATAAATATACATTTTATTTTATAGTATATATGTTATGCAGTCGTATAAGCCGATGATGATACATCAAAATACCGTTGCAGGGTTAGTTAAAGTTACACAAATAAAAAAACGTTGACTAAGTCGTGACGTCATTCACTCAATCGGTTTTATGCTGTCATGGCCGATTGTTAAATGTTAGTTGTTTCAATATGATGTTTATATTATAAAAATAAGAACGTATTTTATAATTTATGGATCCTCCATCAATGATTTCAAAAACAAGGTAAGTTATAGAAAATATAATAGCGAATCTATCAAACTTTGCGTACGATTACAGTGCGTCAATTACCGTTATTTTTTATGATTATGATACAAATTATTATATTTCACACAGCATTCATTCTAATAGTTTAGGTTTTACTTAATGTAGCAACACTTTCTTGTTGGCAGCCTTGCACGTATTTAAAGTACAAAAAAAAACAAATAAAATTCATACTAGTTCCATTGCATTCTACACGTTATTAGTTCAAAGCTAGCTGTTTAATTTTGCAAGTGTATTATAAATATTATAACATGTATTATTTTTAACTTATGTTGAGAGGCCAATATTTTTACACTGATCAAGGGCGGGATCCCCTAAACTATGTCGAATGAAGCTGTGTTCATATAATTTCGATCGAACTTCACTTGGTAAGTTCGTTTGGTCATTAAGTTTATTCTAATGCTTAACAAGAATGAAATACAATTAAAATATTCTTTTGAACCTTCGTGTTGTAATTTCAAGAACCTTTTACAAAGTAACTAGGCATTTTTAAATTTGTGACTTACTAAATAAAAATTATTTCCAATATTTTCTAGCGTTCCATTAAAGGATGAGACGTGATGTTACATCAGTAAGAAGTTTTAGTAGTTCTTGTTCACTATCGATATTTAATATTGTTTTAAGCATTGACAAGAATATACCGATAGATAGAATAGCTCCAAGACTCCAAATTTGTTCCGTATTGGAGTGTAGAGCTTGTGGAAAATTTAATTATCGTGTTAGGCAGTGGACGTTCATCATTGTTATTCAACTTGCGTTTGTCTGACGATCGGTGACGTAAGGGCGGAATATATCAATGCAGAGTTGCAGACCGATGACCCCAGTATTGTTACTCGTCCCAGCAGGTATTATAAAATCTACAATAGGTACAAAATTCAAAATCGATGTAATTTAATCGTTCTCAAAATTTGTGTTACTTAAAAAAATTTTTTAATACGTGGATTTTTTATACTACAAATATATATCAAAGATACTTGACCGGAACTGATTTCAAAGCATATTTTATTTGACAATGAAGAAAAAAAAACTACGTTTAAAAAAACCGACTTCAAACTAAAAATGCATTAAAAAATAAGAAATATTTATTATTATTTTCACTTTATTAAGACGTTATTTATTATTCTCTCTTTATTAAGACAATAATAATATATAATAATTGTTATTTTTGTAGTCGGTGGCAGCCAGGTTAACAGACGTGTAGTGAGATAGAATAATAATAGGTATATCTATTTAACTATTACTATTACTATACTATTGCTATACATACATAAAAAAAATATACCAATCGAATTGAGAACCTCCTACTTTTTGAAGTCGGTTAAAAATAATTAATAAATCACTAATTGCAAAGGAATCCTCTTTTTAATTAAATTTTCTGTATGTTAGATAGCTTGGTTTTGGATGATTGGCTGATAGTTCCTATAAAACGAAAAAAGGTTAAGAAAAGCGTATTAATGCTAGGTGTCTCCAATTAATGATAATATGAGTATTTTATATATCTTCTAACTTAAACTATCCAAAGATATACATTATTTTTAGACGATTTTACACTACAGCCAATCGTGCGAGTTAGAAGAAAACATTTAGTAGTCAAGAATGTCGTAAGCTTATTTGCAAAGTAAGTTTTTCAAGATTTTATTTACTTAAAGGACAGATTCCAAAAGTAGGTGACTAAAATATAGCGCTTTTTAGCATTTATATTACCTAGTTACACGTGAAATTGTCCTCATTAATAGTAGTCTTACCCTTTTAAGATTAGAGACATTCGTATAAACGAAATGAAGAGAACTGGAGAAGTCACCTTAATTTGTCGGCACAAATGATTATTCTTTTTGATTTTATAATTGTTGTTAGAAAATCGTTAGTCTGCAAAGGCTGTTTAATTATCGTACAGGTTATTTGATTTCTTTGTAGAGAATAATGGGACTATCAAAGAGATTATGTTTTAATTGATAGAATTAGAATTAAAGTTATTATACACACGAAATATTATTCTGTAAATTTAAAAGCTAAACACGTAAACCATCAAAACTAAGAAACCAACATCATCATCTTAACCAGTAATTTTCACCTTCGACATACGTCAAAAGTAGTTAAACGATTAAGAAGAGAGAATTTTTAAGAGAACTCGTCTTAAACAACTATCATAAACTTGTTTCGGAAATCGGCAATCATGTTGACCATCAATACTGTTTTTCCCAATAATGAATTGACAGAACCATGGAAATCTCAGTTAGAAACATGCAGATGTCAGTTATTTGTTATTCAAATTCGTACAGACGTCGCGTCTCAAACGCACCTCAATGAATATGTAAAAACGATTATGGAAAACTTTTGAATAATATTAAGGGACTACTTACTTTTCGTTTTTATTTTATTTGCCTTTTAGGGAAATATAATTTTTGTGAAAAGTGATTCGGGGTATAATTTTGTTTCCGCATATTTTTTAAGAAACTTTTGCAGTGCTGTAAATATTGTAAGAAATAAAAAGTAAATTCTCAGTACCATATTTTGTATTATGTGGGATTTTTAAAGTACCATTAATACTATTCATACATTTTACCTTTCCTGCTTTGTAATTTAACGATATTATGTGTTGTTAAAACCTTTTTTAAACTATGGTAATCTTAAAGATTATTCTAATTGACCTATATCCAATAAAATATTTTAGGGTTGTGTAGAATCGGTTCAAATGTTTTATACTTACAAATTTAATTCTTTATGTAAGATTTTATTTATTTATTCAAATTGTCAGGGTTGACATAAAGGTTTTCTTATTCAAAATATTCCTTGAGTACCTATATTCTTTTTCAGATATTTTAATTAAAACGAGGCTGAGGCTTTAAACGGCTCAGCCTTTTCTGTCCATTGTTGTTGTGCGCGGCCCGTTTTCGAGGTTTCATTTTATTTGAATGCTCCTGCCCGATAGATGAAATCTGAAGTGATGGCTGCCATTGCCTATTTATTATGGAGATTTGTATACAGAATTAAAGTATTAAACAAACGTAGTAAATTGAAATAATCCACTACTTACAAGCGGTTGCAATCCCCAGGCTGCTCCGCAACCTGTTTCTAGTGCATATTGTATTTTTATTAAAGACCTCACATTAATAATATTTAATAGCCTGATATTAAATACCCATATATCCGATTTTGATACGTACAAAAATAAATTGTATACGTTTCATAAATTAACATCATACATAAATAATAGAAAATTTTCTGTAATCGTCCATACGTCTGTGTTAATGGAAAACAATCGTGTTTTATTGGAATCGTAAGGTTTGATGGGCTCACCTCAAGAAAAGGGTCTCGCCTTCACGATTATAGCGGGTTTCTGTACTTAAGATGCCCTTTACGTGCTAGTCACAAAAAGTTAGATCTTTATTTATTCACGATATTGAAACTAATCTCGAGTAAGAGATAATCCGTAAAGATTCATTTCCAATATCAATATAAAAGTTAATCTTTATGGATTTTGTAAAAAAAACTTAAGACATTTTGTTTTTTTTGTAAATAACTTTAATATAGTTTTAAATGTCAGAATTTTATGGGCAAATTTAGAGCTAAAAATAAAGAGCAGAAAGAATATTTTAATAACATTAAGAATATTAAACTTTGTTTCATTTTTATGAAAGCATAGATTCTAAAGAGATATGCGGAAATTCAAGTTTAAAAATACAGTATATAATTATTCTTCCAAGTAAGTACCTGATATTTATAACATTACATAAGTGTAAGGTTTATTTACGTTTACATAAATATACGTATCTTGCATAGTGAGTAAGTCAACTCGAAAAGTTAAAACAAATTTATGGTTGCCAGTTTCGTAGTTTGAAAGTTACGGGTCAAGGGCCTGGATCCTCGACATTCCAAGAAAGTTAGATATCGCTGTATCGATTCAATGGTTAATCGCTCTGAACTATCAAGAAATTGGGATTTTATTGGCACAATTCCGGCTTCAATAGTACTTCTATTTTATAAGGGTAGTATATAATATACATTAAGATAAACAGGTAAATAAGTTTTCAAACGATAAAATAAAGTGTAGTTCTGTAACGTACATTTTATCTTAGTAAAAGATAATTTTGTAGATAAATAAGTTTGTAAGAAAAAAGTAGCAGAATCAGTTTAATTCACTATTTATTTTCTGCGTAAACAAACGAGAGAGTACTCGCTACCTCACTATACTCCCGCTCGGTTCTAATGGAGGACCGAGTGCAGTTTATTAAACCAGTATATTTTTACCAACAGAGTTTTACCTTTACGTTTTAAAGTTAACTAACCTCCGTTAAATAGTAGCTAAACTGGTTTTCATACACGACGGATATGGACGATCTCAATAAAATCTTCTAAGAGAGAAAAAATTAAAATTGCAATCTGCATAGACACAGTTACAAGACGTAGACATCAAGTTCAAAATTTTAATAATTTTTTGAGTAAGTAAAAGTATTAACAAAACAATCATCACTATTATTTGAATAGATTTTTATTTTTGATATTACAGAGTTAATTTACACAAAAATTAAACTTAATTTGGTTAGCAACACCGTTTATAAAGTATTAGCGGGTAGATCATTTTATGTAATAAAAAGTATACCGACGTGTAGACAATATATACCCGTTAGTGCGATAGATTAGAGTCTCTCTGGTGTTTTTGCTCAGTGTGCATTGAAGTTTGTATTATAGTGTCGTGTTAGGCCTCCAATATCGAGGAGCATGAGTAATTTACTTTATTATATTAATATTCGGTAGCGAGGTCGTAAAGTGGAGGTGAGAGTTTGTGCATAGTAGAATACCTAAACCTGCTCTTGGGTCTCAAACCCCAGACACCTAAGCATCTAGATTATATGCTAATGTTGTCGTTGAGTGTTACTGCGCAGTAAGATCTCATAATTCTAAATTTAATGACAAATCACTTCAAGACTACATCTGGGATATATTCTTGAAAAATACATATGACTCCTTGTAATATACGTAAGAATTTTACTGATGTCTTTGATTCCAAAATAAGAAAAATTAACAAATTAAAACTCTTTAAATTATCCAACCTAATCCCGACCAATTTCGATAAAATCGATTTTCTACAAAATAAAACACATTGCATTCTGACTACACGGAACTTTTTAAATAAATCTCCGGACGCTGACAGGGGACTAACCCAGCACCGACGATTTTAAAGCTTTTCAAGACTGGTTTAATTGCAACTTTCTGTTTCATTACTTTTTTACTAATTTTGTCCGACGATTTCAAACGAACGAAATATAAACGATAAGTTTGTATTTCTTAATTGTATTAAAGATTGTTTATATTACAGGATAAGGTAGTTCCAAGTGCTATGCAAACATCAAAATCCGAATGATAGTTTCAAGTACATTTTCCGCAATTTCAGGTCAAGATTGCAGTTGCTAGTAGTCCTCAAACTTTTTCTGTTATGTACTATATACTCAAGTGCAAACTTTATTCTGTTACTTTAAATTTTATTCTTAATCTTGGTATCTGGCAAATATTTTTTCTTCCAAGAAAATCAAGAAACATTCTTTTAGTTATTAATCATAACACGATGTAGAAGAATTTAGAAAGTTATTTTGTACTACCCATTAAAATTGGATAGATCTGTTAAAATGTACTTCTGAAATTAACTTTTAGTAGAGTTCTGAGGAAGAGTGAAACTTTTGATTTTTGCCATATTTGTTTCAATGAGTACATGGTAGGGGTTGATAATAAAACGTATATTATTTGAAGATATTGTTATTTATATAAATGCATAGTGGGATTTGCACATACAAAAAGTATGTACGGGATAGACGATTTCCCGTTTCTACGACAGATACAGGCAATATTGAAAATAAAGTAAATTTTACTTTGAAAATAAAACATTGTAGCTGTAATGGCGTCGCAAAGTATATGGTTTAGTATTACTGTGACTGTTTAACAAGCATCCAGCCTGCGTTTGGTCGGGTGACGAAGGTTGTCACGACGGTCATTACGCCTCGGAAATAGGCACTTTTCCCCTCGTTAGCAACTCGTTCGCTGTTTTACCCGACAGTGCTAACTATATCTATCGTAGTATCAAGCGCAGACTACATTTAGCTCTAGTTGTTGCATCTTCAAACTGAAAACGAACAATTTTTTAGGAGTAAATAAAATTAACATTTTATAGAGTTGCTATCATTCGTGCTTTTTTTATAAGCTTTTAACTTGCAATGTCTTTGTATGTTCGGGTCAAGTCTTGTAAACTGAATTTTGAAACTGTTATTATAACTGTTTGAACTCTTATCCTCAAATTCGCGTAATAAGCATCAGTTATACTTCCCTGTTCAAAGAATAACTCTATATGGAGAAAATTTAAGAAATAAATATTTGACATGCTAATTAATAAAACGTAATATGCGGTTAAAGATTTTCTGATTGATAAAATTGACAAATAAATTAAAATTGCAATTTTGAACGATGAAGAAATCAAATGGCGTAGTTCTTTTAATTTAAAGCACGGGGAGGAAAAGGAAAAAAAATTGGATGACTTCACTCATATTTAATAATAGATTATATTTTCACGTCATTGTAATTGCTAAGCATGCTGCCATTATCCAAACTGTCGTGAAGACAAAATAAAAGGAAAAAGACTATCACAAAAGAAAAATGAAAACCAAATAAAACGCTAGATATTACAGATTATGTTTACAATAATTAACAAAAGAAGGAACACAAAAAAATAATTATAAATATAAAAAGGGGATGCGAGAGTGAAAGGTGTTGAGTGTGGGATGTGTTGTGTTTTAATGTTTGAGGTGAAGGAGGGAGGAAGAGCGAGCGCTGGTGGATGGCCTGCATTGTTCGGCAGGCCTTCCGAGCAAGTAGGACACAAGCTGGCCGCGGAACAGGTAGGTCGCAGGCTGGCCTCAGGTGCAGGTTGGTTGCAGATTGGGCGCAGAAGCTAGTAGGTCGCAGGTTAGGAGCAGGGGCAGGTAGATCGCAGGCTGACCGCCGCAGGTAGTGTGGCGACTCCTCTGGCTCAAGCAGCGTCGAACTTTAGCAGCCCGAAACAATGGATGTGTTTGAGAAGTATAGTCGGCAAAGTTTGTTGGGATCAGCTTAACCCCTGGGCAGGTCTGTATAATTTAGTTGCTCCTTAGTCGGAGGCGAAGGAATGACTGACTCACTGATATTGTTAGATTTACCATGAAGACTATTAGCGATCTGAATTTAAAATCAGCTATGATGGCAGAAAAAGGTTGTAAAAATACTGGTTGAGTACATAAATAAATAAGAAACAATCAGAAAGCAATTGTCATTAAGATGTCAAAATGTGCAAATTTTGAGGAAAATTCGTGTTCCGAGCATTAAATATCAAGAAAATATATTATAAAAGAGAGAAAAAACAAATAAAGTGTAATCTATACGCGGACGTGTAGTTTTTGTAAGCGATTTATGGCTGATTGACAAAAATGGGTATGTACAAACATATGTTTATTAAAGAAATAGAGACAGCGAGAAATCACAACAAAACATGAAAGACAAATGTACACCATGCTTATAGAAATTAATAAATATTTCATTTCGACGACTAAGATGAAATTGTGTATACACATCATAATAATTGACTTTATTCTAAATATAACATGGGGGATGACCCAAGTTGTCGCATTAGTTATTTTTTGTGATCATCCATGATATGATGAACCGACGAAAAGATTTGTTTTGTCAACAAATACTGATATTTCTAAAAAGAGCTTTCTTTCTTAAGGTTTAAAATATGGGAAAATGATTTATAGAACATCTTGTTTGGATGAAAAAATTTAAAAATAATATTATTGTTATGTTTTATTTAGTCATATTATATATAACCAAATAAAACTTTAATCGTCTAGTAAACCTAAACATTAAAACAAAATTAATCTTTCTACGCGGTATTCGGCTTTAAGTTACTTCGAACTAGCAAGTGCAATATACACAATGCTAGATTGTACTCCGATTGAAAATCTGTCGGCGCTAATGCCAACCTTTTTTTAAACACAGTGTGTTTCGAATAAACTGAACAATTGTTTTACGGATATCAGCTTTTGCTATAACAACATAAAGATCAAATTCTTTCACCTCGTCTTGGGACCTTCCAACGTTTATCGCTTTCGTCTTAATTAATGTTCGGTACAGTACAAAGCTTGGATTGTATATTTTTTCCGCTCTACTCTAAGCTTAGCAAGAGTTTTAATTTTTGTAATATTAATTATAGCATGTCAGCGATTATGAATCTTAATTGCTGCCGCTCCTACTAAGTACATATAGCGGAAAGGGATTATTAAAATTCTTTCAAATCTCTTTCCAATCATTCTATTAATTCATTAGTTGACTGGACATAGCTTTCTTGTTTTCAAACATTTATAAATGACAACAACTTTTTTCCTCACATTCGAGGGCTATAAATTTTAAGTTAGAACTGCAACAATATAAGTCTTCTATTGGTGTCACAAAGTCCCTCACATTCTTTTAAATATCTTCTCTGTACAGACATACGATAGTTCTATTATGTATGTATACCTAAATCATATTTGAAACACCATTGCAATTCAAGCATCATCACATTATTCCATTATATCGTCATTTATATTGTACTTATTTCATATTTCTAAAGGTATAATAATAATCTAAAACACAAAAGCGGGATAAGAATTACCGATGTTTCGGACTGTTTGGGACAATCCTTCATACAGCTGTGTGACAGCTAAAAGAAATCCAATAAAAGAGACATTCCGATGCTACTGGCGTCTCATCCCAAACCGGTTAAACCGAAATCCAAGATGGCCGGCGTGGCGGGAATACAATATTTACATTGATATTTTCACGTTGGTTCGTGTTCGCGGTGTTTCGGTTGCGGGACGCGTGAGGCGTGACCTTAACCTCGATGCGAAGTGGGCACTGCCACTGAGCAGGTGAGCGCGTTAAGAACCAGTTGAAATTTTATTTTATGTTTTACCTCATTAGCCATTAGTGTTAAATTTACTTATTTTAATTTTTAAAATATTCATGACTATATATTATAATCGTGCGTTGGCACTTTTAGTTTAAAGTAAAAAGTTTTATTATGTTGTAACAATATCCTGTTTTTTTTTAAATCATCTGGTGCTATGAAAGAAATATTGTTAGCCCTCTGTCCCATATTAACATAATAGTTTCGATTCTAGAGGAGTATTTATATTTGCTGGTATATTATACCTGTTCTTGGGTTTCAAGTCCCAGACACTGCTTGTCTCATTGCATGTCTAATTTATACCTAGCACTATAGTCACCAATAAGTTGGACATTTGTTTTAATTACATAATTTATGATTGAGCAAATCAAATTAAAACTCTATATATTTTTCCTCTGTAGTTAATTACTTCTATATAGTCAATTTGATATGGATTGTGGAACATATTCTTCACTAGAATAGCATAGCTATGATTTGCGTTACA
The DNA here is from genome assembly GCA_905147385.1 of Limenitis camilla. Taxonomy (NCBI): domain Eukaryota; kingdom Metazoa; phylum Arthropoda; class Insecta; order Lepidoptera; family Nymphalidae; genus Limenitis; species Limenitis camilla. The sequence continues at coordinate 10,452,293 of LR990230.1, read as the reverse complement.
ATATTTTCAGTGTTTCAATTTGCGTTCAAAACAAAGTGAATGTCAAAACAAATTTGTTTCCATATTCAAATACACGTATTTTTAAATTCTAGTTGACACAATTACCGACTTAACGTTTGAAATGGTAAAAAAAGGTTCGTTAGTCCCGGCCACGTGTTTCAGAATTAAAATGTAAACAAAACGCTAACCTAAAAATAAACTGTGGTTTGCTCAAAAATGTCCACAGCTGTTGTGGCGCTGATTGAGTGGAAAACAATGAAACGGGTAGTGACAGCCGCTATTTAACGGCTCGTTATAGGTGAAGTTCAAGCGAAGCAATGCGTGGGTATTGAATAGACACTACAACTAATTTAGACGTAGCAAAATTTAGTGTGTGTCAAAAACAGTGGAAAAGCGTACATACCCGACATTTTCACGCGAACGCAACTTAGTTATACCTAAAGAATTTAATATTATAGATATTTTAAAATTCCAATACATATTTTAGTGGGACGGTGATTGAGTGAGTTAACTCAGAGAAAATTGAATGGATAGGTTAGTTAAAAGAGTAAATGTCTCAAACACTTTTTAATTCACTTTCCACAAATGTTACATAAGTATTCGATACAAATTTTGTAAGTTATTTTTAGTTAGTTAGATAAATTATTTTATTTATTTACTGTTCTAAATATTAGGTTGGGGAAAAAGTCTTTTCGCATTTTTTAAGAAAATTCAAAACATTTTTTAATATAGTTTATTTACATTTAACTAAAGTATGAAGGTACCATTTTGTTCGATAACTATTCGCCATCCTGTAGGTAGGGTCATGATCCCATTGCAATAGAAATTTTGGGGCTTCTGATCAAAAAACCGCGACAAGTAGTTTTGGCAGTCGTCTCGTGATGTTAACCTGACACTGCCTAAAGAATTCTGAAGAGACCGAAATAGGTGGAAATCTGAAGGTGCAAGGTCAGGACTATACGGCGGATGCATTAACACCTCCCAGCCAAACTCTCTTAATTTTTGCTGAGTGGCTAAAGATGTGTGAGGTCTAGCGTTATCATGATGAAAAACCACACCCCTTCTGTTGATTAATTCCGGCCGCTTTCTCTCAACTTCTTGCTTTAATCTCATCAGTTGTTCGCAGTAGAGTTCAGAATCGATGGTCCTGCCCGGTGGTAACAGCTCATAATGAATAATTCCCTTCTAATCCCACCACACACACAGCATCACCTTATTGCGAGTTAACCTGGGTTTTGCCGCAGTCTGTGAAGCCTGACCGGCCTTTGACCACGACCTTTCTTGTCGTACATGATCCACATTCATCACCAGTTATCAACTTCTTCAAAAATGGTTCGGTTTCATTACGTCGTAATAAAGAATCACAAACGAGTACACGGTTCATTAGGTTTTTTCAGTGAGCTCGTGAGGTACCCAAATATCGAGCTTTTTGTGTACCCAGTTTTTTTCAAATGCGCCAAAACTGTTTTGTGGTCAATTCCCAGTTCTTCAGCTACGTCGTAACTACTGATACGCCGATCTTGCTCCACTTTTTTTTTTCACTACTCTCACAGACACTGCACTAGGTCCATAAACATCGCAAATCTTTCTCACGGCTTGCGTTGCATCTTTACCTTTTTTGTAGTAAAATTTTAAAATGTATCGAATTTCTTCATTAGCTTCACTCATCTTCACAGTACGAAAAAAAATAAAAATCACACATTTTCCTAATTTGAATTTGGAATTATCTTCTTTAAAATTTAAACTTTTACCAAAACCAGCCAGATACAAATAGTAAAGCCAAAGAGATTTTATTACAAGTTCATACATACTATAATGCGAAAAGACTTTTTCCCCAACCTATTACATTTAAATTATGAGGCGTTCTGTATCCTGCTAATATTATAAACGCGAAAGTTTGTAAGAATGTATGGATGTTTGTTACTCTTTCACGCAAAAACTACTGAATGGATTTTGATGAAACTTTACAATCATACAGCTTACACACCAGAATAACACATAGGCTATAATTTATAATGATATAGTGTGAATTATCCAAAATATAGCGATGAAATCGCGGGACACAGCTAGTTATACATATTTTAGTTTTACAAAAGTTACACGGTAGCTTAACTGCACAATAACCCTCAAAAGACTACAATAATATACAATCTAGATTGAAGCTGAATAATATCTGGGGGCTTGCGACCTAGGTGCAGGATTAAAAGGCTTTTCTACAACGCATCAACACTCCTTCACCGCTCGACCTCCTGATTCTAATATTTAACACTTCTTCAGTAAAATATCAATTACACTAATTATTTATATACATTTATTTAGCAAATATCTCAAATAAACAACACTTTGAAGTCACACGAGTTCCGAGAACAAACAAACCTTTGACGTAAAAGTCATCCTCTTTATAATATAAAATACCCTCCTCATCTTTCGTCTATAATGACAGGTGGTGTCGTGGCCCGTGTTGCTAAGTTAATATTTAAAACTACCCTTTAAATAATTTAATAACGCTTACATAAGCTTAATTTAAAGTTAAAGTTTGTAAAAAAATATTAAGAGTTTTTAAATAAAATTAAAGTGTAAAGATACATTTAATTCATTTCGATAGAGTATTATTGTTTAAATAAGGTTTATACCATAACTTTGTAATATTATCTATAAAAAGATAACTATAAAGTCTAAGAGTGAATTATTGTTTTCCAGAATCAATAACTATAATTCGTCGATATTTTCCGGTCATTTATTAAGAATATATAATGATGTAAATATTTTGTATATTTCCATGCTTAATACGTAGTCACTGGCTGGCGACATCACAAATTGCCAGATATCCGGTTTTGGAGCTGACAAATGCCATCGTCAGTATCATTATCGATGGATGATAACATAAATGCTTTCAATATAATTTTCATTTGATGTGAAATTTACAAAACGGGAAGATACAATAGATATATTTATTTATGCTTACAGTTACAAAAAAATTAAATATTTTAGTATCATACATAATATTATGAAGTATTTAATTTGATCAATATCTCGACTATGTATTATTTTTAACTGATTATAATAGAAACAGTCACGGCAGTATCTCTGTATTTTAAATTAAACTATGATGACGCCATTACATCCATAAAAATGTAAACATGAAATTTCATAAATGCAGTATCTCAAAACCATTACCTAGTAAAATTTTAAATATAAACAAACATTATACGAGCGCCGTGTTACCTATACACTGCTTTAAAATTTAAATCTTATTTACATTCACCGTCTAGCGTGTCGCTGAAAATGGTTCTTAACTACCACTAAAAACATTCTGCCCCTGTGGAACTATTTTCGGTGCCCCTTTAGGTCTGTTAAAATAGAATATCAGCGACCCAGAATATAAAATTCAATAATTTTACCAACGGAGGGTTGCATTCACGGAATAGAAGAGGGAATGACCTTGGAAGGGTTACATTGACAGTTGTTTGTATGATAAAGGTTGCTTAAAAATCATTAAGGGTTTACTTGTATAAGTTTTTAAGCAATTAATTAGTTAAACAGTGTTTTGTCTTCTTTCAAATTCATTTTTTTTAAATTAGTAGCAGTATGGACCATATACTTCTAGTATTCTTTGACCCCTCCAACTAAGCTAAAATGTTTGTGTTAGGAGTAGGCCACGTCAGTAGTGCAATGAAAGGGATTCGAACCCACGACCTATCGATCATGAATGCCTGAACCACTGAGCTACTGGCGCTTAAGAATTGAATGAATTTAATATAGAAAGGATTAGATATTTATTAGACATTGATTAAATTAATATCTGTTTATAAAAGTAAGTGCGTTAAAGCTCATTTTACTTGACGCACTGATTTGGAAGTAAAGTTATATTAATTTTTTTTTTAATTATGAAGTTATATATTTAAACGTGAACGAGTAATGTCCTATGTTTGTTTAACAGCTATGTAAAGTCAGTTTTAATATTGGCAGCATTGATTTGAATAGTAATGTATCTTCGAAGGTTGTAAAACTGATACATAACGACATCTGTACCTATATTTGATACTCAAAAAATTAAAATAGTTTATTTCAATTAGACTTTTTACAAAGTACTTTTGACTCGTCAAAACTGGTCGGTCAGTTAGTTTGTTTGAAGCTACCACTACTTCGAAAAGCAGATACCTATCCCTAATTCCCGAGATTTGCTAGTCCATTATAGAGATATTGAAAGATTTCGTGTTTCTCGTTTTTTATGTACAAAAGCCATTCCATTCTTCTTTACTCGATAATAGCACTCACCTACGAATATTCCTATACACTATCTCTAACGATATTTCGATGTAGCGCAAGATAGCGAGGGAATGAGTAAACATATATTACGGAAGTCACTATATAATATACTATAATATTTCTTTCTTACTTTTTACTCTGTGATGTTTGAGTACAAAGTTTTATATTTCTCGATATTGAGAAGAACTTATTTTATTTTACGTACCACCAAAATGAAGATTAGAAAATATCCCATAGATACGCAGTTATTATATTATTTCTACTTCTGACAGCATGCAGCAGTAACGATTTTAATCATGTTTCAATGTAGCTTTTACCTTATTACCTACGCCGTATAATGTGACAAAGTAAACTGAAACAACAATTTGCAATTAGTTACCTATATGCGACTGAAATTAGAAAACGTTTATTCTCTACTTTGCAAATTGAATAATAAAGTAACTCTTTCATTTCTTCTTAAATAATTTTTGCTAAGTAATCTAGAGCTATCTCTAGGATATAATTCGTAATAATATGGGATTGTCCTTCGTGCTGAAGCAATGGATTGTCTTATTTTTTTTACATAGACCTAGGGGGCTGAATATAACATACCTTATATCTAATATTGGAAAACGGAACAGTTTCTGTTGCAATTCAGAGTTTATTATGACAATATCTTATATTTTCTTTATCGGTAATTTCAAAATGATCCTGTGGCGGTCGAAATTACGACTCTTACAAGGTCACACGGACGTGTACGAGTAACTATTTCTGCGACCTTTAAAGTTTAAACACTTTAAAACTTTTAATATAAACTTAAGAATCCGTTATTTAATTATGTATTAAAATAAAATTTGATGAAATTTTAAAAATGCAAATTATTATTTGCATTTGCAAGTTTTAAAAAAAGTTATAAATGATTTATTGTGGTATCTTTACGTCAGACAAGCAATTCCTATGAATAATAAAATGTTTATAATTTCTACAATTTACAGACATTTAAATTTGCAAAAGATTGGACATTTTGAAACAAGGAAAGAATTTTGTAATCATCGCAGCAATTTTCAAGATCATTGCACAACCGACATTTGTAAATTAGATTGAATGTTTTAGAGTCGTGAAGATTGCTTTTATGTAAAAATCTTAACATTTATGACTCTTCTAATTTTACCACATAGTAACTGATGGCATAAATTCATAACTATAAGTTAAACACAGTAGAGTTTTCGTTATAGTACGTTTTATTCAATGTTAAAGTAGATACAAAACTTTTGATAGTCTTTATTAGTCATAATTTCTATAGATTTATGTTAAGAATATCCCCACCGTACTGATAGACGGACAGCTTTGTTCCAGTGATTTTACTTAATTAATATTGTCTAAAGTAGTTCAAGTAGTAAAGTTCGTTGTAGGCTTTCTATATTAAGGATCACTTGAGTTGAGAAGGTGAGTGATATAATAATCAAAGAGCGCTCTAAATCTGTGTCTGGGTCTTGCCTAAAATATATGCGTATACATCATTGGACAGTAACGGGTTTCATTCCTTACAATTCATAGTTAAACGTTCAAAATGTCCAGACTAACAACTGGTCCTGTAATTCTAGTCTAAAGTGTTACAGTTCCATAATAAACACATGGATCTCTCTAGTGTGCCATCAGGGCAGGGTGAATGTAACGATTAAAATTTCAAAGACCACACCGCACTGGAGACCGAAATAGACCCTTCGGTAGATTGATGCCATCCTCACTGTTACACTCATGACTTGTGATTTTTTACTTTATGCGTGTTATCTTACAGTTGAATAAACGAAATCTGATTTACAAAAGCGGTTTCTGTGTGAGTTTTTATAAAAATGCGACTATGGGTTTTAATAAATAGGTGTATACGATGTTATATACACAATGGTAATACTTGGTTTACTTATTTTTGTCGCAGCTTCACTAAAATTACTGTTTATTGTCATTATTGGTCAGTTATCTAGTATGAAGATGATTCATACGAACCTGATATTTGATAAATAATTTGAAGAGGATACATTTGGATGATATTTGTTATCCCTCTGTCCAAATTCTAAAACTAAACTCATTTTTAAAGCCCACACGAAGTCCACATTGTCTATTAAGTTCTAAAATATTTTCAATTACTCTGTGACATCTGTGATATTTGAAATACGAATTCAAAACTTGCACAGATAGTCAGACATACAAAATACTGTTTTTATATGTACATAGTACATACGTTACGTACGGGTATTATGCAGGAAACGAGGGGAGATGCTCTGCCGGGTGTCTGCGGCGAGATTTAGATCGCGCGTTAAACATTTATTTGTTAGATACTGATTTCTGCCCTGATTTCATATTTACGATATTATATTTTGTACTATAAACTATAATAAAGCCCGATATAGCTTATACTGCATTTTCAAAAGGGCAGTTCTCTGTCCAAAATAATCCGATCTGATCTGAAACTGAAGATGAATTTTTATATTTAGACATTTTTTTTATTATTCTTATCTCGTGCTGCAACAAACAAATCATATTTCATTAAGAGTTGAAAAACCTTATCATCTTATCACTCAAACCGTAATAAATCCTATTATATAGATAATCATTCCCCTCCATCTTTTTGACTGAATGTAATAATATAAATGTATTATATTCGAACCCGATTTTACATTTCCATAAATTCAGAAACCGAACTAAATCGTTTCTCTCAGTGTGGTATCAGCGTATGCTCCGATATTTATCGGTCTGATCTAATTTCTCGTTAGACATTCTTAAGCGCCACCTTCGCATGATATCGCTCTAATCTTCACCATTCCGAGCGTAATGGCGCGAACGAGCTTTACGCCATTTTAAAACTGAACTTGAAAGGAGTAATTTAAGTTGTATGACTGTAGTAAAACATTGCTTAATAGAGTAATTTAGTAATATATATAATTCTCAGCCAACATGAACAACTCATAAACATAAAACAACTTTTTAATTAAATATAAGTAGAAGTTAGACGCTGTCAAAAGTTTATTACATATTTTTTAGCGTTTAGATAGAGTTTTAGTTTATTTGTACTTAAATTTAATATCGTTTGACCTATATAATGATGCTGAAATTTGTAACAAAATTCTATTAATACGATCAAAAATAGTACGATTTCAGTGATATTCTTAGCACTGTGTAAGCAGAGATCGACCTTCGTTAGCATTTGCACTTCGCGTATACCATTCATATGACGGACATCCGTTACGTCGCGGTGTGGTATAATTCAACTGTAATACGCAATATCTCAGCTATTTTATATCAAAGGAACTAAAACTATGTCACGGTTTCGTTTGTAAGTAAAACTGTTTAAAATAGCTCTTACGACGTATTTCGGTAAATGGGTTATAAACTCAACAATACAAATTGAAGTTGGTAGAGCCAAATTTAAACGTTATTTGAATAAACAACCACGATCCAGATTGTATATTGTTAAAGGCCAATTATATTATACTTTAGTTTAACATATAAAAGTAATTAATATTATTAATAGTTGATTACTTCTCAGTGATTCTAGTCACGATGACGAATTTAATTAACTTACCTAACTGCGTGACTACTATGGTGCTCAAGTTTCCGTTTAGACTCCGTCATATTCAAGTTAAGATTTTATATTTTAAATGATGTTATAAATTTAAAAAAAAGACTTCAGCCTTGGTATAGTTATAGTGTAATTTTTAATCTATATCTATACTATTATATAAAGAGGAAAGATTTGATTGTTTGTATGTTTGTTTGATGCGAATAGACTCGAAAACTACTGAACCGATTTTAAAAATTCTTTCATCGATAGAAAGCTACATCCTTTCCGGGTAACATAGGCTATTTAAGTGCCTTAACCTGGTCATTTTGTAAATTGAAGGGTTTCTCAGGAAAAACTAATCCGATTTTGAAAATTTTTTTACAGATAGAAAACTACACTATTCGTGAGTGGCAAAGGTGATTTAGTGTTGCCATATACATTTTTTAATTAATATAATTTGACCATTTTGTTGCTCCTAATCTGATTTTAAAAATTCTTTCGCTGATAGAAAACTACACTATTCGTGAGTGACAAAGGTGATTTAGTGTTGCCATGTACATTTTTTAATTAATAGAATATGTTCATTTTATTGCAACTAATCCGATTTTAATCTGATAGAAAACTAAACTATTCGTGAGTGACATGGATAATGTAGTGTTCCCATATACATTTTTTAATTAATAGAATATGGCCATTTTTTGTTACTAATCTGATTTTAAAAATTCTTTCACTGATAGAAAACTACACTATTCGTGAAAGGTGATTTATAGTTGCCATATACATTTTTCAATTAATAGAATATGGCCGTTTTTTGCTATTAACCCGATTTTAAAAATTCTTTCACTGAGAGAAGTCTACAGTATTTCCGTCTCTCTTACTCTTATATACTATCATTCTCTCTCATCCTCTATCTTTTTTTTCCTCTTTAATTTTTATCTTTATGGAGCTGTTCAGAATGATCAGTCTCTTTTCACTTTCTTTCTTTCGATTATCTCTCTCTCTCCTCTTTATCTACTCAATTTCATTTTTGCTCGGTGCTCCCTTTTATATTATCTGTCGCATTCTTTTCTTTCTATAAATGATAGAAAAACTGATAATGAAAAATGAAAAAAAAATAACATAATTACAAAATGACAATTTGAGGACATCAATTATTACATTATTATTGCTTTAAATACCCGGAGCGAAGCGAGGGCAGGCCGCTAGTATAATATAAAATAAAGTCGTTTCCGTTAGAATGTTTATTATATGAGAAGAATATTATTGTAGAGAAACCGTGCAAAGCCGGGTGGATCGTTAGTACAAAATACGATACAACAGGCAAAAACGTGCATGTGATTAGTAAACTCTGATCCACCACTCGAAGCATTCACATTTATTCATTGAATATCCTTGAACGACTGACTAATGTGAAAAACAATATCTTGCTAAGACAACATATTCTATGCAGGCGATAAAATAACTTTGGTTCCACTTATGACATGACAAATTACAATACAAAAAAATAACGCCTAACGTCCCTGACCATCGGAGTCAAACGGTCGACCCCGACTTTGCTCACACTTTTTAAAACGTCATTACATCGGACAAACTTTGTCTTTAATTACCTCATCTTCGTCAAGGTTGAAGTAGTCCAACATTCTATATTTTTTAACATGACATGCCCAACAAACACATATCAGTATGCACAGTTTATTTATAAATTAAAATAATGTTATTTAATGAATGTAGTAATGGTAACCACGATCTATTCTTTCGTTAGTATTGTGAGTACCGGCCTCCACGTCAGCGCTCGAGTGTATCATTCAGACGACGGACATCCGCAACGCCGCCACCGCGCCGCGCTCCGTCCGCGTCGTCAGCTGCCGCGCCACAATACACCAGGACGTTTTGTTTCATTAAAAGAAATTTTTCGCGATATAGCATCTTATTGTCATGGAAAATAATATCCGTCAATCGCTTAGGAAGAATATCTTGGAGCGATAAATGTGTATTGTTCAATCTGTCTATTAAATGAGTAGAAAAAATATCTCTCCAAGTTGCTTTTATCAGACACCGTAAAACAATTGAAGTTTCTATCTTGTTGTGACATGATGACATTTGACTATGATAGTAGCCCAAGCCTGAGAACATATGGCGCTTGTGCCTACAAATTAGAGGCAATCTGGCAAGTGATTCTTTATTATTATTTAATTTAGTTACGCGAACATTTTGATGGAGTAAAGTTACCTACACCTGAATCCACAAGCTCCCGACATAGCTCAATTTTATTATATGTGCATAAATATATTTTTTAAATATACATAATATTAAACCAGTATAATTGAAAGTGGTAATGAACGCAGGGTCGTATTTTTGATGCGTACCAGTCGTCAGTTCCGGTGAACAGATGGCGATTTAATTCTCTCTCTACCGAATATATTCCATCCGTTATGCGCCGATTAATTTCAACTATTTTTAAAGTTATGACATGTAAGTTTATTTTTTTAACAATAATTTTCCATTGCGTGGTCTCAGATTTAATATTAACGGTAATTTCTATACATGAACATAATGTTACATGTGTATAGATTTATATTTATTTATTTAAGAGCATTGACCGAATAACGATCGCACTTCCGATCCAATTTACAACTGTTGTTAATTAAGATTCTCCTAAATCCGCTATTGAGGTGACTGTCCAAATGTATTGTATCAAATTGTGAAAAACATTACAAAATACGAGTAGAATAACTGTATATTCATATGTAAAAACTAATATTACTTTGGATGGGAAGTAAAGTAGTAGGGCTTGTGACCCAGAAAGCTATTTTTACATTATAATAATACTTACTGTTGTATGTAACCTATCCTAATATTTAACTAACATATGTAATAACGTTATTGATTTACGTAAATTTGAAATGCCTAATACCTCATCAATAAACTACGCTTTATGGAATAGTGATTTAATAATTGTTATTAAATTTGGGCGATGCTGAAACAACAAAACCTTTAATACGTCAATAATATTTTAATTAATAGTTAATATTTTAAAAACAATATTTATCAGAATATACAACCTATTCACGCAAAACAAGCCAATTTAAATTTTCATTTCAATGAGAATGTACTAAATGTATAATTTTCATTAGAAAACGTACCACTGAACAGTCTGAATTTATAGCTCTCAACGCGCAGTAAGTAGCTACCTCGACTTACTAACTCGAAAACGAGAAGAAATTCATTTCAATTTGAGCTTTTCGCGTTAAAATAATTACAAAATAGTGCCACTTTTCATACTCGAGACATGGAGAACTTTATTACTGCGGGTGATACAGTTCTTTCAGCGCCTAATGACGTCATTTGAAATTCAGATTACAGGCGGGCTATGTTAATTGCAATTATTGTAGAGTAACTTACGAGTACATTTTGGATTAACTTCGGTAATACAAAGTATCCACGTAATATATTACAGTGTAGACACTTAATTTCAACTGTATTTTTGTGTAAATACTAGGCATATTTTTGCTACTAGAACATTTCCTTCGTTCTTTTATGTTAAGTATGTGTAAAAAAGTAGTTTAGTGTCATAACTGCAATAGTTAGACATATAGTCTCGTGAAGTTTCTTGTAGATATTGATACCTTCTATAATATTGTACAACATTTTTTTCTTCTATCATCAATACTTTTTGCAGCGCATGCGATGAAAGGCATTTTATGGCTAATTTTTTTACACCTTGGGTTAGTTTATATAAAACACAAATCTTTCCTCTTTATAATATTAGTATAGATATATAGATAACTAAAAAGTTAATATTACCTAAACTAGCCCAAAATAGATGACATTAAGTCCTTTTTATTCCATCATTTGATCAGCTCCTTCCACGTCATATAAAACTCAATTGAAAACCAGAAATTTGAATTCGACTCAAAAAAAAAAATGAACAGGCATAATTTAATAACAGACAAACAGCACATCGAACTAAATAAAAGCTTTCAAACAGTATCAGTTATTGTGTTCATTATGAATAAAACCTAATACATGTCGGTCTAAAAAAAATTACATCTGAAACTACCTTCTTTGTCATTAACAGTCAGAACTAAATAATAAAACTGCTTATTCAGTAAAATGAATTTTATATTCAATTCAAATGCAGCACTCGAACTCGTACTACTTAAACCTTGTTGAATTTGAAGTCTGAGAGAACTTGTGAGTAAAAATTGAAAAAATGAACCGTTCTAGATATTTCCCCTTGAGGACGAAGAAAAACGGTTCTTATTACCTAGTCGAAAGTAAGTCGCCATTGTTGAAAGTTACAGTTTTCAATCTTGAACAACTTAGTTCATAATTCAGGCTCGTGGGACGAAACTACGACCACGGTCTGCCACTGGGAATTTGTGGGTTCGTGTAAGAACTTATTATACAAACACAAACAGGCCGTCGGTTCGTCACAGGCTTTGAGCACGCTATTCCCTGGACTAGGATGAAGTGACCATGGCTAACGAGCACGAACTTACTCCAATATTCAAAGTGTTAGTTCTCTAGAATTTTAAACTGATATCAAAAGCTAAATAATTACCATTTTTAGACAACTGCTAGCAACACTATTGATAACGTTGGTCTTGTCGAAAAACACTCCATTAATTTGACAATTTATATTTTCTGTTTCGACAGAAAAGGTGCAGTTTGAAGAGAATTCGTGATGAAATCATCATCGTGTACATGATAACTCGGAGAAGGGGTAGCAAAGGGGGTTCCCCTTTCCGCCTCATTCTTTTTTGAAATTTGAAAATTGAAAACATTAAGATTAAGAGGGGTGTGATATTAAATATTGAACCGATAAAGAACTTAACATTATGATCTCTGGCAATTACGACAGGGACCTAAGCAGTGCCTTAGACTTTGACCAAGGTGTAGGATTCACTGCCCGGGTTCTCTGTTTGCTTGACTTATCATAGCAAAGCTTAACCGCCTAAAATGTACATTACTTTTATATTTTCCGTGACACTGTGTACATACTGTTAACATTGCATCGAAACCCTTACAAACCTTATTTCCCCTTACATTTACAGGAAAATAAATTAATTAATTTATCCATATAATTTTAGATGTTATTTCATAAAAATAAATTAGAAAAGGCCTCTATATGACAACAGTAGTGTTAATAAAGCGTTATTTGAATCACTAAAACCAAAATCTTAGGATATTAAAATCGATAGTAAATCTACGATTGCCTCATTCTTGATTTCCTAGGTGACTTATAGTCATAAAGTGTCATAATCGTCCGTGAATTTATATTTAGCTTCGTCACCATTGATCAAGGCATTAGATAAGTAAACAGGGAAAGTTTATAAATGGGCTTTTTATTAATTGCTGTAATTTATTTCTTGTCATCTCGGAAACAGCTTTATTCTTTACAATGATAAATAGAATTGTCAATGTTTTAATCAAAATTCATTGGTTAGTTCTACAATTGAGAGAGCTCTGAAAATGAATAAGCAATTATAATTATTTTACATATAAAATCTATATTTTCGTATTGAACTAGCTAACCCACTCTCACTTCGCTAAGAGAAATTTGGTTCCATATGAAAGATGACATACTGTTATTTTCATTCACAAAAAAAAAGTAAGCTCGGTTTCTACCGCATTCGAAAATTATCCGGAAATAATTCCAGTTTTTTGCTTTATAAGCATAAGACTTTTCTATGACATAAATGAATAGTAAAGTACACTGATATTGGTCGAGTTGAATTTTGCCCTCAGCAATACATTAAGAGGTTAATTTTCATTAATATAGATTAATAAACATTCTTAATTCTTGCTTATGTTTACATACTCTTAAATATATCGTGATTATGCGTCGTTGAACTTCCCCCAAATAGTTGGACTAATTATTGAAATTTTTATCAGATACGCAAGTTACGTTGAACGGTCGAGATTCATACTTCAGTTTTTTAACTAAGTTACTTGATTCCCTCTTCACTTAGATTTAAGCGTTAGATATACAAAAGCAGATGTTATCGAGATCATGTTGAGTGTATAACTGAGTCAACATAATAGGTGTGCATCTTGGTGTTAAATCCGCTTCAACCGAGTGTCGTCGTCTGATAAGCGCTCTATAGGATACAAGACACGCGGAAGCGGTTAGGTAACCTTCAAAGAATATTATGAACTTACAAACAGCGATTAAAAACGTCAGAGGTAAAAGAGTTCCAAAACGTAAAAGGAATTGTATTAATCACCTCGCAACCTTTATAATAATTCACTAAATTCTAAATACTATTCGGGAAGAACTTGAAAAAGCTTGAAATTGTGGTGTATAATATTTTTATGAAAAAGATTATAAGCTTTCTTATTTTGAAGTATTTTTATGCTATGTAAAATAATGTTTGATTTATAATTTAATTTACTAATACAAATATAAAAAATAAGATTAACTTCAGCATTATCCTTTAGTTATCTATTTCTCTAATAAAAATATGATATTGTTTCAGGTACATTCGAGTCTTCGGTATGAAAACCTGCAAAAAGTGTATAATAATAAGTACAAAGTTTATTATTAGTTTTAAGTTTTCTAAATTAGGCAAAAGCGAAAGCTTATAATATTATATACTAATTTAATTACTTGCGAAAGCTTGACTCCGTGAAAGTTTGAATAAATTCTGTCACTCTTCATTTACAGTTAGTAAATATTTGAAGATAATTAGAATCTTAATTTTTTTTTGTAAAACCTTGATAATGGTTAAAACGAGTTCGTACATCGCTGAATAAGAAATTGCGATGTGATGAAAAGCATGTAGAATAGTATATATATGCCTAATATATAATTTTACTAACTGACCCAGCAAACGTTGTTTTTCCATATAAATTTGGGGTTGGCCACCCTTATCAGTTAAGGGGATGAAAAATAGATAGTAGCCGATTCTCAGACCTACTGAATGTGCATATAAAATTTCATGAAAATCAGTCGAGCCGTTTCGGAGGAGTATTGTAACTAACATTGTGACACGAAAATTTTATATATAACACCTTAACAAATTTTATTCAAATAACAAGCTTTTAAAACTCATACCTTGTCCCCTCCTGTCCAATAGTCAAATAAGTGTGATGAACTTTTTACAAACAAACGCTCCGAAAACTTGTTTTGAATGTACACAAGACGTATTTTTCGAGAAAACGTATTTTGATTTCTCTGTTCGAAGTTATACAGCATTGTTTTTAAAGGAAATTAAATTATTTTCTCCTTTTACATATTTAAATTTTGGACATATAAATAAAAAAAATATATAAAAACATTAAAAGTAAGTTTTTTTGTCTGTACCTATAATGAAAGCAAAATAAGCAAAAAATATTTATTTCAATAACTTTGAAAATAGTTAAGTTATAAGTTACGATTGTTTCTATAAAATATAAGTCATTTTAATGTTTGAACATAAATATGTTTATTTCAGATCTTCACTAACTCCCAATCGATTTAAAAGCTTTTAAATTTCAAACATACAAAGTAAGATCTCATAAAATCTTTTACAGTTGCAACAATATTAGGATATCCAATATTAATATAAATAATACACATCTTATGACCGGCTTATAATCGGGAGAAACTATTGATAATAGACTTTTATGTTTAACTAGCAAACTTGTAATGCTTGATTTCGCTTTCGTGGATTTAATGGATTTAGTGTTTAAAATAGTCAATGAGAAAATATAGCGATACCTTTCTTTTGTACGTTACAGTATATATTTTATCTATAATATATATTGTTTGTATATTATTAATATTTGTTAAGTCTGTATTGACGGCGGTTTTTCTATTTTGTTTTCAATAATACACAAAATCACGTAAGTTAATATCGATTCATTTAGGTAAACCGAGGTCGTGTGGTGTTACTTGGTGACATATTACGTTAGAATTTCAGTCGGAAGTATTTTAAATTTAATAGTTATAATAAGTAGTAACGAACGTTTATTTGTAAGGTAATCCAAAAATCTAACAGCGAATCGTACAATAACTACTAATTCATCAACCTGCTGTTACTACTAAAGCGACATTATAAATATATAGGAAAGTAATTTTATACGCAAAGTCCTCTAGCATCGCTAAAAAGTGGAGCATCCGCTAATTGCTGATGCAATTAAAATTAAACTGAACCATCACATTCTATACAAAATCGACATCCATAATTCATTGCGTGCCTAATATGAACCTCAATCTATTATCTCTAAACGATTTCGCAGTGAATGAATATTCATTTCAGAGTAATACCACCGAAAATGGCATTAAACGAGAAAAAATACTCCCGTGGATCGGGATCGGCGGAAGCTCATTTAAATTTTTGATTATGAAGGAAAATGGCATACCCGCTTAAGTGCGGTAATATTAGCACTAGTTAATATAATATTTTAACTCTTACTATTTAAACTAATGTTAAACATTATGCTATCCGAAATTTAAGCGATTCGGTCTAATAGTTGATATTATTGCTTAATGTGTTCGCCTAAAATTTGGAATATATTAGTTAACTTTATTCTTAGTCTACTGTTATGTGATGAACAATAAAGCTTACGATTTCTAGAGCTGAATGTTCCGAATGCAATAAACTGAAAAACCTTAAAACTGATTATCACGTAGTTTTCACCAATTCAACAGAGTGATTCATAAGGAAGGTTAAGGTGTATTAATTGTCAAGGTTTTGTGCTAATTGGTTGAATAATATGATAAATTATGAAATTGTCCGCTAAAGTCCAGCATCTTTCATCGAATGTCCTGTATAATCCCTTTTGTGATATATGAGTAACAAAACAATGTATGGTAGGTTACTTATAAGCATAATAATTCCTACTACGAAGACGAGGCAGGACGCTAGTATATTCAAAAGAAGGATGTGGTTATTCCAGAAGTTTAAAAATTACATTTCCAACACATAAGAGATACGTCTGTTCACGACGACGTTAGAAGATGAATGACCAAAAGAAGCGCAAAAACGAGGCTTTGTCATTAGTAGTTAATTACAAGTAAAACTTTGTGAACGGAAATGTGTACATCTAATGACAATATTTGTTGTCATTAAATGTTGTGTAAAATGTGAAGTAAATTTGGAAGATAATGTTTCAAAATGGCGGATAATTATTATTATGTTGCTGACTCTTGTTTACGGTACGGTATTGTACATGTTTTGTAGACGACAATGCCTTTATGTTCACTAGTTAGATAATGTAGCTTATTGTTTTCAGTATGTAGGAAACTTTTTAAAATTCACATGAATGTTTTACAACTATAAATACTTATGATGTCTTCAATCTTCAAATATTTTTTTCCTACTTTACAGTTAATTGCAAATTTATTATAAAAGTAAAGGTGTGTATTCAATAGCTTTTAAATCCCGTAAATTTCAATATCTATCATTGTTTCATAAAAAAATCAGGGGCTTAATAATTGTTATAAATTATTCCTATTAGTTATTATTATTTGCATGAAAACACAACGAGACTCTCTGGAAGGGTCAATTGATCAAGATACAAATATATTATAATTTCAAACATGACATAATTATTCAAAAGCAAGCCTCTAAAGACACGTGTATAACTTAAAAAAATATGCCATTTCTTATAATCGCTTTAATAGCTTTCAAACTACGAGGGAACGTCGTACATACAAAAGCTATCACAATCATAGCCCCGTCCTTCAGTGCTCCGAAGTCGGGGGGAAGATAATCATAGAAAAGTAGTAAATATTATTCTTACTTTACGACTCCAACTGTGTGTACATATTGAGCAATAAAAATGAAGGAACAAATAAACATTTCGTTTAATTTGTGGTATTAGTTAGGATATCCACAGTTATTTAAATTTATTTGGGACTATAAAATATTTGGAACACGTAATGTTTTAAAAATATTGAGCAACTAGGACGGGTCGAGTGCATAACCTTGATTTTATTTTGTATTTGAATTGTTTCGTTAAAAGCATTGCTGCTCGGGAATTTTAATCGGTGACGATATAAAATGTTCTATTGAATATATGCATGAAATAACTTTTGAATGCATTGAGTTTTGAAACTAAATTCGTGTAATTTGGCAATAACAATTGCGATCGACAAGGACGATGGTATTTGTTATGATGAATATTATAATATAACATTTAAACACGATAACTATAATATCAAATACTCTCGGGACTCTAATCAACTCGGGACGCCACTATAAGTAAACATTGATTTCGAGAAATCACTTGTCACACTGCCGCAGATCTATCAGAACGGAATTCCCAAATAGTCATGTCAGTGTAGGTATTTTTAAAATAAGCCAATAGAAATTAGTAACCAATAAAACTCTATTAATATTGTTGCTAGGATGGTTGCTAACATCATTATTTTTAATTTATTTTTTTCATATTTTTAAACTTATTACATAGAAACCTTGAGTGGCAGGTTTTCCATTTTAACCTGAACGAAATTGAAAAATGATTGGCAGAAATAACAGTCGTCAACAATAGGAGAAGTCACTTGTCACGCACTTCCCAATCTTTTGAACCGCTTATGATGTATGGACCTTTGGTGACCTTCGGTGAAGGCACGTCTCCGTCTCGAGAATTATTTTCAAGGGTCGCCCCCACTTTACGCATCGTTTACTGTTCTTCAATTATGTGATTTTCCTTAAGTGGTCACAGTCCCTTTTTTCCTTTCGAAAGCATTTGAAACGGTGGGACCGTAGTTATTCGAAACCTAAATTGAGTTATATATTCGCTTTCAAGATAAAAATTATTGAAATATTTTGTAAATGTTGATATAAGTAAAGTTAAAAGTTCCCGTGACTGTTAGCAACACTATCGATAACTTTTATTGGCAAATATTTTGTGGTTTCTTTAAAAAACACCAACTTCCCAACAGCTTTTAGCTCTGTCCTGAAAAATCAGCGGGAGTCTGATGAGAGTATCATGACATTAATATTGTCTAGCGTAGTACAAATGGAAATGTCGTTAATTGTGTTGTTTAGCAGTGGAAGCGAGTGCACCTAAAGTTAAATAGTTATGTAGTATGGTTAATATGATTATATTATATTTGGTTATCATATCAATCAAACACATGCAAAGAAATATCTTGAATTTCATATATAAGTGTGATCATTTAGTTATGCAATCATCATTTAGTCAAAATATATAGTGTGATATATTCTGCGTTATTTAAGTGTAAAACATGAAAGTTTTCATAGTATAAAGTATGTCTTATAAATTGATTCTCCCACTTGTAAGTAGCGAGTACAAACGAATAGTATCGCCACCGCAGTCAATTGAGAGCAATGAATTCGACCTCCGCCTGAATGTGGATGCGCAGCTGTACTGTTATGAATTATATACTAGATTAATTTTCTCAAAGAAACACTTCAAGAATTGAATAAAAAATTTTTAAAAAATTTAAACGCAAGCTTATTCTTAAGATCTAACTTAAGATTTAAAGTGAAGTCGTATTTTTCGTATTTGTCTTAGCAAATCATTTCATTTTAGCTGACCATGCATTGTCATCCAATTTAAGCGTGTGTAAAATAAACAGAGCATTTCAAACATTGAAATTTAAATAAAAGCTTGTAAAATTGTACAATATTTTCATACCATATTCGTCATAAATGAATAGTTTAAGGTATGAAAGCATATTCAAAAGTTGTTCAGCTTTTTTATATTATTATACTTTAGTTACTATGATAAAGAACCCATAAGGGATTCAAAAATAATAGATTTATTTCACCACATGAGAGCTTAAATTTTCAAAAATTAAAGAAGGTTAAATTTCAGTTATGTTATGATGTGTAAGTCAGTTATTCTTTTATATATTATTTTAAAGAAGATAAAGGTCTGTTTAAAATACTTTATATCTAAATTTCATTGTAAATTATAATATAAAAGTTGTTTGAGTTGATATCTTTATTCGTTTAGATGTAGATTGATAAGTAGCGAAGGGTCGGTCGTTACATTATAAAATTGAAATAAACAGGGGTAGCGATGGCATGAGGGTGTAAGGGGATACTGGTGAAGGAAGTAAATTTTATAATAGACGTATTTATTATTTGGGTTCTGT
Source organism: Limenitis camilla (assembly GCA_905147385.1). Lineage (NCBI taxonomy): Eukaryota > Metazoa > Arthropoda > Insecta > Lepidoptera > Nymphalidae > Limenitis > Limenitis camilla. The sequence goes on along the minus strand of LR990230.1, from coordinate 10,432,428 downwards.
TGATACCTGAGAAGTTATTGTTCCATTTCATACATTGCAAAAAATTTATTCATCTTTCTTATTAGTTTAAGTATTTTAGACCTTATTCACATAAATTAATAATACGCTTCATCTTAAATTCAAATCACACAGCCTCAATGAAATTTCAAATCAAATCGCTTAACTAAATCATGGTCTGAACATTTACAAGACGTAGTTTTTAAGGCAAATGAAATTGAAATAACTGATTAGATTGAGGTTAACCTCTGATAAATGAGTAATAATATATGTTCATACGCTAAGATAGATTTACACATATTAATTTAACGTAAATTTAAATGCAAAATAGTAGAAATATATTTCGTAGAGTATAAATTAAAATATCTGTGTCGCAACTGAACAATGTTAGGGGAAATAGAGGAAGTTAGTAAAGTTTGATTACCGACGTTTTGTCGATGGTAGACCACTTCCCACGACTGCTCTGGACATTTTGATTTGTTGAGTTTTCAGGCACACCATATAGTTAACACGAAACTACAGTTATTTATAGATATTTTTATCTTTAACCTTTTTACACAGATCTCTTTTAGTGACCATACCTTTGTTTGTTGTGTGGTTTATTTTTCAATATTAGGAAGACTAGTCGACCCGTCCTACTCAGATTTAATAAAAAAAAAAAAATTACAATACATTGCTGTATAAAAATATTTAGGAGGAAAAAGTATTGTTCAAAGTGTTATTCCAGGTTATAAAATATGCCAAATTTCATCAAAATCCGTTCAGTCGTTTTTGTGTGATTGAGTATCAAACATCCAAACTTTCACATTTATAATATTAGTAAGAATTAAGATTAGCTAGATTATGTAAATAGTTATTATTATTAGTTAATGTCAATCAAGCTTCTGGCAAGAGCAAACTAATAGGAAAATGGTGATTTATTTATTTCTTGCTAGCTTCTTAACGCCTCACTTAGTTACCTATTTTCTTTCACTAATTTTCTGTATTGAAGGCAAAATCCAATAAAAATACATTAAGGTATAATACTAATATAATTAGTAGTTTCGAAGTCATGAATAAACAGTTAGGGTTAATCCAGAAAGTTTGCAAAGTTTGTTTGCGTCGTTTGCTAGCAACCCATAATAGATTAAAAGCTACCTTTAATTTGTAGTACAGGTATTATCACAATAAATTTTTTTGGCCATCATGTCTGTCAGGACTGTATTTGTAAATGTCACGATAAAAGGTACTACGAGTATAAATAACACAACGAGTAGTTAGTTATTCATGTATGCTTTTATCGCTTCCATAAAATTCATAGAAATAACATTATTTAATTCTATAGCATTTCTATGACAATATTAGAGCTCATCAACATTTACATTTATCCACTTCACTAGTATCGGCTTGCTTGCTTCACTCGCGAAAACTCCTAAATGAGGTCCTGAATAAGTTAAAAGATGCACTTAACCAACTCACTCAATCACCCTTCGACTGTAGACTCACATAATCTTGCACATACTTTATGTAACAGATACTTATGTACTACTGTGACTATTGTTTCTTTTCAGGTTAAGAGTAAGTATTATTAGAATCTATTGACCACCATAGGTTTGCGTTTTATAAAAGTTGCAAACCTGGATTGACATGATTCAGTTACAAACTTTCACATTTATATATTAGTAGGATAATAAGGGTAGTTCTAGTTGTGTATATTTTACTGAATAATTGATCATATACAATTATAATTATAGAGCATCTTCATCAAGAGTTAGAGTAAACAAACAATTTTAGGATTAATCCACAAAGTTGGTAAAGTTTGATTACGGGTCGTTTCGTTGATAGTTGACCATTCACCGCAACTGCTCGTGACGGTTTGATTTGTTCGTGTAGTTTAGAAGCTTACTGGGTATGATGAGCCCAGCTAGACTGGTGGGAACACATTAAGGATAAAATTTCTTATGGCACCATAAATATGACCTTTATAAAACATGCGTAACATGGATATGTTTGATGATTATGTCTAAATTTTGAAGACAGAAACTTCTGCATTAGGTCCAGAGTGAAATGAACTCATGTTTCAACTCATTAACTCAACCTTTCCACTAACAGACTCATTCATTCTTTTAAAGATAACACTTCTATGCCTGAGGCTTGTGACCCAGGTGCAAGTTCATAAGGTGATCATCAATAAGGCCTAAACTGGAATAAATTTTGTTACATTTACACTTCAATAATGTAGTCAATATTTATTCTATAAAATTACTCCTCAAAATATTATAATAATGTTTAAAAAAATTGAGTATATTATAAAAATGCTCTATTTGTTTAATAGCGTCCGCTTCTTGATATGTTTAAGTTAGTTTAAGAAAGGCTAGACAACATTTAGTTTGAGATACCAGTTTCCTAAATTGCATATCGAAGTATAAATAATTTAACATAACCCGTTACCTTCTGCAGCATAAATAGTTTTAATCAATTTTGTATGAGGCTAGCTCCATCACTGTCCGACGTTCTTTGATTGTTAATTATTTTGTAATAAATAAATAAAATTTAGTACGCAATATTATAAAATATGAATAGAATAGCAATAACATAGAATAAGAGATGCTAAAATGATCATTATAGAAATTGGAGATTTGATTCCGTGACCTTTACATTTATTTAGTTTCAAAAAATATGTGGAAACTTTTTGTTCCAAAAAATAAAATATAAATTTACTTTCACTTTATATGAGAAATATAAACTAATACAATATTTCGGACTTTTAATATGAACCCGAGCAGTGTTTGGAACTTGTGATACTGGTACAGACCTTTAAAAAATCCTAAAGCTTACCTCCGATCGACTTCCCTACCGAACATGTAACTAAACAAATAATAAAGTTAATGTCTTCGTAATTTTAAGATAGATAATCTCAATGAAATTATTTTTCGAATTGCGTCTGATCTGTCGGGACAGAGGTTAAAAGTTATCAATATACACTACTACACTACATATTTTACAAATTTAGTCTAGTCAACCCGGGGCGACTTCGTTCGCGTGATCCTCCGCTCCTATTGGTCTTAGCGTAATGATATATAGCCTTATTCTTCCTCGATAAATGGGCTATCTAATACTGAAAGAATTTTTCAAATCGGTCAGTAGTTCGCGATTATATTAGCGCGTTCAAGCAAACAAACAAACTTTTCAGCTTTATATATTAGTATACATAAGATTTACAGTATTTTATTAGCATAGGCACTTGTAAGGAAATTGAAGTTGATATTAAGGCAACACTTATAAGCATTATAATCTGTGATTAAAGCTTGAAAGAAATACACTTCAAAAATTTAAACATTTATAAAATCTGTAGAATGTATTTTTTAAGGAAATCAATATTCTTTTATATTTTAAAGAACAGCTAAAAGCACTCACAAAATTAAACTATTAGAAAGAATGTTTCAGTTAAATCAATTGGACTGGACCAATAAGTGCTAAGCGGGGACCAATTTCTTAAACTATTGTTGGAGGAGCAACCACTCTAGTCGTCATGTGGACAGAATTACAAATAGCATTAGTACTTACATGGAGTTTTCTGAGTAATTAAATTAAAATATAAAAATTTTAAGAAATAAATTTTTATATTAACATATTGAAAATCAATGTCCTAAATAAAATGGTATTTTAAAATTCAATGTGTTATTCAATATAACTATATATAAAACTTTTATTCGTACTTTAAAGTTCACATCGAAGGTCATAAAAAATAGTAAAATAAATTTTTACTTATATTTATAATAAATAACTATACAAAAGAGACGTTTTCATTCAATCTTGGGTCAAGGTTATAAAAAAATAAAAAGTGGTGTCACCACAGCTTACATGTATGAATCCTACTCCTAATGAAACCTACTCTTAACAAAGTATGTTACAGTATTATTTTTTATGTCTTTTTCAATCATGGGTCAACAGTGACCCGGACCTTTGGAAGACGTGCACGGAGCCGCAGCCAACACGTAGAGGCCCTTTAGACATATTAATTTAATATGAAATGTGACACAAACCGGCGAATATCCCTGTATGCACTATGAGAAAAGCTAGACAACATTTAGTTTGAGATACCAGTTTCCTAAATTGCATATCGAAGTATAAATAATTTAACATAACCCGTTACCTTCTGCAGCATAAATAGTTTTAATCAATTTTGTATGAGGCTAGCTCCATCACTGTCCGACGTTCTTTGATTGTTAATTATTTTTCAATAAATAAATAAAATTTAGTACGCAATATTATAAAATATGAATAGAATAGCAATAACATAGAATAAGAGATGCTAAAATGATCATTATAGAAATTGGAGATTTGATTCCGTGACCTTTACATTTATTTAGTTTCAAAAAATATGTGGAAACAAAACAAATGCACCCAAGGACAATCCCCGGCTTGTGTAGGACTATGATAATATGTGGAAACTAATAATGTTGGGCTATGGATTGGGGTGATAGTGGACTCGGTAACTAATGCTATTTACAGTTTTATAATTATTATAATCGAAAATTTGACTGTAGATTTTTAATTGTAAAAATAATGTGATGCATAAATAACTATACAACAACCAACAACAAATTGTCAACTATAAAATCCTAGGTTAGGGTAAAAAAAATTAACTGTGAGGTTGATAGGTTAGAATAGTGTTCCCCTCTGCCGCAATCTTGTAAGACCCGAGTAACCCAGCCCCCACTTGGTGGTAGGGGATCTGTTCCCCGACTGGCTTGCGACCACCAGCATGCGACTCCTACCACCAAGTGTCATAGACGCCTTCTGGTCAAGCCGCATGTGGGCCAGACTTACCCCCTCCATCTCCCATCTCATTAATGCTGCGGATCCAGTGAACTCAGGGCTCTTGCTAAGGGTCCGCTTAAACCGCAGCATTTTTTTCTTCACTCCCCCTCCCCATTCTATCTTCGAGGATGCAACGCATCGACAAAGTAAGGGAGTATCTCTTGTTTTGCTAATGTCCATGGGCGATGGTGGCCACTTACCATCTGCCATTAAAAAATATATATATCACTACGAATACAATTGACATCCCTATAAGATCCTAATACTAATGATATCCCTATAAGATCCCTATTCGCACCTAGAGAATCCATTTTAAGGTTTTCTTATTTAGATGTTTAATTTTTTAACCGTCAACGCTACATGAGCGGGGTGTTATAAGTTTAACGTGTGTATCTGTGTGTTTGTATATCTGTGCCATCGTAGCGCCCAAGATAATACACCGATTCTGATGATGATTTTATATTTTGATTTCAACAAAACGAAAATATCGATTTATCCAAGTTAATACCGATTCTTCTAAATCAATGTCGTGAGGGTATCGTTACTTGGTTTCTTAATTTGATGTTTTAATAGTTTTTGATGATTAAATGATATCCGATTTGGCACTAATCTATTTTATTACTATTAAAAAAATCCGTTATTTCAACCAATTAACTGATAAAAAATACAATAGCATTTTGTATTTAATTTTTTTATTCAGATTATATATGAAAGTCGTATAAATTTCCTGCCACTTCGTTTGGTACAATAAAAGCTCTGCTAATAAATATGTCACTTAATTACAATGTTTTCCATTGGAACTCCGACTAGGTTTTTATCACACTTCGTAAACATTTCCTCAATTAATGTAATTTACTAGTAGAATTCATTGCATTTTTCATCTGTGTTAAATTAAGGAAGTATATTATAATTAAAAGAAGAAGCAATTATTTTGACTCAAGGTTATTTTATTTTTAAAAATAATTTGTTAAATATAAAACGTATTGTACTGTACATACTGTAAAGATCAGGGGTCAGGTATATTACAGAGTTAGTTTAAAGATTAAAATCATAATTATTTGGTTTTATATCCGTCTATATTGTATTAAAGCTAAATACCATGTTTACGACAATTACGCGGAGGAAGGAGTACAGAAAGTCGGTCGGTATGGCATAGAAAGCTAATATTTTTGTATAATTACTCATTAGCAATATATTAAATTATTAAAAAAAACATTACACACACTACCGTGCGTTTGTCATACATTTCTTTTTGAAATACTACTTCTTTTAAAAATATTATGTTTGATTGTATCTAATATTGAATGCAGTAAAAGCTCCCAATGCACTTCATAGAAATGTTACTGAAATTGAACTTACCAACTAGCAAGCATACTTTGAAATGGCGTCATATTTTAAGGAGCATACGTGATCCGATTTGCTAACACCCAACTGAACTGTTATGTGCTTACCTACTTTTCAACTTTATAAAAGTATTATAAATTATAATAACTTTTAGTAATCTAAAACAAAAATTGTACAGATTTTAATATATTTAATATAATATTATGTCCCAAAATACTTTGTCATCCATTGTATTGTGCTACACTATATATATATGTATATATACACACATTATATTTTTTCCTAAATTATACCTTTTTTGTGCAGTAGTTTGAAATATTTATTTTTGTTTGTTTGTTCTGTCTGAAACTATTTTAAAAATGATCATTTTGGTTTCTATTGATTAATATATAGGCTCTTCACATTAAGTTAAATATCTTCTATGTACAAATATTCGTTTAGTAATATTTTTATTATATGTATTGATTACAGTTACGTGTTAAATATTACCTGTTATTACAATAACATAAGAAATCCAATAGCTATTATAATGGCAAGCATACCAAACCCGCATTCTGTTGCGACATGCTTTTTGCCAACAAGAAACCGATATTTATGGTCCCCAAGTTATATATCGACTCATAATTCTCACTTGGACATCTTCGATATCGAATACCAGGTTTCTGGCCATTACATTATTGGTATTGATATTCTGTGTAATTGCAATTTAATTTTTTTAATTCTATGAATGTCACTAAAATGTCCATAATAATTGAACACAGTCTCCAAGTCCTCAATAGTTTGGTTTAGTCTTCATTATTCCTAATAATAACGTCAAAATAAAGGCTCAAAAACCAGAATGTATTCGAAAGATATTTTGTAGTCTTATTAGGCAATTATTTCGCAATTTGTTATCCAACTTACTAATTTGCATTTTTCATAATACAGCCAATTTCTTATAACAGAAGTAGCTTTAAAATTAATTCACCACTTTCAAGAAATTTATGAAGTGGCAGTATTCATATTAGATTGCATAATTAATCGCGAAACATCTTTGATGTATGTACTCGTACGAACGTGGTGATTCATTATAGCAGTCACATTACAGATATACGGGAATCTGCACATGTCATATTTCAATGATTTCTAGCTTTCGGTTTAGTTTCAGTGTGGTTGCATGTTCATATTGCATTATTTCTATATTACATTTAAGAAAACCTGTTCTCAAAAGAACTAGGCTTACAACGTGAAAGTGTGGTGTTTTAAATAAGAGACCAAATAAGTACATGGACCGATTTTGATAATTCTTACCGTAATCGATTTGTTTAATCGTGCAAGTGTGATAGTATATTCTAACGTATTTAATACGGCAGCAACTAGAAATCATATCGTCATAAAGAAAAATGAAAGTCTTCAGATGGGTCAATAATAAGTATTTTAGGCTTTTTTGTGATTATTAATTTTTGGTAAGATACTATAATAAAGAAACTGAGATAAAGTTCTTTTATAATTGTTTACAAAATTACCTATTTCGATCTCATGCAACCTAAAATATCTCCTATAATATCTTTTTAAATTTAACACCAAGGACCACACATCCTACAGCGTAAATACTATATGTAACATGCACCTTATATATTTCATTAAATGCTTTAAATATTTTATGAATCAGAGTTTGTTAACAAAACCAATATATGGAGAGCGCAATAATGGTCAAGCTCGTCTCGCCGTCCTCACGTTGCCGTTTTATTATGAGCACGTATTGTTGCTTCATGTTTTGTTGAGTCCTATAGAGTTGAATAATCAATAGGAATACGAGTGAGCTAGCAAAGATAACGCTTCCGTACATTTAGATAATTGTGTTCTTTTTTGGTAATAATGCCTTAATATTAGCGTTGACTTGTAGAGACTAACAATAACTTTACAAGTTCACATAGAATTCTACTCTCTTGAACATCTTATATTGTTTTACGGTAATAAAATAAGTTTTAGTTTTTAAGCTTACTTTTAGCTAGCCAGAATTCAACGGATTATTTAACTTAACTAGAAACCAAATTATGAATAATTTGGTAATGTTTAGAACGTTAAAGATAACCAATTACTTTTTTTTAATTGAACCCAGTAAATAACTTAGATACCTAAACAAACGCTCTTAATTTAGTTAGGAAAATAAGACGAGCCGGTCCCACATTTTAAACAACATGGACTAATAAATTAGTTTGATACTTTTGATGTCCGCTGCCCGTATCTGTTAGACAACTGTTCAAGAGACCCTTTGAATATATTAACTACTTAACTCATACAAATTGAGGCAATTTAAAGTAGACAGATGAATAATAAAACGACGAGTTGCAAGACTACAATGATTGTCAAGGGTCGAGGCGGGTCGAACCGGTCCTGCAAAACTTTAAAGTGTCTTACTTCTAAGAAATTAACGAAATAACGTTCTTGGTTATAGACGTTAATGTTTTAAGTAATTAAGGAGAGCTTAAGATCTTTAGGTTTCACTACATTATTGATATTTCGTTTATTTAGACAATAGTCGACCAGCCTTTGGATAAATGCGATTTTAATGTGTTCATGTCTTAGAACTTAGGAGTTATAATGATATTATAATAGTTAGAGGATTATAATAGTTCATAGCCAAATGTATCATAGTAAATTCAACTGATCATGTGTTTTAGAGAAGTTCTCTACTTGTCTCTAATTTTATCATCAATATTGGTCAATCAATTAAAACTGGATTTTAATTACGTCTTATCAACAATTCAATCATATTAATATTATTTATTCGTTATCCAAAAAGAATTATGTACAATTTATCGTAGTAGTTATAGCGTACAAGTGGGAGTTTTATAACTCAACGCAGTGAAAGACATTGCTATTACAATAATAGAACAGAAGATCTGTTTAACAAGATATATTACTTGGGTGCGTCCAATATAAGGCAATTGCCGCATCCTGCTATAAACATCCAGTGACTATTGTGTGCCCCCTATGGACTAGCATTATGTTCAATCAATTATTTAATACCCGTTGATCGGAATTAGTAATGAATTTGAAACGTCAAATATTGATGTCTAGGGTGATTATTGTGAATAGATTGCATTGCTTACTTATCTAAGGGAGTGGAGGAAAAAATGCTGCAATTACGAAATTATTCTAAATACTGCACCACAACACTCAAAAGACTTTAGTAACATTATAAACAAAGTATGAATATTTTTTTTTATGTTTATGACGTTATATTGTTGAGTATGTACTTATATAAGAAAGGCTCCACGAAGCGAAAAATTTACGAGAATTATTTAAACATTCTTTTTCATTTACAATGACGATAGAAGATCGAGATTTTTTTTTTGATTTAACAGACGTTTTGCTTGTTGATTAAAATTTCCACCGGGAATATTTTTTTAGTTTTCAGAACATAAAAATATATGATAATACATAATAAAAAAATATTCAATATCTTAAAAACTTAACCAATGTGTCGTACTCGCTTTTGACGCCGCTCGCGAAACCTAAAAATGTCTCGCAGAGGCTCATTTTTTGCGTTAAATTAACATTATAAATAATAGCTTTTGGCACATTTTTCTAGACGTCATTTCGGATCCAATGAGCTATCACACATAATTTTAAGAGCATTATCTCTATTTTAGACCATTTTCAGCTTGTCGACTAGAATACGATAGGTTGTTTCACTACATTAATGTTTAACATGTGACATCACTTAAAAGACTGGTTCAAAACCGGTACAAAGTTTATATAATGTCTACACGCTGTCGCTGATATATTTGAAATACTATAAAAGAACTCGCAAATAAAGGTGTAGTCAGTCGGGGAAAAAAGCCTCTACCACCAAACTTAATGGAATACTCGGCTATCGTGTTTTGAACATATAAAGTAGTATCTCAGATGTTCAAGATAATTGATCCTTTATAGGTTCGAAAGATTCGCTTGAGGTTATAGAATAGTAATGTTCAACATTATATGAACTAAATAGTTTCAATATGGTGACACTTGTCTTAAAGTTCGAGATAATATATCACGCAAACACATTACATTAAACGTAGATATCGATCCCATATGCCACCAGTCATTAGCCTTAATCAGAACGTGTTGTAACAATGCACATAAATTATTTATAACCATTCAATTGTTTAGGGACGTTCTATGTCCCTAATAATTGATTAGGTCAGGAAACCAAACACATTTTGGTCTAAGGGTCGTTTTGGTTAAGTCATATCGATCAAGATAACAGAATTTCGCGAAGTGTTTGATTTTGTAAGTATATCTAAAATAAAGCTTTATTTACGGAGGGTTATGTATGTCTGACATTTAATACCTATGAGTAGTGCTTGTAACACTGTTGACAGTGTTTGATTGACTAATGCTTTTTATTGGTTTATATAAAAAAAAAATACCCTCGCCGACTCGACCCTGGAGCCTGTTATGATACTATAGATCCGCGTCAGTTGAACTAGTAATTTTGTGGAGTTAATATTGACTTGTCATAATGAAGTGTTATCTTTTGGATACTCCTATACCACTCCAGTCTTTGATATATTTTTTATGTTAGTAAATTTAACGTTATATTATTACAATGTTAAAAGAGCTCTATGTCTCAAGCCCCAAGCACTGTTTAGATTGTATTTTGAGTAACTGTGCAATATTGTCATAAATGTACCCAAGAGTCGTACCTATAAAGTATCAATTTAGTTTTAATTTTGATATATTTTAATTAATAATAAAGCGAATCGGCGGCTTCTTATTAGTAGTTGCACAAATATAACGTTTCCAGAGGAAATAAAATAAATAAAATGGAAATAAAATACAGTAACAAAATATGAGTTTTGCTAGCGCACCGTCGGTTGAACAACCAAAAGCAAACAAAGTTTTTATTAATTGGCCAAGGTTGGAACTTGAAAATTGGTCGTTTTTGCAGTTCGGTTGAAAAATTCCTACTCAAGGTTCTTTTGACAATATTTATATTCAAACCTTTTTCATGATGACATTAAAATGGCTGGAAATAAATGCTTAGTTCAGTATATTTTAGCACTTGCTGTAATAGCAAATTATCCTCAAAATACCTATAAATGACAAAGTTGCATTTAAATCACTTCTTAAATTGCAAATAGAAGTATATTTTTAAAGTATACGCAATTGCGCAGTCAAAATGATTTCAATTTATATAATTTCATTATATACACCATCTACTGTTCTAACAAATACATTAAATTTTAAATCAAACGACCTAGTGAAAATGATAAGAACCTTGTCTTAAGTTAGAAATGAGCTGTGATATTCTTCAAATGGCTGACAAGATCTTTACAAATCATAGCAAAACACCATCTTAATGAAATCTGTATTCAAACAAACAAAATATGCATTATCTTGGGCGCTACAATGCCACAGACAGACATACCCACGTTAGACATATAAACCCCGATGATATAGCGTCGGGGTATACACATTGGCAATATTTTTACAAAAGTTACAGCTAACTGCTAATTGAATATTTGTGATCGTATTTATTAAGTATCGAGGTAAATTTTAACGGTCTATTTATATAAACAGACGATTTTATTCGAAGTAACCCAATTAGCGCACTCTCTTTCATCCAGGCCCGTTTGGTAACTCAATAACTTTTGAAGCGATGCAGTTGATGATTCCAATAGGGGTATACACGATTTTTTCCAACTATTTTCGTTGTGTCATAATTTGTTTTAAATTATTTTTATAACAGGAATAACATATTTTTTTATTATAATCTGTTAAATAACAACTTTTTCAACCATCATCAGTAAATGCTGTCAATATTAATTAATCTTATATATAAAATTCTCGTGTCACAATGTTAGTTACCATACTCCTCCGAAACGGCTCGACTGAATTTTATGAAATTTTTTGTAAATGTCGGGTAGGTCTGAGAATCGGTCAACATCTATTTTTATACCCCTAAGTGATAACTGTAGCCCACGGTGGCAAAACAACGTTTGCTGGATCAGCTAGTAGAAATATGTATATGGAAAAGAAATTGAAACCTCCCATTAATCTCATATTCATAACCTAGATAGTCCCAAAAATTCCAGATCCTAAGAGATATTGATGTTTTATTTATTATGTTCTTGGCTCTTAAACAGCCACATTCTAAATAAGGAGTTTTAGTAATGAGACAAAAGTTTGATTTTCCACTTATTTTCGAAGAAATTCATACACACGTAGTTAGGAAGTTATTATAGTGTTGGATATTTAGACCCCACTTTACCCTCAAAGGTCAAAAAAATTAAAAAAAAGTCACCATAAGTGTCATTAGCTCAGTGGTTTAAATCCCAGTCATTGGACTACTGGCGTGGCCCACTCCTAACACAAGCATTTAGCTTAATTGAAGGGGTTAAGAATAGTTGTAGTTTGCAATCCAAACTGTTAGTAATCTTGAAAAAAAAATACTTTATTAATTTATTAAGACAAGGCCCAAATAATATTATCAACTGATAATTGTTGTGAAACTCAGTCTGCAATGAATACATTGAAGCAGTTTGTCGCTGGTGCATGATTGATAGCCCTGTAATTAATTTCTCCTTGATAAGTTGACAGTTGGGACGCGGGCGGCTCTTGATTACATTTCACACGTAATAAACTACGGCTACTATATTAATGTACATTTTAAACTAATTCACATGTTTCTTAAGTAGCTATACTATTTAAGACAACGGCTTTACAATAATCTCTACATAATATAAAACAAAGTCGCTTCCTGCTGTCTGAACGCTTACATCTTTCAAAATATGGTATTTAATGTGGTTTTCACCAATAGACAGAATTATACATGAGGAAGGTTTACGTATAATTTGTTAGTTTTGTGTAAATTGCTTAAAATATGACAATAATTATTGAAAATGTCGGAATCGGTAAAGCCGCCTGGGAACTATGCTGCCTAATTCCTTTGAGGTGAAACTAAACAATGTCTTCTTACTCGTAATAATTGCAGTGAGGGAGTGAGTAAGTCAACGATCAAAAAATACCTCGGCGCAAGGGCAGGTTGATTATAATTTGAAAATAACCATATTTTATGACGTCTTATGCAAATAAGAATATCACTTTTCTCGTAGTCTATTTGACACCGTTGTGACATAAAAATAGACAGTGTTGCCGACTATTGACAGTGAAAGCAGTTCGTATGTCATGGCTAAAAAATTCTATAATATCGCCATTCCCACGAATAAAATTTGAATATTTTAGTTAGTTTTTAATAATAAAAACTAGCTTAAAATATTTTTAATCGTTAAATAATCAAGATATATTACTTTAAATATTTTATGAACATGTATAATTTCTTTAAAAGTATGCAATGTATAAAATATGTTATGAAAATGATTTTACTTATGACAGTCATAAAGTAAAACATCAAAGAATTCACGTTTCTTATATTAGTAGAAAATGACGTGATAACAGTGTATTCAGTACTTTTTTAAACATTTACGACGGATGTCTGTCGAAGTCAGGGGTCATTCCAGCTTTTATATCCCGACGGGTTTATGAAGTGTAATGTTAGTAATGAAATGTTGCCAGTGTGGACAATTTTTGCGTTATAAACTTGAATATTAAGACGTTATGTAGAAAGAGTTTTTTTACCTCAGAACTTTCGTTGTTATTCATATAAGTTAAGTATATTATATCACAACTTCACTCATTTTACGATATAATCTTTCTCTCGACTAAAATGATAACCCACATGTAGACAATATATAACATTTAGTGCGATAGCTTAGAATCAGTCTCTCTGGTGTTTCGTGCAGTGTACATGGAAGTTAGTATTATAGTGTCGTGGTTTAAGGTCACCCTTCTTAAGGTCCACGTAAATTTATTTTATTATCTGATGTAGTTAGTTTTCGAGCAGCGAAGGAGTGAGTTATAATTCTAAGGCTCTGCCAGGCTTTCTGTCTAAATTGCATGTTTTGCTGTACAGTAATGGTATAATTTATCTCATTCTATAACATACTGTCCTATATGATAAGTATTAAATACTGAATTATGTTATAGATTTAGTTGTTACCTAATAGTATCCAGATTCAGTTTCATGAATTATCAAGTGCGTATAAGTTATACAGCACAGTAATAACGAGCAGTTACAGAAGCTTGAGACCCAGTAGCACGTTTAGAGAGCTATATATAAACTCTTGCTTTCATCTTTTTACCCAACACGAAGCAACTCTTCGTACTCATATTTGCTATTTTAGTCAGTATCTATGAAACAGATCTTACGAAGTAAAGCTTAAAAATTGTGAAGGCAACGGTTTCAGAATATCCATTAGCAATAATTTAATTAAATTTTGATCTACTAATGAAAAGTGCGTATAACATAAAATAACAGCCGTCTAATACAGCACCTGATTAATAATACTTATCATTCAAGACAAACATCTGCCAGTAAAACTCTGCATAGCAATTAAACAGCTTAAAAGCCTCTGTTTACAGAGCGTGACGGAATCAATGATCGTTATAATTAAATTCCTTGACGTTTGTTTCTTCTATTCGTTTTGGCTTGAATCCGCTTAATTAAATATCGATAAGATAAACCAATCTTGGTGTGACTAATGGCGGGTATGCCTAATTCGTTTTATGGCTTATTGAAGATTATAAAGGTTTAATCATTTTTTAATATTTAGTATCAGATGTACTTAAGGCTATATTATTGAAGAGCAATACCGAATACGTGTAAACTTGCATAATAATAGACCAACCGCTACTCGACCCCTTCAATCAATTATTAAATAAAAATAGTTAAACTCATTACACTTAAATAAGGAGAACTTAGCACCAAAACAACTATACTATATTTAACTTTGTCTACTTTATGAAATTATTTGTCAGACTGCGTCTGATATATTTTGATACGGATTTTATTCCTATTGTTGAGCAAGTTTGGGATTCTTTAAATGGATCTATAAAAACACCTTGTCAATCAAAGGATATCAAAGGCTTTGCTTATTATGGGTAAGACATAAAGGAATGCTTTAAATTAAAACCCTGTAACCAAGGAATCATATCTGTTAGTTATAAAAAGTATTACGTATCTTGAGTAATAAGTTAACAAAATTACTTCCTAAACGCTAATAGAAATTGTAATACACACATTTTTGATTAATTAGTTTCGTGACTGCCAATGGACTTGTCTATCTCCATCCAACATTCATAATAAGCACCTTCCGAGTCAAGACCTCAATTGAATGGATACTCTAAAAGCCATGAATTATTCACACGGCAAAAACAGTCAACATTTAACCCTGAACCCTATGTGATAGGGCAGATATTAATTTGCACGCTTAATCAAATACAGCACTTATGACGAAAAACAGGTCGTGTGTCGAGGGATCGTGAACATTGGCATTAACTCACGAGATTTAACTTAATGTTTTGAAAAGATCGAAATATCATTACTGATATATTGGCTTCTATGAAACAACTTGAAATTTATCAAAACAAATTGTTTTTTAAATACTATTATGATTTTTTTACTATAAAATTTAAGAAATAATGCAACTAAAAGAAAGGGCTAACATAAACTGCGTTCTCTCCGTCAATAAAAGGTTTGGAATTTGAAGCAGCATCAACACAATATTTTCAACGCAAATAAAATGAGAAATTTTATGTACAGTATTATGAAAATATTACAAAAACTCTAAAATAATGAAAAGTGTAGTATAGAGATCTGAGCGTGCAAAATTTATGTAAAACCGTGATTTTCACTTCCCTAGATAGTTTTAAGTTGCAAAAATCACGGTCAGCCAGATGCAACAAGTCTACCTGTGTAAAAATTCCGTGCGTTGGAATTCAATGGAGCACAATTAAAATTCTCCACGACTCCAGTGTCTTCATGCATGGAGTATAACTAACCGTCTGCAAAACTCTACTCTTCTCATGCCTAAAACTAATTTCATCTTTTTAATATCGCCGTAGTTACTTTTGACTAAAAAGTACATTATTGTCTTCTTAAATCATATGTACATGGGCAACACTTTTGTTTGCCTTGGACTAGCTGATATTTTCTACTTTAAGAGTAATCCACTGCGTCCTAAATATAACCTTTATTCCAATTAATCTGAGGCAGTCTGAGAAGGGATTTAATAATGACACATTTTTCTAAATTAGTACTTGTAATGTAGTTTAGTTTGCTAATGTATTTTATTTTTTAGTCAACCCATGCGACTTCGTCCGCGTGATGTTCCGCTCCTATTGGTCGTAGCGTAATGATATACAGCCTATCCTTCCTAGCCTTCCTCGATAAATTGGCTATCTAACACTAAAAGAATTTTGCAAATCCGACCAGCGAATCCTGAGATTAGCGCGTTCAAGCAAACAATCAAATAAACAAACAAACAAACAAACTCTTCAGCTTTATATATGAGTAAAAGATAAGATGTTAATTGTTGAGTAACTTACTAAATAGTCTTGTAAACCTCACCAGATACGTAAGATAGGTCCCAGGCTTTTTATATCATACATTTACTTTACAGTACTAGGTATCATTTCTTAAAGTATTAAGTATTTCGTTAATGACTGAACTCTCATACTGACCTAAACTCTAGAACTCGTATGATCCATTTTAGAAGTAATTCCAATATATTAATTACGCTTAACTCATCGAAAACTTTATTAATGCACGCTCATGAATATGTTAAGTGATATCGATTTAGTGACTAAGTGTGCAAAAAAAAAAACAATGTTACTTAACATTTTAATTTATAAATCATGTGACGTGAATTAAAATAGAAGTGTTAATCATTTGAACAAGAAATTATGAGGTATTAGTATAATAAGTAGGTAAGTTATACAACACTATAACACTCAGCCATTATGAGATCCATCTAATTAACCCAACCTAATGTTAAAGTAACTTAATAAATATATTATATTAAAGAATTTCGTTAGTGTATCTGTTTATAAATTTTATACCAATAAAAATTACTAGTCAATTTTACTCACAGAATGATATGAATATTACAAAGTCCTTTTTCACACGGTGTTCTTCTAATTCGAATAAAAAATAGTGTCACGTCTTTACAATTTAATCCAACTTGGTACTTGTTTATTATTTATAGATAACGACTAACTGGAATATCAATGAGATAAGGCGAAATCATGACAAGATAGTTATTTTTAGTATCAAAGAAAAGTCAGAAGATATTGAGGCTAATCTTCAAGATGATCGAAATAATAGTAATCTGATTTTTATTGAATGAGCAATTTTCGAAGAAACGTTCCTTTGGATTATTCCAAGTAAGCAAGCTTAGAAAATGAACCTTGATTCTACAAAAGGATCTACCTAAATTTTAGATACAGAAACAAGTATGTCGTATTTTACAAGGTTTTTAGTTTGTCTGTAATGAAATCTTACAAGTTCAATTTGACTTGCCCTGAATAAAATTTCTGATTGAGCTGAAATTTTGCATGTAAATCGAAAAAAAAGCAATATTTTTGGAAGATGTTTTGATGATGGAGTCGATGATGGCTATGGGAACAATGTAACTACATTGAGTTATCCATCTCTCTCATCATCCAAGTTCTCTGACCTAGTTTTTTAGTTTAATAAAATTATTTAATCTGTTTATCATAATATTACTTACAAAAGAGCAATACTGCACAGTGAAACTGAAAGAAAATGCACTATAGACTGAAACCGAGTAGAGCTTGACTGGGGTCAGAAGGTGGTTTAAAGGACCTAAAAAGACTGACTTATAATCCACGATAGTCGGTAGGGTCTTTAAATATAAACCAATAGAAAGTACTAGGCAATCCAATGCTATCGAGTGTCGCTAGACATAAATAAAAAATAATTTTCACTGACAAAGTGGTAAATAAAACTCCGTAAACTGTTTCCCAAAAGTAGTTAATTTAATCATAAAATTGTAAAGCAAACTGTAAGCGAAATTAATTGCAAATTTATGTGTACGTAGTTCAGAACAATGGAATGACGCAAGCATTTAAGAAGCGGAACAATCGACGAATAAAATGTTTATAAATCGCGCACTGATATGCAGTTGCGCTCATATTGCGATTCAACTGTTTGCTGTTTATGCTTTCCTTTTCTTTATCAACACGCATTGTTTCGAAAATATTTGATAATTGATTACCGGTGAATTGTTGTTTTCATTTCTGAAAATATGTAGACATCGACTGAACTATTTAACGCCGATAATTATGCAGAGATATTCCATAAACCTTTATCTGTAGATCATATGAAAGAAACATGCTTAACATTTTGAAACAACGGATTTAAAAGATCGAACTAAAGCCGTAATACTTAGCAACACTTTTGATAGTCAACTCAACAATACAATATTGTCTAATGTAAAGTGTAGTTTAGAAAATCGGTCGGTCGGAGAAGGTCTTTCTTATCTAGAATCATGTGTTATTATTTATTTCAATTTGGTTTGGAAAACAACCTGGTCCTGGGTCACAAGCCTCAGTTTCTACTTGGCTTCCTTTCTATAATGCATGTTTCTATGTACGTATTACTACACAGGAATGATTATCATCCTCTTGCATAATATAGAGTTCCTTAATATCGATATACCTTTGAGATATTAAGTATCTCAATGGAAAAATGATTTAGCACTAGCTCACCTATGCGACTTCGTTCGCGTGTTGCTCCGCTCCTATGGGTCATAGCGAGGTGTTAAATAGCCTAAGTTACCCCTTGATACATCAGCTATCTGCCAGTGAAAGTCCCGTCAAAATCGGTCGAGCCATTTCAGAGATTAGTCGGTCACTTAAAAGTGTTTAGTTGCTTTACTTTTCAATTTGGTAGAATAAGTGGTACTGCAATCTAAATTAACTAAAGTGTATACAAATATAGTACATAGCGACGATAGATACATAATTCAATTCCGTATTGCTCGAACGTTCGTAATATTCCCAAGTGATGTGAGACAATGCCTCGAATAACTGTAACCAGATGTCAGCCAGGCAATTTCCTCTTATGTGTTGAGGCTCGTTTTATGGTTTGTTATGACTGCACACCATCCGTGACAACACCGTTACACGTTACACTCTTGCTAAATGACAAAGAACGTCAAAAATGCGGACGTAAAGTATGGTGTTTTATGGGTCTTTCTACAATAAGGTAAATACTAGACAATAAGGTAATAAATTACTAATAAGTCAACTTACCAAACGAGCACATGAAGGAAGTTATTAACTTATACGGTGATTTAAATCGATAACATCATCACTGTTCAATGTTCTTATCTATACTAATATTATAAAGAAGAAAGATTTGTATTTTTGTATTTTTGTATGTAACGAATAAACATAAAAACTACTGGACCGATTCCAAAAATTCTTTCACCATTAGAAAGCTACATTATCCCTGAGTAACATAGGCTATATTTATTAAAAGAAAAAATTAGAAATCCCCAGAAATTCTCACTAAAACAAACACAAGGTGCAAAAAAATTTGCCATAAAATATCTTTCATCGCATGCGCTGCGAAAAGTATTGATGATAGAACAAAAAAATGTTTTACAATATTATAGAACGTGTCAATATCTACAAAAAACTCCGCGAGACCATATGTCCAACTATTGTAGTTAAGTCACTATAACTACTTTTTTACATTTTAAAAGTTGACAAAAATGCCTATCAAAATCAGACCATGTTTTCCATAACTTTATATTAATTCTTATCCAAATAAATTATTTCGTAATGAAGACTGTTTCAATACCTGTTAATTACTTTTTGAATTATTGAAATCGGACATTCCAGTCAAAAGATATTACGAAATAAAAATATCAAGATAAATAAAAAATAATCCCAGACGGGCCGTCGGCGCGGTGTGCGGTGCCTCGCAGCGCAGCGAGTAACGCGGCGATAGAGGGAGTGACAGAATGCGGGAGCCTAAAATGTTAAAAAAAAATTATCCACCCGTGCGAAGCCGGGACGGGCCCCTAGTGGAATATATATCCTTTTTAAAAAGTTCTTTAAAAATGTATTCGAATAGAGATTAGCTAAATCGAGTCAGCAACTTCAATCTCACATCAAATATAAAATATGCAAATATTTGAAATTAACAACATTTATTGTTATTTATTTTTTGATAGCCGACCCGCGCTACTTTGTTCACGTGTTGCTCCGCTCCTATAGGTTGTAGCAAGATGTTATATAGCCTAAGTTACTCCTTGTTACGTCAGTCTCGTCAATATTGGTCTAACCATTTTAGAGATAAGCCGGAACAAACAAACAGACAAAGAGACTGACAGACAGACAAAAATTGTAAAAAATTTGGTTGTTTTGGTATATGTACCGTGTATGCACTTAGTAAAAAGCGGTTATTTTAATATTACAAACAGACACTCCAATTTTATTTATTTGTATGGATAACCCAGTGGTTAAGACTTGAATGTCTTACTCGGGTTTGATTCTGGGCACACACTGACTTTTCTGAGTTATGTGTGTTTTAAGCAATTAAAATATCACTTGCTTTAATGGTGAAGGAAAACACCGTGAGGAAACCTGCACTCCTGAGAGTTCCATTAAAAAGTTCTCGAAGGTGTATGAATTCTGCCAACCCGCACTGGGTCAGCGTGGAGAACTATGTCCTAACCCGTCTCATACTGAGGAGGTGACCGGGCTCAGCATTCACGGGTTGTGATGATGATGATTGTTATTTCTTTTGATGGATTATTAGCAACCTAATAGTAGTTGCTATACTAAGTTATTCAGATATTAATCTTTGAAAGACCATCATCCTATTAAATAAATTTAGCACATTTGTAAGGCTTTAGATCCGTGCGTGCAATATGCACCTATTTGCATAATAAGTCAATAAGCGTTTTAGCTCATTCACCTGCTTTCATGAATAACATTAACAATGGAAACACGTCGCGTACTCTTAATTATAATCTTTTGTTTGGTAATAGTTGCACTAACGAGCTCAACTATGTTTGAAAATAACCTCGATATTATAACAATAATTCGTGTGCATACAAACATTGATGATTGTGGTAACCCTCTTTTTGACGACATTTGTGTCTTCTAACCTATTATTACATTCTTCCTTAAGAAGTTATTCTAATGAAAGCAATTAGAGTATTATCAAATTCAAAGTATTATAGTTTGAAGTCTACTATTACTAATGATATCTTGAATTATCGTAAAAGGATAGAAGTTTATAGAATTTAGGTTAATCATTTAAATCCAAATATGTTAATCATTCACACATATACTGCCATTTTTTACATAGTGTAAAACGAATTCTTTTCTTTTAAACTACGCAACGGATTTTATGTGGTTTTCATCACTGAACACTGTTTCAAGATGAAGGTTGTTAGTAGAGAAACTGTGCAAGGGGGGAACGGGTGGCTAGTTAATAATAAAATAAATATATTAGTAACTTAAAAAGTACATCTCAAATATCCGAATATTAAGCAAATATGTCCAATTAACGTACTCACTAATAGAAATAAATAGGTTCAGTAAATGTTAGTTATACCTTAGTTCTACCTTAATGTAATTCAATCTAGTATTACAATTTCAATACGGTTTCGTGAGTCAGCAACTTGTGAACCAAATAGCAAATCTCAACAACGTTATATTAACGTTTAACCTAAAAGCAAACGAACCAACCGTAATAGGTGAATTAGATTTTGAAACGCTTTAACATTAGAAACAAGTTTAAATAAATTGATCATATTTTTGTTATATACATTTTATTATTTAATTTTTAACTTATTTATTAAATACTAGATATGTTATAGGTCTACACAGTAGCAGTTTTTTATTTTCTGGATTCCTTCGCAAAACAATGTAAAAATGTGAATAGAGGCCAGCATGAACTTTTAGGCAAAATAAAATCTGTCTTATGTGCACTGTGTGCTTGTGTACTGTTAAAAATGTAAGAGTATGTTTTTACTACGTAGTTTAAAGATCAACATTAAGATCTTAGAATGCTACTTTATATCCTACTAAACAAAAATTGGAGTAGCTGCCAAGAACATTAGATACTTGGCATATTTCCCAATTACTTATTGGGAAGGAAGAAGTACATCGTGCGAAGTACATTTGATAGGTTCGAGCTGTGCAAAATACAATAAATATATCTACGTCTGCGTTTCTTCTTAAATAATATAAGCTATTCGACCGGCCTTGGCATAGACTGCTTATTTTAAAGATACAGTTGTGGTCGCTTTGGAAGATATCTGGCAAAAAGATGTGGATCATCTTTTTGATATTATATACAATATATCGTTAATCGAATTTTAAGGTCAGGCATATCGTCTCAACCATTGCCTGAATGTTATATCAAAGTTCTAAATATTAATAGTCAACCTTTTTATATTTTATGTCTCTAATAAACAATTATTTTAAAAATTTATAATAGGCAACCTTCATATCACAATAGCCAATAAATTACCTTACCTACGTTTGGCTGGCTCTCAGATAATATTTGATATAACACGAAAAAATTACTTCGCGCGTAACAAATATTAAAGTTTTTATTAAGTCTATACCAAACTTTGTTGCTCAAGTTTAATCCACGAAGACGTGAATGTATTTTTATTCAGCAAAAACTTTAAAAAGCTACTTAAAAGCTTCAACCTTTATTCACCATTTAACTTGACAAGGAGTCCATGAAACAAACAGATCTTAATATATCAAAGGAACGAAGTAATTTAAATAAAGACGGTCTTCTCTTGAACAATTTTGTTATCAGCGGTTCCGGAGCTCGAAGACGATAACATCGCGTTAACTCGCCTCGGCAAATCGTTTCCTACGCTAGGTGTATTTACAAATGCCCAACACCGTTACCCTCGTGTAGAGTTGTTTACACGATGCGGTGTTGGTAGGTCAATTTTCTGGTAAACCTGATTATTCGGTATAGAGATAATATTTAGAGAAATTCAAGGAAGATCAGTTCTGTAATAGATATTAAAATCTCAAGATTTTTTTATTGCATTAAAAAAAACGACATGGTCTATAGAAATGAAATTTTATTTCAACACAAGCTGAACTTTGAACACTTTTTGATAGAAAATTTCTGATTTATTCTTCAACACATTTCTTTACTATATTAAGAGAAAATAGTTTAATTGCTCAATATATTATCGACGTTACAAAATACATAATTTTACCAATAATATCCGATGGCAGACTTAAAGTAGTAACTAGTTTTAAATATTTCAAAGGTTGGCTTAATGTTTGAAAGTTCTTGCCGTCAAAATACCACAAAATCAATAATCATACAATGTTTGTATACAAATAATGGAAATAGAATGCAATTCTAACATTTTATAGTATTTAACGACCTTTGGTTCAAACATCAGAGCAAAATATTTTACCTAACCTTTCAAATTCTTAGTTAATATAAACACTTACGCAATAAAAAATTTTCAAGATTTCTTATATGTTATTTAATAATATCTAGTTATGCAAGATTTTAATTCATCATAACGTTGTTTACCTTCAAAGATGCAACTTGTTTTTCTTTAGTGCCAGCTTGACATTAATCGTACCATTATGATTCATTACCTTCATTATTTTATTGTTTATCACTATTTATACTTAATATATTAAAAAAGCTACTTGTAGATTACTAGTAGAATTCTAAATAATAAAATCAACAAGAATTAATTAGATTTCAGAATTATAATCCATATAAATTTACTTCGTTTCCTCTTTTCAGGTGTTAAATACATATTTTAATATTATCTCGCAGGAACTATGATTTTTTTTGGGATAAAAAGTAGCATATATCATAATTCAGGCTATAGAGTATCTATGTGCAATATTTCGTCATAATCTGTTCGGCCGTTTTTGTGTGATTGAGTAACAAACATCCAAACATATAAATTTTCACACTTATAATATTAGTAAGATATGTAGCAAGATTTTAGATGATAGTCTATTCAACTACAGATATTAATTTTAGTAGCACATGGGTGTATGAACATTAGTTTTCTAAGTGTATAACTATAAAAATGAACTATGTATATAATAACAATAATTGCCTGGGTATTATAAATAAGGTTAGTAAGCATTGAGTTTATGCATTTTCTTCAAGCATGCGAAGTATGCCAGCTTCTTTATACGTTACTGGATAACGGATCATAAACAACGGCATCGGAAGGTAAACGTTAATGTAGGTTCCACTTTATCACCTCTTTTACGAGACTTCAGGGCCCTGTATGTATAGTATTTCTTTTGTGGATCGATAATTGCAAATAAACAGCAAAGGCAAGATATATAAATTCGAAACTCACTTTATGCTCTCCCATATTCAGAGAGCTTCCTTAGTAATTTAACTGTCTAAAAGGTTGGGTTTACTAATTTTTTAACAATTTATTTTAAGAATATTTCAAAATAAACTGTTAAAATTAAAACAGAAACCAATTTGTCAACGTTGTGTCCGAACGTAAAAATAAATTTAATGTTGTGACAGATACAAATTGGAATTATAGATCTATTAACATTAAATTCTAAAGAAGATTTAACCATAAAAAAACTTGACCTCTGACAGGACCTTGGTTAAATTTAGGAGTGGTATTTAAATATCGTGGCATTGACAGTACAAAGGTATGAGGTAATCTTGTTTGATTGACTTTCATTCGCCCGTATGCAGGTATGCTGGTAGGTAGGAATCCAAATTATACGTCTCGATATAATTATATTAATCGCATGGAAAATAATGAAATTATATACATTTATAGAAACAATTTTTCTACTAGTGTTAAGGAAAAGTTCGATTGCATGCTCGACTTTAGTTTCAAAAAACTTACTCTTTGGTCCCAATGGAATGTGTCCACTGTGTGGAATTTCATTTTGTAATTAGTTAGTTTTTTTTGGTTTTAATTTATATAGGTACTTGATATATGATACAAGCCACAGAAGACCTCTTTTTTTAAAGACCTTATAATTTTACTGGAAAACATTGTCATGACAACTTTTTCTTAAGGTCAAGAGTCTAATGAAGTCATTCACATCGAATAATAAGTGAAAGTGAAAGCGTTTAAAATGTTTGTTTTGTTATAGCGACATTTAAAAAAGATCTATTTTGATCCAGGATAAAGTCAGTACACAATAATTGTAGCGACAGCGTTTGTGATCTACGTATACTATAATTAGCCTGCTATTAAACCGCATAGCCCTGATTTGATTAATGGTAGTCGGTAGCGCCAGATTCGAGCCAACCGATGCGTCGTTTTTTAGTCATCCATATGGTGACATCTGACACTAATTGTATGCTTCTATGTAGCATGTTATTCTTTTATTTAGTTTAGGGGATTTAAATGCTCAGATTATGTCAGTTTCAGATTGACTTTTTAATCTTTGATTGTCTAGTTATTCGTATAAATGTAATTAAGTTATACACCACTACTGCCACAACATAATATGATCTCTATCTTGATAGATCTATGACAATCATAAAATTCAGTTTAATTTTTTTAAATAGTATAAGTGGTGGTATATTTTAGTCAGATGTTGTTAGAAGACATACTTCTTTATTGAATATCACATGAGTCGGGTGTTTCTACTTCGATCTTAACGTTACAAGTCCACTACACCCAGCAGTCTATTTGTAAACCCAATATTGATACAAGGAGCTGTTTGTGTAAGTTGGCTTTGGTTTGCCTTGTTTATATTGATGTGACTATCTGTAAACATTACTGACATCTGGAACTTTCGACTTCTATATACTTTAGAACTTCGCAGTTACAAAATGTGCCTAGATTGGATTAAACACTTTACTCCACTGTATTTTTGATAAATCCTAAAATGTATGAAAATTGTTTTCTAAATATGAAGTGCTAAAAATAAAGCTGTAAAAGGTAAACAGATTACTAACTTATTCAAATAATTACGACTTAGCGACGTCCGTCATTCACAGCAGCCATCGTTAGACTGCAGAGTGAATTTTTTTTCTAAATTTATATTTATATTCCACGAGCGACTTGCCTTCGCTTTGTTTCGAGTATTTAAAACATATGAAATTATAATCGAATTCGTAATTAACACTCGAAGATAATGTAGTTATTTCAATCGTGAAAAAAATAAGAGAGAGAGGAAAAGAGAAATAGAGAGAGAAAAAAGAAATAACAGATAAAAATGAATGAAAAGTAGTGAAAGAATAAAAAGCAAAAGAGAACAGGAAATAAATAGAGATAAATAGAAAAAAGAGACGGTTATTGAAGAGAGAAAAACAGCGGGTATAATACAGTTTAAAATAATAAACAAAACGGCCATTTGCCTGCCCAATTAATTAAAAAATATATGGCAATACTCTTTGAAATATGGGAATAGCTTTCCATTAGTAAAAAAAAATCGAATCTACCCAAAAAATGGCTCAACACCACATCACCTATGTCACTTAGGAATAGTGCAGCTTCCTATCAGTGACAGAATTCTCAAAATCGGATTAATAGTCATGGGAGTACTACTTACTTTATTGAAAATGGTCATTTAATGTCCAACTAGTGCAATTTATAGCCACATCATTTTAATATACATGGTAACAATTAATAAACTATATTTCATTCTGGCATAGTGTAGCTTTCTATTGTCGAAAAAATTATCAAAATTGATTTTGTACTTTCAGAGATAATCACCAACTTATACAATGGCCACTTTATGATACTAATGCCCATATCTTTTTAATTATAGAATTTATGGCAACACTATATAACCTATGACACTTGGAAAGGATATAGCTTTCGGTCGGCGAAAGAATTATAAAAATCGGTTTAGTAGTTGTTGAGCCTATTCGCAAAAAACAAATATACAAACAATGAAATATTTCCTCTTTATATAATAGTTAAGTTGTATATGAAAACAATGTACACCTACAGTACAGTACACCTACAGTAGCGATAACACATTAAAATCGAAAAATATAATTTCCTAAAACCATAAGTTTTTTTTTGAAATTTAAGAAATTTATTTATGTACATAACTAATTATTTGTTTCCTTTCACAGGTAACATTTCTAGGTCTGATCCTAGTGTTGTGAAAAATACATTTTGTAAGTATTGGATTTCTTGTCGTTAGTATTTTTCTGAAAGGTTTTATAACTATAGACGCCTAAAAGAGGTAAAGGTTTATTTAGATAAACAATAGAATTCGCGAGTGAATAAACCTCGATAGAGATTTTACTGTCTATTTATGTTGGAACATTGCAGATAAGCTTTTATTGCTGTTAGAATAAAAACATTTATTGATAAATTTTAGTTTTACAACATTTATTTTGTTTATGGTGCAATAAAATCCTTTTAATGGACAATAGTTTGGGATACGATACAGATATTACTTTTTAAAGAAAAAGTTACTTAATACCATATATATTCCATATAACATTTTAAGAATTCTTACCTTGGTAATAGTGGTAATAAATACAGTAAAACCGAATACCAGTTTTCATACTAATTTTATTTAATTTGTAGTTCAGTGATTAAATTTGTGACGAGCGGTCTGCCCTCGCTTCGCTTCGGATATTATAATAAAAGATTGAGAAGGACATAGGAAAGGTAAAATTGAAAGAGAGAGAGAAACGAAAAGAGGAAAGAGAGAGAGGATGAGCGAGCATGAAAGAATATAAGAGGAAAAGAGGCGGAAATACTATGGAGTTTTTTCAGTAAAAGAATTTTTAAATTGGATCATTAGTAACAAAATGGCCAAATTGTATTATTAAAAAAATGTATATGGCAACATTACATAACCTTTGTCACTCAAGAATAGTGTAGTCTTCTATCTGTGAAAGAAATTTTTAAATCGGATCAGTAACATTAAAATGTCCAAATTTTAATAATTAAAAATGTATATGGCAACACTACATCACCTTTGTCACTAAGGAATAGTTTAGTTTTCTATCAGTGAAAGAAATTTTTTAATCGGATCTGTAGTTGGTCACGTTATTGCACTTAAATGGCCATATCTTTTAAATTATAATATTTATGGCTACACCACATAGCCTATGTTACCCGGAAAGGATGTAGCTTTCTATCACTGAAAGAATTTTCAAAATAGGTTCAGTTGTTTTCGAGCCTATTTGCAACAAATAAACATACAAACAATCAAATCTTTATATAATAGTGTAGATGTAGATAATATTTATTGCTATTAGGCTATATATGTGTAGAGAATGATAGTGTAATATGTATCTATATATATACAAAAATATTTGTTAGTTACTTATCTGTGGATTGAACATAAACTCAATGTCTCTTTAAACTTTATAATCACAAAAATAAGTGTTATTTGTAATCAGTGAATTACAAATTGAATTAATAGTCAGTAGGAAAATAATAAGTAAAAATTAGTATAAAAATTCGTTTATTTCAATATTACTACCTGTATTTGTTAACACGATTACAAATGTGAACAATATCTAATAGTTAATAGGACTTTTCCTTGAAAAGTAATAACTGGATTGTATCCTAAATTATAGTTCATTAATAGGATTTTTATGTATATATGTTCTTTAGATTAAGAGTTAAAATTTCAATCGATGACAAGTTCTAATATCTCATGCATAATAATTAATAAGGTAGTCAACTTTTCCTCTTATATAATTTACTTAAGTAACAACATTGATGGGCAAACTTGGCAAAGTCGATTCGGAGGCATCGAAGGTTCGTTATTTTTATTTTACCGGCGACACAAATTGAGGTCTTTTTTATAAGAATATTCCCGTTACTTGGTTTAACAAACTTTCAAAGTGCCTTTATTGAATTTTCTCAAGTTTTGATAGGTTCTCTGTCGATTTCTCCTTTGTTGCTTTTTGTTTAAAAATTAGTTGTCTAGTAATTTGGTAGCAAACGTTTATTGTTTGTTTTTAGCACTTTTTGAAAATGTCCTTGTTTAAACAACTTAGCATATCGTAGAATGAGAGAAGAATGATACCCATTACTGTACAGCAATACGTATAAACATGCAATTTAGATGGCCAAGCAGTGCCTGGGGCTTGAGACCCAGGAGCAGGTTTAAAGAGCTCTTTCATAATATATTAACTCTCACCTCCACCACTCGACTACGCGAACTACAATAGATAATTAAGTAAACTTACCCGTACCTCAAGAAGTGTGACCTTAACCACGACACTGTAATACTATTTTCCATGTACACTGCACGAAAACACCAGAAAGACTGAGTCTAATCTTTCTCCCTAAAGCTTACATATTGTCTACACGTCGGTATACTTGAAATAAAATAAAAGAAACTTCCCGCGAATACTAATTTATAAACGGTGTTACTAATACATGTTAATTTTCGCTAATTTTTGACCTCCTCCTGCCCTATTATAAGAAAAAATAAGAATAGGCCGATCCCCTCCCCCCTGTTTAACATTTATTACGTAAGAATCAAAAGGAAAAATGAACGTTGCCCGCGCTTTTTCAAAGTATAATTTTAACTTCGAGCACTTCCTCCCACCCCCTTGTAAGAAACAATAAGTCATGGTCGACCCCCCTCCCCCCTAAATCATCTTACGTAATTAATGAATGGCCCCTAACTGTTTTAACCTCTTCAATCTTTCGCCCTAAATTGTAAAGGTTATTTTATAGTATTTAGTAATAAATTAAATACATACAAAGAAAAACGAAAACACATGTTTAGCGTTAAGATGATGAAAATCGTGTTTGTTAATCCATTTCTTGTAGAAACCCAATATTTCTCGGTCGATTAACTAGAGTGAGAGATTTTAAAAATATTGTTTTCCCTCATAAAAATAAGTAACACCTTATTTAGTTAGCAATACAATTTCAAAGTAAATTCAATAAAATCGCACGCCTTTTACGCTCGTAAGTAGCGGTCCGGCTCGGTTGTTTTCCGCTATTTTTCTTCTATTACTTTGTCTCATCTTGTACATTTCTAAGTAATGTTATATAGAAAAAAAATTAAAACGAATTAACTTAATCTAGATTTCCATTGACAGAAAAATTAAGAGTAAAATCTATTTAACAATACACATTGTCATCGGTAATTTACAAGGAAAACATAATGGAAGAAAATATAACTACTATTATTACTATGTCCACATATTTTGAAGTAATTTTAGTCACCAATAACTTTCAATATCTTATTTATAGCCCTGCCTATTATCATAGGACTATGTCCATAATACTGTGTGACCTTAGCTTGAAAATGTTAAAAATAGTGAGATTTTAGATACAACAAAATTGACTTTAAAGTGTCTATAATTGGTTTGTAAACCTGTTCGTCATTTAAACGATAATTTTACTTAGCAATCGTATTATTAAATTTTAAAAGGCCTGAAAATAAAGTAATAATAATGATCTGATTCCAATATTTAGCTATAGCTCAATAGTTGTAGAAAACTAGACAAATTTCTGCAGCCGTTTCGGAAATAGCTAACTCTAAAGCTAACCATCAATTGGATACGTACACCGCAGAGAAATTGGAAATACATTTTGTTTTGGTTTGCCTTTTCATTGGAGTTAACAAAATCTTGCTATAAACTAAATAACAAGAAATCAACAATTCTACTCATTTTGTTCAATAAAATGTATCTTTTTAAAGAATTGGATATTTTTTGACAACGTTAACATACACCTGAGAAGTGATTGAGGCTTGAGATGTAGAAGCAGATTTAAACAGCTGTTCTACTACGCATAAACTCACGCCTACACTGCTCTTATTACCCAACATGTAAAAAATCTAATCATCAACCAATAAAAGCGAAGACATACATGATTCTTCATAAGAGTCAAACTTCACCGTAATAATTAAATATTCAGTTCAACATACCAACGTTCAACAATGTTGTTAATTTTACTCTAAATTATTGATAAATTACGATAATACTTGATCATCATAATCCATCTTTAAAATCGAAAATAATTATATCTTAGACATTTTGTTGAGAAAACTTTTCGGATAACTGTTTGTTAACATAAGTCCGAACTCTGTTACTCGAATTTTTAATTAAGGAAACAATTTTTTAAACTCGTGATTGCGCGGGTCCAGTAAAAAGTTTTGCTCCCTTTTTTCCGCAGATTAAGGTCGCTGCCACATGGTGATATTAGGTACGACAAAAATGAATTCTGCGTTTTATTTATTGGAGTTTTTAGCATTCTGAAAAGGCAGTTTATAAAACCAGATTCAAATAGATTTTTGTCTATACTTATTGTAAGCTTTATTAAATTATTTAAAGGAAGGAAGGAAGGTTTTAAAATATTAACTTAGCAACACAGGTCTACTGCCCCTATCATTATAGTGAAAAGGTCGTATTTTGTATTAGAAAAAGGATGACTTTTACTCAAGAAGTTTTAGTTGTTTTCGGAACTCGTGTGACTTCAAAGTTGTGTATTTAGAGATAGTTTGCTGAATATATAAATAATTAGTGTAATTGCTGTTTTGCTGAAGAAGTGTTAGATATTAGAGCGGTGAAAGAGAGTGTTGATGCATTGTAGAAAGGCCTTTTAATCCTGCACCTGGGTCGCAAGTACCTCAGGCACTGCTTCCGTCTAGATTGTACATTGATGTACTCTTTTGCGTGTTATATTGCGGTTAGGCTACCGTATAGCTTACATAATGGAATAAAGTTATAGTTTTGTTACGAATTATTCCGAATAAAAGATAACCTTGTTTCATACTCGAGGGAAGATAATAAGTACGAAATCTTTTGATTACTTAAAATACAGTTATTTCTTATTGTTGTCTTGTGAAATTATACAATTAACATATAAAGAACTCTGCGAGCACGAAATGAAATTTTATACATCTTGAACTTATTTCGCGGCTGGGCAAGAAAATTCATTCTCAGAAATTAATTTCGACTATGTAATGGAAATTTTCTTTTTTTTGTATCAATTTTACCGCAGCATTGCGAGGGTAGGTTGCTAGTTATTAATAAATTTGAATATATCTGTAAATCAAAAAAAATTAAAGTAATACAATATCGAAATATTTATAAATATATAAAAATTGCCTTATTTATTGTTTGCAAAGGAAAAATATATGACAAACATACCTATTGTGTTTCTTAAGAACTCGAAACTTTAAAATTTATATATATAACGTTGAGTGAACTTTGTCTATCATCGTGTAGTGTCACTTTTATTTAGAAGAATCGGATATTGTTGCTGTCTTGGTTATTTTTTAACGTGTAGTAAAAGACCGCTTTAAAACTGCTCAAGGGTCTCTATTATGTTACGCGTTGTGTTTTAATTAATATTTCCTGACCTGTCAAATGTTTTACAGACTTCCTAGATTTTTATATCCAGCTTTCTACAGCTTCAGATTCAGAAGCGAACCCCTCAGTCAAGATCGTCAATTTGAATGCTCAACTTTTCCATTTAACTTTCGGATACCCAACTTAACGACATTCTTTCAGACAGTTTGCATTGTCGGGATTCGGTGTTAAAAATGAAATTTACATGATAATTTTATTTCTAAAACGATGTTTTGGCGAACGGTACTTTTTTGTTTTCGTTTAAATAAATCTTCGTGTTAGTGTTAGAATTTTTAAAAGGTTTTCAGACTAGATATTTTAGAAATAATGTGATAAAATTGGCGGCAGATTGATGAGTAACCATACAGTAAGTATTGACATAAGAGGCGATACTGTAATAAAATATAATGCGGAGTAACTTACCACGCGAGGATCACGCGAGTCAATATTATATTAGGCAGTGGTGACGAGCATCAGGGGTGAGTGTCAATATAATGTCTTTTTAAACCTGCACCTGGCTCATAACCCCCAAGCACTATTCGCCTTCCATATTAAATATATGGAAGGCGAATAGTGCTTGAAATTCATACATCTCTCCTGAATAATGTGAAGAATATCAATGAAAGAATTCTTACAGATAAATATAGTGCAAAATAGTTTTTTTACTTTAGGTACTAAAGGTTCATTTTAAGTACTTGAAAAACCTGAAGTAACAATTTGTCAAAACGTTTCCCCTAACGTTCAAATCACTTAACGTTAAACTACATACAACTCGTGTTGAGTTTGCAGAAAAACCTTGTCTTTCTAAACGACGAGACTAATTTCAGGAGAAGTTTAGTTCCACATTTTGTTAGAATAACAGAGTTTTGTTTCTATGAAAATAATCGATAAATTTTCTATTGTTTCCACAAAACTTTCTCACTAAAACGCATATGTTGATAGTTGTCTAGTTTTTAATAAGCAATGACATAGGATAAATCGCAGTCGTTTCACATAGAAGTGTATGTCTGGATTCATATTCCCCTCTTTGCATGACGTTGGTGGATTGCATACAATTCGCTGAAAATGGTATTGTATAAACGAAAACCCGGTTTAAGTTTTACAGCTTCATTCGAGACTGGTCTAATTGGAGAACCCATTGTGTATAAGGTATTTAATTTATTTCATTAAATTTTTCTTCTGTTATATTAAGATTCGGTTGCAATTTTATACGCCAAATAAAACCATCATATTTAATTCATATATATAAGATTATATTAGAAACCCCACATTAATTTACTAATTTTACTTATTGAGAGAAAAGGTAGCTAAGACTGGTAGAATTTTTCGTATAGAAATCGCCAAATAGCGAAAAAGCGTACGTTGCTAATATGTCAGAGACAATATCCTGATTAGATTTATGTTCAATAATCTTTTCATTAATAAAACAACATTCGTGCCTACAGACCTAAAGTATAGATATTATATCCTTTTTTTATCCTAATATCAAATAATAATATTTGTTCACCACTTAGTGGCAGTGGATTGACTGTCAAGTCGACATATTTTGAAGTTTTTAATAGCGTCCAGACGAGTAGCAGTAAGTAACTCGGCTGTTAAGAGGATTACTTTGCCCTGAACTCGACACAAGATTCGTTGGAGCCTGCAACCTATTTGCTTTTCTTACTTGTTAGATTTCTCTACGGACTTCAAGCTTTTTTCCGAGGAGTTCATTCTTTAATTTACTGTGTTTGAGCGTTGATTAAGAACTAATTTGAACATCACTGTCCATTAATGGAGGAAATTTTATTAAAGTTGAAAATTATCGTACAATTTCTTTAATCTGTAAGTGAGCAACTAAAAAAAGATTTATGTAAATGTATCTCCTGAGGTGTGAAAAGGTAAAAATGTTTGTAATCCGTTAATATGAAATTCATTACAGCTGCTGGTGATAATTAAATAATCTTTGATAACGTACTCATAGATTGTATACAAAGAAGCTGTTTAAATATTGATAACCATCTTTAAAATTATTTGCTAACACTTTATAGTTTTTATATCATAAAAAGTAAAATAGTGTTTAATGTGCTCCTTTTCGTGTCTGATAACAAAGCTGTTAAATATTCTTGTTTGTTCATAACCACCAAGTGAGATATGCTTACGAAGCTAATTCCACTATCTTTATTCCACGATATTACCTAACAGCAACTATAATTTGCGTAATGCAAGACGTTCATGTTCAGTGTTTACGACTTGGCAACGGTCTGATCATTATACGCTCGGGGCGGCATAAATCCAATGCACCCAATAAAAACTTAAGATCTCTAACAATTCGTGTTATTATTGTTTTATATTTTGCTATATTTAAATAGCAATAGCATATTATGAGAAATAAAATCACTATACTCTAGATATATCTATATAAGCTATACCTACTAATAAGTGAACAGTAACACACAAAAATGAAGAATAATATGGACTTTTTCGCTAAGATTGATTAGGTTTACCTAAAATTAACTCATGTTCTATTAATCACTCTAATTCCTCACTTTCTAAATATCATAACAGCTGAGCAGTGCCTGGGTTGTGTGATACAGGTGGCAAATACAACAAATCCTCAATAAGAATTGCACTACATTATACTTTATCTCTTACTAGTCGACACGCGCGACTTCTTCCACGTGATGCTCCGCTCCTATGGGTCGTAGCGTAATGTTATATAGCCTGTAGCTTTCCTCGATAAATGGGCTGTATAACACTGAAAGAATTTTTCAAATCGGACCAGTAGTTCCTGAGATTAGCGTGTTCAAGCAAGCAAACAAACAAACTTTTCAGCTTCATATATTAAGTAATAGATGATAGTCAATATTTACGCTATGAAATTACTCGTCACACTATCTGCAGTGTTGCTAACATGTTTATATTTTATTTGTAAAAAAAAATTGCATCATGTGACCTCATAGACTATTTTCTGTGACCCATTTGTTTGTATAGGAGTGTTATTATTAACAACGCAGTACGAATCTACTTTTGATCAAAGCTTGAAGTGTTTGACTTTTCCTTCCGTTACCAAAAATTCCTACTAGTGTAAACAAGTACATTTTTTGCTCTATTTTTTATTTATTGTTTTATGAATGTCAGTAATGGGAGACCAATGACGGAAATTATATTTATAAGAGCACCAGAAATGGTTTAGTTTAAAATCATCGACATATTAATATCGTGTACTAATTCTTTCACTACGGAACATATAACATAAACAAAATCTAAATTGAGATATATGATGTAAAGTTAATCTTTGTTTTATGGGTGTTTAGTTTGCGAATCAATAACCATTATCGGACACTATAATATAATAACATCCACAATAACAATTACGACCTATAAAATTGGTTAATCGCTGTCCGAATTGTAATCATAGGTATTTTAGGACTGTTTAGGAAATTCTTGGGATGCTTGGCTTGCGGTGCTAAGATTCGTCAGCGGATGGAAATGTATCTACTGGTGATTCATGAGTTTAGTTTTCGTTATTTCGGATGATTTTCTCTGTGGATCGCTTTCATCATATACCCCAACAAAAACATGCTAACAAATTAAGGACCACCGGTGTTTACTAATTTTGAGGCTTAAACATGACCTAAATAACTCTGCTTAATGAATTAGTAAATTTTCATCCATGTCCATGAGTTTGCGAACGTAACTAAGTAAAATTTTATGTAGAAATACTCTTTAAACACGCATATTATTAAAACGTAGACAGTTCTTGGTCATGAATTAATTTTAGACTAACGCCTGAAAAAGAAAGGTGTCACCGCTGATCTATAGACGTAGTTATTACTGAAATTTACATAAAATGTTTATATAGTATAGCAGAATGTAAATGTAATTTATTTATATATTAAATATTTCGTAATAATAGCCGCCGACGAAACTCTTAATATTTTTATGTTTGGATATAATTAATCTGAACAGCTGTTGCGTGCCATCGTCGCGATAGTTTCGGTGCTGGAAAAGTAAACCCACATGCAAATGATTCGAATAAATAAGTATTAAAATGACTTGTGTTGACTTGGTCATTGACTCTGTATTTAATTTACGTTGACAATTTTATAGATTCCTTGACACTTCACATATTCGATAATGTAGCAGAAACTGTTAATTATGAGTTATACTATACACGCATATCAACAGTATCACAGCTTGATGACTAGAATATTACTCCTGAGAGACCTAATATAATGCTATAAGTCTAAAGTATAACCCCCAGGTCTCACTCGCGAAAAAAGGGTCCCATGACAGAAATAAATTATTTCTGTCTGGGACCCTTTTTTATTAAGTTACCACTTACCTTTTCATTGGCACTATGCTATTCGGATTAAAGCTACCAACATCATCACAAAGTTTATCAGTTGTGCCATTTTTAAAAGGAAAATGCTACTGAGATTAATTATGCCAATATATAATGAAGACTACTTTAATACAATTACTCTCTTAGTCCGCCGGTTGCTGTCATGGGCGATGGGTATCTCTGGATCGCAACTATTTGAGTTAATTGCAAAGTAGTCTCTGAATAACTAAGTATATTAGTAATTAAGTAATTTGTGTTTAACTAAGGTGTCGTTGGTATATTGTCGGGCATGTTCACTAAAGTAATTCTGTATTGCTGCTTATCCTTTTTTTTAAATTTACTAGCAGTTTGGATTGCAAACTACTAGTATTCTTAAACTTGGATGAAGTCAGCTAAAATGCTTATGTTAGTCCAATGACTGGGATTTAAACCCACGACCTATCAATCTTGAATCCAACGCCTGAACCACTGAGCTACTGACGCTTTAATTTTAATTGTATTTGTATCTTATTGATTTGTATTAACGGTGGCAATGATCAGAGTGATTAAATAAATTGAAATTGAATGTTCGCCTTTTACAGGCCCAGGCAGTTGCAATGTTTCAGTTGAAATTTTATGAGCTTAAAAATCCAAGTGTTAAAATTTTCGAAAAGACAAATGTAAAGCTATAGCGTAAGTCATAAGAATAAAGGTAGAAGGGAAGCAATCTCCTTGTTCAGTGACGCGAACAAGGCGTATTCAGCCGTCTAATTGGGCGAAAATTACTTCGCAAGTGCTGGTCTGTTACTGCTTAGACTGTGCCACAATTTCCTTTTACCTTGGACGTGTCAAAGAGTTTTTAGTTTATCGTACTTTATAATTAAACTTCCAATAGTTTCTTTCGATATTATAAATTTTATTGCTAAACGTTAGTTGAGCTAATATTATAAAGGTAAAGAGTTTATTTGCTTATTTGAAAGCGCTAATCTCAGGAAATTCTTGTTCGAATTGGAAAATTCTAGTAGTGTTGGATAGCTGGATGGATACTTACCGAGAAAAGCTAAAGACTATATAAAATCACGCTACGATAAAGCCCGTTCGTCTGGTTGTATCATAATATTTATAAATTGTATTTCTAAATATGAAGTGGGACAAGCGTTAAACGACTAATGACTTTTGACTGAAATAAATTTCAAAACAAATCAGTGGGTGGTTATGAAACTAAAATAATGTAAATTGGTGGTTGGGTTATCAATTATGTTTTTAAGACAATATTTTTTCAACATGTGGCGTTGAAATCTGTCACATTATTGGTTAAAAAATATGTTTTTGTGAACAATTGTAACACGAGCTGTGAAATTATATAATGTCTAATAAAATGAACTATAAACTGTGACAGACGTTTTTACAACGGAACAGGGATTGATTATATTATAAGCAAAGCTTTCTTTATCCTAGAATATTGACATGGATGAGATGCTATTATAGTAACCATTACAGATATTGGCTTCAACAGAATATGTATTCGGGGAACAAATTTAATGTCCTCACGCTTCCGGTAGCGTGTTAAGCAAATATTGCAGATTCATGTCTGCACATTAAATTCATTTGTATAATCTATCTAGTACAATATATATTAATTATAATACATCAACTAACCATAGCCAAGAAGTTGTATTGATTTTTTATCAAGTGACAATTACAGCGCTAACCGAGTAGTGCTCGAATGAGTGCTTTATATCACTGATTCCGATTATGTCGCTGATATTATAGGAAAATTATTTATATTTCTTTTCAAGTTATAAATAGATCTAAAAGATTGTAATACAATTAAGTTTAAAAAGACGGAGTCCTAACGGAGGAGTAAACGTCGAGTTTTCCTGATTTTAATGAGATCGCCAATAAGATGAAGGTCGCCCACCTTTTTTCTATTTTATTATAAAAAGTTGTTTTGATTTATATTATTTCTGGCTCTCCATAAATTATTTTTTGTAGTTCTTTATTTAGAAAAGATTTTTATATACAAAGGATTCTAACTAGTACATCATTTTTACATAAATGTTTTAGCTATTTATAATTACTACAAATTATAAAACAAAGTCCCACGTCAGCTATGTAAACTATATACCTATAGTTTCGCGATAAACTGATGAACTATTGAACAGATATGCATGCGGTGCAGACATTCATGAAGAAATTAAATTTAGGTGTATAATTTGTTAGGATTTTTGTAAATTGGTTGAAATATGATGAAAATTGTTGAAAATGTCATAAAAAGTGAAGCCGACTGGTAGATCTCATCGAAAACGCGCCTTCTAATCCCAATATAACAAAACAATATATGGTGAAATTATATGTATTTATATGGCATAATATGCTCAACTAGCTGTGTAAAGACGGGGCGGGTCTTTAGTAATACAAAAAAAGTTATTCTATATCAAATAAGCCTTAATAAAACTTCGGAAGCGAATTATTAACTTTTTTTAATGATATTAAACTACTAATAGTTATAATGTCTATCTGTCTATCACCTTATAATGTTCTAATTAATTGAAATCGCTTATATATGTATAGGAAGCGACAATTTCATAATCTCTCAATGTTCTTAGTGACACGAATATATGTAATAAATTACTGAAAGCTATTAACTGTAACAACTTGAGACTATTAATCACATAAATAATAAGAGACATGATATTTTAGATATGTACATAGTTTGCAAGTATTTCTATCAAGTACAAGACGAATATTTCAGATACGGTGACTTTTTTAGCTTTTGTTATTTGATTTAATTTGGTAAATAAACTAGTAAAGTACCAACACATAACGGGGCGCTTGTTAAATATTTAATCTTTGATAAAAAAATATAAAAAACAACTTATCTTTAATAAAATATCGGGCAGAGTTCTTCAATGTACTAAGTAGATATACAATAGAAATATAACAAACATAAACAGGAGTTTTGCCCGTAGTCCCTTTACGTCTTAACCTTTGATGCGTTGACGCAATTTCCACAAAAACAATTTGCAACATGACAACCACTTTGTCCATCACTTGAAAAAAAATCTCATTTCTTTCAGGTGCTTGTACAGATTCAAAGAACGAAGCTACCAGGAAAACCAAATTAATTTTAATTAACAAACGCAATCTAACGTACGCGCGTAAGTCCCTCTTGTACGTTTGTTTCTTTTTTTTCAGAAGTAGGTAATTTTTTTTGATAAAGCCACCTAATAATTTGGAATAATGAACTTTTATATCTTACATGTGATGTTTTTTTTGATGAACTTACAGTTTTCTTCAGAATATTTGAAATTATACAAGGTTGTTATTTATTAAAAGCACCACTTATCACCATTTATAATTTTATAAAGATTATATACTTAACTGCAAGAAATGAAGATTTTAATCTATCTTAATATGGGGTGTACCTTAACAGAGTTCCTTTTCATAATTACAATACCGGTCGACTTCATTCCACACCTCACATGCCCACTTTTCAACATTTAGTTGTCAAGGTAATGGAAATTTTCTTAAAATAATATAGAAATATGATTGCAAGCATGTTGTTTATGTGTGTTGGGTATGTTTCAAACAAAACATGGCTTATATCTAATACTTTTTAGTAAACACGGTCTGAATAAGCTAGCTAAAATTAGAAAGATATTTTCATAGAATATGATGGTACCATATAATGGCTACATTTACAATCGTTATTGTAGCTTTCAATTTACTCGAAATCCCCGTAAAGCATCTAGCGCTATCATTTTCAGCCTATGTTCGAGCCTCGGTACAAGCCGATTAATTAACTTTGCGTAATATTATCTAATGTATCTATCTCACTGTGCACTAAATAAGCGGGATGCTGTGAGTGCAAACAGGACAGGTATAGGAGTTCCCACTAGTTCCAGTGGCTCTCAAACTGTTACGTTTTTAAGGCATAGGGGGAATCTTTATAAAACAATACACTGAAATTTACACATGAAATAAACATGTAACTTATCAAGTCTGTACATAGAATATGCTTAAGAAAAGGATAAAATAATTTATTTTTTCTTATCTCTCTGTTTGTCCGTTAGTTTGTACAATTTACCGTAAATTAGATTCGAGTCTAACTTATTTTTCTTATCGGTTGTTAGGAAAAACAGTTACTTACTGCCAATTAAACATGTTTTCGCCCAGTGAAGCTAGGGTCGGTCTCGCATTCAATAAACACGAAATTCAGTTTTAATTAAAAATATATCAATTTTGTCTTACTTATATTGTTATTATTAGTCTTATTTTCCGTAAAGGGTGATAGGTTAGAATAACAATTTTTTTGATTATTCATAATATACATATACAATCAAAAAATAGTTGCTCTGTTAAAAAATTCTAGTCATGATATTATGTACTGTACGGAAATAAATTTAATATAATAACAATATGCATGCCTGGGGGTTTTGCAACTCAAATGCAGGGAATATTCTAATCTCTTATTAAATTTGTTTTTTAAATTTCTTAAGCGTTTCACAATCAACATTCTATATGCGTTTACTTTAAAACTCCTATTGTTCATTAATCTGTTTAAAACGACTGTTAAAACCTTAAATTTTTCAGCACACTTTAAGAACCATTGATGTAACGTATTTGCCACTAGTATACAAAGTTGTCAACACAGCTTCAGTTTGCACAAATAGCTTGAGCTAAAATGGTCGTTATTGTTTCGCAATAAACATGAAAACACTGTGTACAATTTACGTCGTGCCAACATGGTTGATAACGCTGCATGGACACGAAATTAAATTGGCCCAAATTGACTTATATTAAATTAAGGCATTCAGTTTTGTGCGGTCGTCTCCGTGTAGCGGTTGGGGTCGTCAGTTTAAATCTTTTAAAACAAATAGTGGTTTAGCTTTATTGGTTTTTAATACTTTTAGCTGACCTGATAGACGTTGTTTTTTTTGTCGCAGGTTAAAAACAAAATTATATTGTCAAAAGCGATAAGGTTAAAATTTGTAGGGTTCCTATTTACTTCACTTAATCAGGCAGCCGAATATTTGTGACCCAGGTCTAAGCGGTCCACTGATCGACCCCGCTACTTAACATTTAATAACTATATAAATAGTAAATTAGAGTCACCATATTTTTACACTTCACTATGATAGTTACTATTCAGCCCGTGGGATTAGTCGGCAAGCTAACGTTAATCTATTAAGACACAGCTCATAATTGTTGAGTTGAAAATTTTTGAAATAAACCAATAGAAACTACTTGCTAATCAAACGTTATCAACTATGTTGCCACTAGGAAATATTTGTTAATATTTTTACGGCTTTTATATTACGGGAAGTTTTGTTTGCTGAATTATATTTGTTGCATAAAAGAATAAGCAATTTTTTTTATTTTACAAATTACGTACAAAGTGACGGATTTATAAAAAAAACTAGATTTAACTACAAAGTAAATAAGTATTGCTAATGTCATATATGAGAGGAATGCCTATTACTGTAACACCAACACGTATTCACATGCAATTGAGACTTAGGCGAGCAGTGCCTGGGGCTTGAGACCCAGGAGCAGGTTTAAAGAGCTCTTTCATAATATATTAACTCTCACCTCCGCCACTCGACCTCGCTAACGAAAATAGATAATAAAGTAAACTTACGTGGACCTCGAGAAGGGTAACCTTTATCACGACACTATACACTAACTTCGATGTTTACTGCACGAAAACACCAGAGAGACCGAGACTAATCTATCGCACTAAAGGTTATATATTGTCTTCACGTCGGTATACTTGAAATAATATAAAATGTTCTACCCGCTACTACTATTTTATTAACAATGTT
Organism: Limenitis camilla; assembly: GCA_905147385.1. Classification (NCBI taxonomy): domain Eukaryota; kingdom Metazoa; phylum Arthropoda; class Insecta; order Lepidoptera; family Nymphalidae; genus Limenitis; species Limenitis camilla. The sequence continues at coordinate 10,389,989 of LR990230.1, read as the reverse complement.
GCTAACACTATGACTTAAGTTCGTAGAAACCAAAACTTTATTCGTAAATACGTCCACAATTAAAACATATATTTTGTTTACAACTTCTACATACTTCATCTCATAACCCACTAACTAAATTTTAGTTTTTGTTGCTAAAAATAATATGTGTGTGATACTAAATAACTATGTTATTTTTTAAGTTGAAGTTAAAGTAATCTCCAGAAGAGAATAAAAAGTACGAACCCGCCATTGAGATATAATATTTATTTATCTTTTGTTTCTTTTATTACTTACACGAAACTTGTGATAGTCATTAAGAAGCACTTTACTCGGACTACTTTGTTCAAAGTGTCCAACTACCAAAAATTTATTTGATTATGTTGGCAACTTTTTATCTCTTTGGGCCGTAGTTGATGAAGCACTTTCATTTATTAAAATCTATCAAAGAGAAATACAATAGAAGCTATTATGGAGCTACGCATCAAACTTGTGTGTGACTTGTTATTCATCAGTATATCTTTATTGCAATAAATTATAATATAACATATAGGTACTAAACCATTTTTTTTTTTAAAAGATTACTAGCAGTATGGATCACATACTACTAGTATTCCCTTTACCCCTCCTAGTAAGCTAATAAATAGCTTGCGTCAGGAGTGGGCCACGCCAGTAGTCCAATGTCCGGGATTTGAACCCACGACTTGTTGATCGTGAATCCAACGCTCGAACCACTGAGCTACTGACGCTATTTAAATGCCAGAGACTTTTTTCTAATATCCAATTTGAATTAAACGAAGCCTTTTTTTAAGTTAGACCTGAACCACGACAACTGTAAATATAACAGAATCCAATTACATGCAGTACATTTTCGTGATATAAACAAACAGACAAACAAAAATTTTTACATTGTTTTAGCTTATTTGGCGTTTCAATATCATGTTATATTTTAACTGAACAGTCCTTGGGCCTTGTGATAAAATAGTTTCACCACACCACGATAAATAATAAATAAAAAAATCAACCACTCGTCTACCTATCTTCTTCTATTATATAAAATTCTCGTGTCACAATGTTAGTTACCATACTCCTCCGAAACGGCTCGACCGATTTTTATAAAATTTTATATGCATATTCAGTAGGTCTGAGAATCGGCTGCTATCTATATTTTTCACCCCCCTAAGTGATAAGGGTGGCCCACCCCAAATTTATATGGCAAAACAACGTTTGCCGGTTCAGCTAGTAAACATTTTAAAATCTCTCTAACATCTAAAATAATCTAACGTTAATATCATAAATGATTAATACAAGTATAGCTTTAGTTACCGAATGTAATTTATTTGGCACGGTTGCTGTCACTGGCGTATTGCTGTCACAGAATTGTTTCAACTATTTGCTTAACGATTATTTCTACGTCACGGGGCACACGCCCTGGATTAATTGATTGTTAAACTGATAGTTACGGGGACATATACACAATAATTATATCTGTATATATATATATAATTATTACTAGCAACCTCTAAAAGTTTATAACTGTATTTAGCTGTAGTGTTAAAGAGGAGGTTTCTGACCAATAGATGACTTTTTTGTTAAAAAAAAACTATAACTGAAGCAGTGAATCTTAACATAAATATCACGAAAAAACTGTCAGAAGCCAGCACACATAAACAAATTGATTAATATATTTTTCGTTGACTCCTGTACTCTGAATAGTATCTATAAAAATAAATTAGTTTGATGAAATAGCAATAAAAATAAAACATTGAAATTAAGCTTTTTCTTTTAAAATTGTTCTTGTTATACTCACACAGAGTATTAAGATTTAAATGTAAATTTTATTATACATTATGTAAAAAATAATATAAGAATTTTGTTCAAATAAAATACAGATTTAATATTTACACTGGTGCTTGTAAAATAGTATAACATTCCAGAATTTTCTATAGCACAATACTGTCCATGATAACGCTCGCGGGGCATACAAATATTTCCTTGCCTGAACCAACATGAGGAGAGTAAATATAACTACAAGCAATAAAACTGAAAAGTTTTGATCTAGTTCCGCTCCTCCCATCGTATGTCGAATTATTTTTCATTGTCGGTTCGCTTGGCTGGCGCCCAATTTTGCTTTTACGATTATCCAGATTTTATAGTTTCCTCAATATAAACGTTTGACGTTACATTGAGAAATAGGAACGCATACATTATGTTTTCTGTTTTCGACTTTAAATCCTTATAATTATGCTGTCCTCGATTTCATTAACAAACAAAGTTGATTTTATGAAATTAAATATGTACATTAAATGAAATCTTTATGAAATTACATTCTGACTGATTACTGAACACTTTGATTTCTATCTCACAATCTATTTTTTTCTTTTCCACCTGAATCTCGTCATAGACCCCTGGGGATCGATATAGACATTATTACACTACACTTTATTATATTTACTCTTCACTCAAATGGTCAATATTCACCAGTTTCAAAAATTACTCACGACACTCACGTTGATCTATCGGAATTGAATTTATAACTTGTTCATTCTTAATAGGAACCAATAGCTAATAGCTATCAACAGTTGCTAGCGTTATTTATATCCGTATCACCTAAACAAATAAGTTTGGACTAAATAGTTTCATTAGCAATCAGTGTAAATTAGTCTAGAGTTAAACTTCAGTGCAACCCACGTTCATAAACCAAAGTACCAAGTTGTGTTCTTGGCTGCAGTCCAAACCCAGATGGAGTGCCGAAGACGAGACCTTTGCCCCTTGTACTGTTAACAGGGCTTAAACAAACATGGATGTCAAGATGCTGGATAAAATTGATATAATATACAATATTTGTTGAAAACCCCTCCAATATTTTTGTTTGTATGTTCGGGTCATATTATGCAATTACCGATTGAGATAAAACATAGATGCATGGTTAGCTAAATTACTTCATTCTAGCACGTCCATAAGTATCACATGAAAATATTGCTGAAAGGAATACGACATTTTCGTTATTCGTAGTTAGACTATGTATTTATTGATATTTTATTTCATTTCTAAGTTATTTTACTCCGAATGTTGGATGAATGGATATTTTAATTGTTGATGTTCATATATTTTATGTGACCCATGGACAATATGCCATGCCATTTCTCTCTCTCTCTCTCTGATCAGATGAATTTAACTAATCAATGAGTTTTTTGCTAAAAAAAAGATTACTAGTATGGATCTCATACTACTGGTATTCTTAACCCCTCCAACAAAACTAAAATGCTTGTGTTAGTAGTGGGTCACGTCAGTAGTTCAATGAGTGAGATATGAACCCACGATCTAACGATCTTGAATTCATCGTTTGCACCACTGAGATACTGACTTAATATTTACAATTGAACATTTTTGGTAAAGTTTACAATTATCGAAAAACAAATATTTCATCCAAAATTTTACTGTAATATCCAATCGAAGCCGAGCGGAATCTAAGGTCTTGAAAAGGGGTATAATGCTTTTTTGTAACGTGACGATTTCTACCAAACCTTCTCCACTTCAAAAGTTTTTAATTAGCCTAAAACCCTAAAGAGATTATCTACTTTAGTTACTTAATTCGAACGGCGAAAAAATTCTTTATGATAAAACAACGGCTCAGTCTAATTTTGATGACTTGTAAGAATCTTTATCAAAGTAATTCAGTTCGTAAATTTGCTGTCGTCAGCGAATCCTATAAAAAGAGGATATTAAATTTCAGACAACCATATTATGCCAACCTGTTGATAACGAATAAAATTAGTGCAAAAATACTTTTCTTCTTGACTATCTATCAAATAATTAATTACGATTTCGTTCACATCATTTGCTGAGTTTTAAAAATGAATTCCATCTTTTCAAACCATAGAAGTCATCGCTAGGCATTTTGGATGTAACTTCTTCTGTGGTATCCCCAAGCTTAAAGGTTTAGTTTATAGTTTATAACTCTTCGTGATTTTTGTGCGCCGATAATGTATGAATATGTATATTAGCTAAGTATAAATAAATTTTCCATATTATATTGGTCGTCGAAACTTCATACGATCCTTAGGTGAAGCGAGATCAGCAGTTGAAGTGACAAACTGGTCTGATTCGATCCCTTTATCCCCTATTCTCTAATAGTGATCGGATTCTCCTTTAATCAGATATGTATCAAGCTAGTGATAGGCACTTTGATCTCTGTTATAACCAGAATTTCCCAATAAACGTGTTTGTTTAAACTTGTTAACAGCCTTATGTGGTTTTGAATAAGGTTCCAACGAATTCAATTTCTAAACTTAATAATAAATTCGTACAAAATCAAATGTGAGGTTACTAAAGTACAATTACATATACACTATACACCTATACTGTATACTCAGAATACTTTTCGTATAAATCTATTACTACGGAATGTCCCCACAATATATTTAAATATGAAACGTAATATTTTATCCGATCCCAAGTTTCGTTCCAGTATGTCTGCCATATTTTTATATTATCTCCAAAAAATTGTAGTTTTTGCGCTCCATTTACATTCTACTTTTAACCTCGGGTCGAGTGCCTTCCCTCATCCTCTCATTTCTGCGAAATACTGACGAAGCATAGTTTGCATTTTTAAAACTAAATATAGCTAGTAATGATACAACATTAGAGCCTAACGAAAAATATTTACTATAATATCATTTACCCATAATTTTAAAGTTTCAAAGGCAACAATCTATCTTAGATGTATTTTCAATATTTTTCAGAGCTTGAGCTTTTGAGCTATGCTTAAGTGGAATTTCAATTTATGGATCATATTTAGGTCACCGGTTAAAAATGCTCCGTCTCAGAATAGTATTTTTATTAAATACCTTATCCTTTATGAGTATAAACTATACATGACAATATTATAAACTATATTTGGATGCCTATTTATACTATATTATTATTACTTATATAACCTGTAATAGAAAAAATTATAAAAATATATTTTATGTATTCATATTAAGGGTCTATTAGATATCGAAGGTTGAATGTTTTCCGATTGACATATTTTTCGTATCGGATCAGAAATAAATATATTTATTGAAGGTTTCGTTTGTATCTTTTTATACAATCTTAAAAAAAAACATTATATATACATAATATATTATGACGTATAAAGCCTTAATTCCTGAATGGATTGAATAAAATTTTTGATGGATTATAATAATACTTACAACAGTAAGAAACTAGTATAATGTGTTCTATGGAATAGCACCAAAATTACTGGAATATTCACCTTATGCATAATAATTACTTAGTAGTGAAATATTTAATTTCTATTCGTTTCATTACGAATTTTATACAACTAGCTGCGCCCTGCGGTTTCACCCGCTATATTTTGGATAATTCACACTATATCATTATAAATTATAGTCTATATGTTATTCTGATGTGTAAGCTATATTATTGTAAAGTTTCATCAACATCCATATAGTAGTTTTTGCGGGAAAGAGTAACAAACATACATCCATACATCCAGAGATCCATACATTCTTACAAAGTTTCGCGTTTATAATATTAGTAGGATAATTCACACTATATCATTATAAATTATAGTCTATATGTTATTCTGATGTGTAAGCTATATTATTGTAAAGTTTCATCAAAATCCATTCAGTAGTTTTTGCGTGAAAGAGTAACAAACATACATCCATACATCCAGACATCCATACATTCTTACAAAGTTTCGCGTTTATAATATTAGTAGGATTCTATGTGCGTCATTTATTGTTCTAAGACTATTCAAATTATTTAGTTTTTGCGAACATTTTAAATAAAGAAAACCTGATAAAAACAAGTGCGTACTTGAATTTAAAGTTAAGTTCAAGTGTGGCATTGTAAATACGTCCAAGGTTACAGACTGAGTGAGTCAAGTTCATTGAACGTGCGAGGGCAGAGCATTCCGAAGGTTTCCTGTCGCCACTTCCTAAAGGCTATATTTGCTGTTACCATACAAACTAGCTGAATTGTTTATTTATTTTTAGCTTATCTTATCTATGAAATACTTATGCTACTAATCTCATAATTGTAAGTTTGCATTTTTGGATGTTTGTTACACAATCACACAAAAATAAATTTAAATAAAATTTTGCATATTTTTTTGCAATACTTTATGTATCCTGGATTCACACATCACAAAAAGTAAAGGTTCTGTGAAATAGTATAGAATTAATTACTCAAAAACAATTCAATGGATTTAAATGAATTGTGGCATACAGATACTTTAAAAGGTAGATAAGGATACATTTGCATGAGCGAATGTCTTTCAATTCACTCTGGACGACATTTCAAAAGCTTCCGCGGTTGAAGTCGACGGAATATTGTAGAAAAATGTATATAACTAGTGTGTAAAAATAACACTATCTTTTAATGTTAAATAGTATCTTATATTAACTAGATATTACCAGTCACTATAATTTTGCACAATTCACAGTGCACAGTTAATTTACATTCATAGACAGTAATAAATATTGTAAGTCGTAGACACTTACTTATTTTTAAGATATAGAAAATTAAAAAGCACAAAATAATAATTTCACAATATTAGTTCGTTTTCATATTACGTTGAGCTCTTTTCTGTATAAGCAACAACATATGATAAAAATTGTTACATAATATATTATGCTGCAATAGCGGATCAGATCCTACAATAAATAACATATTTATAAAACAATAATGTAGGTACAGAACCTTTTGTGCGTAAGTTTGATACGGCCATGGCTGTAAGGTCAAGCAGAAAAATTCAGGGATTGATTCACAATAGCGATAAGTAGAGCTTAAACAAGTACTAACAGTAATATAAAAATAAATTTTGGTTTTATGAGCAACGATAATAATTTTGTTCGTAAACCGTTTATATATTAAGGAAATCTGTAGTAGCTATTGTGCTCAAAATAGAATCACAATGGAAATAAAAAAATCTAAAATATTATATTGTACAATATTTTGCCCTAAAAAGTTTTGTGATTCCCGAGAATAATTAAGTACTAACTCCGCGCGACTTCGTTTGCGTGTTGATCTACTCCTATAGGTCTTAGCGAGCTGTTAAATAGCCTAAGTTACTCCTTGTTACATCAGCTATCTGCCAGTGAAAGTCCCGTCAAAATCGGTCCAGCCACTTCAGAGATTAGCCAGAACAAACAGATAGACCGACAGACAGAAAAAAATGTTTTGGTATTGTACCATGTATACTTCCATATGCACTTAGTAAAAAGCGGTTATTTTTATATTCCAAACAGACATTCCAATTTTATTTATTTCTATGGATTTATATTCACTAACAAAACAAAGTAAATTGTAGATAATGACGTTACTGGTACTGGTAGTGACCTAGATATATTCCAAGAAATGTCTATATTTAAATTGAAATCGATACTAACTTGGTAAAATGTAGGTGCCTATAGTTGTCACCACGTTCTGCCAAAACAGTAAAGTGTAGGAATTTACTACTGTGAATGGAACGAGAAACTAATATTAGTTCGTGAGGGTGTCGTCGCCTCTACTGTAAGTAATGTAAGTTATAAAGTGACATATTTGTAATCTTCCTTTTATCATCTGTGTTTGTATTGAAACTTTAGTACTCAGTTTTAATTTAATTTGTTGCTCAAAAAATTCTCAAAAAGATCTTACGAGAGCTATTACGATTTATATTTTAATTGAATTAAATGTTTCAGAAAATCAGGCAATCTTTATTCTTTTATTGTCAGCATGACGCGATAAAAAATATCATTAGTCATAATTGTTTGTTAGATTTTGAGCTTACTAAGTATAAATTCAGATTTCACATTTTTTTCAAACCTAATTTTGATTGTCATCATTTATATTAAATACTATTCGCCCACCCCAGCTTCGCAACGGTACAATTTACAACGTATAGATTTATCAAAAAATATTTAATTTTCAATATATTGTTGCTAAATAAAAATATTCAGGCGCTTACGTCACTGAACATTCTATTAATATTCTGGTAAGAACTCTGATTTTTTCAGGATAGAATGTAGCTTACGTGTTAGTTTATGTTATAAAGTAACTGTGTGCTAAATTTCAACTAAATTGATTCAGCCGTTTTTGCATGATTAAGTCACAAACATGCAAATAACCAAACATACAAACTTTCAAATTTATAATATTAGTAAGATTAATATTTAAAATCTTAAATGAAAAAGTAATATCTTAACTTTGCTAGTCCTAAGTAGAGTCGGCCTCCTACTAAATTATTTATGTCTGGCTGACCGGCGACCTGCCTTTGAATAGACTTGAATGTATTAAAAAATATTCAACATTTTAGTATCCTTCACTTGTCGGTTGAACTCGATACATACGTAGAGTATGTGTATTAAAAGTAAATACATGCATTTAAATTCTTGTTTGTCAGGATGTAATGCATAAATTCCTATATGCAATAATAATTTACATTAAAGTCACCTAAGTATTCGGCTTTCACATTACCATAGCTTATAGTTTATAACGAGTAGTTTCAGTAAAAAAAATTACAAAGTGACATTTATAGCCTATATTTCATGTCTAAATTTTACCTGGATACTTGTTTTGCCATACACATTAATCACAGAGGTTAGCGGAGCGTCAGAAACAAACAAAACCGTTGTTATAACGGAATACAGAAAGAGCGGATCGTTCTATTAGTGTGCCTTGTACTCGTCACAGTTATGCCAAATGTAACGTGTCTATTATAAAAGATAGATTTATGGTACACTATATAATATATATAAAACCGTAACTATGACTTACTTACCTAACTTTAGTAATCAGTTCTTGTAAGTCTCGTCTATTTTTTCGCAGTTGTAGTGTAGCTCTTATCCGCAACCACTGGCTATACTGACGTTAGTTCCTTAAACTATAAAATAATAGTTACTTACAAACATTACAGCTGCATATTATTATACAAAATTCCACGGCGTTTCTGTCTGTATATTAGCGATAAACTTAAAAATAGGGTATAGGTATCATTTATTGAGGTTTTGTGTAACAAGGTTTAACTATGAATATAACAATAATTGTTACAAATCTCGATAACACCTCTTGAGCGTTAAAAACGCAGCAATTTTTGATAAATTAAAAAAAGGAGTTAGCTTTTTTTATATTTTTAAAACAATGTATGATGGAATTCGTGTGATACATGTAGTCAGAATATGCTCTACTCTACTACTAACGCGAAGCCGGGGCTGGACGTCAGTATTTTCTACAGCAATTCTATTCTTTCTTTATTCCGTGGTTATAACATATAGTTGAAATCTCGTTTGCAAGCGGGCTCTGTGCCTGACGTCACTGTTAGAGTTGCATTATTTATGGGTCGGTTTTGTGGGTATTTAGGACGGGCACGTGACGTACGCGGGGATCCCGCCCGCACTTGTAATTTAACATCTTCTCAGTTATTTGTAGGCAATATACATGATCATACCATCATGTTTATTTATTATCATAATGTATTTGTTCCACTTCCAAAGTATTCAAAAGATAACGAATTAAATCAGAACAAGAGCCGTATAGCACTAGAGTACACGCGCGGCTTACTATAGTAGACCAGGGTAACTTTTTTTGTGGTAACTTTTTAGTTTTGCGCGCTAAAAGCTAGCGGTTCCAGGTAAGATTAGTCTAGTATATTTGTCGCAACCTCAGTACCCCGCGCGATCCCTGCGCGAACGCATCTGTGAAATATTTGGTGCCAAACCCGCGGGCCTACGAATGTAGTCCACGCGTGTATTGGTGTATCAAAATCAGGTAAGTAGTTTTTCGTGTATTATCAATTTATATGTCTAAAATAATGTTTTTCAGTTTTAATATGTATGTTTATCAAATAATGTATATTATTTTTGTATTTCTTATAGATTTCAATTACGTCAGGGATGATTCACAAGTGGAAAGGTGGCTACATGAGCTAGATACTGATGATGAAAATGTGATTGAGAGTGAAGATGATGAAGTTGAGCCAGAACCAAACTTACAAAACCAGACAAAATCGGAATCAAGATTTTCATGGTTGTCGATACAAAATTTCCGTATGTCTACAATTTTCAAATATATATTGCAGCACAACCGGAAGGTCCGTTCCAGAAGTCCAACAAAGTAAATGACGTTGTTCATAGAGTACTTTATGATTTGGGCTGTAATGTATCAATGGACAATTATTTTACAAACCTGCCTCTGGCTAAAGAGTTATTGCAGAAGAAAATAACGATTGTTGGTACTATGAAAGCAAATAGACCCGAAATTCCTAACGAGTTCAAAGCTTCGAAGTCTAGGCCTAGCAAAAGTTCTCTTTTTGGGTTTCAAAAAGACGTTACCCTTGTGTCCTATGTTCCTAAAATAAACAAGCAGTCAACTTACAATGCATTATGATGCAGCTATCGATCCGAATACAAACGAAGAACGCAAACCTGAGATTATAACTTTTTATAATCGTACTAAATGTGGTGTAGACATCCCAGACAAACATTGTTGGAATTAATGCTATGGTAATCAACCAAGTGAATGCCTTCCCCAAAAAAAGAAACGAAACTTTTTGCATGAATTGTCCTTCAATTTGATAGTACTTTATGATTTGGGCTGTAATGTATCAATGGATTGATCCGCTGGGCATCCATTGAAACACTTCCTCGACAACTTAAATTTAGGACTGGAGCACTTTTGGGCAGTATAGCTCAAGAATCCCAAGAGTCTCAACACGATTTGACACCAAAGACAGGACGAGTCGGGTCGATGTGCGAGTGCTCGAGAGCCCGAAATCGGTCGACAAAAAAGTGGTGCTAGACTTGTTACAAATGGATTTGTCCCGATCACCAAGAAGTAGTGTATGCTGAATGTTACGAAAACAAAGAAATAGTAATTAAGTTTAGTGTTCATTAAAAAAAAATTACGCTGATCTCAGAAGTGCCATTTTTGTTAATTTTTTTTGGATATTTAGTAAATTGCTGATTGTTCACTATTTTAAATAATATATCTAAGTTGTAATGTTGTAATACTAAGTAAAATAAATAACGTTTCCATTTCATTTGTTATTTAATCAATAAACTATAAAATAAACAATGTATTGACATTTTAAAATGGCCTAATATAGTAGGCCACGCGTGTACTCAAGTAAAAAAAGGGGCGCGTGTACCGTAGTGATAGTAATCTAGCAAGCATGGCGTATAATAAATAATAACAAACATTGATAAGTAAACATTGAAACTTTGGAAGGTCCGTAACCACGCCTATATTTATTACCTATGGAAATGTCCTTACGTAGATTTTTTTCAGATTTTATACTTAAACGTAAAACGTGATCCAGTTGCAACCAACGTGTGAAAACATGTATAATCAGTTACTCTACGTTTGAACCACACAAGTAAACTATGAAGTGAAACCTACACTGATTGCTGGGTTACAGTGGGAATGTTTTTTACAATCAACCTGTATTACTGGGCCAAGTGCGAGTAGGATTAGCGCACGAAGAATTCAGTTCCAATATTTGGCAAAAAAGCTCACGTGTTTAGTGGGGTCCTTAAATATTTATTTTTTTCTGTTTTTAGTATTTGTATATATGGGGCAACAGAAATATATGTTTTGTGAAAATTTAAACAGTCTAGCTGTCATGCTGCATGAGATTCAGCCTTGTGACAGACAGACGGACAGCGTAAACTCTAAAAAATAAATAAAACGTTTCTCGACGGTAATATTGTTTAGAATTAGATTTCGATACGCTGTACATCCACAATGGAGCGAATTGTCAATCACGCGTATCTCGGTCCGCATCTGGTACGTCAGTGAATAACGATGCGGGAACTTTTTTGAACCTGCAAGTTTTGACCTTAATGAACGTGTTTTTACCTCACTACTTAAGACTGGCCCTTGTGTATGTGACTTTCAGACATACTGGTTCTACACATATAAGCAGGACTGTGTATTTTTATTTAACTTGCATTTTTCATACAATGTCGAATTGTCAGTCAAAATTTACAAATCATTTTAAGCTACTCTATAAGTTCCATGATAATACAATATTATGTCAGAATGATTATTTGACGAGAGAGTAGAAAGTACTAACAGCTTAAATTAAATACAAGGGACATTTTATTGTAGCGTCATGAACCAAGACAGTCCTGAAGACAGTTTATCATCGCTTTGAATTATTATTAAGCAAAGCAATTACCGTAGCTATAGTTATTCTTAGCTCTAGATGAAATGCAGGTATTGTGGCTTATCTATTCTTTATTCTATTAAACAGATAAATTAAGTCCGTTTCTGATATATCTATAGTTATAATAAAGTCGTAGAAATGTCGTTTGTGCATGCATCACTTTAAAACGGCTAGGCCGATTTGATTGAAATTTGGTACACAAATACTTTATAAGCTGGATTAACAAATAGGGGAATTTATATGCCGGTAAATGCGCTGTTCGTGCGGGGTTTAAAGGTATACAAAAACAGCTAAAGAGATATAATTATATTAGTAAAATTTTCTACACAAATAGTGCGTAGCTTGATGAAACATATAGATTACTTTTATCCCGGGACAAACTATAATCCCTGTGGTATGAATAGTTATTATTCGTGTAAGAACAGCTAGACAGATACCAATGAAATTTTATACGTATATAAAGTTTGTAACTTGAATCAAAATGTAAAATTCTTTAATCCCAGAAAAATCAGAGTTCCTATGGGATACGTGTTATTATGCTAACAGGAATGAAACTTATAATAATTTAACAAACTTAGCTCTATGCGGAGGGAGCCACATGAGACGACTCGTTTTTAATAATCTCATCACGACCCGTCGATGGCCCACTGCTGAGCCGGGTCTCCTCCTCAGAATGAGGATTTAGGAAGGTATGAGGCTATAGTCTACCACGCTGCTCCAGTGCGGGTTGGCAGACTTCACACACCTTTGAGAACTTTTAGGGAACTCTCGGGAGTGCAGGTTTCCTCACGATGTGTTCCTTCACCGTTAAAGCTAGTGATATTTCATTGCTTAAAACACACATAACTTCGAGTCAGAAGTGTGTGCCCAGGATCGAACTCGGACCTCCCGAGTAAGACTTGAAGTTTCAACCACTGGGTCATCACTGTTTTTTTTTGTTTTTAATGATATGATGAAAATACTTCAAACGTAGAGTGGATGAAAGAGACTTACCTTCCTACGGAACCTTTAAACCGCCAATTTGATATTTTATGAGTAACACATTTCTTGTAGTACAATAGCTATTATATATTCGGAGTGAGAGGTCTTAAAATACCTGATATCGAGTAAAAAGCGGTCCAATATGATATTACTTTCTTTTGTGTCGAAATTGTACGTAGGCTTTTTGCGTCCCGGGATAAGGATCTATGAATAGAATGTCTAGGTAGAATATTTGAATGAGAAATAAAAAAAGGTTTAGTCGTAAATGTAAAATTTTAGTTTCTAAATATTTTCTAGAGTATAGAAAAGCTATTCATTATGACTAAGATTGCAAGCAGACTAGTCGAGATAATAACAAAATATCCGTTATACGTATATTTTTAAGCATATTTTATTTTTGGCAATCCGAGCTTCTTAACTTCACTGAACTTCACCGAATATTGTTAATATGAAAGTTAAGTGGAATTGGATTTGTGATTTTATACTGCTGAAGGAAATTATATAAAAACAAAATATTATGTCAAGAAAAGCAATCAAAGTTACCTGTTTTTTATTACTTTCAAACAGATCCTAATTTTACTTCTAAGGAGACTTTGGAGACAGAAATATTTTATCTTTATAAAAATAAATCCTTCCGTGACAAGTGGGTGATAAAATAGATCTTGCATATTTAATTTTTTTATTGCAAAGGATGCAAATCAGTTCTAAGAATGAGCAATAAATTTAAATATTATTATATAAAAAAGTACATAAAAACTACGTTTAAAAAAACCGACTCTAAACTAAAAATGCACTAAAAAGTAAAGTCGGTGCCAGCCAGGTTAACAGACATGTAGTGAGATAGAATAATAATAGGTATATCTATTTAAGTACTACTATTACTATACTATACTATTGCTGGCACCTACTACAAAAATAACAATTATTATATATTATTGTCTTAATAAAGAGTGAATAATAAATAACGGACTTATTTCTTACTTTTTAGTGCATTTTTAGTTTGAAGTCGGTTTTTTTAAACGTAGTTTTTTTTATTTTTTACTTTTTAGTGTCTGTAATAGGTTGTTCTGTATATACTATATCATTCATTCTGTATAGACTATATCATTTCGTTGCTTTTTATTGTAATGTATTGAATAGTAATTTTATTTTAAGTAGCTATGGGTAGGCCTACGAAAGGTGCCGCGCGCCTTAAACTATATAGATCCCGAGAAACAGAAACGGAAAAAATGTTCATAAAATGAAAACTACAGGGCCAAACTATGTTAAATTTTTATGGGACCAAATGGCAACTATTCCACAAAACTAAAGTAGAATCACGTAAATAGGTGCATAAATCTCGGCGTAATCGATATACATACACAAATAAACAATTCAAATCCCAAGGTACGATAATGGAAAAAATGTTCTTAAAATAAAAACTACTGGGCCAAACTGTATTAAATTTTTATGGGACCCAATGGCAACGATTCCGCATCAAACAAAAGAAGAATCACGTAAATCGGATCATAAATATCAGCGTAATCGATAGACATACACAAATAAACAATACAAATCCCACGAAAACGGAAAAAATGTTCATAAAATAAAAACTACTGGGCCAAACTATTTTAAATTTTTATGGGGGATAATAGTTTAGTACTATCTGTAAGTAGATCAACAGTTTAGAGCAATATATGTATTTTATTAGAGCGTTTCGATAACGCCATCTGTGTTTTGCGTTTATCATACAATGTTATAAAATTTTCAATTAAGTTTTGTTTCGTACCGTATTCTTGTACAGTAACTAACTAAAATAAACATAGATATGATGACATCTAGAGTTTATAGAGGCAGTAAATAATACAGCGGAGATTGTTTACAATGTCGATACGCAAGCTGGGCCATGCATGTTGAATAAATCTGCGAAATATTTGCACTCGAGACGTCCTTGTTTGGTTAAGGATAAATATTGTATTGCAGTCATGTCGAAAATGTTAAAATATTTTTTATTTTTTAATGACAATAACTTTTTTCAGACATCCGATTTAAATAAAACAAAGCGAAAATTTTTATTTGGACCTTCTGTAATGTAACTTGAAAACCGTATTTAATTGTTTCTGACAAACAGATAAACAAATATATTTTTTAAAATTAATAAATCATTGTTTTGGCTTCATTAGTATTATAAAGAATATTAGTATAAATCCAAAATATTTGGATCATTGACTGAAAATAAATTCAAAATTGTGTATATAAAATTTGGATTGAGATTAACTCTTCATTTCAACCATTAGAGAATTAAACTTGCTTCGAATAATCTATACTAATATGATAGAACTAAAAATTTTGTATAATTAAGGAAGGTTTATAGGGTCTACAGTTGGACTGATTTTAGTGAAATTTTATGTCTGAATAGTTTTTAAGCAGAGTAGAGCAAGAAACTAGTATTGTATAAATTAAAGAAGATGCTTCATAATAAAAGACCTTTACATCAAGTAATAACGCGACGTTCTTTTATAATTTGGTAATTAAAAATTTGCTAACTAACGAGCATCGAGCTTTATAATACAAAAGTTGAGCTGCAACGTAGCTCGTGAAAGATAAAAAATTTCAGTGATGTGCGTTAAAGATGGCGTCGTGACCTCGATTATTATTGTATACATATCGAAGACTGTATAATATAAAAGCCTTGCCCACTCATTAATTATTTCTTCTCCTACACTGCTTTTCTGAGCAAGGAACAATTTAATTTTACCTTTTAACTGTATTATTCACTAACGCATTTTTTCTATATGTAAGATAGTTCTACTATTGATGACTTTTGTTTTGATAGTAGTTATCGAGTATCATGTTGATGTGTAAGTGCTATGTGCAAATCGTTTTTGGACTAAAAAATAGACCTTAAAGACCTTATATTATAAATATTCATTTAAATAGAAAAATAACTAATATATACTAATATTATATAATATTAATAAAAACTGATAAGAATTTGAAATGCAAAAGTACCTACTTCTTATTTAACTTGGATAAATTAGGAATTAAAAGACATACTAGTGGTTTAGTTATGCTTCTGTTCATAAATTCAATGTTCATAAAATAGAATTACTCGCATCACTAGCATTGCGCGGAAATGAAGAACAGTCAGGGAAAAAATTATAAAATAAACTGAGTGCGGCAGGGAAATAAAAAGTAGGTGTAAATATTTGATGGCGACGGCTGACGCGGCCGGACGTTGTTGACTAGAATATTAATTGCTCGCAGTCACTGAGCTTTTAGTGTATGTTTAAACAAGAGGCATGGGACTTTATATCGATGTCCACTACTTCTGACAAACAGTGTTTTATGATTTTGACATATATTTTAATCGGTCATTTAAAAAAAACAACGTAAGTCATACAAAGTTTGTCAGGACCTTATGAAAACGGTTTTTTAATTGTATACTATTTAGTACTTTCTTTTGGTATATTACGTGTCGAATTCAAAATAAATAACTAAAATAATTTCCTAATATTTATTTAGTTTATCAAAAAGTCTACATTGTTCTTTACTTTTTGTAATTAATTACCACACCGACTAGATTGCTATGAATAAGACATTAAAATCATTTTTTTCATTTAATCAGAGTAGCCTACTTAATTTTAAGATGCTTCAGAGAGGCTTAGACCGAACAATGAAAATTTGAACAACTTCTTTATAATTAGACCATAATATAAAAGATAAATGAAGCGTTTGGCTATGTCTAGGAAAACTTATAATTTTGTTTTTTTTTTTAAATTTTTTTTATCGATTGTAATGAAAAATCTTTTTTTCCAGGTAACTCGATCTTGACACAGTTGCTGGTGGTAAAGTTTAAAAGTTTGAAAATTAAATTAGTTCTTCAAGTTTGCATATTGGCGCTACTATCGCTTACAACTTTTATGGTTGCAGTCCAGGCGCGGAACGCCTACTCGCAAGCTTTAAAGTACCAATGAATTTTCATAGATGGCGCTACTGCTATGTTTTACAATTTAATCAAGTTTTAATTCTAAAACATATTATTCAATTATTATACATGCTTGATATGTTTTTTATAATTATTATTACTATTAGTAACATAATAATTGTAATAATTATATTGTTCTACAATATAACTAAGATGAAGTACCTACCTAAAAATTCTTTTATAAAATTCCTAAGTAAATTAAATACTTTACTTGTGTACTATAAGTAACTTCTTTTGACGTCAATAAAGTAGATCGTTAATAAGATATACCGGTTTATTATCAGTTTATTATTTAAAAAGTAATAATACTACTGATATATTATATTCTTATATTATTATTAATCTCAAAGGATATAGATCAAAATACTAATATCTATACAGAAATCGAGTTCTAATATCTGTGGTATTACTGAGATTACTCTTTAATTAATCAGAGCTCGCTGGTAAACTTGACACAAACAGACTGTGGTATGTAGGTTTGATGAGGTTACGTACCTGTTCCTATGCAAACATAAGTTAACATAACCTATCATTGGAGTATCGTGTTTATTAAGGACTCTAAATGTACCTATATCATGCACTTATATATAAATCTGAAGAGTTTGTTTGCTTGAACGCGCAAATCTGAAGATTTACTGGTCCGATTTAAAAATTCTTTAAGTGTTAAATAGCCCATTTATCGAGGAAGACTATAGAGTATATATCATCACTCTACGACCAATAAGAGCGGAGCTACACGTGAACAAAGTCGCGCGGGTCGACTAGTATTTAAAAGACTTTTTGGTTTTTCGATGAACTAAATACTCTATTTCTTTCTCCTCTCTATTTAATTATAAAGAGCAGATTACTGGGATGGAAGGATAATTTCTTTATGTTTTTGCTTACATTGTATTTTTTTTAATTATCTTATATTTTATTAAGCTAAATAAACACCGCAAATAAAAGAAAAATACTAAAACTAATATTAATTACGTTCTTAAAAGATTTTCAATTCCTGTATTGATATTGCATCAAAGGAGAAACTTCTTCAGTTAATTATAATATTCTTATTAGCATTTATTTTACTTTATCCGAATTATTCGGCAACAAATATGTTTCTGGTTTCAGAATGTGAGAATAAACTACAAAGAAACTCTTAAATAAAACGCAGCAAATACATCGAAATTAGGTCGTTTTATTTTACTCAATGTGTTTGATTCTGAATATAATTTTGAATGTAATTATTAAAAGGTAAATCGAAGGTGTAAATTATTTAAGGTTCATACAATTGATGGTCCTTATTTTCCTTGCAATCGGGGTTCGATCGCATAACTCACGAGCACTACCAAATGTGAATGTATTAAACCTTACCTTAGCAAATACTTGTAGAGCCTATTTAAATATTTGGGGATTGATCCTTAAATCTAATATCAGGATCAAATACATTTTCAAATAAACTATAACAAACTTTAAACATTAAAGACAGAACTATCTTTAGATATTGAAATAGTCTTTTGACCGAAATTATAGCCAAAACTAGGTAATTCTAGCCAGTTAAATTTACTTTTAACCACAAAAATGGTTAAAAGAAAATTTAACTAGTTATATTAGTCAAAAAACAACAGATACTGTTTGATGTAATTTAAAGCTTACATAAGTCTAATAATATATATTTTTCGATAATAGTATCTTATCTATCTTGAATTTCAAATATACAAAAATTTTTACTATTAACGTTTTAATGAATTAGAAGAGGTTTTGTCCTATGATCTGCTGATTAAAAGTAATTTTCAGAATTAAAAATTCGGTTTTTGGCGAATACTGACATCTTTAAAAATTTGGAGCGACATCATAAAAATTTTTTTTGGGCTGCCCTTTGGAGGGGGTTCTTAAAACATGGAAAACTAATATTTTTTGCTGATAATATTGATTGCGGTTAAGATAGGAGGGTAGCACATGTATTAGATTTTTTGACAGATATAACCGAATGTTAATTTATTAATATTACATATTATAATTCATTTTTCTATTCTTTTAATAAATTTTTTTAATCGTGCATACAATTGTAACAAAAAAATTAAAAGAAAATTTATCCGTCTTCACTGCCTTTGACCTTGACCTTGACTATAAACGTATTACCAAACTAACCTAATATTTAGCCTCCATAATAAATATATCAAAGAATCACGATGATTATGAGGGATACCTAACACCCCGATATTACACTAGTAGTCTCGCAACTTTAATGTTTACTGAGTATAATCACTTAGCACACTGACTCAAATATTCGGAGCAAAGATTATCTAAAGAGACTAATATTATAAAGAGGTAAAGTTAAGGTTGTAGGGGGTAATCTCTGAATCTACTAAACCGATTTTGAAAATTCTTTTATCATTAGAAAGCCACATTTTTTGGGAATGTTTAACTTGACTTTTTCGTGGTAGTCGGATTTTCAAAGTAAATTGGAGAAAAAACGGTCGAACGAAAACGTTTCTTACGAACGTTCCGTTTACGATGAGATATAATTCATAGTTGCGGGTAGAGTATGAATGAATAAATAATTGAGTATGTGAGTGAACAGTTTGAATACACCTCAGCGAAGCGGATCGGCTAGTATATTATGCAGTGTGTATACTTCAAATAAAATAAAAGGAACTATCCGCCAATACAAAGTTATCAACAGAGTTGCTTATTTCTGAATCAATATTCTAACATTATGTTTTTCCTGGAATTTATAAGCGCTTCTTTTCATTTCTAATTTTAATATCAAATCACGATAAACAATGTTATTGTGTATGTTCTACGTAAAACATGATTATTAAAAAGCTATAAGGAATATTTTCGTGTGTACCCACGCCACCTGGAAAGGCAATTTCGAGTCTGATTAATTTCATCTCAAAGGTTAATTAAAGCGCATAATATTATTAATTTCTTCCTTTAAACATACCTTGAGTTGGCAGATTAGAGCTTTATGAAATTCTTCGTTGTCGTGGCAGTGTCGTCGGAATATTTTTATACAAGGCAACTTTAGAGGCTTCCAGTATGTTCTGTTACTACTTGAGATATTTTCAAAATATAATACTTTTCATTCTATTCTACTCTATTCTTAGATCATTTGGAACAGAAAACTATTAAAAAAAACATGAGCTAGAGAAATGTATCTTGAAAGATAAAAAATTCGACCGAAATCTTTTCTTGCCTTCCTCTATCTTTCTTTTTGTTCTTCTTTACTAAAAGTTTTATTAAGTATGTAAGAATCACAGTTAAAGGCAACTGAAAACTATTCCAAATATGTATCCATATTATATTTCCTTTTATGCATCGCAACTCCCAATACATCAAAAATTCGTATACGAATTTGAAATCGACTATCAGAATAACCGGTAGATACATAGCACGGACTAAAGAGAGCGGAATAGTCTTGTGAATGCTACTTACAGTCATGCACTTTAAATTTTATAAATCAAAAACAGAACTTAACTAAATTTTTAATGTTCCATTGTTATCAATAAACATTACTATTTCCAATGCGCCAGTATTCTGCTTTTCTAAGATCAGCTTTTTTTTAGGGAAACGTTCTGATTTAGATGTAGATGCCGAATAAAACATTCAATTATAGTAAATTGCATACCACAGAATAAAATCATAATACTCTCCAACCATTATTGTGAATTATAATTTAATATGGAACTTTAAATTATTTTTATCTAACCTAATAATTATAAATTAAAAAAATAATGAATTTTGATATTTATATTAATAACCTTACGCCTGCTCACGTAGTACGATGTCCAGCCAGTTACATGTATGACAACGAGTATACAATAAAAGAACAGTATAATATTGATTTTGTATTAAAACGATCTCACTTGTATTTCATATCCATTCTAAACTTTCTACGTTCTCCAGCTCCGATCTGTGTATTATTGTATAAGATCTCGAATCTTTATATTCTCTCTGCGACCTTATGCATTTCTTATGATACCGTAGAACGCTTTGAGACAAATGTACGGCTATTTAAATGGAATATTCAGTATTGTAATTTGTAATATCCATTGCACAAACTTCTATTCAATGTTTAAGAATACGTGATTGTTTGTTAAACGAGACCCTTTTCATGTTTAAGGATTGTTTGTGAATTATTTAATGTCTGAAAGCACTACTTAAATGTCAAGGAGGTTGTCTTTGTATTTACAATTATTTTTTTTCTTCCAGACTCAAGAAGTCTATATCATATCGATATAAATAAAAATCAATTGACGAATATTTGTCTTTGAAAAATATATTGGGAAAGGTGAGAAAGGAATTAATTTAGATAGTGTTTTGTATGAAAATCGCAATAAAATAATATATAATTAGTTGAGTTTGAAAACTCCGCTATATGCACGTCTTAAAAAACCGGAAATTTATTTATCCTTACCATTCACTCACTCTGGTGGTTCACCAACTTATATTTCTTTCAAAATTGTATTTGCCAAATTACACTAAAATTCATTTAGATTTTTAAAAAAAGTTTTTAAATTACCAAAGTTCAGATTCTTAAAAAAATGTACGTAAATCATAAGTTAGGAAACTCTTCCAATTTCACTGCAGCTAACTATATAATTGTTTTATTTGTTTGTCGATGAGTTTAGCGACACATTTTTATTAATATAGATATATAGATTAGTTGTTGAAATTGAAAAAGCACTCCAATTAAGACATTCATTATAAAAAAAATAGCAGTAAAGTTAAAAAATATAAGGAAGTGCGATCTGCAAAGATTGAGTCTGAATGTTTCATTTAAGTCGTCCAATGGCTCGGAAACGGTTAAGAGGGCGGTAAGAAAATCTCCTTAGGGGGCTTTAAAATATGTAAGGGCAAAAATAACGGATGGTCTAGCGACGTAACGAAGTGTAATATAGACCCAGGTAAAACAGGACCCCAGGGTCCTTGGCGATGTTAGTTTCGAAAATAGTATTCGATATATTTTCGTAAGAGTGTTGTTGCTACCGCGTTCAATTAAGATCTCTGAAGAGATTCTTTATCAATCATGTATTTAAATATTATCTGCATTGACTATATTACGAAAGAAAGTGTTCGGGATATATCTTTATTTCTTCCTAATTTCAACTTTAGCAAATAATAATTGCACTAGTGAGGTTGATATAGTGGAAAAGATAACTATATTATTTTACCCAGTTTTTTTATTTCATGGTACTTTAAAATTAAAATTGCTAATATTATAAATGTAATGTTTGTATGTTTGGATATTCAGATCTTTTGTTGTTTATACTTTACAACATAGATTAATGCATACGCTACTTTTTATTGAAATACTAGTTCCTAAAAATTGTATCTACCATAATTTTCGACAAAGACGATGCCGAAGTCGCTTAAGGGAAGTTGGATCTCCTTTTGCGTTTTGTATCTCTTACCTCTGACTACCGATAGTATTATATGACAAAGTCCTCTTAGCTAATTTTTTAATTAAAATGATTGTCGTCAAAATTTATTAAATGTATTTTACACTTTAAGAATCTATCAATGTTATAACTAGATAAACCTCAGAATATGGATCAGCAAAAGAGACAGGCAAAACAAGACCCCAGGGCCCTTAGCAATGTTAGTTTAGGAATGTGTAGCATATTTGCGTAAAAATAATATTATTTATCTATCATTTTTGTAGCAAATCTGCGGATAATCGGACCGGCAAACAAAAGTATGCTCGAGAAAGAACAAAGGGAAGCCTTGTCAAAGTATTTTTATATACGAATCAAAATCGATGGATTTGAGGAAGGATAAATTTGTTTGTGGGTCACTTAGGTTACATTCTGTTTTTACTTTGTTGTGTTTATATCTTCTGGCTATCTGTGATTGAGTTTTAAGATACTTTACATTATATCGCCTAACTAAACTACTGTTTTAGTTAATTAAGGAATAAACTATGAATATCAGCATACTTGTGTCTGATGACACATTTGTATGTAATAACTAACAATCTACAAATATAATAAAAATATAGTATGTTTGTAAATAGATATTTTAGAATACTTATCAATAGAAGCCTAAACAATTATTTTTAGTATTTTGGCCTGTCCGCCAGTTTGTGTTTGTACGGGCATCACGCAAAAACTAAACTAACTAAACACGTAGGTAAATTAAATTGTAATCTATGTCTGGAAAAAAAAGTAAATTTAGCCCAACGACGGTAAGGCTAGGTCGTAGTATGAAAAAACACTCATAAATTCTATAGGAATAAAGTCGTAGATACAGCTAGTATAGCAAGTAAATGGAAATTAAAGTTTATATTAAAATCTCTTGTATGTTTTAAATGAAAATTATTTCATGAGTACTGTTAATGTCGGCCTGAAGCCATATTAGTATCAATATCATTCACAGAACAACCACAGACCACATATGATATTTAATAATTTTAATTGAACTATAAATAATGTTTTTCGAATTATAACCTTGTTTGTATTCTGTAATCATTATTTTATGAACAAGATAAGATAACTATTATAACTATTATAATAGTAAACCACTAAAACTATTATAAATAAGCTGAATATTCAATCATTCTTTGTTTACAAAATATTTTAAAGAAACTCAAAATAACATGACAACACACTTAAACTGGAAAGATTGTCTTTCCATAACTTATACCTTAGACAAGAAGCTGAGCAGAACTTGCGGCTTGAGACATGTAATTCATTAGTGGTTGATGTTATTGGTAGCTTCGTTAAATCTTAGATCACGATGTCGAGCAGTGGAGGCGAGACGTTATTCGTAATAAGTCTGCTCCTGAGTCTTCTCAATAAAGGCTATCATCTCAACAAACACTTTACTATGATTATTGCGACTATGCTTATAAGCTTTTGAGACAGTAGGTGTTTGATATAAACTAACAGAAAATAGTGGCCAATCAAATGTTATAAACAGTGTTGCAATAACTTAAGTAATGGTAGTGTTGTTATTTGAACTTTTTTAATAAGTTAGTAAAGAAAATATACCTAAAAATGGATTTGTTTTTACTGTTTTAAGCATATTGATAGTTAGTTTATTAATAATTCAAAGTAATTTAACATGCTATAATGTAGAGTATATAACTATTGGTGGGATTACAGTGCCACCATTGTAATGGAAGGATGAAGTTAATCTGGGGCTTTTAACGAAATGAATGTGCCTGTAAATCTCTACAAATATGCGTGTTCCGTCCTCTGTTGATGTATTAGCTTTAACTTAAAGTTTAACTGATTTAAATTGCGGTTTTGTTAAATTTAAATCACTCTCTTAGTATCCTCTCGTTTAGAACTTTAGAATTTTGGTCCTAATTAAAAATGGGGAAGCAAGAAAAGATCCAAGAAAATAAAAAAATGCAAAATTTAAAATGGATATGGTTAACAAAAAGGATATAAAATAACCTTATTTTACTTTAACATTTATGGCAAAATGTAGCTAATCGTCAAAATTGGATCAATACAAATTAAATAGTCTTTTAATTATAGAACATATCTATGTCCAAAGGATAGTAATGCTAATATCATATTATTCAAAAAGAAAGTAGGATTGTGTCAGTGAATAAAATATTAGAAATTATTAAGTACTCTTTCAGACTATTCGTTACAAACAAACACATAAAAATCTTCATCCCCACTTCGATGGATTGCGTAATCGCACACTCATTTGTTAATTTTTTTTTGTTGTATTATTTTCGCGATAGAACATAGCCTATGTCCTTCCCAAAGCTCTAATTTATCTATGTACCACATTTCATTAAAATCGGTTAAGTAATTTAAGCGTGATTGCGAACCAGGCAGAGAGGCCAGCTATCCATCAATACATAATATGGCGTAAGTATCGTTTATTTAATTTATATTCCTACATTTTTTACAGTTAAATTCGAAGTTATAGTATTAGATAGGATTATAACTGTCGAAGTGTAGACTGTAGTTAAATGTAAATATAATCAAAGTCTAAATAAACCACATTCACAGAAATGGGTCTAACATGAAGAAAAAGTAATAGCTTTGTATCCCAATGATACTAAAATCAAAATGTCTTTCAGCGTGGTTTCGCCAAATCATTTATTAGGGAGTTGGGAAGATCTTACAAGCGTAATACACGTAAATGGATTGTGGTTCATGGTTCGACAATCCTCTCCAGGATACTCATGTAGCGGTTTATATCATATCATTTACATTATGTAGTGGTTTGTTTATGTTTATTAGAATACTAGAATTATATGTTAAATGATGTATAATAATGTTTGCTACATTTTCAGCTTCAGCTTTTATACCACCATACCATTCCATCCCACGGGAGTGTGTATTGATGGAAACGCTGCCTAAGCTTTCATAATCTATAGGATACATTTCATATAGAAAGATGTGAGTGAGTAAGTAGGTTGGTGCACAAGTAAATGTATTTCAATTCATTCTGGACCCGGTACAGAACAATTCGCGGACAAAGTCGTGGGCAGAGATAAGTTGTTTTATGAATAGAGTAATGAAATGCTGGTATAAAAGGTTTCATTAATTCGCCTTGCATCTGCAAGCCTCAGGCACTATACTCTGACAGTTTAGTTTTAAGCCGTCATTTAAAAATATGTTTATAATTTAATACAGACATTATTGTTGCGAGTAGATTTTTGTATTCAATTGTGAATTTATATCTGTATTGTAAATTTATAAACAGGATAAAGAGTAGACGATCTTGAAAAGGAATGATCTAAGGATTGAGAGTAAACGACAAACGCTATTGTATATCGAGGCACAATAGTGTATAGATTTAAATATATTTTGTTTGATTTAGATAACTAGTTATAATATATATTTTCATATTATACTTATGTACCATGTCTTATTTCAGTCAAATTATATTCAACGCTTTTAACATTCAATAAATTATAAAAGAATTGAAGTTAAGGAAGACAAGCGAGCTACGAAAACATTAGGAGGGTCATGACAAATCGTCTCTGCTCGCTTATTGAATGATAGATTTATTCGGTCGAGTTTTTGGACGCCAACAAGTGATTTCAACTATTTGATTTACTAACTCTAATGCTTCTAATCCGTATTGGTGAAGTTTTCACCTTTTCCCTTTTCAAAATGATGTGACGCGGGCACCTGTCTAATGAGTTTGTTGAGTCCATAGAGACTTATACGTCGGGAAGGTTAATAAAGATTTATTTTGGTGATTGATCCTAAAACCTTTATCGTACCTTAATGCTTAGTAAGCTTGTTGTGTTATGTTACATTTAATTCATTAGTTATCCTGCATTCTATTATTTTAGGTAACTTTGGAATATTGTATGAAACTTGATCTCATACAATTGTCTCCACAAAGTCAGTAATTGTTTTATGGGTCTGCTGTTCACATCTATAATAAAATTCCACGGCCTATATTAGACTTTTCTTAAAACTCAAATAAAAGAGTGTTACTACTCTGTCCAGGAATACTTCAATGATGACAATGCTTTGAATCTAAATGACGTTGATACTCAGCTGAATGTAACCTTTGTAAAACAGACTGATTTAAACAATGGCATTTTGAAAAGAGTGAATGTTGAGTTTCTTGCCAGTTCTTCTCTTCAAAAAAATGGTTTCCGAACTGATGGTATCTTCAGATACTCACTGATTTATTTTGACGCCCAAAAGTACTTTGTAATTTTATTCTATTTGAAATAAACTATTTTGAGTTTGAGTTTCGGGCTTGATAAATATCTGTATAGTGTCAATTTGTCTTGTATATTATTCGATATTCCAAATTTTTTTTTTGATGTTATATCAGAATCTGGTAAAGATTTTTTATAATTCGTGGTTCACTTATTTCTAAGTGAATGTTTTCAGGCACTATTGTCTATATCTATACTATTATATAAAGAGGAAAGATTTGATTGTCTGTATGTTTGTTGCGAATAGGCTCGAAAAGTACTGAACCGATTTTGAAAATTCTTTCACCGATAGGAAGCTACATCCTTTTCGGGTAACATAGGCTATGTGGTGTTGCCATAAATACTCTAATTAAAAAGATATGGCCATTTAAGTGCCATAAGGTGGTCATTTTGTAAATTGAAGAGTTTCACAGGAATAACAAATCCGATTTAAAAAAAATTTTCACTGATAGAAAACTACACTATTCGCGAGTGACAAAGGTGATTCAGTGTTGCCATATACATTTTTTTTTTATAGAATATGGCCATTTTGTTGTTACTAATCCGATTTTAAAAATTCCTTCACTGTTAGAAAACTACACAATTCGTGAGTGACAAAAGTGATTTAGTGGAGCCATATATATTTTTTAATTAATAGAATATGGCCATTTTGTTGCTACTGATCCGATTTTCAAAATTCTTTCACTGAGAGAAGTCTATACTATTTCCGTCTCTCTTTCTCTTATAATACTATCATTGTCTCTCATTCTCTCTTTTTACTCACTTTAATTTTTATTTTTATCTCTTCAGAATGATTTGCCTCTTTTCACTTTCTTTCTTTCGATAATTTCTCTCTTTCTCTCTCTCCTTTACACCCATTCAATTTTAGTTCTGCTCTGTCCTCCCTCTTTTATCATCTGTTGCTTTTCTTTAATTTTGCTTCTATTATTTTTCTTTTTATAACTTTTTCTTACTCTCTCTCTAATTTTTCAAATAATTAAAAACTACACAATTACAGAGTGACAATTTAAGGACATCAATTATAATATTGCTTTAAATACCCGGAGCGAACCGAGGGCAGCCCTCTAGTTCTATATAAAAGTATAATCTTCCTATAACTTTATTATTAAAGTTATTATGTGAGGTCAGTTACAAAAGAAGCTATCATTAAGAAGATAGCGTATTATATCGTATGAATATATCATAAACTACATCCTTTAGGGGAAGTTCGCTGTAATTGGCAATTAAACGTTATCCGCAAAAAGGTTCCTTATAATCGGTTTGTTGTATTACATGCTAGGATGCTAGGTAAAATAGAAATCACAAGACCGCTTTCAATTATTATAGTATAAAATTATTATTAAAATATATTTATAAAATAAAAAATTTTTATCGTCTCAAAAAATATTTTTTTTAACAATAAACCGAGTAGTACTTGGGTTTTGCGACCGAAGCTAATTATATTATAGGCACTATTTGGACGATGTTAACTATATGAAATCACTAGGAAGACTGTATCAGTTCGATTGATATAGATATTTTAAATCATCAAGGAAATGGAGTGTTCTTAATATGACTATAGGAATTACCAACAATCAATAGATAACAAAAGTGTTGCTAACACTTTGTTCCGAGAAGAGGAAGGAAACTATGATAATCTTTTTTATTATTTAATAATAATATCTTTTGATTTGATCCATGAAAAGATTTTCTTATTCCCACGGGTCTCACTTGAAGCTAACTAACTCTTTCAATTAAGTTAATTGAATTGAATGATTCATTCATTATACCTTCGATTTCCATCAAAAATAAAAAATTATATTTTTAGAAGGGGATCGAAGCTAAATAATAAATGTAATTTTAATAGTAAAAATAAGATAAAAGATGCGAAATTCATCATTCATTGATGATAAATGCTCTCAAAGTGAAACAAACACACATAATGACCCATTGCTGAGCTCCTTTTTAGGGAGGGTTTAGGCCATAGTTCAACAAGCTGGCTAAGTGTGGGTTGGCAGACTTCACACACCTTTGAGAACATGAAGAACCCTCAGGAGTGCAGGTTTCCTCACGATGTTTTTCTTCACCGTTAAAGCAAGTGATATTTAATTTGTTAAAATACGTAACTCAGAAAAGTCAGAGGTGTGTGCGCAGGATTGAACTCGGACCTTCCGAGTAGACATTAACTTCTTAACCACTACGCTATCACTGGACAACCAAAATATATGTAACTTAGAATATTTAATTCCATAGCTATTTAAGGATATTGTCATATTTGAAATTTTTTGATCGTTCTAAAAATTGTTTTCAAAACATTACATTTTTAGCAGAAACTCTTGATAAACGTAGTAACCTTTTAACGCGATATTTTAATGAAAATATATTCATGAACTTAAGTCTACTGACGTTGTCTTGGTGCAAAAAATGAAATAATCTTAATTGTTATCTCATCTTCCTCTTAAGAATTTTACTCAGAGGCGTACTTATTAAGTGTCCGTTCTATGTATTATGAAATAAAATTTATTTATAGTGTAAGTAATATTAATGCGTTGCTCTCTCGGGGCGGGCATAAGAAGCTTTGTGTGAAAAAGATTGTTAGTCATAAACTATGATTTTTCTCTATGAATATTATGGTAGTTAAGTGCTCTAGACAGACGTCCGACTACACTGCGCACATAAATCGTCGTTTATTAAACCAAATGTAGGTTTGTGGTTCCAGGAATAGGGATAGAAGATGAAATAAAAAATAGAGAAAGCTTCCAGGAGCTACATCATTTTAAAGCAACATTGTGACTGCAGATAACAATTGTTATAATTAGTAACATAATCCCTCAAAGGAGTTTTCTAAGTTATTTAAAATATAACAAATTGAATATTTTTAAAAGTGAGAACTATCAGGGTTTTAGTTATTTACTCACAAAATTATACAACAAAATCCAAAACGTAAGCAAAATCAAGTCAGTAATGAACGCAAAGTTAAATATTTTGGCAATGTAATCAGTCCGTTTAGAATGGCAGAGTTTAATTTGGTTATAAAAATGGAGAAAACTCAAAATACTAATCGAAAATAAATAAAAACAACCTCATATGTTTGACAGCGTCGTTACGCGTTAGCAACATCCACCAATATTTGAGGATAATGGATATAATTTTTTTAATGATCTAACATATTCGTTATTTATAAAAAAATCTGCGTGAAACAATAAAAGATAAAATACCATTTGCTCTTCATATAGAAATCGTTAAAGTAATCTTTAAACTTGTACAAGTATAAATAGTTGACTATAATTTTTATATTTATTTTTATCAATTATTGATATATAAGATGTTACTGTACATTCAAAATATGAACTAGGCAGAAATGGGCCATGTCCTTTACAGTTATAGTAAGAATGTTGTCCAATTATTATAATATCGGCCTAAATCGAGGACTGGTATAATCACATCATCTTTATAGAGCGTTGACTTAAACCTATTAATAATTTTTGAATGCTCCCCATGTACTTTTTTAAACAGTTTCGTCATTAACAAGCGAGATGAAGGTCTAGGATAATCTCGTAATCTTTATTAAGTGGTGGCGTGATGTTTATACCAAACATTTGCTAAGCCTCGGCTTTGTTTGTGTTCAATAAGGAGACGCTAGTTGAATTCTTCTCAGGATGTCGGCATCGTGGGGACAGGGGACAGGGGACGGGACATCTGCATAAATAAAGCAGTCACGTCCGAATGCGCGTTTTACTTGGATCGTCTGGGGCGATGTTGTGGTGTGATGGGCGAGTAGTGGAGCTAGTACGTTATTGTGTTTAATATTTTATAGTGTATAATATTTGGTGAATTTGGTGGTTACGAAAATTTTATAAAAGCAGTTCTGACGGAAATGGTTTTGAGTGATTATAGCTTCCATTGTGACATGGCGGTATGCGGTAATAGGTAAATATACCGCCATAACAGACATCATATACTCAATATAATATAAAAAGCTGTCATATTTTAGTCCTGTGTGTAACCTAGCGAACTGGTTTCAAAGATTGTACAAGTTTTACGCTTTCGACGGAAATAGAAAAATTTGTCAAAACTGCCATAAGAGGATAGACGGTTGCTATATAATTACATGTTAGAACATTATTATTAAATTGAAGGTATAATATTCTACTGAACGAGCAGGAAGGTTAAGCCTAGTTTTTATTAAATTGTCACAATTCAGAACAATCAATTTATGTACAAACCTTTTAGCTAATTTAGTTGGCATACGAGCAACAGAGTGTTGTTCACGTCAATCAGAACAATTAATCAGCTTTTTCAATGTTTGCGGTGGGCGGTGCGTCAGTAGCTGTCGGTCGTTTATTGCTGTAACGCCCACAACAATAACAGTATTCATTCAACAACGCAGAAACATTTGTTTTTGCTAAATATACATATTACACTAATTTCTTAATCCCTTTCATGTAAATTAATTGAATATCGTAGGTCTCTACGATTTGGGTTGTTTTATATTGGAAGAATTCTTATAATATCATCACATGAATCATTTCACAATGGCTGCACATATGCAGACTAATTATTTTGTTTCTAATTTACTAATTGGACTAGGTTTGTATTATATAAACATTTTTTGGCATCACTAATAGGAATTAGCATTAAAATCGTACACACGCAGTGTTCGCTAGTACATTTTAAGTATATGTGGGAAATTTAGAATGAAGAGAGTTAGTTAGAATATACATTTTTTTTAAAGCATCGGACGTGCACAACGGATGACCTATCTCGAAAGCAACGGACTCAATATAGGTTAGGCGATAACTAAAAATTACGATCTCATACGGACCCAAGCAATGCCTTAGACTCGTGACCAAACGTAGGTTTAAAGAGCTCTTTAACACAATTGTAACACTCGTCTCCATTGCCCAGGTTCGCTGTTTAAGATTCAGGCTAACATAAGACTTACCCGACATAATGCTAAACTAACACAAGGCCAACCTAACACTAATTTAAATCAAGTCTAACTTAAGTTTCCGACATGTATAATATAATGTTTCAATGGAGTTAGTTTTTTTTTAGTTAAAATATTTAAATACAAGTCAGTAGCACTCGCCCTAGTAAAGCGTGCACAACACGCGTCCCGCGCTCATGTCACACTGCCTTTATTTTCTATTTCCAGGGCGGCCAGAGAAACACCACGGCTAATCGTCCGCCCGTTACCCGCCCCTTGTAGAGACGGGACCTTGTATTACGATAAAATTATTTAAGAATTTATCTTACCCCAGATGTTTTGCTTTTAAGGTAATGTGTTATATGTGGTACGATTTCCACTCCACGTGCAATACTTTAGTAATTTTAAATATATTTTCTTAATATTTAATTTATTGCTATATAATAATAGGACTCTTGATTGGATAATTAAATTTGGTTTTGTCCCGCGACGCTGGCTTAATTAAGCTTAAAAGCTCTTTGAAAAAAATGGTCCCTCGCTTTGTTATGGCGGAAAAGCAGGACAAAGAGACGACGCAATAGACACGGACACCCTTTTGCATTTATAAGTAAAGAAGTATAAATAATTCTATAATAAAGAAGTATAAATAATGTTCATGTCTCGAAAAATTCATTAAGCCTTGTAAGATGTTCATTCATTATTTACTAGATTATTTATTAATGTAATAACTATATACTGATTATTGTTTTTTCAGTCGCATGCATGCATAACTGCAAATTTTTTCAAATAGCATTTAATTAAAATTGTAGTGGAATTGTAGTACGAGATCATAAATTTTAATTTTAAGAACATCGATAGTTCAAAATATTTTCCCAACTCTAACTGTCTTGATGTGTCCGGAAAATAACATGTTCTTTTAGTGGTTTGTCCTACGCTTTGCTACCTGCTTACTTGGGATCAGTTTACTTAGGTTTTATACATACGTGTGTTTATGCTTTTAGAAGCGGCTGTCACATTTAGATTAGACTATCAAGATTTGAGTACAATATACACCTTATATTAATCTTCTATCTTAAACTATAAAATAAATAAAAAAAAAACAATCACATAATGTGTATCTATGTGCGAAACTTGCAAACGGAACGGACAACTTTGAATATTTTTTTTACTATTCGTTTCAAGACTGTGTCTGTTTGTTCCGGCTAATCTCTGAAATGGCTAGAGCGATTTTGACCGGACTTTCACTGCCAGATAGCTGATGTAACAAGGAGTAACTTAGATATTTTAATATCTCGCTACGACTTATAGGAACGGAGCAACACGCGAATGAAGTCGCGCGGGTCGGCTAGTCCCACATAAAAAAGTGGGTTAGAAAATCTTACTAATATCTTTTCTTACTTCTAACTATTAGTAACACTAACTAATTAGAAATATTATAACTGTGAAAGTTTGTATGTTTGGATGTTTGTTACTAATCTGGATTAACATATGAGCTACTTTTATCCCGATTTTTATTAAATCTGAGTAGATAGGTGTGTGGAAGTTAAATTTCTAAGGTATATTTAATTAAGTCTTTGTGTAAAACTTTTACCTAAAATATTGCGTTTATATTTTTTTTGTATCTAACGAAGAAGAGTTCGAATTTGCTTGTCCGTCAAAAAACATTTATAAAAGTAGACCTCAAAGGATTTAAATCATAGGTTCTAACAAAGCTTCTGTCTTTCATTCTCTACCCTTTTAGTCTAAGCTTTATTGTGTACTTGTTAATGTTAATGTTTTATTATTTTTAATATTCTAAAAGCTGTATTTGGGAATATAACTATTCTTTTTCTATTTTCAGAATTAGCTTATGGTTAATGTTATAGTCACTTTACACGATGACTTTTTTTAATATTGTCGAAACATATAATTTAGCATCGCAAGTTACACTTTATAAGGTCTTGATAGATTTGAACGGCAGTTTGACAAGCAATTTCATAGGTTGAATATTGAATATGACAGTGAAGTGTGAATATAACGAGATCTTTTGCAGATTAAACCCTTATTATGAACCTCGTGAGTTGTTAATTAGTTTAGTCAAAAGTTAGAGGGTGAGATCGTCATCTAACTTTGAGCAGTGATGGCGCATTGCAATGTGAAGAGGTCTTGTAATCATACACCTGGAATTCAAGCCCCAAGTTTAAATCTATGGTATTAACTATCAGTGTCTTATATATTACTGTGCTGGCTTCACCGCTTATTAAATTGGTAAAGAGTTGGTTGGACGAAAATAACTAAATTATCTCGTATATTATCTTACTACATAAGTAATGACAATAATTCGATAACTAAAGGGAACAGCATAAGTAATAAATCATATTATAAATATTACCTCATCCGTCATCTTTCTTAGTTATACAAAAATATATTGTCCGCGCATGAGTTTATGGAACTCGGTCCCTACAGCTTTTACACATAGATAATAGCATAAAAACATTGACATATAGTATTATATGTCAATGTTCTAAGTACCTACATTCAAAACCAATTAAAATTTTCCAAGGCAAATCGTGTGATATTTAGTTTTGTGTTATTCAATTCAATTTCAAATAAAATACTTGATAGAAGTAATAATTTGCTTACTAAAGATTGAAATATAATTATTTTTTTAGTAACTCGAATAGTATTTACAAGCACGTGGATACTTGAAATTGATTGATTGACTTGATTTTGAATCTTAAAAATTCTTCAATGCAAACTAAATTTTTATATATTATATAAGTAAGTGCAAGTGTTAGACAGAGTCAAATATGATTTAAATTAGAACCATAGAACCATCCACAAAAGGTCGGACAACAGATCAAATAAATATAAATTTAAAATTTGCACCAAACTTGAAACAGAAATTAGTTAAATAATGATATATAATGAAACTTCCCTCAATGCGTGCTCATATTTGTTCAAGCAGCTTTTAATAAAAACTTATGGTTTCAGATAACTACAGATATCATTTTATTTTTATTTTCTATTGAGAAAGTTCTGATACTGTTATGCCTATGAAATATATCAGTATATAGACATGACGTCCATATTATTATAGGCTAATGACTAAACAAACAATATACATACTGAATCCTTGCTCTATACATCTTGATTCATATCTCAAAGCGACCACGAGTTGCAAAGACACCTGCTACCGCTAAATAATCATTTGTCAGAGTGTAAGTTGGAAAGAATAGCAAATATCTAGAGTGGTTCTGTCTTTGTTTTGTTTGGAAACAAACATTTGTAGGCATTTTAATAAATATAATGGCAATATAAAACATTGAGACTTTAAAAAATCTTTCCTTCTTAAGCTTGAAGCAATAGGTATAAACATACATTTATTGGGGATTGTGTCCCAGGCTGCAGGTTTTAAAACATCCTTAATGACAATATCCATGTTTACCATATGAAATCACTTGACAGAGTGCTTGAGTTCTAGATAGAGACTATGCACATAACAAGTATTAAAACATTAACATTGAAACGCTCCGAATGTGTATATATAATGAGAATATGTCAGTATGTAACCTTATTCACATTATGACACCCAGTTGAAGAGATTTGTGATAAAGTTTTTCATATCGTATTGTATGCGTACATTCCTCATATTTTTTTTTATTTTACTAGCTAGCTTCCTTGGTTTCTTTCGGGCAGTAAATGATATAAAAAATACTAAGTCTGATTTTTTTATAAAATCATTTAAATATACACGTTATTTTATTGAGATATTTATGCAAATTCTATTCAAATTGTAGATTTAAAAAATGTTTTACACACAAGTTAAAACAACAAAAATAAGAAATAATTAGAAAATTATATTTTGCTTCAATTGATTTTTATAAAGATTAAGATAATGATACCTGTATCATGTTTAAACATGTATTTTAGACTGGATGGTCCAGTTACTGGTACTTGCATCCCAGGAGTAGGTTTGCCTGGTCTTCAGGAAGATCTAGAACGTTGACACTAAACTACACCTCTTTAGACTATTTTTGCTATGCTAAACTACTTCAGACTGCCAAAGTTATAATCTGAAAAACAAAGTTATAATCTGTGTAAAGCTAACTGAATATACTATCCATAAAACTATCTATTTTTTTAAATGGTGAATATTGTATTAAAATGAACATAAAAATTAAAAAAAATATGTGACACGGTGTAAAAGCAGATTAAATGAATTGAGATCGATACGCCGTAAAGGCATTATTCAATGTTTTCGATAGCTCTTGGTCTCTTTTATGTCAGAAAGGTTCTTCAATACCGGAAAAGTCTTTGTTTTACCTCGTCCCTTTGTTAATGACAGGTAAAGATGTTTTATATAGTAAAATAGAAGATCTTACATTTTATTGTAACAAGTGGACTTCCATTTTAAGATCAATCGGATATAAATGACGCAACAAATAGTATAAAGAATATCCAAAGAATATTACTTTAGAAAAGTGTTTATTTGATAATGTTTGACATTATTGATTACGTTTCAAATATATTTGTCCTTTTATATATATTTTGTGTACAGGTATCGTCAGTGTTTACGGGTTCGATTACCAATCATAATTATCAAATATTTGTATTAGCTGTAGAGATACTCAAATGAGCGAAGGGTCGTAAGTGTGTTGCTTGTGAGTATTAAATTATTATTAACTAAAGTCTTACCTTATATACTATATGATAGTTCAGTTTTGTACGAAGCTGAAACTAAACTACTATATACTATAGTCTTTTTCTAATAAAACTTTAGTGAAGCGAGGACAGATCGCTTGTATATAGTATGATAAGCGGATTGTCACCACAACAGACCTGACAATTTTTTTTCGTGGATGAAAGGTGAGTAATTGTTAAAACCGTTTATTTTTCCGTTAAAATATAACCGTCCCGGGTTAGAATACTCTTCCCCTCTGCCGCTGCGGGAGCATCTCGTAAGAGCCGAGTAACCCAGCACCCTCCTGGCGATATCTTGGTCAAATCAAATCAAATCAAAATTATTTATTTCAATTAGACTTTTTTGAAAAGTACTTTTGAAACGTCAAAAATTTGTCGGTCAGTTAGTTTGTCTGAAGCTACCACCAGCTCGGAAAGCAGTTTTCTGTTGAGAAGAGCCGGCCAGAAACTCAACAGTCGCTCTTTTCAAAAAGCCATGTTTACATAGTCTGTTATACAAATCATTTAACTTGAGAGTCAACGTCACTTAGATTCCAAGCATTCTCATCATTTAAGTAATCCTGTACATTATAGTATGCTTTATATATTAATGACTTCTTGATACGAGTTTTAAATTGTTGAAGTGGCAAGTCTAATATAGGCTGTGGAATCTTATTATAGATGCGAACACCAAGCCCCATGAAGCTATTACTCACTTTGTGGAGACGATAGTGAGGCGTTACAAGTTTATTTCTGTTTCTAGTATTAACATTATGTTTGTCACTGTGTTTTGAATACAAATGAATATTCTGGTAAATGAACAAAATATTACAATATATGTATTGAGATGGGACTGTAAGAACGTCTATTTTTTTATATACATCTCTAAGGGAATCCCGCGCTCTTAAGTTATAAATGGTGGATCTGTTCCCCGACTGGCTTGCGACCACGAGCATGAGAAAGCGACCGCCAAGCGTCACCTTCCGGTCGAGCCGCATGTAGGCCAGACTTACCCCCTCCCTCTCCTATCCCATTAATGCTGCGGATCTAATGTTCGCTGAAACCGCAGAATTTTTTCTTCACTCCCCCTCCCCACTTCTTCAAGAGATACTCTTTCGTTTTATCAACGCATTGATGAAACGATAGAGTATCTTTTGTTTTGCTGATTTCCATGGGGGATGGTGGCCACTTACTATCAGGTTGACCATCTACTCGTTTGCACCATATCTACCATAAAAAAATCCATGCATACACAAGCGTACCGGTAACTACTAAGCTAAGGAAAGGTAAACAAAAGAACAACCATTCATACAACCTAGAAAATAGACATGCGATATTATTGTACACTATACCATTATAAATAATTATTTTCGCCAAAGGTTTTCTGATAGAGACTGTTAGCTCCTTTACATACTTCTTAATCTACGTTTTGCTTCTCTCTACGTTTATTGTACGTTACGTTTACCTTAAATTCAATAAATATGTGAAGCGAAAACAGTTTTCTCTATCTAGTATGTTACGCGGATTCGTTATCGCTCTTCTAAACTGTATTCCACGACAAAGTAAGTCTTATAAACCTAAATAAGTCTATTTGCTTACAAAATATCATAACCTCACGCGTACGCACAAGCGCACCGTAAGCGTATGCGGGAAAGTATGCAAAAAAGCACTCGATCATCCAACCTAGAAAATAGGCATTTGATATAGTGCATCTTCGTTTTATAAAAAATATTTTCGCCAAAAACTGAGGGATTTATAGCAATAAGATCGACTTGACATACCTTCTACACCTACATTATGCTTGTGGCTACGTTTCTTTTTCCTTACATACCTACAATAAATGTGCGTAGCAAAAACAGTTTCCTCTATCTAGTATGTTAAGCGGATTCGTTTTCACTTTACTAAATTGTATTCCACAACAAAGTGTGTCTTATAAACCTGCCAATTTGCTCACAAAATATCACACCTCACGCACGACACGCACACACGCGTATTGTAAGCGTACCGTGCGCGTAACCGTAGCGTAAGCGGGAAAGTAAACAAAAGAACAATTTGCTTGGTCTCCACTAAATCGCGAGATGAGGCCTCCGCACACGTTCGCAACAGGTCGCCGATTTATCCCGAGGGTGGCGTCTAATGGAAAAAATGTCACGATTTTTTTAAGGAATTGAAAAGATGAGTTATGAAGTTGGCAGATGATCGTTAGTTAAGGGAATTTGTCACTTCATTGATTTTGTTACATTTTATGGATAGGTGAGGATTATAAGCGATTCACTTTACTTTTTATTAGGTTGAGGAGATTTATACGCTTTTAATGATGAACTTTTTATACGTTTTATATATGTTTGAATTCTAAAATTTTATTGTATAAATATGATTTCAAATAACACTACGTACGAGTATATCACTATAGAGTATTCTTTGCTTGTGAAATAATCGTTTTACTATACTGTTGATATTGTTTGATTGGCTGGAAGTTTCTATTGGTTTATTTTGAAAATATCCTCAGATCCGTGATAGTTTTGAGAAGTGATTTCGTGAAATATATTTGGACTTATCATATAGTTAAATATTAATTATGTTAACTTTTTAAGTAATCATGCGAGTCAAACTTTTAATTCATAAAAAAATAAACATAATAAATCCTATGCAAGTTTAGGGACTAGTAATTACTAAACATAAACTATATTAAAAGATATCTGATGTACATGATAGAGCCCTTTGTATCCTTTGAGTCTGGTCCTAACTCCTCACAACAAGTTTGTGAAATTCGTGCTCTATGAAAAATAAGGGCAATTGAGTCTCTCTACCCTCGTCTCCTAACTTATATCTTGATATTATTTAGGCAAACTTTATTTTAATTACATAACACATTAAACGTTACAACATTTATCTGTTTTATTGTTTTTCCATTAAGTCTCCTCTTTTCTCAGGAATATGAAGGTAATGTTTATAAAACACAATAAAATTATGCAGGCTTTTATGTATGTTATTATTTACGACAGGGGTTAAAACTTATTGAAAGTGCCAATGTCGTATATAAGAAGTATATACTGATTAATAAAACGTATTAATTCACTTACTAAGCTTTGGTAATTAATTTAAAGTATTAAGGCGACTGTCGGTGTAAAAGTTTTTGGTTTTTAGAATATTCTGTCAACCATAAGTTTTCCTTTGAATACAGTGTTGCCAATACGTATATAACATAACAAAGAAATAATTAATTTTTGTTATTTGAAATGATAAAAAGCTCACTCGGAAGATAATGATATTTAACATAATAACATAAAATATACTACCCCCGAATATAGGTTTATCAACGGTGTGGCTAACTATAGATACCATAATTTATAGACATAGACACATATTGGTAAACATGTCAGTGTGTATATGGCATAATACATGTATGGAAACAACAGCTTTCCAATGTCAAAATTAAGTTTATCTTTAAGATCCAGATTGTACGGTACAGCTGAACTTTTAATTTGGTACACAAATGAAAAATAAAACTACAAATTCTGATAAAATGTCGTAAAAAATAATTACTTTATAATTTAAAAAAATACAAGAATAGCAGTATTATTAGAAACAAACTATAATAACATTGAAACATTATTGCTGTTGCCTCCGAAAACCATTATTTACAAACAAAATTAAATGAATAATTCTATACAATTAATTCCTAATTGAAAACAGAATCAAGTCAATTGGAATAACACAATTAGCATTAACCGTTTTAAAACTATCAATAGTTTACAAATTACTATAATGAACATACCAATTATTACATTCAATTAGTGTTACAGTTAGGCTTACACGTCGATAAGCAATAATAAAATTAAATCTAAAATTGTCCGTATGTGGGGCAAAAAGGATTTGGTATTGGTGTGACTTGTGTTACTTGAGATATTCGTATTATTTTAACTATATTAAGTTACTAAGTTTTACTGGTTATGGAAATAGTACGATACGACGCGAATTTCACAAGCAATACTCCTATCTTTAACGTTTAGAATTCAAAATAGTTTATTTCAATTAGACTTTTTACAAAGAACTTTTTACACATCAAAATTAGTGAGTCAGTTAGTTTGTCTGAAGCTATCACCAGTTCGGAAAGCAGTTTCCTGATGAGAAGAACTGGCAAGAAACTCAACAGTCGCTCTTTTCGAAACGTCATTGTTTACATCAGTCTATTTTACAATGGTATAATTATTATTTTAATTGTATATCAACGTCATTTTGATTTCAAGCTTTGTCATCGTTAAAGTAATCCTGTACAGAGTAGAAAAAAGAAAAAACGAAACTTTATAGGACTTTCTTTCTCAGAAACCCCTAGTGGTATCAAATTGAAATTGATATCAAAGATTCAAGTCTAAGTTTAAGCTATAAATGAAGTCAGTTATAAGTGAAAGTAATCAAAAGATTCGGCCGTTTATACCACAGAGGCTCGCTCTCCTAGAGAGAATTAAAACCTATAACTACTTATCCCTTGTAATATAAAAAAGGGAACAATACAAAAAAAAGGGTTTTTGATAAAATGGCGACATGTGTATGGAGACAGGAATTTTTAATGGTACGGAAGTTGGTGGGCAAGTTTGACTAGCAATTTGAAGGTACTTATTAATTAACTGACTACATAAAAAAGGTCTGATGGCCTAGTGGTTGAGACTTCAAGTCTTACTCGGGAGGTCCGAGTTCGATCCTGGGCACACACCTCTGACTCTGAGTTATGTGTGTTTTTAGCAATTAAATATCACTTGCTTTAACGGTGAAGGAAAACATCGTGAGGAAACCTGCACTCCTGAGAGTTCCCTAAAAAGTCCTCAAAGGTGTGTGAAGCCTGCCAACCCGCATTGGGCCAGCGAGGCCTAATACCCTCCATTCTGAGGAGGAGACCCGGCTCAGCAGTGGGCCATTGACGGGTCGTGATGATAAAAAAGGTCTAAAAAGGACGAAACAAGAAAGTAATTCAAAAACTGGTCAGGGTAGAGTCGTAGTCGCACCCACACATAATTATAGTAGGTATTCCACGGTAGCGAACATACGAATATACAAACACACGTACATACATACACTGCTAAAATCATTACCCTTTCTTTTAGCTTCGCTGTATTTGGGTAAAAATAGTAAAATTAATTAAAAAATAACATTACTTTTTTATTATTTTGGATGTAGGTTAAAATAGTACATTTATGTGCGGGAAGCTAATAACAACATAGGCCATTAAACACAATAAGCGATATTAATCGGCTTAAACCTATGTATTAAATTACATAGTTATGTCACAGTACAGCGTTTCAATTGAAATTGTATTTCAATATCCTTAACTTTTAATACTTATATAAAATCCCGCGATTACATGTTTGTCCGCAATTACCTCCTAAACTCGAGAGATAGCACATCTCAATCAATGACCTCCATAGTTTTTGTTTGCAAAATTAATTGTTTATTATAAGACAATAATTTGTAAGTTCCAGAAATTTCTAGTAGATGGCGGTGTACGTTTATTGCTTCTCTGTGATCTAGGTTGGTCAGACATTCAATAGATGGCGCTGTTTATGGATGTTAAGCTTCATAACATTCTTTCTATGTTTCCGTTATCTTTAATCTCAATATGAATGGCAAACTGAATATGTGCGACTGTATTGTTGTTGGTTTTTTTTTTAGGTTGACACTTGACATTATTTTTGGAATTGGTTTCTTTTTGAAATTTTGTATATAAAAAATAAGAAAAATTTTTGTAATGCTGATATGAAGATGATTGGGGTTAATTCGACTTGGCTCCGAAATAAAGCATCATACGAAAAAAAATTCTGTGTACACATCCATGTTTACTAGAAGTATAACTGACCAGAATATAAACAAAATTCACGACCTCACTTTTTTTTGGTTGATACTGAATCTCAATTCCGAATTTGGAAATAAATAGACTAAGATGTGGTTTAAAGTTTTTTATGACATAGACAGATCACTAAAAAGTATGATGCTCGAATTTGTATACAAACAAATTCTTTGTTTATCATTTATCACTTGAGTATCTTTACTCACAGCAAAGCTGCAAATCCTATCCTGTTTCATAGCTCAAACCCTGGCTGAAATTACACAATTGCCGAGTCCATCTAACATTCATTCATCTTGTGAACGCATCTGATAGTGTAATACGAAACGCAACATCGTGTCTCGTGATGTCTTTGTATCCACATTGTACCTATGTACCTGCAATTCCTATTGTTCATCCGATTGATTACACGCCATTCAGATACTATGTACTAATGGTTCAACAACACAAAGGAATATTCCACTGATTTGAGATTTTAATAATTAAAAGTTAAGAAGGAAAATTTATTACCTTGACTATATACTCCACCGACTCCGATTCGACTTGACGAATTTACTAAGAATGAAGTCATAATTTTTTTGGATGCTTTTTATCTGTATCAATTATTTTGTAAAAAAAACTATAAAGTATTGTTTCTTATAGTTAAAAAGTTGAAGTTTTTAATTTTTTTATCGAATTCTAAATTTGATTTTTTTTACTTATAGTAAACCGGAAGTGAAAATTTAAAATCGATGTTTGAGTAACTTTTTTTTTAAATATTTTAAGCTTGAATTAAAGCTTTAAATGTTATAATTTTTTACAAAAAAAAATTAAAACGTGATCGTCAATAGTTTAAAACTTAGTGCATATAGAGTTCATACACATAGCTATGAGGATTTTCTAAGCAATCGGGTTCATGCGCTAACATGCTAAAATACTACGCTATTAATATTTTATTCCTTCATCCTAACATGCAAAAATATAAAAATAAACGATTTCTTTAATTCTTGATTGCCAATAGTTTAAGTCTTGGAGCGGTTTTATTAATTGAGATTGAAACAGTATTAATTAAAACAGAGATTTCCATTTCAGTAGATATCAGTCTGATATAAACACATTCTCTAAACTTGAGTAGTTTATTTACACTGTTCTAATCTGCATAATATTTTTTTGAATAGATTTACAAAACTGTCAAAGTTTTAGACATAGTTTATGTTATAGAAATAATTTTATAGAAATGTTCATCAAAATGTTGCCAGTAAAATAGGTGTAAAATATGTAAATGATCGCTAATAAATATATATATATATATATAAATGTCTTGCTGTTATGAATTACCCTGATGTAACATATCTGTGTAGAGATCAAATCCTGAGTATTGTACTGAACACTATAAATCAGTTCCTATTTTACGGT
This sequence comes from Limenitis camilla, assembly GCA_905147385.1. NCBI lineage: Eukaryota > Metazoa > Arthropoda > Insecta > Lepidoptera > Nymphalidae > Limenitis > Limenitis camilla. The sequence continues at coordinate 10,346,460 of LR990230.1, read as the reverse complement.
AATTTATTACTATAAGTAATAGTCACTGACTTGCCAACCCCTGCCTGTAAAGCAACGTACTATAAACCTGCAGATGGGTCACAAAACCAAGGTGACTCCCAAACTGTTTAGGCAATTAAAAATTTCGAATTAATCATAATAAGATATTATCTACACTATTATAATAGGCTCGAAAACTACTGAACCAATTTTGAATATTCTTTTACCAATAGAAATCCACGTTATTTGTGTGTCATAGGCTATATATTAATTTGCAAACTAAGTCGGAGAAATAATGGTTGAACGACAACGTGTCTTACGAACGCTGCTCTTTAACGATGAGAGATATACGATTCACAGTTACGGGTAGAGTATGAATGAATAAATGAGCGTGTGTGTAAGTGAACTGTTTGAATACACCTCAGCGCAAACAAAGTGCAAACTTTACCTGTTTATAATATTAGTTTAGATGTTTTGAAAGAGTTTATCGATTCAGGGACCACCATAAATGAACAAGGAATGGTTGGTAATATATACAAATAAATAAATTTAGAGTGTCTGTCTGTAATATTAAAATAACCGCTTTTTACTAAGTGCATATGGATGTATACATGGTACACATTCCAAAACAACATTTTTTACAATTTTTGTCTGTCTGTCGGTCTGTCTGTCTGCCTGTTTGTGCCGGCTAATCTCTGAAATGGCTGGACCGATTTTGACGGGACTTTGCTGATGAGCTGATGTCACAAGGAGTAACTTAGGCTATTTAACATCTCGCTACGACCCATAAGAGCGGAGCAACACGCGAACGAAGTCGCGTAAATCGGCTATTAATCAATAGAATCGCTTCATTTGACACACTCTGAGCGAGAGTAGGTAAATGAAGCAATTCTTTTGATTCTTAACAAATTCATGTCTGGTGAAAACGAAGCTATAAAATCCTTTTTTATGATAGATAATGGACAAACGCACTGGTTCACCTGATGGAAAGTGGCCATCGTTGCTCATGGACATCGACAAAATTAGAGGGTATCTCTTGTTTTGCCGAAGCGTTGCCGCCTCGAGCAAGAACCTGGTGTTCATTGGAACCTCAGCAGTAATGGGATGGGAGAGGGAGGGGGTACATCTGTCCCACATGCGGCTCGGCCGGAACGCGTCAGAGACACTTGGTGGCCGCAAGCCAGTCGGAGAACAGATCCCCTACCACTGATGGGGGTGCAGGGTTACTTGGCTCTTACGAGATGCTCTCCCAACAGCAAAAGGGAATTGTATTCTAACCCGTCCCCCATATCCGCTTCTATTTTCCACTAATCTAACTTATGTAAATCTAAGTATTAGAGTTTAAAAAATAATCTATTAATTGATTGTTTGGGCATTCACAAATATGTTATATCATTTTAATCTAAGTTTAAATGGATCTTGCGTTTGCGTCAAGATGACGTCACACGATTATCTTTCATCTAAGATCGAATAAGTCAAAATACCTTATCGTCCCTTAACTATTACTGGATAAGTACCTACTCAAAATAAGTTACATCTTACAATTCTGTTAGAATAAAAGTATTTTTAGAAAATGGTTAGAAAGTAGAAAATAAATTTGGGATATAACAATTAGTTAACAGTATAAATAAACTAAATTAAACTCAAAATTTGTGAAAATAAAATTCAAATTTGCAATGCAATATTTTCAATCTGTAATCCAAAGAATTTGGATCTAAAGGTTGTGGTTCTAACCCTAATCGCCTTTGATTAGGAAATTATAATCGATTTAAATTATCACTCTATAATAGTGACAAAAGTCTAGCTTGTCTTCACTGAAAAAGAAAAGAAATAAAGAGAGAGAAAGAGAAAGATAGAAGAGACAAATAAAAGAGATAGAAGGAAAGAAAAAGATAGACGTGAATAATATTGATTTGTATCATCCGACTAATATTATAAACGTGAAAGTTTGTAAGAATATATGGATGTATGGATGTATGTTTGTTACTATTTCACGCACAAACTAGTGAATGGATTATGATGAAACTTTACAATAATATAGCTTACACATCAAAATAACATAAAATTCAAAATATATTTATAATATATTTTGAATTATCCAAAATATAGCGAGTAAAACCGCGAGACGCAGCTAGTCATTTATAAACTGATCAGATGTTTATGTCTTGGACGTTTTAACGTAAAAAAATGTATATTTAATAAAGCTTTATAAACACAATACAATTCAAGTTGTCCGTTTGTTTATATTGAATCAATGGTTCAAAGTACTTATTGTAATATATTTAAATCGATTGATTTGTTTATTTTAGGTTGCTTTGAACTAATCCCCAAGTGATTAGCATACAACGTAATTAGACTGAATCCCTCTGTCTAATGAACAGATCGCACATACTGACCGACTCGATTGTATTATAATTACTAGTTTAGTATTAGATAACTATTCCAAAGGTATCGATATATTCAATTCCCTTAATCGCGAAATAAATACTGATAATGCCATTATGTGAAAGGATAATAATAAATGCACAACAATACGTATACAGGGATACGTTTCAACCTAGCACCATAACATTAAACCATACCATTCTACTTGTATAACATACTTAGATCGATTGTTACAGATTATGTAATGTATTTTCTACTTACTATCAATAATCAAAAGATAATAAATGTGCTGTTAGTATAATAATTATACTAAAAAGATTGCAATTTCTATACAATGTGTTTAAGAAACAGAAAATTGATAGACATATTGATATGATTATTTTATTTACTTGTCTTGGGCGAGTGACTGACCGTCATATGGTCTAGTTACCAGCCTGTATAAGCTAGCCATACTAAACCCTAATAGCTTATTGTGGTTTCATTTCTGTTAGCCTGTATCTAGTTTCAATTACCTTATCGCATAATGAAGTGTGTTGATTAGCTTTGAGCTATGGTCAAACGTCAACGGTAATTGTTAAACTTGCTTATTATAATGTAAATTCAGTTCATAATTTAGTTGGTGTTAATATTCTGAATGATTGTTAGATGTTGGTAATAAGTTATGGGATATAAACAATTTGACAAAGTGTATTTAGAGTTAAGGGCCAGAGTTAGCATTAACTCAATCACAATTTGACTAACAGACTCACTCCATTACGTATTCTATGAAATAGACTTGTAACTATAGGGACTATTTTTTTTACAGGATAAAAAGTATTATTCCAGTTTAAAAAAGTACCTCCACAAAATATTACATTAAAATCTGTTGACCTGTTTCAGGATAAAAAGTGGCATATGTCATCAAGGTCATAAAGTATCTAAAGAGTTTTACTGAGATTTGTTCAGCCATTTTTGTGTGATTGAGTAACAAGCATTCTGAACTAGAAATTTTCAATGAAATTCCTGACGTTGTTAGTATATGTGATCGAAATTATATGATAGGTATCTTAAAACAGACAAAAATACACATAACGGAATGAAATAAATAAAAAGTACTTAAATATCCAAAACTTAAGTCAATATTTTATAACTTCTATATTACTCAAACAATATCTCAACCATATGAGTAGTAACTTATACCGCCTTTCTATTGTTATATGAATAATGCAATATGATTCCCATATAGAAATATGAATCCAAAGCTTCAGGCAAATATATCTTAAAGTTATTATAGACCTTACTGAACTGCTGAATAGCTAATATGTGTAAGAAATATTAGATAGTATCTAAGTCTATGCAAACAGCTGTATATGATTGAACATTTTTGTTGATTGAGTGAACATTTCTTTATTTTTGGTTTGTCTACTCAAATAATTTCACTTTAATAAAATTACTATGTAACTTTTGGGAATATTCATGAAAATGTCTGTATTTACTTTTATTTTTAACTCATGAAGCAAAGCTTTTCTAGCTTTCATAATTATATGTATTTATCTCTTTCCAACATTTGCTCTATTAAATTTTTAGGACAGTGACTAATATAATATAGATTTGTCTTGTTTAAAAATAGTTAGAACTAATATACTTCTTAAAAATATTATATACTATATCTTTTTTAACATAGTATTTATAATTCAGTGCTCGCATGGAGACATTCAATCATTGAAAGTAAACTTTTACGTATATAATCCAAGAGATATAAAGTAGTATTACGATACTCCCAGCTCCAGTAAGTACTTACCGACAAAAAACTAAGTATAACAGAGATGAGCGTTGTATCCCCATAAAATAAATTCGTGGACCTCTACCTGAGCCGCGCCTACAAACAATGTTAGCGAAATTCAATCTCACAAAATAGAAAATATTTTTACGGTCAATGAATATGAAAATGTGTATATGGCGAGATATTACAATGGAGTTTACGTTATCTTAACACTAAACTTTAGTATTCTCTCGTTACTCTGTATGCAGTGAACGCCGCCGTTTATTTTTCATAGAACAATGTTATTTTATGAGGTTTAATGACTTTTGGCTTTTATATTAGGGAAATTGTGTTACGAAAACTTGTTTTGATTACTTTGTTTGGTTAAAGATATTACCAATTGTATTTGATAACGTTAAGAAATCCTTTTCTGTATTTAATCAGACTGTAATATCTACAATTGTTAACAAGATAATGAATACAATGTTCTGTAATAGAAAAACATATTAAGTAGTGAAGTAAAACGTAAAGCTACTGTACTTCTCTTGAATAATATGTTTTGTTAAGTTAGATTTTACGTAACATACAGAACTTGTTAGAATAGTATCTTTTCTGCTATATCTATCACTTTATGTAGAAATTACAAAGGTTTTAACGTAAGCCAAATCAATGCTATTAAAAATTATAACTAATACGGTCTTGAGACTTATTTCGAAAATCAAATCATGAAAATCCATACATCTAATCTCCTGAAATCGGCTCAACAGGTAATTATACGATACCAAAGGTTCATTCGATCAGGTATCTGTCCATTGTTGGTTCTCAGAGGATCTTGGAGGAAAATTTAAAATCAATTCCTGCGCTTTCTTGAGAAAGCAATCCTCTCACACAATACGGCACAGTACAATAGCACTGTAATAGCAGTGACGGTTGGGTATCACTACACCACGTTTATAGCTCTTACGGAAGGATTACGCTACTTACGTAGGAGATATAAAATTTACGTGACAATTGTTCGCTCTACAATGCGAAATATTTGTATGAAATCAACAACATATTACGTTGATAATCTCAGTTATTAGACAGGCTATCAGTTCAATAATTTTTTTTTAAGAAATTTTTTTCAATCGCTCGACAACTTGAACAATTTAGTGTGATAGACCAAAGGCAGTTTGATTGTTTGATTCGTTTCGTTTGCTCTTTACGTCTTTTATTATTCAAAGCGAAAAAAATAAATAACAAACAAAAATTTATATATCTGTAAACCAGGTCATGTATAGAAATGTAAAAGTAAATTTCAGTACAGTAAATTATACATTATCATGTATATTTAACTACCCTCAGTCAGGCAAAGTATAAAAGCGAAAGTACTAATTACTTTGCTGTATTTGTTTAAGCCAACACGTCACGCTTGTCTGTCTCTTAAAGGATTCAACGAGGGTAAATATTTTAAATTGATACCACCGAGTTTTCGTCACGGATCATTTCAGGCCCCAGCGGCATTGTCTCTTAATGATATTAAACCCAGACCTATGGAATGGATAAGCTCAATATTGCTCGATATTACTTATTCGGATGGTCTATCCCGGTAGAAAATGCTTTGTCGAACCCTCTTCATGGTATTGAGTGTTAAGTATATGGGTTAGTAACACTCAATAAACGGTAACATGCACTTTAGCTATGGAGCCGAATAGTTACTTGAAGTTGTGACGTACTTGCAGACCATTTCATACAATTGTAACTCACCATTTTCTACTGGAATTCCGATCAATAAATAAAAATATCTTACAAACTTTAATGATTAACAATAAGGGTAGTACCAATACACTAAATTGCACTACTCCAACATCGTCATACTTTAATGGCCCACTACAGAGCCGGGTCTCCTCAGAATGAGGATTGATTAGGCCACAGTCCACCACGCTGGCCCTGTGCGGGTTGGTAGATGTCACATACCGACAGAGAACTTTAGGGAACTCTCCGGAGTATAGGTTTCCTAACGATGTTTTCCTTCACCGTTACAGCAAGTGATATTTAATTGCTTAAAACACATATAACTCAGAAAAGTCAGAAGTGTGTGCCCAGGATCGAACTATGTCCTCCCGAGTAGAGTCGGTCAGTTTACCTAGTGATGCAGCACTACTTGCACTATTTTAAATATAATGTGTAATGTCTACTTTATGAAACACTTGTCAGACAGCGATAGTTCTTATCAGGTGAAATGATACAATGTTATCGAATAAGTGAGGTATTTTTAATATAAATATGTTACTAACATTCAATATAAAAGAAAACGGACGCTAACAAAAAGGTTTTAATGAAATAGGTTTTAGTCAAATAAGCCTTTTCATTTCATTTTCATAGTGCTTAAGTAGTCATAATAGTTTTTTTGCTTGGTCGATTTAGTTGAATACAATTCCTATCAGATAGAAGCGCTTTTTGCTGTTTAAACAATTCTTTCTTAAGTTTTGTGTAATCTTGAAATGAATTAAAATTATAGATTTTCATTTTGAAATACATAATTATTTTCATGATATTAGTTGTTGTAGTTTTAACATAGATTATTGTAATTTTGAGTCAGATGTAGATTATTCTAATGTTCTATAATATTCTAATTTTTTAATTTTTATTAATAACCTTATTAATAATTAACGTGGTGTCTTATTCAGGACGTCCGAGTTCGAACTTGGGCAAATATCTCAGACTTTTTTTTGTGTGTTTTATGCAATGGTGAAGGAAAACATCGTGAGAAAACCTGCACTCCTGAGAGTTCCCTATTGTTGTCATAGGTGTGTGAAGTCTGCCGACCCACACTTTGCCAGCGTGGTAGGCTATGGCCTAATACCCTCCTCATTCTTGGGTGGAGATCCGGCTCAGCAGTGGGCCATTAAAGGGCTATGATGATGATGATACTCATGACGATGATGATGATGATGAATATCACAATTAAACTGACCTAATTCATGAAATATAATAGTTAGTTAATTATTATATCTTTTACCATGGTAGGTGACTTTCATACTAAAGCTGCCATATATTTAAGGGTATAAAAATATCACATTAATTCTTGTAAAATTTAATTTGATATTGTGATTAATTATTAATATTGAGGTCATAATGAACTGATAATTACTAAAATCTTATATATAAAAATCTCGAGTCAGTGTTTGTTATCGAATTTGTCTGAAAAGGCTAGACCGATTTTTATATGTATATTTTGTAGATCTGAGGATAGGAACCCGCAGTTCAAACCCGCCCATGGGCTCGCTTTACCAAGCACCTAACCGAGGGGGGGATGCCAGGACATGTCTACTGAAACACCCAGCCCCCGGAGGAGTTAGAAGCGGCCCATATCCCTCGAGATCAGGTCGCTCACAAGTCATTTCTGCTAACAGAGAAGTACCCGGAGCGACCCGTACCTCCGGCCACCGGACCCCCCTGGACTTAACCGCCGTCTGCGACGCCCAGGGTATGAACGTTGGAGTTTAAGGCCCGCGCCCGTCACGCCGGCGCTCCGCGACCTCCGCGCCCAACCGTGGCGCAAACCTCTGCGCCGGCCGCCCGACCGCTACCCCCATCCCGGATACGCTACTACACCGAGACAGGAGTCGACGGCGAAACATCCAGCGCAAGAGACTCTCGCGCTTACGCGCCCCACCATGACGCTTTCACGCCCACGCATCAGATATGTCCAACTGCCCCCCCGATCATGGAGTACGGTTGCGCCACTGAGTGGCTACCCCACGAACGGAGGCGCAGCGGGACACACAGAACTAGACGCTGCAACGCAGCCACCGCCCACTGCGCCTACGCGCCTCTCTTCTGCGGATATTGGCCTCCGGATAGTAATAGTGGAAAATTACTATCCGTAGTTGCCCAGGGTGCACCGGCCCACAAAATGGTGGGCTCTCGAGGAGGTTTCCGCAGCTAGCACCCCCTGAGGATAGGTCCTATGTTATCTCATATATAATATAATAGACATTTGTCGTATCGGTTTAAATTAGATAAAAAGTATAATACCCCAGTACCTATTAAATTTTAAGAAGATCTACACAAACTTTGATCAAACATGGTTTGGCAAACCCAGTTAGTAAATCGCAATAGCATTTCGTAATCGTCGAACTCTTTAAACATTCCCAAATATCTACATAGCTAAGGGGTTCAAACGAAGCGAAGCGTACTCCGGCTCGGGAGCGTGAAGCCGTAACTGAATTATGGATCTATAGAAATTCAATGTGGCTACATATTTTTGTTATTATATTTTAAGACTTTTATATTTCAATAATTTTTTTTAAATAAATACTTTTCAACATCAGAACTATTAACTTTGTTCTTATAGTATTATCGACAATTGTTACTATATCTACATAAAACAAGAATAAATCCCTAAATGTGTTGCTAAGCGCTAAACTTTAGAACCAATAAACTATTTTAAATGATTTATCAACAAGTCGTTTAAGTTTCAGGCAGTTTTTTCTAAGGATGAAAAGGTTCCCGAAAAATTATTTAAATTTATAAACAACAGACAGAAAATGAATTTTAGCGAAGATTGGCACACAGCTGTTAGAGTAAATTTCTGAGAGAATGGTCGAAAAAGAGATGCATGAGAGAGGGAATAGATAAGTTAGTGAAGAGGTTAAGAAATTACTGAATTTAAATTTTTCATCACGTGAAGCGATGGCGGGACATTAGTTGTAACAATTTTTACTTATAACTAAAATTAATATTAGAAATACTTTGCCTCATCCAGTAAAACGTAAGTTTACCAAAGATTCGTTACAAATCAAACCTTAAAAACTTTCCGAAGATTCCCGATAAAACGACCGACTGGAATAACTTTCAGTCTGTACTTATTTGTATTTTGTTTGAGTAACAACGGTGGTTTCTTTGAGTTTCTATTTCTATTTCATATTATTATCTATATATATTACTTTATTACTATAAAAATTCTCGATACATACTTTGTTAGAAATACTTTTGTATTAGTTCTTATCAAGTAATTCTAAGAATACCTCACTTGCTACGTAATCATCATCAGTCGTCCAATTTCATACAGTTACCATCTGTACTGTAGTGCAAGTGGAGTAGTGCCGCTAGGTCCCTCTTATTAAAGATCACGTGACTTTATGCACTGCTCGTTGTAAATATTGACTGTCATAGTTACATTTAAACATAATAAACTGTAGTGATTTTTTATTATGTAAGGCAGTGGACGGTGTCGTGTCTTTTATACTATAAGGAGCTCCGTAAACCTGTAACTATATCACAAGCCCCAGTTGTGTTACTGGGAAGTATAACTTATATAATATATCTAATAAAAAACTTTTTAAATATTTGTTTTGTGTGTTGATAAAATGTAGTGAGTCCTGTTAGTATTCCAACATTTTTTTTCGCTCAAATCACTTAATTGATTGGTATTAACAGATGAATTCGTCCAGTTTTCGTTTTGGTTTTTGCCCTCCATTATTGTCCTGTTTCCTCAATGCCGTTAATATTTCCGAAATGTATTTTTCCGTTTAATTAAGCCATTTATCCATTAACAAAGTGTTACAGATGTTATTACAGAAACCCGAACTATGCCAGGAGCTTGTGACCAAGGTGCTAGCTTACTCGGTACTTTTATAATTAATTAACACTAACGATATCAGATCCACTGCACTACATTTGATTGCATTTTCACTTGCACTTTGGATATACAATTTTCACTGCATGAAATTAGTTAATGATGTTATTGTTGTCATTCATTTAAAAAAATATGACAAGCAGTCAATTCATGTAGTATTTTTATTATTTTGATGCTAGAAAATTAAAAAAAAACATTAATTTCACATATTTTTTTTAATTTAACCAACATATATGTATGCTAGTCTTCAGCCCAAATCGGTCCTACCATTTAGTAGCAGGGAAAATCTGTCACTATCTCCCAATTCCATTACTAAATCAGCTCAAGAGTATTATAATATTGCTTTGTTCATTAAAATTTGTATTTGGAAATTGTTAATAAAAAAAACTATATACCTACGGCAAGTTTAAGAGTTACATTTACCTATAAAAATTGATATTACAAAATGTTAGCTATCTATTCTCTTGTCTACAAAACCGCGAGGGAGGCGAGCAATAAAATCTGTAACTGTGAAACGATACGCTCGCTTAACTCCGACGTTTCTTTGCTGGTTCGTAATATAATGAGAAGGGTTACTTTAAGACTTACGTTTTATTCGTAGAAAATTAGAGACGTTTGTGCTTTATGGTTTTAAACTCAAGATTTTTATTATTTAATTACATATGCTAATAAATTATTTTTTTTTGTTTCAGGTAATTCATCCATTGCAAAGAAGTGTCCTGTTCTCTTATTCAGTACAGCATAAGTAGTTAAAAGGTATATAAGTTTCTATAAAATCTATCTACTGTTAATTATGATTTTGGCAACTTATAATTTGAGTAGCATCCTGTTACTTGATCTTGACGTTGGTACGATTGATATGAGTAGCATCCCGTTTCTCGATCTTGATGTTGGTACGACTGATATGGGTAGAATCCTGTTACTTGAATGTTGGCCAACTGATAAACACAAACCAAAGAAGTGGGGATTGTAAAATAAATACGCCATCACGACAGAATAATCATGGATTACATCGCGAGTATTCTAGGAGTAACGCTAAAGCTCTAAGTCTAAAGTAAAACCCCAGGAGGATACTATAGTCAAGCCGTCATATTGTTAGTCTGTGTATAGACTAATACTACAACTCTTTTCTCTTCTATTATTAATTAACACTACTAACTTAAAATTTATAGTTTAGACAGAATAAAAATTTTAAACATATCATATGTTATTTCTGAAAAAAACACACTGGTTTTAAATACGGGTAATTGCATTGTTATCTATATGGGACCGATTCCGCAACATCATGACACTACACCACTGCACAGTCATAATGGTCACCAGGCGAGCTCCGTTTGACAACTGGCTCAAGTCTATCGGAACACAGGTTATATATAGTCTAGGAATAAAATAAAAGGTACTACTACTAGTACCCGTGAATATAAAGTTATCAATAGTGTTACTAGAGTTATACAGTAAACCAACAGTATCAAGGCTTGTTGAATAGAGTAATACTACTTTAGACATAGAGCAACAGGATTACAGCTAAAATACTCGCGATGTAATAATAATAATGATCTTACTTGGCGCTGTATTTATTTAGTTACTTCTTATCAACGAAAAGGTAACACTAGGTATTGTTATTTGACCTCAAAATAACAATAATTTTTTTTTATCAATTTACTCGTAACTGCATTGAATGTATATTATGAACCAAAACCAAACCCAACCAAGTGCGAAATATAATCTCATTTAATATTTCACACTGCCCTGAGAGTCATGCACCGGAGTTAGATGTGTATTTTGAAACAAATATTAAATATTAATTGAAATTATTCATTTAAGGTAAGTAGAATAGTAGATAAAAATCTTATCTAATACAAATTGGGGAAGGACATCCGTCACAAATGATCGTGACAAATTTCGGAAAGTAACAGGTTAGCAAAGCCTCGTAGGCCGCAGTATAAGAAGTTGGCGGGTCGCCAAGCGCCAAGCGTTGTTAACGTCTCAGCGCCCATCGCCCAAGCGTACCCAACTGTTGCTGTATGGAAAACTTCACGTCTTTTGTCTCTTCGAGGAAATATTTCATGTTCAAGTCTAAACTCGCTGTTCTTATATAAATCTTCGAGCGAACTTTTGATAAGGCTAAAACTCCATGAACAATTATATCGTAGATTAATCCTAATGTGAACTAATATTATAATTTCGAAAGAAACCTTAAGAAACGTAGGAAATACTTACGAATACAAACTAAACAAACGAAGTGAGATTTAATGTACTACTTACGCCATCTATTAACGAATAGGCATAGGACTTTATAAATTGAGACGAGGTAAGGTGTACCGCCTATGGATTAGTGCTAAGCAGGAAAGAAAGCAAAGTTATACCAACATTACATTACGGTGAAATCTTATATCGAAATAAAAAATAATAATGTAATAACAATGAATGAAAAGTCTCAAAAATAGTTTCGAAAATTAATCCTTCTGTCCCCAGCGGGAAATGGCTCCCCAAACAGTATTAAATATTTTATGAAATTACGTGTCGTACTTTTAAGATCCGCTTGTACTGTTGATGAGCATCGAGTGCAAAATTACTTTTCTTATCCTTGGAATATATATAGCAAATTTTGAAAACATAACGAATTTTTCAAAGTGATCAATATTTAGTTTGAACGGGATTTCTTTCTAATGATTTTCTTTACTGGCTTTCCATCTGAGGTAAGAAAACATGTAATTTTTACAATATCATTGTAAAGCTATTGTTATTTAATAAAGAGAGCGAGAATTGTTGTAGTAGAAGTCTATACGCAGACTAACATTATGACGGTTTGACTAGAATATCCTCCTGGGTGTTACTTTAGACTCAGAGCGTCTCAGTTACTGCTAAGAATGCTTGCGGTGTAATTCATGATTATTTTGTCGTGATGGCGTATTTATTTTGCAATCCCCACTTCCTTGGTTTGTGTTTATCAGTTGGTCAACATTCAAGTAACAGGGTGCTACTCATATCAGTCGTACCAACATCAAGATCAAGAAACAGGGTGCTACTCATATCAATCGTACCAACGTCAAGATCAAGTGACAGGATGCTACTCAAATTATAAGTGTTGCCAACATCATAATTAACACTATTTATTTATTTAACACAAATAAATTGAAGAAATATAACGTTATGTAAGAAAAGCCTAAAAGATACAAAGCCCCATAGGCTCTATACTTGGCGGAGCGCCATAACGATTGTCAACGTCTCGCTTTAACCAACTGTTGCATGGTAAAAGATAAAAAGTTCACCACTTACAGAAGCCATCTTAGTCGTAGTAGTATCTTTTACTTCATCCCTTTAACTATTACATTAGAAATTATAAACGGAATTATATAAAATTTCTTGAACAATATCTTAGATTGTATAATACAGTAAGTATTACTACTATTACTGTAAAAAGTTTTATGTTTATTACAAATACAAAATTAACACTAAACCTCGAAATTTCTATAAATAAAAAACTAAATAATATAATGTAAATATCATAATGATATTTAACTTGGGTTCGGAGTTTTCCATACATATTTCTTGTTCAAAATAGTAACTATTTTATAGTAATCTTGCATACAGACGGATTTCTTACATTTCAGATCTATGAATATTTATTTTTTTAACTTCTAAAGATTTTTATTTCTAGTTTATTATTGTTAGAGCGAAATTCATCATTATCAGATATCAAAAACATGAATATAATCATGTTTCTTCAATTCACCAGATGATTTATTAGTTCTAATTAACTATGTAGTTAGATACACTAATTTTGTATGAATGGATCTAGTTTGCGTTTAGTAATTTAATCATTCGTCATGATAATATATTTATGAAGTTTTAATAACACTTGTTTCATGACTAATAGTGTGCTCGTAATGTCAGTGAATGTGTAGAGTACATAATTTCATGGTTTTGACCGATGAAATAATTAAAGAATTCCACATTTTTTTTTATTAAAACTTCCATTACATAGTACGCGAATGACTATGAAATTCTTAATAGTATGAATGTTTCTAGAAGTTCAAGTAATAAAAATAATTTAATTTGTGGTGTGTACAAAATGGCCACCTTTACACTCATTATAAAATGATGTTTTGTTCTTGAATTGAGAATTATATTTTTACCTTTTATTCATACACTGTAGTTACACAGGTACCAAGCGATAAAGAATTCAAGAGTTCAACAGGCTAACTGACTTTTATATTAAAAACAGAATAATATTACCAACACATCATCCTGATCCTGTAATATTCTAAGTATTTTATTTTTATTATTTATTTAAGCACTTTATTGTACAATTGTACAAGTACAGGAATTTAAATATCCCTTTTTCCCTTGGTGGCTTTTTTTGTTATGCTTGTTATTGTCAGGAGAAGCTTCTTATAGGGAAAAAAATTAAAAATTTGCGCGGAAAATTAGAAAATTTAAGAAAACTTAACAATTATATTAACTTTTCTAATGTAAGCTTTTGACAGCCAATTCGAATTCAATATTCATAGTTAAGACAGCATAACGTCTGTCGGGTCAGCTAGTATTATATACATTACATATACATTATACATACATTATTGTTGAGAGGATAAATAAAACTTCGTAAGACGACTTTTGAAAATATAAATTGAGGCAGTATAATTAAGCAATAAAATTTCAAAATGTATAAGTATAGTATGTTAAAGCCTGTTAGGGCATTGAATAATTTAAAATTACTACAAATATCTAGCATAATAATTGTATCCGATTAAAGTAATAAGCTCACCCGTCATTAGCTAGAATTTCCATTGCACTTCCAAGCGTTATTGAACCGATCGGGTGTCTATTTAACAACAACCTAATACTAGAAATTGCTCGGCTCAGCCTAGCCTGGCTGTCTGGCTGCCCGCCAACGCCACCTGTTGGCTCATGCAATCATAAGTGAAAACTGTAGTAGAACACGCGATCTCAAATTCTATCGTTTTAATGCTTCATGAAACGTTTTAAGAATTTTCTGCTCCTTAAACTTGTTGCAGTTGCCATCTTTTATGTAAGAGGATTATTGTTTTATTTCATAAATACACTTCAAAATTCAATTTTTAGAATTGCTTTAACTACCTAAATGACACAAACGTAATAGATTTAATGTTTTCATTGTGTTGTAGAAGTCTTAGAGAATTTAATCCTGACATTTAACTTACTTCTTCATAAAAATATAAAAGATGTAATATAATATAATAGGTCGGGGAAAAAGTCTTTTCGCATTATAGTATAGTACTCTTTGTCTATACTATTTGTATCTGGCTGGTTTTAGTATCATTAAAAGTTTAAATTTTAAAGAAGATAATTCCAAATTTAAATTAGGAAAATGTGTGATTTTTATTTGTTTTTCGTACTGTGAAGATGAGTGAATCTAATGAAGAAATTCGATACATTTTAAAATTTTACTACAAAAAAGGTAAAAATGCAACGCAAGCCGCAGTGCAGTGTCTGTGAGAGTAGCACAAATTTGGTTTAAGCGTTTTCAATCCGGAAATTTTGATGTCAAAGATGCACATCGCTCTGGTCGGATAAAATGGATGAAAAGTGGAGCAAGATCGGCATATCAGTAGTTACAACGTAGCTGAAGAACTGGGAATTGACCACAAAACAGTTTTGGCGCATTTGAAAATAACTGGGTACACCAAAAAGTTCGATATTTGGGTACCTCATGAGCTCACTGAAAGAAACCTAATGAACCGTGTACTCATTTGTGATTCTTTATTAAGATGTAATGAAACCGAACCATTTTTGAAGAAGCTGATAACTGGTAATGAAAAGTGGATCCGGTACGACAAGAACGTGCGAAAAAGGTTGTGGTCAAAGGCCAGTCAGGCTTCATAGACTGTGGCGAAACCCGGGTTAACTCGCAACAAGGTGATGCTGTGTGTGTGGTGGGATTGAAAAGGCATTATTCATTATGAGCTGTTACCACCAGGCAGGACCATCGAACATTCTGAACTCTACTGCGAACAACTGATGAGATTAAAGCAAGAATTTGAGAGTAAGCGGCCGGAATTAATCAACAGAAGGGGTGTGGTTACCTCATACATTTTTAGCCACACAAATTTTTAGCCACTCAACAATAATTAAGAGAGTTTGGCTGGGAGGTCTTAATGTATCTGCCGTATAGTCCTGACCTTGCACCTTCAGATTTCCACCTGTTTCGGTCTCTTCAGAATTCTTTAGGTAGTGTCAGGTTAACATCACGAGAGGACTGCCAAAACTACTTGGCGCGGTTTTTTGATAAGAAGCCCTAAAATTTCTATAGCCATGGGATCATGTGACCCTACCTACAAGATGGCAAAAAGTTATCGAACAAAATTTTACCTACATACTTTAGTTAAATGTAAATAAACTATATTAAAAAATATTTTGAATTTTCTTAAAAAATGCGAAGAAACTTTTTCCCCAACCTAATATACACGGCTGTAAGTTTAATAAGCAATTGCGTGTGACGTGCAGGTCTCGCCCCGCGGTCTTCGCTAAAACGGCCCTAATAGTGACTTCCGTGCATTCAAGATCAAACCTATACTTACGTGCCGGTGGCTATACATAAATAAAAATATATTATTTAATTATTTGATTATATTAGCTGATGAGAAATAGATGCCTAAAACGGGATCTAAGATCTGAAATTAATAACTAAATTAGTAGGTAATATGCTCTTCCTGATGGTTGCATATTTTTTTTAAATCACGATTATGTTAAAAAAAAGTTTGTTGTATCAAAACAAAAACATTGAACCTCAAACACGGGTCGTAACGATATTCTACTTTGTGTAATTCGGAAAATTCTAATTAAGGTAAACAGCTGTTTCGCTTTTTTAATTTCGACGTCAAACTGCGTCGTCAGATGACGCAAAAGATGTTAGGGCCTTTACAACAACAAACTTACGAGGTTCTTTATCTTGTGCTGAAAATATTGTTTAATATCTTATCATAAAATATATAAAAGACCTAATTTTATCAAAGTATTTACGATACTACATAGCTTTTTTATCTTGCCTTTGTTGTTAACGTTAGATCGGAATTTATAAAAACTTACCTTATTGGAATAAGGAAAATTTTCTTTATAGAAAATGTATTTTAATTTCAAACCTATCTTTTTTATTTTTTATTGCATTTTTTTGTTACAAATGTATTATCATATTTTCTAAGAATATATCTTTTTGTAATTATAAATATTTCATTTGAAACAAGCATTACTATTAATATTTTATTTAATATAATAATTTTTTATTTTAGATAATATTTTAACCCGCACACTAAAGTCAAAATTTGACAATATTTGTCACTTTATTGAAATATTACGGAACCATCAGAGCGCGAATTCCACACTCGCACTTGGCCATTTTTTTAGTTTAGATTATTTTTGCGAGTCTAAGAAAAGAAACAGAGACGAAAATTTATTATAATTGTAATGTGAGAATCTCTTTGTAACCAGATGTTATTGTTAAATGGAAAAAAGAAATTTTCAGAAAAATATATGTCACTGGATAAATAACAAGGGACGTCTAGATTACACAGATAACAAAGAATTAATCAAAAATAATTCTTCGTTGCCTTCATAAAATCTAATAACGTTTATACTTTTAAACAAATCACGATGATAATAAAGGGATTTTTAAGAGAGTTCATCAAATTAAAAATGACTTTTTTAAAGAAAGACAGAGTCAGCAAAATTAATAACCATTAAGAAATGATATGTTTTGAATATTTTTTTCTACATAATAATAATATATTTGAAAAATATTTATAGCTGAACGTAACAGTTTAGTCCAAACTGAATAAATAAAAAAAATACACCGTATTCTATGAATTTACAACTTAAAAGGCTACGGGCTACTTCTGGGCTTCGTTAAATATTGTTTTACTAAAATGTATGTAAAAGTGGTTTCTAGTTTCGAGTTGTATTATGTACATAAGAACTAGCAATTTATTTCGAGAGTAGTAATATATTTTTTTTTGTATATACCTTTTTAAATAGCCAGATATTGCTTAATTATGTTTATATCATGTAAATGGATAAATCTGCAGTTTTGCTGATGTGTTGACTTGTGAATTGAATAAGAAGGGGAATGAATAAAAGAAGTCAAAGCTGCCTACACGTCGTCAAAAACATTTGCATACGTCAACAAGTCAAAAACATTTGGCAGTCAGATTCGCATATGGTGGTCGCAAGCCAGTCAAGAAAAAAAATCACTAAATAAGGTTTTGCGCCCTTTAAATTAGGTACCTTCTAGGTGATGTAAACAAATTTATTCGCGTGAATATTTTTAACCTGATATAAGGTGCTGATTTCTTACGGAGACCATTGCTATCTTCTTCAAGCACACAACCGGGATATCTTGGCGTAACCTTTAGGCTGGTTAACCAGAAAACTCTATAAATGCGTTAAAGAGGTGCACGCGCTCGATATATTAAGATTTATGAATTGACTATTAATATCTAGATAAATATGGTCAGGATACTAGTATGAGATAAAATATAATGAAACGGCAGATCTGATTAAAAGGCTCTATTGTCATTGAAAATACATTGTATGGTTAAATAAACGCTGCCATTTTTAAATACCCTTTCAGTGAAGTTTAAATTAAACCTCGTTTGTGTCTGTAATTCGGCAGCGTTATAAAGATAGGCCAAGACGCGAACAACCCGCCTGGAGGCACCCTACTGTGCTGATTTAATTAACAAGATATGGGTCTCTTTTATACCAACTAAGGCTACCTACTTTTTGGGCTATTGACGATTTAAGGCTCAAAATAAATCTTACAAAGTCATTAATTTGTTTTATGAATACGTAATAGCTTATGGGCATTAGATAAGTCGTTTTGGGAGATTGATATTGCTATAAAACTCATATAGGTATAACACATGAATTGTAAAGGACTAAATGTTACTAGTTAGGTTTTTAGGACAAAAGGAACTATCAAAGTACTAAGGTCTCAGCCCGGCTTTGCACATATTGTCTTTAATTTAATTTGTTTATTTTTTCCACCTTTTTCTGAACATATTGTTTGTTGTCTATGTCACTTTCAGGTCTATGAGTTATCTCCATGCAAAATCACGTCAATCTGTGTGTCTGTTACTGCGTGAAAGATGCATAGGTATAATATTAGTATTTTGTATATTCTGAAAACAATATTCTGAAAACATGGTTTTCCTGTTGCAGAACATAACTCTACTTTAAAATTAATCGAACTGGACATAACTTAAATCTTAAATGAAACCATATACGAGTATTTATGTGTATTGAGAAATCATTTTAATATGCGTACTGCATAGTTAACGTCACATCCATCCCGACGAGATTGCATTTGTAACTTTGTACTTAATCGATTAAATTTCTGATGTGAAATTGTATTGTTTTCATTATCCATTTTGTTCGGGACATTGTTTCCGCTCACGAACCTCGTAAATTATGAACTGTATGTTTTCCTGCAAGCCCTCGGGCCAAGCTTTAGCTGTGTTAAAACGAATTGAAAACCGGTAATCGAATGCGAGCAATGGGAGCTATGTCAATATTTTAAATTTAAATATCAAATGGAAATACAAGTTAATATTTATTTTACTGTTTTCCATGTAACATCCATCTCTGTGTCGATTTTAAATAACCAACTTGTTTTAAAACAAGAATATATTTTATTTACATCTCACCAACTCTGATGATGTGCAGCGGATGCAAATTATTATGAGCATGTGTTGTTTAAATAGCCATATGGGACTCTTCGTTTATCCAGCAGAAAAATTAAATAATAGATATGATATATATATATAGATATAATTTATGATTTAGAATGGGAGGGAGAAGATAATTATAATATGATATCTTTTATAAGCATCGTATGTGTACAATGGATGGCCTATCTTAAAAGCTATTGGTGCAATACGGTCAGATGATAACTAAACATTACGATTCCTTACTATTCTGATAGAAACTTAGGACTTGGACCTGTGACCAAGCGTGTAGTTTTAAAGAACTCTTCAACGCAACACTCTCCTCCACTTTCCTTATGTTTACATAAGGCTAACCTGACACATGGCCAACCTAACATGTATGCTATGAAGATATTTTCTACAAAATAAAATTTTGTCAAACATGTATCATTGTGTAGAAAAAGAAATCATTTATGCACTTGATTGATTATTGCTATGTCTAACTGCAAGACAAAGGTTTCTAAATCATAACATTTCGATAGTTACAATAAATCTAAGACAATGTAATTTCACACGGTAAACGTTGTCAAAAGTTGCTCAAGTAGTATAATTCTTATCTTCAATATCGAAGGTCACGTGAGATATTATTGTTTTAATATTTGGTATTACGGTCAGTCAGTAGATGGTGAGTGTCTTAATGATGTCAAGGATATCCTTAAAGCTGCTGGGTCTCTAATCATAGGCACTGCTGGGCATTCTATTTTTTTATGGCAGTTAAGGGGCAAACGAGCAGACAGCCCACCTGATGGTAAGTGATCACCGCCACCCATAGACATTGGCAATACTAGAGTGACTCTAGTTTTGCCGATGCGTTGCCACCTCGAAGAAAGAGTAAGGAAGGGGAATGAAGAAAACAGTGCTGCGGTTTCGGTGGATCCTGAACGAGAACCCAGAGTTCGCTAGAATCGCAGTATTAACGGAATGTGAAGGGGGAGGGTCTGGCCCACTTGGCGGTCGGATTTGCATGCTGGTGGTCGCAAGCCATTCGAGGAACAGATCCCTTAACACCAAGGGGTGCTGGGTTACTCGCCTCTTACGAGATTTTCTCCCAGCGGCACAGAGGAATTGTATTCTAACCCGTCCCCTCACGGGTGAAATCTAATAAGTATCTCTTACACTAAATTTATATTAAAAGCAGTACAAATACTGGGACGA
Source organism: Limenitis camilla (assembly GCA_905147385.1). Classification (NCBI taxonomy): domain Eukaryota; kingdom Metazoa; phylum Arthropoda; class Insecta; order Lepidoptera; family Nymphalidae; genus Limenitis; species Limenitis camilla. The sequence continues at coordinate 10,325,834 of LR990230.1, read as the reverse complement.
AAACAAACGTCTGTTTTACCCATGGAAGCTTTTAAATCATTACCTCCTGATATTACAACATAATACTACAAGTACCTTATATAATACAACAAATGCGCGATAATAGAATTATAATCCTTTGTTCGGGCTAATGCTTATACGTTGCCTTTGATAGATCACATGCTAGTACTCATCGTAAAATTCTACATTCATTCTTTTCTCGGATTCCTTAATATTATAAAGAGCTCTTTACGGTTTTGAGGAAAGTCTATTTGTATTTTCTTTTATATCGACTCTGAGGTCTGATCAACTGAGAATAAAAGTCGTTCAATTATCTTTATTAAAAACCACCACGAAAGTAAAAAGTATCTGTTTTTTCTAATATATGATCCTTAAGATATCGTTTCATAATGTAATTTAACCAAAGCAACAAGTAAGGAGGTTAGACACTCCCTACTATCATATTGTGTAAGTAATGATACGTTTATGTCTATATCACATAAAATAAAATAATATCACCGATATGGTAAGAGATTCACACGGCACTTTTACAATATATTAACATTCGTCTGTATTATTCGTTCGCGGTACACCATCTAACTAAACTAAGTAGGAAAGACACCCGTAAACGTAATTCAAAAGTAATAAACGCTACTTACTTACCAATTAAAGGTTATTATCTTAATACTTGATAAATCATGTAAAATTAGTGTTTATAGGACGGGCTGTATACATTCACACAGTAATTAAAGACCACTTAATTTTCAGTTAATTTATAATATAACCAAAATACCTATCATTTGCACTCATAATGCGTATATTATATAATCGGTAGGGACAAAGGCGTAAAAAGAGCGGGCATGATGTTTACCAACCCGCATGCCGCCGCCACAAGCGCCCTCCATTCCGTTTGTTTAAGTTTATAATTTTATTAACACTACATTTTAATTAATATCTCTGATTCATGTCTGTTGTAATAAAATTTATTATTTTTTTGGTAAACATTTTATAGCTTGTTAAGTAGTTTGCGAAAACTTAATTTTTTTTAACTTTAGTAAAAATATTGTTATCAAAAGATGACTGATCCAAGCAATGTCACTTATGTACCAATTTCCCAGTCAATTTTCCTACCTTTTCTTGACAGTATTTTTATACCATTGCAACTAATTATAACTCTCTATAGTTATAACTAATTGTCAGTTCCCGTTTAAATGATATCCATTCTACCTATATTCCTTTTTTAGTTCACTAGGTTCTGAGAGACGACTTTTAAAATATTTCAAATAAATATTTTTAGTCCTGATGACTAAATAGTATAAAACAAAATACACTTAAAATAAGGTTGTACTTATGAAATTTTATATTTAAAACTAATTTTCATGAAAAAGAAAATTTTGTTGTTTAAATAAACGAAAATAGGAAACTTAATTGTAAATTACTACATAAACGCTAAACACAAGGTAGACTTACTCGCGCAACAATATTGAAATCAAAACTTGATGTTAGCCTCAAAATTAGCCACATCACATTACAGAAATTAGAGCCGGGGAACAATAGTGGAACAGGGTTATATTTTGTGTGGATGAATTAAATGGACACATTACTCGTTCAGTTAGCCTGGCGAAATGCCTGCGGCTGAACCGGCACAAAGGTTCTGAGTTTCGTTCTATTATTGGAAAGGGGTGATCAAAGCCGAACGATACGTTTTCATATACAGACCTTTTTCTATTTCTGTTTGTGCAGGTGTTTTTTGAGTTTCCATTCCGGGTGCAATGTAAAGTTATTACGTCGCTGTATTTGCCATTCACTTTTTCAGCCGCTATGAAAATTCTCAGTTTATAGAGTATCAATTTTACAATTTTTTATTTTCGTATACTACATGTATGAATATTTGGACAAATGATAATAATCTCGAAAAATTCTCAAATAACTTGTCTTATAATATTTATGAATTTACAAGTTTACAAGGTCACTTGACAGACTATCACAAATCTATTGGGACAGATGCCCTATATATTTATTACAAGTGTATATATTTGACATAAAATAATAGGAAGTTCTCGCAAGTACAAAGTTTTAGAAATTTTATTTTTGAGATAATTTTCTAAGTCTCTATTTTTTAACTTCTTTAATGTGTAAAAGCATTATAATAAAAATAAAGCAATAGAAGTAAGAGAAAATCTTCAATTCACTGTTATATAGGTTCTGAGTAACCCACTCGATTTTCCTGAGCATTTCCAGGAAAACGTCAGTAATCTCTGTGATGGACGAAATCTGCCTAGGGGTCATATAACATGCACGTGAAGTTTGTGTAGAGTTTAACTAGTAAATCTTTATTCGTATTAGTTTGTTTGTATAAGTTTGTATAAGGAAACATGCCTATACTCTGGTAACTAATTAATGTTAACTATCATGTGATAACAAAATTATCAGTATACCGTTAATTTTATAAACGAAATAATTTGCTGAACATGTATTTACGTGTTACTAATAAACCACGATGACATTTATTTGGAAAGATTATCTAATAAAAAAATAGAATTATTTCCCTTAAAAATTGGGTAAAAAGATTTATCACCTATAAACAAGTACAATTCTCTTTAACTTAAAGAATGTTTCTATTTTCTTAAAACACCTAAATAAGAGTATAAAATAAAATAGACGTTTATAAAGCTATCCATTATCTTGGCAGTGTAAATTTCCAAAGAATATCTATATAATCCTAAACTCTAGAAAGTTACCACTCAATAACGTTAAAAATGAGCTCTCAAATATCAACAAAATTGTTTTTCCGCCCAACACCGGCCCAATACATCGGCAAAATGAAAAGTTTCTCCATCAGCAACTGACACATCGATTGGCGTTTACATCTTTGTATAAGAAATTGGTGTAGATCATGCAAAGGAAGTTAAACCTTAAGCCAACGTTGTGTGTTCTGTAAACCGCATTTTTGTTTCCCCTTAAACCGCTGTTTTCGAACTGCCATCCTTCTATTGGTAAGCAATCCATCATTTATGGAGGTGAGTTACAAAGATGTACGATATAGTCGTCGAGTGTCTTGATATAAAGTTACTTATTTTTGTGTATCAAAACTATAAGTTACCTATTTTATTATATACGAAACGCTTAACTAAATAGACATAATAAAAATTATCTACAGATAATTGATGAGCTTTTTTTTCATTCCCAATTTTACATATTAGAAAATATGCTTACATAGCTTTGCTCCTTAAAATTTTATTTTGGTGCACTTGGCGTGAAGTCATCATCTAAGTATTACAACAATAAAAAGAAAATTGTTATGAGCGACAGAAGTGCATTACATACATAAAAGGACTGATTATGTGTGTGTGCGTCAGACACCGTCAAAATTATGGGTGTTACCCTAATTACGTACCGAATTATACTTTTATTGTTTAAAATAAATCACAAGTAGGTACATTCTACACTATTAATATAAGTTTTATTCTTATAAAAAATAAATATTTCACAGTTATTTGAATTAAACACTTTATAACGAATTCACGCAAGAGTATTTTATTTCCGTTTTAGACACTATTTCTAAACTCCTATACTGCTTGCAAATGCAATATTAAATATAATTTCCTGTAAGTTACAGGCATATTCTCTGATATCGCTAGCGTCTATATACGCAGTTCCATTGCCTGTATCAAGTGTATCAATTTGAATAGATTCTGATGATATTGAGCCGTGAGAGGAGTAATGGCCGATCCGGTGGCTATGTACATACATACAGAATGGGAGTAATTGCTTTCATTGACATGCCGAACCCCCAAGCTGCGCGGAGAATGCTTCAATAATTAATCGGACATAACCGTTGATAGAAATCAGTTTGTACCTTATGGCATGCAGTATTGAAATTTCTTAAAAGTTAAAAATGCAGTTTTCAATCAACATACAAACCCGAATTTGATCCAGTCGTCTGATTACTTTTATATATCTAATTAATATAATTGAGAAAATACATTTCTGACAAACGTTAAATTACTCATATAATGTAATTACAATGATATTTTTTTAACATATCGAGGGTTATCTTTTATACACAAGTAACAGTGAAAGTTTGTGTATATTAAAATTGAAGAAATCAAATTTTTGTTGACTTTATCACAAATAAACCATCTCTTACTTCCACTTATTGCAGACATCTAAAAGGAATAATAAACAAAAAACTCAAAACTTTTTCAGTGTTCATCATTATACTTGAAATTAAACAAAAAAAAATTATTAATTAAAATTGAAAAATTAATTAATTAAAATTAAAAGTAGAAAATAAAAAATATTACAATTTAAACAACTCAAATCAAAAATTTTAGTGGAAACAGCAGTTTTTTCTCATATAATTTTCGGAGAATAGTAAACGATTATCGAATCGTCATCGCTGGAGTAGAGTAGTAGTCACTTCCGTCATTTTGACAGTCAAGTGAAAGTGAATGATTATTTATTTTACAGTCTCTGTTCAGATGAGTTAGTTTTTACTTGATTTGGTCAGGCAAAGCTTTTACTACAGCTAGTTATGATCTTTAAGAACAAAAATCGTGGAAAAATCGTTTTTAAAGTCGTGGAAGATCCTGAGGAACCCAAGTTCCTGTCGTGATTAAAAAAAAAATTAGTTTTAGACATTTAGTTCGTTACGTGTTAGGTTAACATTTCCTAATACCATAAATATTTTTTCAAACTACTAAATATATTATAGTCTAGTCGAAAAGTAGAAAATGTTCAAAATAGAGAGAGAATTTTTGGTAAAACAAAATCTGAAAAATTCAAGTAATATTATACAATTACAAAAAATATTATAAACAAATTACATAAAGTATGATTTTTTTTTAACTTTTATGGCGTGATCTTGTTAAGTATGTATATACGAAATGCTCCACGAGGCGACAAATTCTACCGAAATAAATTACTACCGGAAATAATTTTTTTAAAGTGCAAAGAGTACACCATATACATTTCATATTTAAAAAAAATATTCAATAACTAAAAAAAATTAATGAATGTGTCGTACTCGCTTTTCACGTCGCGCACGCAACTCAAAAACATCCGTCATTCCGGATCTAATGACCTATTCGTATCACACACAGTATTAAGAGCATTATCGCTATTTAAGACCCTTTTCAACTTGTCGACTAGACTAATAATTTGTTGCAGTATCTACAATGATATAATTATACAAAGTAATACTTCTAAAAGTATATACTAAGATTGTTTTACGCGCCCTGTTCGAATTTTACAGTCTACGAGTAATAAAACTAAGTTATAACTGAAAGTTTGGCCACCCATTGCCTATTAAAATTTCGTCCATTAATTATTTAATTAGAGTAAAGCTAAGTTGTACAAGGTAACCGTATCTTTAATTTAAAATATATTTTAATTAGATATGCCATTTAATTCTTTAAATTACTCCTAATATATGTTAAGGGTATTTTCCAGGCTCTACAGTATCTCTGTAACCGTTAACTGTATTAATTTCATCAAAATCTGTAGCGCCGTTGTTGAGTTATAAATGGTGTAACTAACGCAACTTTTTTATATACATTGACATATAAACGAGTATAAAAGAAGTGATATTTTTTGCCTTAAATTAAGTAGATATCGTATCGTTTCTCGTCTATCTTTTAGTAAGTCTTTAAATTTATTTTGTTTCGGCACCACCCAATTACAATTTAGCATACCCAAGGCTGCCTTACGTAGTGTTTCGTAGCTAGATATTTAACTCTCCTTAAGGACTAAGTCGGTTATCCTCTAGAGACTAGGTAACGTAGAATAACGTGAATTGAGTCGGGTAATGTACTGGTCTCGTCTAACTATGAACGAAGTTTGAAGACACCTACTGGCTAAAATTCTAAACGCCTTGAGCCTTCCGAAGAACATGCTATGGTTTAGCGTAATTATCTTATTAGAAGTCTTTGTTACATGGTATTGTACCCTTCATTATTTTATTAAAAGACTACTATTTATCTACTGGGATAAAAAGAAAATAAGGTATTTATTTTCTGTCATGATAAAATTGGATTAATTAAAATAGTTTAAAAAAAAGTCAAGAAGCATGCTGTGTATTATCAACAGTAAAAAACATTTCATTAAATAGCTAGTACATCATTTAAAACTTTAATCCGACACATGTTTTATTTTATAAGTATATTTAAATAATCTAAAAAGTTATACCCAGCAGGAAATCCTTTATTATTACTTAAATCGATATGAAATTTTCAGATTAAAATCAAAATGGGAACTAAAAAACAGAAACTAAGCTGAAATTCATGGAGCTATCTGTATAATTATTTAATGATTTTTTAAAAATATTAATTACGTTAATCCCTAATGCTTTAATTCCTAACTACATATCATCGTATTAATTCTATCCTTAGTTTACCATGATAGCATTAAGTTACCTTTATCTAGTATTACGATTGAAGTATCTATCTAGTTTGCATGAACATACTTGCCCCGAGGTTAAACGCTGTACCAAAGACAATGTCGTCATAAGCCGATGGAACACTAGTTCTATGCTCTCGATTGTATATAGAAACTTTATATTTGCTATTCGCAGTATAAAGTTTATATTATTGTATAAAACCTATTATATCTTTATTTTTATTTGACATAGTATAAAACTAGCACCCGCGTACGCAACTGATTTTAATGCGGTTTTCACCAATGGACGGGGTGATTTAGGAGGAAGACTTATGTGTATAATACATGGATACTGTAGTAAAGAAACCGTGAAAAACCGGGGCGGGTCCCTAGTATTCAATTAATAAATTTGTCTTAACAAGTCTGTTATGTTTCTTTGTATTTCGTTTGTTTGTGCAATATGTATGCAGGGACGCATCAAGCATCTTCTGCGCTGTCGTGCTAAATACTTATGACCGCCTATATTTGAAGACCAAATAAATAAGATTTCTGTTTTAGCTCTTCAACAATAATCTAATTGCCCCCCTCCAGTGGTTACTGTATAGCGCCCCTGTCTTAAATTCCATTTCTTTTTAAATATTGTTGACCTTCGCTCAACGCACTTTTTGGACCAAGTTTATTTTATTCCAATCATATTATATTTTTATTCCGGCGCCCCCTGAAAACTTCACGGTGTCTTTTCCGCCCTGGCGCCGCTGTGCTTTGCACGTCCTTGCATTTGCGCGTTTCTGTATGGACGTAACAACAATCAAATATTGTAACGCGAAATTTGTAGGTAAGTGTGTAATATTAGTGAGAGAATGAGTTATTGTATGGGAAAGTGAGACGGAAAAGAACTAGATAGCAAAAATGTTACACAACCTGCTTGTTTCACAATGTTCAAACAATTGATATTCATAGGCATATTATAAAAAAAACATTTTTCCCCATTTTGTTTTTCAATTTCAAACAAAATTAAATCCTCATATACAGAAATGTTTATAATTTAAGAAGCTTATTCTATTAAAGATCTCTTCGAGGCCGCAATATAACTTTTTAAATTAATCCATGACGAAAACACTCCGAGGGCAAACGTAAATTGGTTTATTATTACAAACAAAACAATATAATACAAGTTGATTTAACTTACTTTTTTATGGAAAAAGTTATTACAATATTTGAATCATGATAATAATATGTATTGAAAAATTATCTAATACGGTTTTATTTTTTGCGTCACAACATAGAATTTTAGATTTAAAACCTATATTTTAAGTTTTTAATTCCACTAGTAACGTTAATTTTCTTATTCTATTATTTACGACCCGCCGTGGCTTCGCACGGGTTGATGATACTAAATATACTACAGAAATCTATATACAACGTTCACAGCTTTTTTGTCATTAAACAATACAAACATGTTTTCATAGGCACGCGCCGCGCAACCGCTATGTCCCTGCATTTTAAATCTGTAATATCTTCGAAAATATTCATTTAAATTTCATGCTGTAAAAGGCTATATTGATTTATATTAAATTCACAATGTATTTAGGGTGCATAAGTGGATAAGAATTAATGCTGTATTGTTTAAAATCTCTTCGTAAATAAGCCATTATTTCTCGTAAAAAGTAAAGGATAAAAATGGTTATTGAGGGTTATCCCTAAGAGATAGACATATACCATTGCGAATTTTTTATAGATCTTTTTAAGGTGTACAATACTGTAATACATTATTTTGATCGATCTCGTAGGGTTCAGCCAGCGTTTGCAATGTAAGCGCAAAAAAATGTATTTATTTACGACATCACATTAGAAACCTCTAAAATTATCAGTATTTCTCTACTATAGCATGTATTATACATATAAACCGCATCAAAATTCGTTGCTTAGTTGTATGTAAGTGACATATAGAATAACCCAAAATATTTCTTTGACCTATAAATATGTTGTATGCTTGAATGACAACAAAAAAAGAGTCCCCTTACTACTTACTCCCGTTCAAAGAGGGAACAAAATCCACTTGCAAGGAATTTAAACATATTCTAACGAAAAACTAAATTATAAAAACACAAAGCCTTTCAAAATGACTGAAAAATAAGGTGTCCATATTTCTATATTAATAGAGAATAGGAGTTGAGGTCAAATAATGAACGTTCAAAAGTACCTAAATATGAAACCAACATAGTGCCTTAGAGCTTAACTTAAAAGTTAAAATGTAAACAGTGGCATCAAAACCACAGTAAAAGTGTTAGCAACAACCATTTATAAATTAGTATTCGCGAGTAGTTCATTTATCTTATTTCGAGTAGACGATATATAACTTTTCGTTCCGATTTAAGTTCGATAGGATTTAGTCTGTCAAGTCATATCGCGAAGTACGTATTAAAGTAGTAAGACTATTAGTGAAGTGTTGTTTGGTGGTGTGGTGGTAGGCCTCTGTTATCGAGGAGCACGTGAGTAATGTACTTTTTTATATTTGGTAGCGAGTTGGTTAGTCGAGCTGTGAATGTTAGAGTTTACGGTTATTACAGACGTCTTTAAACCGCTACTGGGTCACAAACCCAGGCGCTGCTCGGCTACCATCTAGATTATATTCTCGTTTGAGTGTTATCGCTCAGTATAGCTCTTAATAAAAGCAACTTCTATTTATCTTAATTTCCAAATTTTGTGAAGTGTTGAACGTTAATTGGGGTGTTCAATGGGGTGGGATAAATATATCAGTACCGATCAACTTTTAATGTGTTTATCACTTCACTGCGAAAAATATCTAACGATTTAATTAGTCTGGGGAAAATACGAAAAAAATATTAGAGATGTTAGAACATCTCATCTCAAATTTTACTTATTTTGTATTACTAAATAAGAATAATTTTACTTTCCTAATGAATATTGTAAACTTTTCTCTGTGGATTGTGTATGAAATTTGAATTTCTCTCCGGGAAGCAATAAAATTATATAATAACTCGAACTTTATAGTACAATAAAAGATTTATTTCAGATTTAATGTTTTTGCACTCTGAAAACTGGTAATACCAGAAGCTGCACCATTCATAATAATTGCAGATTTGTACACTCCCTAAAAAGTATTTTAAATTATTTTAAAATATCTGCTGCTGCTTATTTAGTTGTGATTGGTTGTTTTTATGACGTAATTATAAACTCCCGAATTTGAAGACTTTTTCTTTACCTTTGTATAACTTGTCTCTTGCCTTATGTTTCTGAGTCAGTAGGAAATTTGAATGAATGAATTAATGAAATTCACTTTATTGTATGAAAAAAAAAACACAAATACAAAAAAAATATAGGGACATAAACATACACTTTGGTAGATTAATGGCAGGCTTATCGCTCAATAAGCATCTCAAGTTCTTCCAAGCAACCACTCGATATTTCAACATATATATTTAAAAAATATACCTACTTACATTCTTATGTCGGAAACAAATTAGGAAAGTATATACAATCATTTATTAACATCGTATGTGCACAACGGATGGCCTATAATATATGCTACGAGTGCAACACGGTCAGGATATAACTAAACATAGACTTGTGACCAAGGTGTAGGCTTAAGGAATTGTTTTATTCGATCGAGACATTCACCTCCACTGCTTAGTTTCACTGTATAAGCCTAAGATTAAGACTAACATAAACCTTTTTTTTTTTTTTTTTTTTGTGCGGTGGAAAATGCATTTACGCATTCCCTCTTTGAGGGGTATGTGGGGCTCATAGCAATCAAGTGCTATACTACCCACTAAAAACCACCGGTACCATCGCCGTCTGCAAGGGACGCCGCGGGATCGCTGAGTTGCATTCGACCGCAACAAGACTAACATAAACCTAACCTAACACAAGGCTAACCTAAACCTGACTCACCTCCGACATATATATGCTTTATCTTACTACTTTTAATTTACTCTGCACCCAATTCTGAAGTTTTCGCGAACAAAATCACGAGCAAATATTAGTATCTTCATAATTAAATAGATACATATTGCACTTAGTAATTACGGAAAGTTATTACTACAATAAACGGGAGTTAAGCTGGCTTGAGCTGACTTACAATGAGACTTACGGTCCGACTGTTTACAGTAAGTTGCAACTTACCACGCAACTTACCATGCACTGATTGCAACTTAATCGCAAACTTGCTTAGAACAAGTTTGATTCTTAAGGAATTCTGCCAACTAATAACAGCTCAGATAGAGGAAAATATATCTGTGTTGGAGAAACTCGGTTTCTTATTTTCAACTTTAACCAAGTCTTAGTTTTATATGCAATTTTTAATGCAACTCGGATTAAATTTTATTTATTTCTAACTAACATTTGCATTACAAAACTATCTTTGTAATTCAATTTAACCTTTACTTAATTATAGATTTAAAATATGTTATGAATACTTTTAATATTTAGTATTATTCAAATGCCATCGAATAATTGAATAGTTCGAATAATTTTAGACTATCGAATCGAAAATTCAACTTTTTTGAAAAAATCGAAATTCTAATTCATTTTACCAATACAGTAAGTTAAAAACTGTTTAAATATTTAAAAATTTGGAAATATTCGATAGATTCGAATTATTCGAAAGCTTACGAATACTTCAATAACATTTAATTTGTTCCGGATAATTTTGAATTTTCGCAAAGCAAAACAGAAGAAAAGAGTAAAAATATTTATTCCATTATGAAAAATGGTGTTCCTCTCCTCTGCAATAATGACGAGGCCATGGGTTATGAAAAGCGCTCCACGGCCCCGTCAGCAGCTGTCCAGAACCTGACCCTCTTCCGGGGGACCGAGGTCACAAGTCCCCCCTATCTCTCCGCATAGTGGCGCCCCAAGAACACGTGAGCCGCGCACCAGCATTGAAGCCAAATCTATTTTTTTTTAAATATTTGTTTGTACGTATTTTTCCTCGTACATCACGCAGTAATTACTTCACGAAATTAGTTACTATTTCACGGCTGTATTGCTGCAAGTCTAAATTAAAATATAGCCATTATGATAGAAGTTATTGTCATTTAAAATATTTTAGCCCAGCGAAATTAGGGCGGATAGTAGTAATAGTAGTAGTAATATCGACTATTATTGATTCCCTTAAAAGTTAAAACACACAAACAAATATAGATCAATCTCAATCAACAGTTTTATTAAAAAAATATATTTTTGCATATAAAAATTTAAAGCCCGGATTTTTTAAATTACTCCCTTTATAAAGTAAAAAAGTGGATGATTTTTCCTGAAAATTCGATCAGACTGCATTCATGTATGAATAAATTTTTGTACGTGAATGAAAATTCATTTTACAGAAGTAAGATATGATTTGGTTGGTTCAGTTATCGAATCACACACTTTATACGAGTAGAGGAACGACAGATGTTGTCATTATTTACTATATATATACCAAAATACGTTTTGTTATTGACATCTATTAAACTATTTCTTTTGAAATTTTGAAATTTGTAATTTATCCAATGTTTATAATTAGAATATATTTAAGAAAACTTTATGTGCGGGATGTTTTTAAGCACCAATAGAAGCCATAACATTTAATTTAGTTTTTATATGACTTTCTGTTTGTTTATGATATAATTTTTACGCACAAAATTCATTGTGCGGCCTACTTTTTGTTTAATTTAATTCTGGTGTTAGAAAACAATTTTAGCCTAGCAATATAGATAAAAATTATATAGAGAAAAAAAATTATTCGTCCTGGTATATTGTTAATGAGGCTGTTCAAAGTTCTTTATACTGATTTTCCTATGAGCCTGACCGCGATACAGCCCCCGGAGACAACCCTTCAAACTATGTGTGAGCTGAGAAAGTTGTATCATTATGTCACTGAACTCCATTAATTACTTTAATGAATTATAATCTATCGTGTAGTAACAGTTTCACCCCAATATAATGAAGTGTCTAATAATAGGTACATTTATCTTGTAATAGTATTAATTAAAATAACTGGGTATTTTAGTATAATTTTTAACCAACTTCCGTAACATAGGGGTTCTCTGATTTGTTTTAGGAGCTCTCTCAGAGATTTATATTACATGATTCAAAGATATAACATCTTTGTTTTTGAACCCTAGTTTATTTTATTCACATTGAACCTTGGACTTCAAATATTTATCAGGAAATATCTCAAAATTTAATAGAAAGTTAGAGTATTCAGTACGAGTATAATCGAACGACGAGTATAAATTTGTTGCAGTATTTAATAATACTAGTAGTGGTCGTCCAGTGGTCGAAATTCGATAAGACCGTACACAAATGATTTGCTATTTAATTTATATTGTTTATATTTCATTTAATATTAATACATTTTAAAATTCATTATGATTTTTACTAGTGTGTAAAAATTATAATAGTACTTAGTTCGACTAAATACAGTAGTTTAAAACATTTAAGCATAGGTGATGGCCCAGTGGTTGTGACTTCAATGCCTTACTCGGGAGGTCTGAGTTCGATCCTGGGCACGCACCTCTAACTTTCTGAGTTATGTGTGTTTTAAGAAATTAAATATCACTTGCATTAACGGTGAAGGAAAATATCGTTAGGCAACCTGCACTCCTGAGAGTTCTCCACGTTCTCAAAGGTGTGTGAAGTCTGCCAACCCGCACGGGCCAACGTGGGTGGACTATGCCTCATTCTGAGGAGGAGAACTGGCTCAGCAGTGGGGCATTGACGGGTCGTGATGATGAAAGATTTGCGTGTATCGTTATGCGGTAATGTGTATAATTTTTACTCATTTAATGAATATCTGACGCCTAATTAATAAATAAAAATATTAGCATTTCGCACTCCTTCTTCATATAAACCCTAATTGTGTCTTTTATCACACTCTTCCTTTTAATAAGGTTTTTGCTTGCTTCATAGTAATGTATAGACTTTTTGATATAAAAGTAGTAAATTACATTAATATTAGTATCAGGATTGGAAAGCTATTCGTCAAGAACATGCTGGAATAGATTCAGTACCGAAAGAGTGGTGCCGTACGCGGTCGATTAGATTTGTTTACATCGATAAATAGCACTTACCAACTGAGTCGGGTGCTTGTTAATTTATTTACTCGATTCCAGAAGTAAATCGGTTGCTTTGCGTGTTGCTAATAAAAATAAAATGTAAACGAGAAATAGTTTAATTCAATTTACTGCGACTACGTTAACTAAATAGTTTGAACACAAATTAGAAGTTAAAATCCTGTTATTTATAAAGTACAGTGTTATTTTTATAGTGGTCTGAACCATGGCGATAATTTTATTTATAACCATTTTATGTGCATATATACTACTACGTACATCTTCATAGTACAGCATTGTATTTTCACTTTGTTCATTATGAGCAACGGGAATGCAGAAAGTATGCAGTAATTCTGATATTTATTTTTTATTTTTTGAGTGATTATCACTAAATATTAAGTACTTATAGTATTTAATTATGAAATAAAAAAATCACTAATGCTGCTTGGTGCCCTGTCCCAAACGCGCCGCGCCGCATTCCGTCGCTACTTACGCATGTTCTCGGTTATTATGATCATAATTATGACTTGTGACCAAAGTTCAATGTTATTCAAGAAATGTATTGTTATAGTTTGATCAGCATTAAATATTATATTGATTCTCCAAGAATAAGTGGTTAACTAAGATAGTTTAGGGTTTATATTATATTAAAATAATTTGGAGTCACATAAACAAAAGGATGGGAATAAAACATGACGGTATCATCCTGTCCGTTTGTCCGACGGTCATATTTGTCACGGCACCGGTAATGCCTGATCTCCCGCGATGCATCTGCCTATATATTATTCATAACGTTTTCAACGGGTGCACCGGCCCACACGGAATATTAGAGCACACACGGCGAGTTTATGTCCGCTTTTCAAATTCATCGTTAACTGAATTATTTTTGTGATGTTACATTTCTGTTACATGGTATCAAACTATTGATTGGTTTTATTGGCAATTATTTTAAATTTTAGAACGATGTAGCATCACTAAACATTGAAAACTTCTATGACATTTAACTACTTCGTTGAAATTTAAAAAAATACATAAATAATATTTTATATAAACATTTTTTGTTTTACCTTTGGGGATGCTACTTGCATTTAATATAAAAAAAATTAAGTGATTTGAGACATTTCCCGTGACAAAAAAAAATGATAACTCTGCTGTTGATATTTTTTAATGAGAGTATTTCTTATTGGAATCAGTTAAAAATATGATAACATATGAACTTTGTACCGTTGACAAAGATTATTATTACTTAGTTCGGTAAAATTTTAGGTAGTGAAATTGTATGCTAAACGTTATAATTTTTTTTATCACATCTGAAATTTGAAAATTTACTCCTGAGTCAGAAATCAATAAATGTTCATTCACCTTTAATAGGTTTTTTATCATTATTTAATTTTAATTCTTTTGAGATAGGATTACTCTCTAAACGATCTGAAAAAAAATAGTTTTATTTGTAGTTTAAAAAGTTTAACACATATTTCTGACATACCATTTGTTTCAACATTGTTGTACATCAGTCAGAGTACCGAAGTATGTAAAATTCTATTTCACTGACTCCCAATGGTATTCGTAAAGGACTGTTCGCAATCAACAAAAGCTCTTGAAAAATTTATAGCAGATTTAAGTTCAGTATGGGCTATCGAACGGTGTTAGAATGAATTTTTAACACATAGCTATATAGATTTACCGTCAGGAGTTAAAATAAAAATGTTATAGATTCTAAATTGATATTTAGATACCCTATATAAATTATATTCCTATCTAAAGGGATAGTTTTTATTCTTCCCATACATTTATAATAACAAAAATATAGATACCTAAATAGACTTGATATTTTGTCGATATATTGGGTAGATTAACATTAATGGCGTTTGTTTCTGTCATATAATTTTTATAACTACAGTACTTGTATATAGTAGATGTTAAAGCAATATTTTTTTTCAACAGGTTGGCTCAACTATGATGTCCTGTCCTCTGCCTTTGCCGCTTCTGCCGGCCCTTCATCCGCAGCCTGCATTGGCTTCTGATTTTCCAATCCACATTGGAATAAAGGTAAGTGTTTTAAAGTACACTCTTATACTCTTATAGCTGTAATCTGTAGTTAGCTTAAGTTCCTCAGAATATACTACTAATAATATGTACATATTTTTTACATAAATAAGGATAAAATTCTATGAATTTTGTCCTTCTCTACTAATTTAAATTAACATCAACATAAAGAATCCTAACCAACGTGTATAAAACAATAAACTACTTTTAAAGATAGTGTTATTTTTATATAAAACACTGGAGTTAGCAAGCTTTTCCGAATATATTTTCATTAATAGTATCTAATTTATACTCTATATAATATGCTGTATTAGAAAGTTTAATAATGATGAATGTAATCGAAAAACTTATTTGGCAAATATTTAATTGAACCGACACTTGAACGATTAAAATATTCTTGTGGAAGGACGACGTCTTGCTATCAATATTTGAGATGAACTTTTGCCCAATTACCTTTGAGAGCTAAACCGTCTTAATTTATAAGTAGATATCGATTCAACCGAGTTTAATTAGTTTCCAGTTTTGAAACGTTTGCTTCATTTATTTCATTATTTGTGAACAGCTCTTGGATTGTTCTACCTTTGTTTTCAATTTGAAATTATGGAGATACCTGTAATTGTTCAAATTGTTTGAATCTCAATCTATGTAATAAGCATCTGTTATTTTTTTTTTTACACGTGTAAATATCAGTCGTTTCGATATTATATGTATTGTTATATATTTCATGTAACGTAATAATTCAATAATAAAGTTTGTGTCACAATAAGAAAATATTGAATTTTTCAATTTTACGAAAATCTATAGATTTTGTATATCAGAAGGAAGCTATCGAAAATCTATTAAACTACAGCTGCAGGGGTACTTCAAAAACGTGGTTTTATTACAAAAACAAGATGAGTGCACGCCTCGATGCATAAGTTTACTCATTAAAGGCCAATTTCCTCAAACGTCAAGAGAGCAAAATATGAAAAATTTGTTGTTGCAAGTTCGCTCGCTCGAAAGACTAACTTTATGAAGTGTACTCGAATAATGACTCGAGAGCAGTTTCCCGAAGTTATGCTTCTTATTTCATACCGACTTTTTTGCTATTAGACCGTGTGTCAACCTAATTTGCCTGGTTGATTCAATTTTCAGCGGAAGGCCATATTTCAGTAGTCGCGGACGAGATTTCAATTCATACATAATATTTGAATAAATAAATATGCATGAAAGCAATTTATAGAGGCCGCTAGGGTCGGCCGGCTGGGCGGTACAATATCGTAGTCTCATTAGTAGCCTGCTACGCTGCTACACAGCTACACTGCTACGAGGCTACGACGTCGTAGCATCTTCTACGGTTTTGTGACGACTCTATTTACTGTTTGTTTCATTTTATATTTTAGTATGAATTAAATATTCAGACTAGCAGCTGTGTAAACCAGGAAGTCTGTAATTAAATATTAAATAATACGAACGTCTTTAAAGTTTTTATCCGACAAATTTAAAATATTTTTAGTTAATTTTTATATATAAATAGCTTATGGGTCTTAAAGTAATAATAGCAATTTTTTTACCTTATAAATCTCATACTTTCTGCGGGGTAATATTTTTTTTACATAGTAATATAATAATAAAAATAACCAAGTGTAATAAAACTTCAATCGAGATACTTTTTTGGTTCTTATCCACGCATAGTTTCAGTGGAAATTGCACTCGTGTCCTTAAAGACCCAACCCGGTTTCTAGTTATAATATAAAATATGTAAAATTGTAAAAGTGGATAAATTATATAAAATTTATAAAATCTTTTGTATGTTTAAATCTCCGTAAACAATTTTGGTATTATACAAAAAAAGATAAAGGAATATATACAAAAATTTATTAAATAAAAACATTGTTGTCATGAAAATAGCTGCGTAAACATCAGGCAGATACCACTAACGAGAAGCGACGTGGCGTACAAAAAACGGCCAAATATTAGTGCGGTGCGACGTTAAATAACGGCCACGGGCATTATCTCTTAGAATATAAACGTAGCAACCTGCCGCAATAACTGCGCTGCTGGTTAATGACGACCCGTCCGTCATCTTTCCTGTAACGCCTTCCGCGCTGAGGTTATATTGATAATACGTATTATGCTTTTATATTAAATATATCGAAATAATACAAAGTTACTAGTATAATTTGTTAATTCCATAGAATAAAAAAACAGATAATACTACTATTAAGCATTGCTTTTACGGTGAAGGAAAACAACGTGACGAAACCTGTACTTCTGATGGTTCCCTAAATTGTCAAAGGTGTGTGACAACTTAACACTCTCCTCATTCTGAGAAGAATATCCGGTTCAGCAGTGGGCCATTAACGGCTTGTGATGATGATGATGAATCTATACGTCACGAAGTGTAAAACTTAGTGATGCCACCTGTAGACAGAAGCGTTTTTAGTTCAACATTAGATTTAATTCTTCATTTAAATAAAACTTATTATGTATGAACTAAACAGGATTTTACTTTTTTATCTTCCCAGCATGAAAAGGTGTATTTTACTATATAAAATTCGTGATGAAATCGACTTCAGTTTTGAAACTAATGATTATGATAGAATGATTATGCTACGATGATTAATACAAATATTGCATAATTTTTTAACAAAAACTTTTTTCATGACATTATTATGCAGTTTTATATTCGCACTTACTATGAGCAAAATAACGAACTATTATAACTGCTTTTAGTATAGTATTACAATTTAAACTCCTCTATTGGGAATCGAAGCTCAATAGCTCAATGTAAGGTAGAAGCATGAAGAATTATCGCTTACAGTTTAAATGTAGCGATTTACCTTGCAACAAACGATGCTCACTTATAAATGGCGGCTTCTCCATCATCTGCGTCCCGGTGTTATTACTGTTTCTTATTGACATGATTAAATTGCATAAAAAGTAAAAATTGTATATTTTTTTTAAAATAAATGTCTGCTCTTCGACTTATAACTTAGTCTTTTGTCTGTACATTTATCTCGAAATCTCAAATAAATAATTAATATTAATATAAAACAATACTAAAAATCCGACCAAATGCGAGTCGGACTCGCGCACGTTCCGTACCAGTATTTGGCAAAAAAAATCATGTTTCACCAGTTAAATATAATTTTATTCTGTTTTTAGTATTTTTTATAGGGGTAACAGAAATACATCATTTGTGAAAATTTCAACTGCCTAGCTATCATTATTCATGAGATACAGTCTGATAGACAGAAGTACAGTAATTAAATCCAAAAATCACGAAAATCTAAAAATAATCTAATATTTAACCGTTAAAATATTTTAAAACGATTACTTCTTAAAAATATGGCACTAATTTTTTTTACTTTATTCGTGCAGGTTATATAGCATGCATCACGTTAAAACGGCTGAACCGATATGAATGAAACGTTTCAGTGGGGTAAAAAGGCAGGATGGTACAGAAAGAGCTGAAGCTGAAAATTTGATACACATAATTATACTTAATTTACCTATATCGACTAGAGGTAAAATAAAACATGGCCGACAAAAAAAAATTAGGGACCACTCTTATGAGGGTGGTGACAAAGTGACCATAGCGGAGTTTTATCTACTTTTTCGTTTTGGAACATTTTTTGGCACTTATTATAAATACATAGACAGAGTGTAGGCCACGAAATTAAGTGAATCTCTTATATTGGAAAAAAAATTGGACAAAACAAAACAATTTATTGTTATTAAATAGATCATAATAATTATGTTACGTTGCGAGCATTATCTACACATAACTTAAATGATTGTACTTTTCTTTTTGTTTGTCGGTCGTTATGTTTTATTTGTGCCACGTACAAAAGCTTTATTTTTCCATACTCCTTATATTGTGGATAAAAGTTTTGTAATAAAGGCCATCCCACAGCTAAGTTTTTGTTCTCGCTTATTGCCTACAGGTGACAATTGATGGCGATAGCTCTTTTTAACTGACTTGGAAAAAAAAGTTTTTATGTTTCTCTTACATAAATCTCTTGGGAGTATAAGCAAAACAAGTCTTTAAGTGTAGTATTAAATTGTATTTTGCTAGGACTAGCTAGCTGAGATTTCAACTATCTCTCTATCTCTAATTGTAAATTTAATCTTCGTCATAAGTTTTTACGTACTGATTGTTATATTATTGAATTTGAAGTTTCTAATTCCTATCAAATGTTATATATAATTCATGACATTCTTTATTTTGAAATATCTATCTTTACCTTATCCCACATCATATGATAAAAATGTAACTGTAAAACAATTGGTTAGTGCATATAAGATATTTAAGAAAATTTGACGTGATCTCCATAATACCAGACAGTCTTTAGATAATGTTCAGAAATTTATTTATACTAAAATCAAATATAATATCATAATAAGCAAGTTATCTGCTTTCACTTTCAAGACAACGTATAGTTAAACAAATGTTATAAAATTGTATTTATAAATAGAAAACAAGCAAAATATTTTGAAGCTATAAATATTATAAGAAGGTCTTAGCAATCAGAGAGAGGTCCATGGAAGCACGGGAGCACCGGAGCCGCTGGACACTTGTTTCCGGACAGACTTAATCCGTTGCTGATTAAGTGCACTGCTTCCTTGCTTCCTTCAGTTTGGTGTTTAATACAGATTTGTAAGAAAATTGCGTTAAATACAAATAAGGCTGAAATAAAAATTAGGACAATTTACTAAGGTCATCGTAAGGTACATAATGATGTATCCTAATTTAACTTCATATAATTTTACTGCTTTAGACCTCTGTCTTTAATTTTATCATAGAATGTACTGGCAACGTCAAAAATTAGATTTGATAACTTAGTTGTTCAGAATTCCACTTTTGATTAACGTTTTCTTATTCAAGTTTAAGACCCCATTTAGTAGTGATCCGGAACTTAAATTGATTATATAAAAACTATGATGAATCATGACAATTCTGAGGTCCATTATATCTGTGTTTTTTAAAAAAAGCTCTACCTAATTAACCTACCTGGTACTGGTGATCTTGCTTACTTTTCGCTTTATGAAATTTCTTATCAGAACTTATGTCTTATCATTGCCTATTTTCGTTGTGTGTTGCCATGTCACAGCAGAAGTGTTATTAAATGTTACCTAACCTAACTTTTTAAGTTAGGCTTGGGTTAACCTAACCTTAGGTTTAAACAGCTTAAGTTACTGTCTTAATTGTAAGAGATCATAATGTTTACTAGTATAATAGTAACAGTATCTACGTTGCGTTTACCCAATAGTATATTCAATATCAGACACCCTTTTAGTCTTTTTCCATATTCCCTCTCTCCCTCTTTCCCCAATTTTCTCCGAGTTAAACGTACAAGGTTCATCGTAAATTCTGAACTGATTCCATTCATACTTTTATTTTTAGATTACCTAGAATTTTTTCATTATCTAGAATTCCACTTAAAACATACCTAGGGTTTTATTCATTCGTATTTTAGACGTACCCTACATTTCTTTTACTTAGTGAATAATTCCAACATTTAGTAAAAAAGTATCTTGTAGTTTATCTCAAAAAATATTTATCTTAAGTTTTGTATTTTCTTGCTGATATTTTTCCTCTGTGTTGTATCTTATAATAACTAACATATCTAATAACAAAATTTCTTTTACGATGATTTCTAAAGACTGTTGGCTTGGGACCTTTATTAATATTTCGCTATTATTTACATTTTATTTATAAGCAAACAGACGGATTTCAATTAAGTAATAGTTATATAAGTATCTATCTATAATCCAGTGATAGTTTACAAAAATAGATCTGTTTTAAACCATTATAAGGTAAAATTAAAACAATAGTTTGTAGAAGTATTTTTTGTCCTCTTACTATCATCGTTTATAAATTAGTATTCGTGGGTAGTTTCTTTTATATTAT
Source organism: Limenitis camilla (assembly GCA_905147385.1). NCBI lineage: Eukaryota > Metazoa > Arthropoda > Insecta > Lepidoptera > Nymphalidae > Limenitis > Limenitis camilla. Next base: position 10,304,477 of record LR990230.1, on the reverse strand, counting down.
TCAAGTATACCAAAGAGTAGACAATATATAACCTTTAGTGCGATAGATTAGTTAGTCTCTCTGTTGGTCTCGCGCAGTGTACATGGAATGTTAGTATTATAGTGTCGTGGTTAAGGTCATTCTTATTGAGGTCCACCTTATTATCTGTTGTAGTTGGCGAGGTTGAGTACTGGATGTAACTATATCGAGCTAACTCTATAAAATATATACATAGAATACATAAAAATATAAATAAGTAACGCATGAGGAAGACGGCAAGTCAATAACGGTTAATAAATCATTTATAAAATATTTAATTAGGCATGTGATCATCTAGTTAGGACCCTTAATACGTTGTGTAAATAATAACCATCAAAGTTCTTTTAGAGTATCAGAGGCATGAGTTCAATAGGTCATCGAAGAAGATAAATTAAACTAAATAAAGATCGATTTGCATTTTATTAAATTAATGTAATAACGATGTTGTGATGACGCATAGATGTATAATAATTTTATAAACAATGACATCAGAAGGATGTTAGTGATAAAGAAGGAGTCTCTCCCTTCCTCTTATAATATTTAAATATAAAAGAGAAAAGGAGTCGGCAGCCCCACACCCGCCACCGACAATGGGTTCCAACCAAATCGTGAACCCTCCAGGATAGAAGGTGGGAGCTATTTATAGTGCGCCTACACTTTTGATGCTACATTAGCAAGGACCGAAGTCCGGTTAATACAGTCAAGACTGCAGTGTTGAAAGCCGAAGCTTTAGTAAATCAGCCGAAGCTGTAATAATAAACAGGCGTGAGCCTTGTGATGGAAATGAATCCATTAAAACAGCAAAGCTGCAAGGTGTCCGAAGACAAAGGGACAAGCCCTAGTTATAAATAAAGTGATAAATAAATCACTGGTTCAAACATCAGTTCGTAAGAACTCACAGCACTTAGGCGGCTGATTGCAAGGAATGCACATATTCATATTCACATAAATGTGTTATCGTTGTCACCGGAGTGGATATCGTTGCAGCCGTAGCTGATAATCGTTGCAGCCGGAGCTGATAAAATGTTGCCACCGAAGTGGATATTGTTGCAGCCGGAGCTGATAAGTAAAAACCACCGTAGTGGATAAGTCGTTGCAGCCGTAGCTGATAATCGTTGCAGCCGTTGCTGATAATCATTGCAGCCGGAGCTGATAAAATGTTGCCACCGAAGTGGATATTGTTGCAGCCGGAGCTGATAAGTAAAAACCACCGTAGTGGATAAGTCGTTGCAGCCGTAGCTGATAATCGTTGCAGCCGGAGCTGATAATCTTTGCAGCCGTAGCTGATATAAATATGTGTTATGGTCCACCTTAGTGGAATGTGAAATATGATATATGTACAACTCGCTTACAAAAAGCATAGCAAAAGTATAATTCACCAGACGCCCTAGCACTATGACACGCTACAATGTCTATTTAAAAGCACTAAGCTAAGGGGTAGTCCTGACAAGGACTATTGATGCCACTCACAATGTCCATAAACAAAGTCCACGGACAATGCTCGTAGTTGTACCCAGCATCGCTAGAACGTACCACTTCGGCTTACAGCCTCCGCACCGCTCAGCAGCTGGATACGATGGTGTGATAGATACAACGATATCAACTGAGACGCCAGGACGTTGAAGTATCAAATCACAATGAGAGTCACAAACAACATCGTCTGAGCCATGACAGACCTCGGAGTATCAAATCATAGAGTGATAGACACAGCGATATCAAACTGGACATCAGGACGTTGAAGTAACAAACCACAGTAATAGACACAAACAACATCGTCTTAGTCATCAGAGACCTCGGAGTATCAAATCACAGAGTGATAGACACAGCGATATCAACTAGGACATCAGGACGTTGAAGTATCAAATCATAGAGTGATAGACACAAACAACATCGTCTGAGTCACCAGAGACCTCGGAATATCAAATCACGAAATATTCAAAACAACTTGTCATGGGGGTAGTCTGCTAGTAGCTGATGTAGCCACAAAGCCTACAAACCAGTCCACAGCGCATCGTCAAGAATAAAGCATATCCGGCACCGTACACAAGAATTCTCAAAGTAGAACTTAATCACACTAAGAGGCATCTCGCGTCCGTACCACCAAGATACGCAAGGCTCCAGCAACAGACAGATGGACTTCTCAAAGACAATCAAATTCATCTAAGAGTCACCTTCCGTCCGTATGCCAAAGCTTGTTCGAAATATGGCGGTTCTGCAAGACTACTCTCGCAGAACACTTTTGTAAGGAGGCTGATCTAAACACATGCATCACCATAACATCGTAACTACATAAGATATTATTATTAAAACATATTTATATTCATTATTTAAGAGGTTAATTATTATTACATGCATCGCCGCTATACATGTATTGTATTGTTATAATTCTATAGATGGTCACCCACAAACCATCTGTGATAAATACTTTTTATGTCCTCTTATTATATCGGTATCATATGTAGTACATGAATGTGAGATGCTGTGCCGATGATCTCACGCTGCCCCCCTATATATGCTGGGCGATCGGTCAGACTATCGGCAGTTTCCATACTTGAGCATACTTTCCCCATACTAACCGTCTGCATTATTTTTAATATATTTATTATTAAAAATTATGATCGATTATTATTTCTAATGTGTTAAATGACGTTTTAAATATAAAATAAATTACTTTTTATGTTTATTTGTATATATTACGTTATAATATTTATTAATTACTATTTTATTACCTCTTTATATTATTTAATACTATTATTATTTTAAATGTTGAATTTACTTTATGTAAAGTTTATAACCGTCACATGGAGATGAGAGTTAGTACATTATGAAAGAATTTTTAAACCTGCTCCTTTGTCTCAAGCCCCAGGCACTGCTCGGCCCCCTCATCAAATTCTGAATGACATAATTTAATGTTATATTTAATCAGCATGATTCTTCACCTTTTGGAATAATACAGAAGTCAATTCCTGGCAAAACCGGACCGCTCATATGAGCCAACTGACAGTGAGTTACTCTGAAAAATCAAAAAGACTTGGTTCTTTTCAAAAGAGCCATAGATTACAGTTTTATAAATTAATAATTCAACTTGAGGGTTAGCGTCACTTAGAATCGTCCAGCGAGTATAGAACTTATATATTATCATTAGTCAAAGTCGTATAAAGTTAATCCCAAAAAACATTTCCAGTAACAATAAATAATGTTACGGAAAGTCATGCATAAGTTAAATCTGATCCCAACATTTTACCGTATAGAGATTTTATCCAGTCTTCATTGTTTTCTTAAGCGTTCTATCTTCAATATTTACGTTACAGCCACATCTTGTGAGACTTTTTAATTTTTAATGCGCGTCTCGCCCGTTAAACTTCTCGGAGGTACTGCGTAATATTGTCGAACCAATGTGTGCTCTCATAATGGCACATTTTCTGTATGAATTTAACATAAAGAACAAATATGTCGTCGCTATTACGAAGATAAGCTGGATTTATATTTTATTATTTCTTATTTGTTTATTTATCACGTTTAAAGATTAATTATTTATTAATTATTATTATCAACGCACAGTTAAAACTAAGACTTTTCAAAATTAACAAAAAAACTGTATGAGGGAGCAAAAAAGTAAGTAACTACCAAAATAGGGATCGAAATATTTCATTGATTTTAATAGATTATAAAACGGTTTTCACCAGTAGATAGACTTGGGCTTGGAACGTAATAAATGTTTTATTTAATTTGAATTGATTATTAGGAAAAGTTTCTTCGCTTAAACATCTTTTTACCTCGGCGAATCGAGGACGGGGTCGATGGGGGATGGGATGGGGATGGATCGATGGGTGGGCAAATACATATTCTTTATATTGGTTTTTTAATAGCATTATCCTAGGCTTTAATGCAGAAATAGTAAACCTGTAACAGTATAGGTTATTAATTAATATAATGTCGTTTAATGTTCAATACATTTTTAATGTATTACTCAAACTTTCCTCGCTCTAAAAGTTACAACCTTAGTTTCAATTTTATACGTTTGCAGACATAATTTTCACTCAGTTTTTATGAAAATATATACACTTACAATAAAAGAAAGTTGGGCAAGTAATTCTTAAGTTCACAGATGATCTATTACGCGAAGTAGAAAAATTTCGCAGGTAGCTATGCTCGTATTGTACGAAAGTTCCGTAATTAGGGCGCCGAAATGGGTATCTCTCCCCTACCTTTCTTTTTGTGACAAATTTTCCTTAATAACAGTTTTTCTTTCTTATGCTCCTCGCGGTATTTTCCTTCATTGTTTTTACTTTAATGCTCAAATAATTGTTAAAGTGGTGATTAACAATTTAATTGTAGTTAATCTAAAGTAATGTATTTATACTGTTAATCTAATAGTTGCTAGATTTAGTTAGATGAGTTCAGGATTAATTTACAAATTTTGTAATCTTCACTAAAGTCAAAATTTTAAGTAAATTACGCTCTTCCAAACCACAAAACTTTTCCGAAATATAATTTATTGGAAACAAATTCAATCAACAACTTAAACAAAGTTGATAGAATGCTCTCAATCAGAAATTAATGAACTCGTTTACCTAAAAAATTATGTTATAAAAGCTGAAATCCTACTTGAAAATCAAAATTAATTTAACGAAGTCTACCAATAGTTTTGAATTATATTCTTATATTGATAAATAAACCTGAGCATATCAGAAAAACGAGGGTTTAATATTTGAAACGTAATAATATCAGGTAATGTAATTACCCGTTACGGTACATCGTGTAACTTTTTTAAAGGAATATCCGATCAAACGTCGGTGTAAACTAATTCCACAACTCGAAACTCACCTAAAAAAGAAAAAAACCTCCTGATATCCACACCGGAGCAAACTAAATTGGTTACCTATTACACTGTCGATTTAACTTGACGACGTTAACGGTGCTCCAAGTAACTAAAGTTTACTCGGCCCTTTCAGTAAACCTTACATTTTTAATTTTGCATCGTACCGTTTTACATGAGATTGGTTTTTACTGTTATACGCTTTACATTGACAGATTTTTTTTATTTCATCAAGGCAAATGTGAACCTTATGTGAAAATAATCAATCGTGGTCTACAGCCTTCTTATGCAATGGTTTATTACAATAGCGACGTTTTAGAAGAATCGTAGTCATCAACAGTTTTAGTTTATCCCTGAATGGTTTAAATTCCCAATTAGATTAGGTGGTTGATGATGCGATGTAAAAAGGCATAAAGGTAAAACTATAACAAATAATTAAAGAAAAGTCGCGATGATAAGGTCTACGTTAGCTGTAATTACAAGTGAAAATATCATGATTTTTTAAATATAAAATTTCTTGATATTACGAAAATATGACGTTTACCTTTATGATAGCTACTACCTTTAAATACTGTATTATAGTTTTAGTTATTTACTCTCCGTAGGTACTATGAAGGACCCAGTAGCTTCGATAAAGTTATCGTGTTTTAGTACTAGAAAAATAACATTTTATTTAATTTTCAGGGCCCGCTATTATCCTGAACTGCTCGAAGACAATAAAATAGACTTTTCAAAGAGTTGTGTTATAAAGAATAAGTGACTTAAAAATCGCTTGGCGTAAACGGGTTTGGCGTCCGCACCTAGTGGCGACCGTCCTATTACGTGAAATGGTCAAGGTAATCAAAATTCTCTATGAATTATTCAGTATTCACCGCTCTTGAATTACGCCACGCTAACCCTTCCTGTGTCTGACTTGTAAATATATTTTCTAAATCACTCATCCACTATCTAAGTTCGTTTGCGCAATGTAAGTACTTCATCTGTTTGGTTTTCAGATTAGAATTTTAAATTGGAACTTGGCCGCACTTTTCGCTCACTCCTTTAGGCTCGCTTTGCATTTTAACTTGATTATTTTTGTACGTTTCGTGTTGTTTGATGTATTATCAAGTGGTAGTTAGTGTCAATCATTATCTGACGGCTCCTATTCTTCATTTCTTCTAAAGTGTTTAACATTCATTTGAAATAGTAAAAATATTTAGATTATTAACTATATATAATCTAATCTGTATAGTAAAACGTACATTTTTTTTACTATTTATAAACACTCGTCTGCACTGCTCATGATCCAGGCTCAACGTTTAACTAATCTGAATGATACGTTAACGTTTCACATGATACTCTACAAGGACTACATTTAACTGTAATACTCAATACTAACTTAATGAGTACACTCATCCAGCTGTCACTTATCTATCGGGGCAGAGCATATAAGTTTTCGAGTCAGTAAATATCTCATATTAAACACTCTTCTCTAGTTGGCTCGGTGTCACACCAGTACATAGATACGTCCGCTCGGATCTACACCTAACACACAACTGCCGATGCTACCACCCACATTGCAATCTTTATAGTACCCTCATGGGTAATATATGCACATACACTACATGAACTGTTGTTGCTAATACGATCAATATTTATCATAAATTTAGTATATCAATCAGTATGAAGTACTTTTTTGTAATAAACGCGAATTATTAACTGTATAAAATTTACACTTATGTTGATGGTATTTAACTAACCTATGTGTTCGTGTTGAGTTACCCCTTGAATAATAAAATTAACCATGGTGACTGATTTAATCATTAATATGTAAACTTAGTTAAATATTTTAATTAGAGAGTGTCTCTACGGGGTTCTGAAACTTTTCGTTGTTATTATTAATTTATTATATTATTTGTATCTTTTATGATATGTTTGTACTAAAATTTTAAATGTTTCAAAATATTATATTTCGTACGGACACAGACAACCTTTTTTCTTATCTATGGAATCCTTCCATCGAAAGTTTTCATTTCTAGCGCAAGAAAATTCATTTTATATTCGGTACGACGGTTATTTTTTCTACTTCTTCTGATTGTATTCCAATATTAATTAAAAAAAAATACATATATTTAATGTTTTACTCTCAAATTTAAAAATATTGAGAGGCATTCTGATAATAAAAAGATGTGAGATTATATCGATTGCGAAATTAAATTTCAGAATGACTTGGGAAAATATAAATTTATTTATTAGTTTATTTATATTTTGATTGAAAATTAAAGTATTTCGCGAATAATCTCATATAATAAGGACCTTGTGTGTATTAAATAAAATAACTCCAGCGAGAAATTTGTATTAATTTTAATCCCTTAAAATTTAAATAGTTAATACAGTTATTAAAATCATTTTTTACGAACATGTTGATATTAAAATTAACATGAGCATAACATGGACACGTAACGTATACACGTTACATCACTATAATATACTTTCATCATTAAAATTTGAATAGGACGATGTAACGAATGATTTTCTATGAAAATGATTTTAATGAGCGTTTTTTTTTTATTTTAAGCTCAAATATCTGGAACATTATATATTAATTTGTTTTATTCTAGAAAAATCGCATCAATCTATAAACTTAAATGTGTAGAATACAATTCATTCGTTCGTAAAAGCAATTTGTTTCGGTAAGCAGTCACTATTGCAAGGGCTGCTAACCTTTAAAGTATAAGGAAAAATAAAAGCCTTTTGATTAGATACCAAAGAAATAATCATGGGGCCAAAATATATTTAAGGAAATTATATAATACGTACGTGCCGGTAACTAAGACACTGCTATTTGAAATTTAATGTACAATCATGAATTTGTAAATGTAATGTAAGTAAAATTTTAATCTAGTACAAGAAGGGGAAGAGGAAGAGGAAGTGAAAGAAATAATGTGTGTGTAAATTATTTATTTTTGTCACCAAGCTAACTTATACTAAACTGATAAAAATCAAAAACCTTAGCAACAGTATCCATAATTTTAAAAAAAATATTTTTCTGGATAGCACACAAAATGAAGATATAATCTCCGTCGCACCCGATTACGCAAATCGAATTGGCGGTCGATCTTCAATCGCTTCATCTTCTTATCCATCAAGACATCACTTGTTATCTATATGACTGTCAAGCTCGGGTGTCAGTCGGTAAAATTCCAAAAAAAAATTAAAGCCATATAAATCTTAATACATTTTCGTTATTGAGCATATCGTTCGCTCGAACAAACAGATTATTCGCGCCACCCTTTACCTTTCTTTCGACTTCTTCCACGCCGTATCACTTTTCGCGAGCATTCTTTATCCAATTATCCGAAGATAAATTTCACCTGTGACTGCTGAGGAAATAACTGAGGAAACCGTTGTTTGGGAATAATACCCATCTACGGATTGTTACAAATTTTTCTGCGTTGTTAGTCCTTTTGATATATTTTGTTTGATCTTTATTTATCTAATGTTTTATATAGTAATTAAAGACAATAAATTTAGGACAATTTGTATAAAACGTTTGTATATCTGGTGACTGTCGAGTTTTTTGCAGGCTTTTCTCAACAGATAATATCATTCCGGGCTGGTGGTAGCTCCAGAAAAACGGACTAACCAATTTTGATAAATCAAGTTTCATAATATATAATTAACATATCTTTTCTTTATCACATCTATAACAATGTACAGAATATCAAATTTCAAGACGATTCTTAACCTCTGTAAGCACCCTCTCAAATTCTTGACATTTAAACTGTACGCTTATAATATTTTCACGGATCGGATTTAAATGAAACAAAGCCTATGTTTTTAGTAACTGTGAAAACTATATACAATTTCGTATTTGCTATTTAAGTGACGCGCGTACAAACATACAAATAGACAGCCAGTTTATTTTGGCTTGAATTGATGGAGTTATAAAAACCTCTCACATTAAGTATCCTTAAATACCCTTTTTAAAGTTAAAGTTTAAAGGAAGATAAAGTTACATTTTGACCTTTGATACGTAATTTTTTTCTTATATTTATCGATAACATAAGTACAATTAATTCCAAGCAAGTTCGATCACGCTAACTAGTCGATGTCGTACAAAATATCGCTGATTCGAATAAAAAACTGATTGCTATCTCACTTTGATGTTGTCGGAGGAAATGGGATCTGGTTCCGATCCGCGAGAAAAAGGAATAATCTTCTTTCCCGTTTCTAGGGTTCCGTCTTACGGTTATTGATATTTACTCTATATTAATTTATTGTAAATATTATTAAATATGGCAACATTTATGAACTCTTCTTTCCCATTTCCTTTTTGCTGACTTTCAAATGGAATTCCGCATATAATTAGTAGTTAGTAAACTTGAATAAGTTTATTAGTTTAGTTTTAAAATAATACATTAAAGTAGTAAGAATAACCATTTGATATCCCATTTAATATTATAATAATTGTGAGATTTTGTATGTTTGTTCCTCAATCACAAAAGTACGGTTAAACGAATTGGAATGAAATTTTTGATACATACGATTTCTTACCTGGATTTGCACATTTTACCCCTGAGAAACAAATTAAAAAAAAGATTTAAATTAAACATTTTCCACAGATACTTTACAAGCATTAATAGAACATAGGATACGTTTTATCACTGAAATGTAAACTTAGTATCTATAGTATATAGGTATTTATTTCTGAATCTATTAGAGAGTGAGTTAGCCTGTTAGTTGAAGGATGATTAAGTTAGTGCATCAATTCACGTTGAACCTAATCCAGAATTTCCGCGGATGTTTATCTTATATAGATTTTGATTTCATAGTAAATAAAATGTTCAGCAGATTAAATCTTATAAAGTACAAAAGTATGTTTAATTATATGGAACCAAACGTCTTCTAAGGTTGAAATCTTACCAGTATTTTTTAAATTTAGCTGTGATTGCTGAGAGTGTGATATCTGTTGAAGGGCCCGGTGTCGACTTCTGACCGCTTGGAGTGCCAATCTAATTTGCCGAATCGCGGAAGCATATGAAATATAATCGATTCTCCTATCTGAAAACGATTTTAAATATATCACATACTGATCATGTCACAATAGAGTATTAAGTATACTAGATTTCTACCTATGTAATATAATTAAGAATCCAACGAATATTTTCTTATACGAATGTTTTGACCGAAGATGATATAATTAAATCTAAACAAATTCAGAAAATCAATAAATATCACGTAAATAAGACAGATATTTAATATTTTATTAATAAAAGGCTTTTGATAGTACTTGAAATTGAATCAAACTTATAACTTATCTAGTCGACCCACCCTAGAGTGCAATGTTGCATAGCAATTTTATATAACAGGTATTGAGCTAAATCTGCTTCAACCCAACTGTGAAAACCGTAACCAATTTTGTGCATTAGTTTTTCCGATTCCCGATGTGCGTTCAAACATACGATCAGACTGGCGGACGGAGATGATTTTAAAAATGCTGTTTCTGCTACTATTTGTGTTATATAGTTTAGAGACTTTTCACATTAACTTTTCTTAAATATCTTCTATATGCGGATAAAATCGATATTAACGATAAGTTACATTTTTACTATAGATTTTTTATATTAAACGCTATGAAATTTAACTATGAACAATGTAGCGGCGAAGTGCCTGCATAACTTTTAAACTGCTTGCCGAAAGAGTCAACGACAAAGTTTATCAGCATTTACAATTGACGAAGATTAATTAATTAATTGTATTTACATTCATATATTTTACAAATAAATTGAAAAAATGACTTATTGATTTAATAAGACATAAATCTCATCTTACTAAAATTACGAATGTTAAAGATTGTATTTTTTTTTATTGTTGGATATTTTAGTCACAATCATAAAAAAACGCCTGAACGGATTTTTAAGAATTTTCGACAAATAGATTTTTTATATCCTGGATTAACAATACCATAGGCTAATTTTTATCCCGATAAAAATTATAGTTCTATTTATCCATCTATACACCTCAATTTTTTTTGTTAAATCTAAGAACACATCGTAAACCTCACTCGTTCAAACTTGGGTTTGTTCATCAATAATATTTGACAATATACTGAAGGCAATACATAAATAATACCTATCATTTGACTAAGCATTTCTTATTATTATCATTAATATCTTCGTTAATTAAAACCCAGAACGGACTTACAGGACAATCATGATCATTGCTGCCGACGATGCCCAAATGAAAACAAGTAAATTCAATTGACTTTTAATGATGCAAATTTTTCGAATTCCATTACGAATCGGTACGTGGCACAGCGTTGATCAAAGGCGTTTAATTTCCATAATCAACAGGTCAAAATGGACTTTACAATACGGATTTTAAGTGTTTGTATCGTTATGTATAATAAAAAATCATTAATATGCTGATGTTTTATATATTGTACCATACGTTGCTTGAAATTGTAAATCAAGAAAGAAATTGCCTAATAAACATTTTGAGTTGTGCGAACAGTTAGCGACTATAATTTATAATAATTTCCACTTAATTTATATACTCAAATACAAAGAGTCGAGTATTTGGTTTGACTGAAGAGATTTTTACTTGTTTTTACGTCAAACAGTCCGATAGCCCTTTCCTTTTCCCGTAAAGCTAGTTTTGAATCTGCACAAAGTTCCAAGCAAAGTTATCTTTAAATCTTGATATTTTTTAACCTTTTTATGTCACGATTTCAGTTAAACCTTTTTTATATCACATTGGATCCATTATATAGTGTTAATTATGATATTGGCAACACTTATAATTCGAGTAGCATCCTGTTATTTGATGTTTACTTTCTTGAATGTTGGACAAACAAATCGAATAAATAGGGATTGCAAAGCAAATACGCCGTTACGAAAGAATAATGAGGATTACATCGCGACTATTCTAGCTGTAACTCTGAAGCTCTGAGTCTAAAGTATTATCCCAGGAGGATATTCTAGTCAAGCCTTCATACTGTTAGTCTACGTATAGAATACAGCATATTTTCTTCTTTATTAATAAACAATAGGAAGTTTTCAGGTTTTATATCTAAATTGACATTCTTTCTAATCCCCTTTTAAGCAAAACGGCCAAGTGTGAGTCGTACTCGCGCACGAAGAGTTCTGTACCAATATTTGGCAAAAAATCACGTTCGTTGTATGGGAGTCCCCATTAAATCCATCCCCATCCTGTTTTTAGTATTTGTTGTTATAGGGGCAACAAAAATACATCATTTGTAAAAATTTCAACTTTCTATATATCACGGTTCATGAGATACAGCCTTTTGTTTTTTTTAAAGTAACTCATTAAACTTTCCTGCACAAGTTATCAATACGAAATCCCTCGGTGTTAAATTATGGCAAGATAGTGGTCGTGCGCGGTTTTGGTTGACTAAGTGATAAATGGGCGCCAAGGAACCCTCATGCGTCAGAGCGGAACGCGTATACGGAGTCTAGGTTGTAATGAGTTAAATGGCGTTTGTTTTAATGGAGTGCTTCAGGTTTGTTTGTTATGTACTTACTTACTATATAGTTAAGATGGCTACTTTAAACATTTATTCTATTTATATTATATAGAAGATGGTTGGCTGAACGTCAAAGCACAACTAAGACTAAAGCACGAATCGAGAGTAGTTTTTATGTGATGTAAATTCACTAAGAAACGATATCTTAAATTTAACCCATAACTCGATAAACTTAAGGTTGGATAGAAAAGATTGTTTGGGATAGAAAACCGAAATATTTTGATTTGAAATTTAGGAAATAAAATTCCTATTATTATTATAGCATTGGTCTTTCACTCATAAATGTATCAGAGGGAGGCAAAATTATTCGTTATTATTTTTTATAAGTAGTGTGAAAGTATCGCAGCTTGATTACCAAAATATTACTTCCAATGTTTTAATAACAATAACTGTTATGTCAAGGTATTTATTTCCTTACCTCTTATCCCTTCTCTCATTGCAAGCTTTTTAAAAGCTATTTTAACAAATGTCGATTATGTCACAACGGAAATTATAATAATTATTCAACCACATTTCCTTCGGAAGTAAGTAGTGCAACAGAAAAGATTTTCAATTCTGGTCAATCAGTATATTATCACTAGTTGACTAACGCGTCTTCCTGGAGGAAGCGGAGCGGATAATGCTCCGCTCCTATTGGTCGTACCGTGATGTATATAGCCTATAGCGTTCACAGATTAATGGGCTATCCGATTTAAAAATTGTTTTCAATATAATCCTGTACTTTCTGAGATTTTTAAAAAAACAAACAAACTATTCAGCGCTATAATATTATAGTACACATAAATAAGCAGCAATATTGCTTCAAAAATATCACGAATATGATATAATAAGACTACATTATACGAAATTGATTCTGTTGATGATCTTATGCAAAATTGAGTTACGGCTTAGGAAATTCTAAATTAGTTTGACCTATACAATAGTTTCCATAGTGAGATGATTGTTCAAATATTTGTAGATTCAGTTACAGCGGCCGTCGTAAACCAAAGATACGCCAGTATTGTCTCAAAGAGATTAGTTTCCTTACAACTCTGTGATGTGGATTCATTTGGGGTTGTGACAGCGGAATGTGTTATTTAATACTGAATAATAAAGTTACGGTATCTACTTGCTCAAACTAAACTAGATAAAATAATAGTTTAATTCGATAACTTTATTATTGCTAGTTTTACTATCTTATTAATATTATAAATGTGAAAGTTGTATGGTTGTTATTTAATCACACAAAAAATCCTAAATAGATTTCAATGAAATTTAGCATGCATCATTGCCTATACTTTTTATCCCAAAATAATTCGTAGCTCCTGCAGGATAATGATAAAATATGTTTATTGATCTTCTTGTATATACCAAAAATATATTAAAAATAAAAACGAAATAAGTTGCAACAGTGTGAAGCCATAGGCTCGACTAGTTCAATATAATCAAACATACTGTCAGTTATAATTTTGACAGTAATTTAGCTCTCTAGTCAAAACAGCTTTTGATCAAATGTGTAGTGAAAAGTGTGGTAGGTTAAATTGTAGAGATCAAGTAACTCACTAAAGTATAAGCCGACTTAATATTACGTGAACAATTATTATAACAAAATAGCTTTTTTTAACTATTTCTCAATAGTGCGTATTATATGTTTTAAAATGATATTTAGAGCATTCATATTAATGAATAACTAAGAGATGGCGTCGCGTGTTATAATGATGATGATACTTAAAGTGCGTCATAATAATTCCGTTAATATTTAAACGTTAATTACGTTTTGTAACTACTTAATAACTTTGATATACTAACTAACCACTCACCCTCGCTTCGGTGCGGTAAAATTTAATTTTATAAAAAAATTCGAAACAAATAAAAATGATTTTTTATTGTTGCCCTTAAAAAGCCACATCTTTCTAATTCTAAATTTTCAATGTTACGCAGGAAGGATATAAATAGATATTGAGATTGAAAGAAGAATTAAAATCGATTCAGTAGTGTCTTGAGTCTACTCGTTACAAAAAAAATTCAAATCTTTAGTACACTTTATAGCTTTTAAGCTTATTCTAATAACAGAGTTGTAATTTCGTAAAACCCGACCTGTCTGCAACATACAGCCCGCATCTATGCGCAAGTTTCGTTGATTAAAGATAGCTATATCAGTTTCGACCTTTCATTAGAAATGGTACAAAGGCGACGCAATTACATCAGCGACATCTGGTCTTATCGTGAAAGGGCTGCATCTTGTGCTACAGAATTCATGGCTTCGTTTATTATCCGCCTAGTAGCAGCGACTTTGTGTCTTCTCGTCTAAAACGAATCGTAAAATCAATGCACGTATTCGTACATGAAGTTAGGATGCATGTATTAATTAAACGTGAGTTTACTATGCGAAATAAAATAGAATATAAATGTGGTTAATCTAATTTAGGAAAAAAATTAACTTTTCCATTGAAAAACTGTTGTCCTTATACATCGAGATACTCGTATGACATGACTAATTTTAGGATTTCAAATTCTACTGTACATGTGAGTTGACCTGTTGAGTTTCTTGCCAATTCTTCTCAAAACATAACTACTTTCTGAATTGGTGGTAGCTTCAGACAAACTGACTGACTCGCCTCTTTTGACGAGCCAAAAGTACTTTGTGTAAAGTCTTAATTAAAAATATTATTTTGAGCTAGGTCCCTGAGAAATGATCTTGTTGGTTTTCAATTTCTACGAGTATCATAATATGCATAAACAATCGATAAACACAGTTATTTATTAGTTGCACTTACATTCAAGTCTTATTTTTTAGGAGCCTTTTAAGAAGATTTAAGATGATAATAATATGAGAACCTGGGAAAAGGAAACTTAACAGATTGATGGATAATGGTCACTCCATTATCCATCAGTCTGTTAAGTTCCCTTTTCCCTATGAGATTTCTTTTTTCATTTTGAAAATGGACCCTAAAAATTGTTATGAGATAACCTACTACACAAAGAGACCTTTATTTATAGGAAGCAGTCTGTTAAAATGAAAAACGGAAAACCAACTGTCAAACGCATAAAAATCGATTCACCACGTTTATCAAAACGTTTGTAAAACAATAATCGGTACTTTAAGCCTTTCAAATTGCATGTTAAATTTGGTATCACGTCATTCACATTCACAAAGGCGAGCCGTAAAATTGTTATTTACATTCAAAGTGCTATAGACGTAATACAATTGACTCCAGAACAACCTTAAGAAGACTATTTATGTTTACTGCTGAGTGCTTGGTTTGTTGTAAACGTACGTGAATACAAAATATCATTTGAAATAAACTCTACCAATTGTAGTACTATTTTGATGCTATTATAGAAGGAATTTGTTTGAAAATATTTTTCTTAACTGCTATTACGAAATCGTTAGAATCGCACTTAATTTATTTCTGTACATTTATTAGTTTTTAAGATTTTTTTATATTGCATCCTATACTCGTATTACTGCTGTTAGTTATGATGTTGACAACACCGATTTGAGTAGGATTTTACAGTTACGCCAACGAAGAGATAAGAGCTAATCAAATAAATACGCCGCCATGACAGAAATTAATATTTTTACACCCCGTCAGTACTAATATTTTAGTCGTAGTACTATGAAGACCTATGGAAGATTATACCTTCCCCAATATATAATATATCTGTGGTTATAGTACAACCTGTAATTCACTACATAATATTATAAATATTAAATTTTAGATGTTTTAATGTTTGTTGCAAAATCAGATGAAGATGATTACAATCTGCATTAAGATTGTGATTCTGAATCCAATTATGAAGTCCCTGCGAAGTCACGGGCAGTTACTAATAATTCATATATTGCTTAATGTAATGATTACTAAACCAATAAACTACTGTTAACAAATTTGTTTAAAACATTACTGTGTATATCAATAAATTAGAGTTATTTTATCAAACACCATTATTTAAATTTGCTGTTTCAATTCATCAAATTAAAGTTATTTCGGTCAGCGGATTTTAGTTCATTTAGAAAAACATTTGCAATAACAAATTACATGGAAACAATAAATTGAAATTCCAATTGATAGAATAATTCATTTGGTTTAATAATTAAGATGTTTCATTGTATTGAAAAAAAAGGAATCTAAATATATTTTATCTATTTCTTAAACTAACAGTAGTAGAGAATGAAATTAATTACTTGGATTATATGATAGCATATTTTAGATTCCAAAACCTTAGAAAGCTTAGAAGCTTTCCACTTACAAATATTTAGATAAAAAATAATGTTTAAACTATAATAATGAGTTTTTCTTTTCAGGTAAGCTGACAAGGAAAGCAACACCACTATGTCAACAAACAAGTTTGTATATTTTATGTTATATACTACATTAAATATTCATTTATATACCTGAAAGTCTACTCACAGTTAATCTATATTTATAAAATGAGGCATATTATTCAACTTGAACATGTAAATATCTAATGCTGAATAACCAAATGTTACGCCTGCAGGATTAAATACTGTTTAATTCAAAATTGTTGTATTGTTCATTAGCATTATTCTACGCCATTTATGCACTAGTTTGATAAATAATTAACCGATTTAGTTTCCGCTTAATCGGCTTTTTAGAAAACTCATTTGACTAGCAAATTGTTTTTGCTGGTAGATGTATGTGTTCAAATTGAAAGAGAATTTGGTCGATAATTAGCTGCTTTTTGACCGTTAAAATATTATTATTATGGTAAAAATTATTGTAATAATCTAAACTAACAAAGGTGAGATAGATCACTGAAGATAAGACAGTATAGAGTAGGATCCGAAAAGAAATCGTCCATTGCTTCTTCTGAAATTTTAAGCTACACGGTAGCTTGACTGCACAATAACACTCAAAAGACTACAATCTAAACAGAAGGCAAACAATGCACATATTTAACATTTCTTCAGCAAATTAGCAATTTACTAAATTTCTGTAGAGAACTTCAAACATTCTGTAGAATGGAATAAAATCTTATATTTAGTATGATCTTCATTATTTTATCAAAATAGTCAATATTTCATAATTTGAATGCCACAATTTTTCAATAATAACAAATAAAAAAATGTTTAATACCAATACCGTTCGGGGATTTATAAAATCCATTGTATATGCCCATTGAGCTCCAGATTTAATCACCATACAAATAAAACTGGGCACTAAATAAAGAGCTTACATCGTAGGAGCAAAATGGATATTAACGTGGGCTTATTTTATGGATACATTATTAATTTACACCGCAAATATTGCAATTTGTTCACTGGTGCGATTGATTTTAGGTAAACCGAATTTTAATATAACATACCCAAATTACGCTTCATTTCGCTCATGTTTTCGATAAACAAAAATGTTCAATTTATTATAATTTTTGAACAGCATATTAACATTTTCAGCGGTCCAATGTAGGTTTAATTATGGACATTTTTTTAATTCAGCAAATAAATAAACTTAAGTTATAGGTAAGAAAATAATATAATAAGAGTAAGAGTATACCCGAAAGCTCGGGAATCAATTCTTTATTGTAGTTCACTTCTCCCGGCAAGTGTATTTTAGCCATAGATCCTGAATATGGCCAGATATCTCTCGGTTCAGCTTACCTTAGAATTAAGAAATAATAGTCACGCTTATCAGGTAACAAGAGTAACGTTTATATTATTCCAATGTCAAAGTTTGATCACTTTTAGTTTTTTTAAATTTTTTTTCGTAGTCTAATTAAAGAAAGCTTGTGTTTTCTTCCTTTAGTTGTAAAATCAAAATTCTTATAATTTTTATTCTAAAAGTTAGCTACAACAGCAGCAAATATAGTTAATATTTTAATTTTTTATTGCTGCTCACTGTGTACTCTTATTCCCACTTGCTGTTTAACTGGGCACTGATGTGTCAGATGTGATGAAGCTATTTTTCTTTAAAAATACTTACCTGGCTCACTAACATAACACTAGTCGTTCCACTAGCTTCACTGGGCTAAAACATTTTCTAATGTCAATGACATTTTTTCTGTCATTCTATTATACAACTGCGAAAACCATGTCCAATTTCGCCAAAAACAATTTTCGTCGACAAACATACAAATAAAAACTTTAAAAAATAATTTATTTTGGTATCTATTGTTTCTACTATCTTCTTCTATTATCTATGTAATACAGTACAATCCACGACATTAGGTAAGATAAAAATTTATTTTATTTTTATGTATAAAAAATACGGATATTTCATTAATTATTTATTATATAAAATAAAAGCTTGGACCATACAATTGAATAGTTAAATCTTACGGCTGGATAGGTAGCTGAAATATGGTAAATTATTCGTAAGCGTCGAATCAACATATTTGCATGTGGTGTGTCCGCGGTCATAGTTATTAGATAATGCCAGATAATTAATCTCCTCGTTGCATTTCATATTAAATTATGGTTTCCTCATGTTTAATTATTTACGATGCCATAATAATCGAAATTCATTTCCATTTATATATTATGCAAAGTTGAAAACATAAAAAATGTTATGAATTATATTTCATTTCTCTATCTAAAATGCATGATTTTTTAAGTTGCTTTTGATTTTCTATTATCAATGACATAATGAACCGAAAAAACATTATTGCATTAAACTAATAAATAAAATATACTCATTTGAAAACAAAAATATAGTTATGATAGTCTTAATTACAAAATAAGATGAAAAGAAATCAGTTAAAACCTAATTTAGAGCTAGTAATCTTACTAATATTATAAATGCAAAAGCTTGTATGTTTGTTACTCAATCACGCAAAATCGACTCAACGGTTTTCATTGAAATTTGTTTTTTCATAAACCTAGGCATACCTACATGGTAAATTGAATCCGTACGTAGCCGGGGAGGATCTACTAAGTCCACTAAGTTGTACAATAAATATATTTATTTATTTATTATTTACAGTTTTCGATAACTTAAATTACTAACATAAAAATTCCGTCAAACTGCAGAGCAGTTTGTTGACGGTATTTTTCTCTCAAATTCATTATAGAAAATGTAAATATTTAAATGTTGTAAACACAGTTAATTAATATTAATATAAAAAAGTTAGGTACAGTGTAATATATTTAAGCTAAATTAAGTAGTATTAGTATTTGACTATCGTTATTTATTTATTTGTTTATTATTATTGTAAAAACGTTTTAACTTTTTCTTAAATCTAAATTTTTCAAAAATCAAATTTCTTATACTTATAGGAACTGAATTTAGCAGCTCAAGTATAAAATATTGTCTTGTCCAAGACCCGTAATAATTTAGAATACTAGGCACTAAAATTTTTTTTTTGGTTATTTGTCTAGTAGTTATATCATGTGTTAATACGTATATTAAACTCCTCAATATGAGCTTTTATGAAATATAATACAGAAGATTTTAATTAATAATAAAATGAAAAGCCGAGTCCATTGCGTAAGTTGTAAAATACAAATAGTATGGACATACTAATTATTTTGATCATCTTTGACATCTTTTCACAACAAATGAGGATCATCATCCCAAGCAGTTTTTTTTCAAGTTTCACATTACATCTAACCCTTGCCTTTCCTCGACTTTATAATTATCAGTTTTTAAAACTGTAATATTGATGTAAGTATATTGAATTGTATGTAATTAAAATATGGTTAGCAGCATTAGGTAATATTCTAATGACAATACTACAATGTATAAGAACCGGGAAACTCTGAACGATACTGGTACATTAGTTAATGAGATAGTAATACTGTAGTGGCAAAGAGAATGGCCGCGAGCGAGCCTTGTCGAAACATGCTCGTATAACCCAGTTATTTTGGCATACGAAATGTAGTTTTGTTAATGTGAAAATTCTGGTATATTCTCTCTTAAGTACTTCATATGACAGCATTGAAAATTTGTTAATAACACTGACTAGTAAAACTAAATGGAAGAATTGTTATTTCAAATATTTCAACAAGACTTTTAAAGTTGTTTGGCTAATAGTCCCTATTGCTTTATTTTAATAATAATTCCAATGGTTCAAGTACTTATAACATTTGGCAGTCAATGTATGTATGCTTGTTTGTTTGTATGTTCCACCCTAGCGCCTAAACTACTGAACCAATTTTAATAAATGAGGTGTCAATTATTACTATGATTATATACATGATTAGAGGAACATCTCCATGAAACACACATGCTAGGTATATAGTGGGTGCGACAAGGTTCTGTCTTGACAATTTTTATACCTATTTGTTTCTGGGTTTCTATGTTTTTTTTTCTTGTTTCGTCCTTTATAGACCACTTTTTTTCGTCTGGTTATAGTTTTTTAAACTTTATTTTTATTATTGAGTCAACAATTATTTGTCTCGTTAATTTTATTAGTTAGTGTTTGTGTATCAGCAGTGAATTCAAGTGTTAAGGGATTTTCTAAATAAGTACCTAGGCCACAAAACCCATTCTCTGCTCTGCTTCCTGTCATGATATTTATATAAATTTAGATTCATGGTATAATTATCTTTTACGAATTAATTTACAATATATAGGATTTTTATATTTAGTGCATCGATAAAACAAAAAAGATAAAAGTGTTAAACCTCTAGCTTTTTATATCTTATAAAATTTGTCTCATCGCAGCCTTTGCATTTGTCTGTTTACCTCCTTAATCTCTTGGCAAATCTCAGTTCAACAAGTTGTTAGTTGTGTTGTTTGCTAGTTTACTCTACATATTATGTCATTGAACATAGCAGTAAATTAGCTTTATTGCTTTGTGATGGCTTTGCTGTTTATCGTATTATCTACGTATCTTATCTGTCTTTGCGATCCAGGTAATTTCCTAATATCTGTCAGATATTGCCATGTAAAATGTTTTAGCCTTGCAATGCTTAGGCAGGTCAAGCGGTTACAATTATTTTTTAATAGTTAATAATCTAAATACAGACAAATTTAATTAAATTAAATTTAAAAATAAATAGGCTTGAAATAACATTAATTAATTTAATGTTATTAAATTACCGCAAGATATTTAATATGATCAAAGACTTATTAACTAGCCAAAGTTTGTATAGGATTGTTTCATTTCAATGTTAATACTGTGTACTTAACACAATTTATAAATTATTAAAATTTGTATCTATAAAGAAGCTACTTTGTAATATTTTATGATTTCATACTTATCCATAAAGTGGTCTAATTTACTGTTTTTAAATAATGTTTTTAAAAGTGATAAGAATTAGTAAAAGACCGTGAGGGCTATGCTAATATTTTTTAAATCATAGATCACCCAAACCACATCCTTCATCAATTTCAGGGACCAAATAAATATATTAACATGACTTGTTATACTATATAAGGTAAGAAGATAAATACTATATAAGGTATACATTCGCCATTCTACACAGGCCGTAGACCCCTTGTAACCCTTGATGTAAATGATAGCTGCGACTATTATTAAATTAAAGTCCATTTTGATGGACCTTTTTTATAGTCAATAGATAAGCGCTTGGCTATAGGCATATTTTAGAGAAGCGAGCTACACCTTCATTATGACTTTCTATCAGGTGTGATTGTAGTCAAGTGAAATACATGTATGTATATAATTTATAGGCTGGGTTTTTAAATATTTAATAGGATACTTAATACCGGTTTGAACTTCGATTTGTAAAACTGATTAAATAAGAAAATTTCCTACTTACAATTAACAAAACAGAACAGAAGGGTGTCCCAATCCAATTTGCGCTATAATTATGATGTCATCGGAGAAGGATTTAATTAAAGGCCTTTTTGGAGGCCTCCGAGGTAATTGCTGTTCAATGACTCTTTGTAGTCCGAGAGCCCACTTTGTTTTTACTTACTTAGTGATTATGTTCAGCCTTCTTTATTATTAAATAGCCTGTTTTCCTTAGTGCTTGCAGATACTGAGATAAACGTGTCTAACTAGAATGAACAAATGGACGATTAATGTAACTGTTCAAAATTCGCAGTGCTAGTTTTCTACCCTAATTTTTTTATCTAACTTCGATGCTCTTGTTAGTTCTCTTTTACTTAATATATAATTTGTAAATCAGGGATTTGAGAAAGAGAAGGGAGTAGAAGAGGAGGAATATTGTAGAACACTACAATGTGTGATAATATTGAATGAACCGATTGATCTGAACTCGTGACCAAGGTGGACCATGAAACACTCACCTCCACCAGCCACTGACCAGGTTATCTGTTTAAACATTAAACGGGTTAAATTATTTTCGTGTCAATATTTCCCCAAAATTAAAAAAATAATTAAAGAAGGTCTTTAAAGTTATGACGTCATTATATGTACAGAAATATAACAATACCTTTACGTAACGGATAAGATCTTAAAACACAGTGTATACTCAACGACAAGATTGGAAAAGTCATAATAAATAGTTTGAATGTGATACACAAATAGTACAAATTAACACAACTAAAACTTCTTTATTATCATCCACGTATATCGAAACATAAAAAAACTAGTTTCAAATATAAAAGTTTAATTTAAATTATAATTAACAGCGCTTTTCAGCGTGGAATAAGCAAAATGGCTGCCTTAAATGGAGCAAAAAGATTTTAATATGCGGTAAAAAACCCGGGCAAGGCTAGGTGCAGTCATTTGCCTGGCAAACATTCCCTTTCTTGGACCCGCACAAAGGAGATGTGCGCCTGAAAGTTAATTAAATTTAAATATGTGTAAACCAACGATAAACGGAACGGTTCATGTATTTTTAACCGACTACAAAATGTGGTTAAATTGAGGTATTTTATTGTATAATTACAGTAGTGTTTTTTGCTAATTCTCAGAAATATACAAAATATTTAAATATTTGTAAAACAGGTCTTATGACCAAGAACAATTTCTTCCAGATAAATATAAAGTGAGCTATTTCAGAAAAGTTTTATTGAAGTGATAACTTCTTATGAGAGGGTAAAATGCTTCGTAACGTAACGCGTTCCGGCGCCACTATATCTGGCTTCCCTTTCTCTCACGCATACGGCAGCAGTAGGCAGGCTGCTCCTCTCTCACTTAACCCACAGCGCTAGCCGTATTTCGGACAGACGCTTCCCACTCTCTCTACTCAGTGTACAATTTCAATATTAAATAGTTCAACTTAGATTAGTTGAAGTTATCACTTCTGTCGAGCGTCCCGAGTCGCACACGTTGTTTTTTAAAGTATATTATACTTGTAGGTAACTTAACCAAAAAAATACTAATTAATAAATGTGAGAGTTTGTTTGGATGTTTGTTACTCCATCACACTAAAAAGGCTTTAAGGACATTAATGAAATTTTAACTATCTATTAGATATACTATTATCTGGGTTTTAACACTTAGGATACATATTTTTTATCACAAAAAGGTTCCCGAAGTTAGAAAGTGAGATGGTGGGAAAACACGTTTTTCAAAAAATGTGTTTTTGAATTTTTTTATATAAGAATTGACCGTTTAAAGATATAAAGCAACGGCTACATTAAACGTTAAGTGAATAATAGGATGACATTAATTTTATAGGTAACAAGTCCTGGCAGCCTCATCAGTATTTAGATTAACTCTAGCACAAAGTAAAGTGTTTAAGTAATGTGTACAATTTTAACGGTAAAAAATGAATATCTATAACCGTAAAAATGGCACGTTTTTTTCACATCAATTTTTGGGTAGATTTTACTTAAATGTTTTTTAAATATAGCTTTCAACAGTCATAAATTCGTTATTTAATATAGACTTTAATGTTTATACTATAAAAAAATATGTTTAAGAAAAGACGTTATAAATCATCTTTTACAGTCTATCATCTTTGCTAAGTTAAGACAAAAGAGGTATCTCAACTGTGCAACAGACATTAACCTTAAGTGTTCTGAACTAACTCCAGTATTTAATTTATAAGTTCTTAAAGAAATATCGTTAGAACTCGCTATTTTGTTATAGAAAAAATGTTACACGTCTACTATTATTACCCTCATAGTTTATTACTAACGTATTAATGAAAAGCTTCTATTATTTATTATATTGGAAAATATTGTCAGGAATACTTTTGTAAGAAAGTCAGGTATATTTTGGTTTATGTTTGTCGTTTTAAAAACATAATGGTAGCAATACATATATAACGTTGTTGATGGTAACCAGTTCGATCATTGTAGGCGAGAGTTTAGAAAAGGCACCTTACCTTATTTTCTTAATTGCGTTATTTATTCTTATTGTCTTTTATGTGTGAAGTAAAGCTTATATATAGTTAATAGGTTTTTAAATATTTTTTTTAATATATACTTCACTGTAATCTTTAAATTTTATCCTGATTAGTTGCTGGAGGAATAATCCGTTTTTGTTTAGAATCAAACTCTAAAAGTTTGAGTTATGTATATAATGCAGTTAATAATTATATGTATACAAAGAAAAATTCAGCAAATTCTTGTTAGTGACCCTCTATACAGAACTCCAAAAAGCAATTTCTTTAAAACCTCCTAAAACTATTACGAGATCGTAAACATAGACGTAATTGCTGTGTGAAATTCTAGTTTCATTGGCCAGTTAGCGAGGTGCATAACACTTCACTTCACTTTGATGGATAGTCATTCATGTGACAAATTTTATAGAGCCCTCAGGTTATTAGTTTCAATATGTATGGTCGATACTGCAACAATGCCACACTAAATTAGAGTATGTAAATATGACACTTAAATATTACACGTTTAGTCATCAAATGGAATGGAGTATTTAGTCTAAAGCAACGTTTTATTTGTACATGCTATGCTTGAATTATGGAGCGATGGTCAGCTCACAATTTATAACACCATTAGTAAATATTTGTGTGACTTGTGGGATGGTTTCATTATGTCTCTTATATAGGTACAAAAGTATTAGTATTTTTGTATTATTTTCTACCTTGCGTGACATTTTTTTCTTTTAGAATTTAATATATTAATTTGTTTGTTTTGATTTTATACACAGTATATTCGTTGTTATGTTCCGTATGTATGTTTTAAATACGTATTGACTTTATTTAAGCCTTATTGCTCAGTTACACATCATCATCACCCTTTTAATGCCCCCCGGGTCTTTTTCTAAGATTAGGCCATAGTCCATCACGCTAGCCCAGAGCAGAGTCGAATTCGTACCTCCCGAGCAGATATCAACGTCATAACCACTAGGCTATCACTATTTACAGATACATATAAGGCAATAATAACATGCACTGTATACAGGAGGAGATACTAAGTGCTCTTCACACACTCACATCACAATTGCTCAAATTTGTTACCAAACATTTAACTAAATCAATTCTTAATATAAGAACTGACATGATTCTTGATGATTATGATGATACACACTATAATAAGTCAAAATACATTCTGAAATCGCTCAAAACTTCTTTTAAACTATCAAGCACAAATAAGATACTCTACTGGCTTAAAAACTCTTAAAGATATTTGTAGATATTTCTATTTCTAGATATTTCTTTACATATTATCATATAAAGTCGCATCGGCTGTCTATTCGATTAGATCTTTTAAACTACTCAACGGATTTTAATACAGTTTTCAGCAATAGAGAGAGTGATTTAAGAGGAAGGTTTATAATATATATATTACATACATATTATAATACGGAGAAGCCGACAGATATATTTTTTTTGCGCTTAAATCGCAAACGCTGGCTTAACCTTATGAGATAAATCAAATTAATGTACTACGGAATTGTATATCTTAAAAAGATCAATATAAAAGACGGGTTGCTAATTAAAAACAAATAAATACTAAACTTCTAACTCTAATAATGTAGTTATCCACAGCACTGATAACGCATATAAAATAAAATCCATAAATTAGATTAAACATATATTTTAAAAAAAGTGGAAAAAGTGATATTTGTAATGAATGAAAGCTGAGTGCAAAAGTGGAATATAGCTAAAGGGCAAATACGTGTATTTATTTAATTAAAAACGATTCTTCCGGTAGTTTTCCGTTTTATCGACATTTTATGCGATATAGTAAATAAGACTATAGTAGAGTTTTGTGTACCGAAAGGACTGGATAGTTTAACGATTAACCATACCAGTATGATATTTATACAGATATTTAACTGGTTTTACACCAGTGCCATATTTATAGTTTTGTGACATCATTTTAGACAGAAAAACGAGCAGTGCCTGAGTCTCGTACCTATCATCACCATTTAAATATACAAAACACATAGTTTATATATGCTCCTTGATTAGAGAGACGTTACTTCTAACATGGAGTATTCTATCTATTTATATATAAATAAAATCTATAAACAACTACTCGTACATGTCAACCAACAAATAAAGGTGATACTAACATAAGTATGAGATAACGTTATTATATATTGGACTATATTTAAAATACTAATTATACTGCTAAACACAAAACCGTTAAGTTTGTATATATTAAGTCAGATAATTTACTTATTATTACATATTTATTGTTATCCTATTTTTACTTCTTCTATGACTTACTCTATGAATTAAAATTCCGAAATATTATTTTCTTAGTTACTAATTATTTTTTTATGTATAGAGTAGTGGACAAACAGTAACAGTGGTTATAGGGTCTTTATATTTGATGTTCTTAGTAACTGACATTGAAATCTAATTATTAAATGGCCATTAATTGATACGACGGAATTAATTGTACACTGTTTAATGTAATTTATGAAGACCAAAATTGTTTGCTCAGTTGGAGAATGTCTCAGTAGATATGCTATAATTTAGGAATGATTATTTGTATCTTTGTCGCAAAGAAGCACGAAACTACTAATATTGACTATTCTTTTAAAAAAAAAAACTATCACGCCCGAGTAACATAAGGTTTGTGGGATAATCTTAAATATTATAATTTAAAAGATATGGTAAGTGTCATAATATAATGATAATTTTTCGAGTAGAAGGTAATCTATAGGAAAACTGATCAGTTTTTAAAAATCGTTATACTGATAAAAAATTATACATGGCCGATTGGCCATGAATTTGTTGTGTGTGTAAGTAATAACTCCAGGAACTATTTATACGATTTGAAAAATTGTAGTGACAATAAGTTATTAAAATAAAATGTTATAGCCATTTTGTATATATTAATTCGATTTAAAAAAAATGTTTACTTCTAAGTAAAGAAAAAGCGGGTTGCTCGTATTTTATAAATAGCGTTAAGTTATAATATCTATTTTAAGCGCCAGTCAAGCAAACTACAATAACGTTGCTATTTTTAAAGCTTAATATTAATGCTATTTTTATAACACTTATAATTTTATCTTAAAACCCAGTTCATTTTACCGTGCATTAAAACTTTTTCACGATACTAAGAGCAAAAATAAATTGCCACAAATTTCATTCCCCAATAACAGAGAAGCTTAAACCCAAGCGACCTAAATTTGTCACCGCCGAAATTACGCGTTTTCACAGCAGAGTAATGTAGCCGCTAAAATAGCTCCTATCAATCGCCTTCGGTTACATACAACTTTCTGCTCTGACGACTTTACCGATCCGTTTCCTCAAAAGTTAAATTAGGGATGAAACCAATAAGATAGACAATTCGGGAGATCACTCTCTCAAAGACCCAGTGGTTTAAATAACCGTTACGGATTTCATGAGATAGAAACGCGTCGGAGGTACTTCCTTGTATTATTTATTCTATTCGTATAGCTGGTGCAGTTCTGTATAATTTAAAGGTAATTTTTATCTCTGATTTGTAGCTTAATACAGCTTGTTACTTTGTATGAGATGCAAGTATGGGAAATAAGAGTTTCGAGCTAGTAGTGTAAAATAAACTAACAGAAACTGTCAATCAATCTAGTGATATCAACAATTACTTCTTGTGCTAGCACAAGTTTAAACTAAATTTTATATAACCGAATATAAAACAAATATTTTTAATTAAAATATTATATAATATGTGAAACATAAAATAGTTAAAATTTTCAATCAGAAATATTAATACTACATTCAACGTTAATATAATATAAATATTACATTTGGATTTACATTTAAAAATCAATACAGATTTACCTAATGGACTTGAAAATGGCATATTATGTGTCAGTGCTTTTACAACGATATTTTGTTTCATGTACATTATATAAGTTATAATAATATTTACAGTGTACACTTTAAATTAATTTCCGTTCATCAGTAATATGGTGTATTTCAAGTATAATTATTGATATTTCATTATACATTTTCGGGTAAAAACTATACCGCTCATGTAATATTTTTCTTCTCTGTTTTCAACATATATTACGATAGAGTTTAATCACGAATTTTCTTTTTAAATGCGAGGTTTAAACACAAAAACTCGAAGCCAATTTTGCATAATAACTTATTCTAACATGGAACACGGATCTAATTGGATTTCATGTTTTGTCTGCTTTATTTGTTTTGCGGCACAAAATATGAAATAGAGTTCAGAATCAGATTTAGTGGGATTGTATCATTTTGTGATTTATTTAATGAATGAGAAATA
The DNA here is from genome assembly GCA_905147385.1 of Limenitis camilla. NCBI lineage: Eukaryota > Metazoa > Arthropoda > Insecta > Lepidoptera > Nymphalidae > Limenitis > Limenitis camilla. The sequence continues at coordinate 10,275,658 of LR990230.1, read as the reverse complement.
TAAACCTTGTATATTTCACACATATCTACACTTACGTTAGAATAACGAGCAACACGTCAAGCTGTTTCTGCGCCATCGCGCCAAATACTTATGTTCCTATAGTTGGAGACCAAAAAATAAACAAAAAGGAATTCTGTCTTGGCCGCCTATCCCTTTAGCTATCTCTTAAACTTTACTCTGCCTTAAATTAGTTTAAGCCACAAATATGTAATGAAAGAGGTGAAAGTAAAAAAAAGACTGATGCTTTAAAGTACATTAAGCAATTGTTGAGCTTTTCGGACCAATATTATTTAATTCGAATCATATTATACTTTCATTATTTAAAATACTTCACGGCGCTTTTTACGCCCTGGCGCCGTCGTGCGCCGCACAACCTAACACGGATCGGTGGACTGCGCGTCCCTGACTCTAACTACCTTCCCTGGCTTCTCCAATAAATTCGATTTAGGAATCGAATAGTATAGGTACTGACAATTTAGTATATTTAGATTTTATTTATATATTATATTTAATAATATTTAAAAAACTAATTAATTAGTTTTAATATGATACACAGAGTTATCATTATGTATATGTAACACGCATATTTAGTTTTTATGTAAAGTAAACAGTGCCCATTTGTATCTGCATATTCGTAATTTTTGTACTTCACTCGCTTAATGTTTTTCGCACTTAAAAATTTTGTATCTTTATATTCTCGTAACTGGTGAAATGTTTACTTTTAACTTGGCTCAAACAAACATTTTCTATCTTAAACGTTTACAATTCATGCTCGAAGCGAAAAGAGTTAAGAGAAATATTTAATGCCCCTTCCGTTAAAAAAGGCCTTGTTTTATGAAAATTTTATATAAGTACTGAGATTCATTGCGAAAGTCAATTTACAGTTCCTGGTTGAGTTTTAGCCACAGAGAGATCTTTTGTTTGATTTTTGCATTTTAAATAACCTTTTACGTGCATTTTTAGTTTTGTACATGAGTTTATAATTTTGTGCCGCTTTCCACGAGGTTTACTTGCGTGATGTAGCTTTGGCAATCTCAAATATTGTATATAATATACCTGGTCTTCGTAACCGTAGAGATGAAATAGCCGCGGGGTTTTAGTTTAATACTATATTCATAACGAACATTTTTTATACAAATATTTTATTTTGTGTTGCTTATTATCCGGGAAAACTATGTAGATCTGTAAGATGTACATAGCATATATATTCTGCGTTAATCGTGGAACTTTTTAAAGCGTTAAAGAAAATCGCCTTATAATATCTATTTTAAAATATCGTTGTAAAATGATGGTTAACTATTATATTTGTTATTAATCAGTAAATTTTAAGTTGTTAGGTAGATGTTATCTACATAAAATTTTCAATCCTTTTTTTAGATATCGTGGATATGTCGTCTCATGAGATTCAAAGTGTTGTTTAATAAGATCAGGGAGTTGTCCTAAAGTAGCGCTTGTGAGCACGTTCTCTCAAACATTGGAACCGACGAAAACCATGTTCGGGATTCAAGGGAATGATCATTATCATCTATCATTGTGCGTCTAACTATTGGTAGTGGAAGGAAAATAATCTGTATTAATACCTTTAATACCTTAGCAGTACTAGGGGTTGTGACCCAAATGCAGCATCATAAGGTTTTTTAAAAAGTCAACACTTGCTTTCATTTTGCTATATCGATGTAAATTTTTAAGATCAACATAATTTATTTATGACTGACTTTTCTTTTTCACTATAAAGTTAAGCCTATATCCTGTCCCAAGCTCTAGTATAGCTCTGTACAAATTTCATCAAATCGGTTTAATGGTTTAAGCGTGAAAGCGAAACAGACAGAACAGACAGAATGACTTTCGTTGGGATTATTTATCAACTTTGACATACACACACATACATTTAACATAGTAAAATTAATGTAAATATATTTAAAAGGAACTGTTGCTTAGATATTATATGAAATCAAATTAGCTATCGACCTCGCGCCGCCGATGTTATTTACATATCATATATACAAAAATATATTCAAATGATTTTATTTATTATCATCTATTAACGCAAACCAGTCGGGGAACAGATCCCCTACCACCAAGTGGGTGCTGGGTTACTCGGCTCTTACGAGATGCTCTCCCAGCGGCAGAGGGAATTGTATTCTAACCCGTCCCCTCACGGGTAAAACACGGGTATATGCTAGATTACATTAATAGAAAGGGAATAATAAAAGAGAATATACTATTCAAACTTTAACTCGAAAATCTGACTCTTGAAATCTATACAGAAATAATTATCGATTATACCGCTCACTCCCTTTATTATATATTGAATGCTTTATATAATTATTTGTACTAATTATAATATTACAGTCTTATCCTATATTATAGATAGATAATATCTATACTGTTATATACTCTAAAACAGCTTGGTACTCGATTCTATTTGATATCGAAAGAAAGGTATCGAGAAATACAGTCTCTACTCAGTCTAAGCAATGTCAAGGCCATGGTTACAAGCTTGTTATAATGGTCAATATATTAATATTGTCACGCAGCTCTCTTAGAGATGAGCCGATAGTCTTTGAAAAGCTGACCAGATCAGATCAGATCAAATTACCTTTCATAAAACTTCATCACAATCGGTGCATTACCTTGAGCGCTACGATGTCAGAGACATAAGTTAAACTTACACCAACCCGTCGTTGTACCGTCGGTGGTTGAAAATAAGTGGAATTTCACTCGCAAACGTTAGATCTTTAGATAGATAAAGTAAAAAAATAACCTCTAAAAATATAATAATGAGAAATAAAACTAGAACATGCTACAATTTTTAAAGTGAAAACTTCTTAAGCGGCGTTGTGCACTTTTGGGATGGGTAAAAAATCTTAAACTCGCATCAGGACATGTGACCTGATCGAAAATTCGTAACACGGTGCTTGCACGCTTAATTGGTAGCACGTTTCATACAAAACTGAATTTAATATTATGTACGACTAGCGGCCCATCCCGGCTTCGCGCGGGTGGAATGTTATTTTTAAAAATATTTTGGCTCTCTTGCATTTCGGTGCCCACTCTCGTGCCGCGTTACTCGCTGCGCTGCGTCGCTATACTGGCCCGTCGCGTCCTCGTGTATTTTTTGTTTATATTGATATTTTTAATTTCGTAATATCTTTTGAATGGAAGGTCCGATTTTAATAATTCAAAAAGTATTTTACAGGTATTGAAACAGTCTTGAATACGAAATAATTTATTTGGATAAGGATTAATACAAAGTTATAGAAAACATGGTCTGATTTTGATTGGCATTTTTATCAACTTTTAAAATGTAAAAAAGTAGTTATAGTGACATAACTATAATAGTTGAACATATGGTCTCGCGGAGTTTTTTGTAGATATTGATACGTTCTATAATATTGTAGAACATTTTTTTGTTCTATCATCAATACTTTTTGCAGCGCATGCGATGAAAGATATTTTATGGGTAATTTTTTTGCACCTTGGGTTGGTTTTAGTGAGATTTCCTGAGGATCTCTAATTTTTTCTTTTAATAAATATAGCCTATGTTACTTAGGGATAATGTAGCTTTCTAATGGTGAAAGAATTTTTGAAATCGGTCCAGTAGTTTTTATGTTTATTCGTTACATACAAAAATACAAATCTTACTTCTTTATAATATTAGTATAGATAGCGCAATAGATAAATGTTGCATTTTAAGCACACAAATAATAGTACTTTTGTATAGATAAATAAAGCAATTCGTTCGAAATTATTTCCTAACTGTTCCAAAATATTCAAAAATGCACAACGTTAATATTCAATGTTAAATGTCCAAAGAATAGTTTTCACTTCTGCCGGCACTCCCGGAGTGCAAACTTTATTACGTTTTTCATAAAACAGACAAAAAAAACGAAGCAAATTCAAACAATGTAAGAAATTGATCACGTACGTCAATCTGTCAATTCTGCCAATATTTTTGAAGATCCTGCTACTGTTTCACTGACATACTTTTACTCTCTCTTAACCTTACCTTTTACTTTTTTGTGCGATTTTTCAAACATTTTCTTTCATAATTTTTTCCAAAATATTTGTAAATTGACACCATCCCAACGTGATGCTCTTACATACAAACCAAAACTGATTTTAATCAATATAGTAGATAATAACTTTAACTATGAATAATTTCATTAAAAGTGTGCTCATCAACGTTGTAATATTGTCTTTTTTTTAATTTTAGCTCATTAGATAGAAAAATACGATAATGTAAGCAGTTTGAAATCGGCAAGTGTCAGAATTATTGACGTATTCACGGTCGACTAAGCTTATTTTCACATAGACCATAAGATCGTGGAAAGGGTTAAATAATAAAATAAAATTATATATTTTAGGATATTTAATAAATTACAATGAATTTATGCGGACATCCGATTTTAAGTGAAACAAATTATATTTTAAGTTAGACCTGCAACCAATCCAATTAAGAAAAAGTAATTCTGGAGAACAGTTTTTGCATAACACGTGTACAAACATACTTCTTTTTAAATACATTTAAAAGTTAACTTTTTTATAATATGTAAAAATTGATACTAAGAAATTCAAATTGCTACATTTATTCCAAAAATAATAAATAATGCAAATATAAACCATTGTTGTTTTAAAAAATTCGAACAGTTTTTGGTGGTGTCACTAGCTATAAGAATAAAGCGATATTTTATTCTTTTAAATAACAATCTCACTTTATAATCCATCTTTTCCAGGTGTTTTAAATATGCAAAATAAATATCTTACAAAATTGTTCTTGAAATCGCTTCCAGTGAAAGGTTTTTCATCTAAAGTAAGTCGTCATTTATTGGCTGACGGCGCTCAGCTAATCCTACTACGTCAGCTTCGTGACCTCCTTAATCCTTCCCTTTTCCGAAACCAAAAATATTTTATTAAGACAAATTTTGAAAAAATTAACTGCTGAATTTGTAAAATTTAGTACTATTGGTATAAGTGAGGCTATCTTTTATAGATATCAAGTGATTATTGTAGTTGTTCTTACATTTCTACCAAATAAGATTGTATCTTTGTAGTTAAGTATATTTATCTGCACTCAGAGGCACGCCAAGCATCTTTAGCGCCGTCAAACTCAAGCTGCCAAATGACCTTGCATGTACGATGCGTTCCTGTCTACGTCTATTTAGAAAACGTGTAATTTAATATTTTAATTTCAAATTGTAGTGAAAACATTAATATATTGTGCTCATACCATAGTTTTAATAATGCAATGTTAGTATGTAATCTGTCCATCGAGATTTGTAAACAATTTTTAAATAATTTTGTGGAATTCGTTTGAGCTGAAATTCGCCATTTCTATTGAAAAAAATATAGCCAATATACATTATTATTACGTATGTAGCTGGCTAGTATAGAATAGGTACACACTATTCACTCTACGACTAATTATTATACCCTTAAGCGGATCTGATAATGGAGTAGGGATGCAGGGACCGGAATTACCTAACGGTAAATAGTAGAACTGTTTAGTTTAGACGGAATTATTGATTATTAAGCTTCTCAAATATATCTAAGTTAAAATATAATTTTACCATAGGAATATATTGGAACGCGGACTGCAATATTTGCTTACCTAATATTAAGTTCGAAATAGACAAATTCCCAAACTAATACAGGCGATCAATAGGTCTTTTCATCAAATTAATAACAGCACTTAGCGAAGAACTAGCAACTCGGGTCCGGAGTTGCAATACTTAACATATATGAGCTCTCCGGTGTCCCCAACTTATACAGTGAACTTGTAAGTAGCTTACTATATGTTTCTCTTCGAGTAATATTCGCTAAATTACTCGTCTAGCCAATTTCTGTTATTTGAATAATTGATGCGGTTCTCCGGTGAGCTACAGCAAACATTTGCTATCTGCAATCAAAGGTTTCAGTTGGTTGTTTCCTCCAACACCGCCTTGAGTTGCGATGCGAATTTAGATGTATATTATTGAACTTTGCCAATATAACCTATTTGAACAACAAGTACATGTAACTGCAGGTATATTAAATATAGTTAGCATAACATTTACTATATAACTTAAATATAATATTCTTAGAGACCCTCTCCGGCTTAGTTAGTATTTAATTTACCACTCAAAACTTACCATTTACCACTCCATTCACACGAGCTTTTTAGCTTCATTTTAATCTTTCGCTATTGCATCGTCAAAAAAAACAAACTTATATTAATATGGATAAATTTACTTTAACGTTAATCCAATCATTTTTATTTGAATTAAATAATCTACAGTGTAAGTTTCAAAGTCGTATAATACATACACTCGTATAAAGTAACCCACATATCACTTGTTATAGGATATTCCTCATAACTAGCTCTCAGGTTTTAAAGTCCATGCTGTTTTATTCAACATTCGTAAAATAAGTTTCTTTAAATAGGTTCACATCTAAGATATTCGTATTGATAATTAGTTCTGATTGATTTTTTGTTAGAATATCTCTCCCCGATAATCAACAACTGTTTGAAACTGTTTGATGTAAAAATAAGTTGTAAAATGTATTATGTATTACTATACTGTTATTGGTACATTTTTAACAAACACAATAAGTTATTTAATCATTTTAAACCTTTTTAGTTCTTTACGTTTGTCTATATGTATTTTTTACAAATACACATAAATATAGTTAAATATTTTTCATACTTACACTTGAATTGCATTGATAAAGGAGTAATTGAAAAAGTACAGTTCAGCTTAACCATTCGAGCTAGTAGGGAATAAAAATATATATCCATACTTAAAGAAGAGCATGTAAGGTAAAAGGTTTAAGCCATCCAGCCAACATTGTATATAAAACTTAATGAACGCGACTAGTATTTAGGACTCCGAATTATGCAACATTGTAGGGAACCAACTTTAATTTTTGCTCGTACGGGTAAGTTGTTATGTTTTTTTTTCAATTTTATTTTATTCTCTATTCTTTATAAAACTGTTATTTTTATTTGAATAGGCTATTTTTCAAATTTGAACTAATTGAATAGGTGTATTCAATATGTAGGTATATAGGACTTGCTCATCCAATTATTGTATATCACACTGTGCAATTTATTGTATATTTCACCACAACCTATTCACGCTTGGCTTGTGGTAAACATCTTTAATTCAGAATAATGTTTTCGTTTTTACTTAAATAAAAAAAAGTCTCCACTCTGCTCTCGCTATCTTTATCAAGAATCCTTCATTCTGTGTTTTATGCTAAGGTTATATTTACCTTGATCCAAGAAATGTCGAAGCAAGAAATGTGGCAATTTTGAAATAAATAGATGTTTATTCATTTTTATTAGAAATCTATCCTTTACCGAACAAATGCTTCTTTTAAAATTTTTACTCATGTCTATAACTTCAGTAGTTTTGATAGAATGTTGATAAGTTAGTCAACGAAATTGTTTATATTTCATATATTTTTTTCTTTATTTTATCATATATTATCATAAATTGTATGTCATTATTGTCATTTTAATTCTAATTTAACATTTAATACTCACGTTATACTTAGATATATTTCAGTCTTTATTTTAATGCATATTAATTAATATTGGTTTAAATTGAATGGAATATTACAAACATAATCAACGTCCATTATAAATCAATACGTAAATTATACTTTAAACTAAATAGAACAATACAGCGCTGAACAATGTAGACCTGATAGCAACAATACTAGATCCCATTACAACGTAACCGCAAGGCAGAGCCTTATCTACAAATTAGTGAGGCCTGTCATTGAAGACGTCTAGTGATCACAGACTCTTGGCTCCTAAGTACTTCTAAGTTCATGTGGTTCCCTTTAATCTTAGCTAACAACTAATTATACTTTAAGATTATTTAAATTCTTTACTAGAAACCAACCAACAATATAACCAAAATTTGGAAATCAATTTTTGCATACAGGGTACAGGTATGGAACTTAGTATCTTGGAACTGATCTGTCGATGGAACCAGGAGGCAGGGACGAATACATGTAAGGTCGTGCACGTGGCACGACGGTGCCAAAACGAAAAAGCCGGCGTGAAGATTTGAGGGGGCGCTAAAATGAAAATATGATTCGAATAAAATAAAGTTGGTCCAAAGACACAATTCTTACAGACAATGAAAAAAGGTTCTGGAGGGGGCGGAATCAGATTGTTGTAGGCGTGCTAAGACAGAATTTTATTTTTTTAGTCTTCAAATATACGCTCACGAGTATTTGGCACGAGGGCGCAGAAGATGTTTAGCGCGCCCCAGAAGTAAGTTATAGACCTCTTAAATAGCTTCAAGCAATTTCCTCAAATTTAGGGTTTTCCTAGGATTCTTTTTTGATGAGTTAGTAAGACATGTCATTGAAGATGTCTAGTTATCAGACTCTTGGCTCTCTTTAAGACCTTTAATATAAACCACTGCTTAACTTCTAACAAACAATGCAACCAAATTTCGGAAGTAGGTTTGAATCTACTTCTTAGTTTAACATCGAAATGAAAATCAATATTTTGCAGGTATGAATTACAAGGTGATCTGACTGAATTACAAGGTGAATAGTAAAACTGTGAGTTGATAATTTTTGTAGGATCCGTGAAGCTTATATTTTGATTAGTGCAACTAAAGATCTGAATGATTTCTGATTGAGCATTAGTGGCTACTAAAATTAGATTCTACTGCTTTTAGTGTATCTTTAATATTTTTAACGCATATTATTTACGAATGTATCGAAGTGTATAAAAATATAACTATCAATAGGTAACATTAGGTACACGGTTTTTTTAAAAATACGTAATAAGTGCAGTTTAATTAATCTTTTTAATTTATCAAGACGTTTAGTCGTCTATTAATTATTTAACGTGCGCTACTTAGACATTACTTATATTATACACAGTCTCCTGAAATTAAATAAAATATAACAGAAGCGAATAAACTCATTCCTGTCCGTATTTCCCTCGGTTTGCTGCCAAAGAAATAAATGAAATTCTATTTTGAAAATTCACGTAAACAATATTTGGACGAATTCCTCCAAAACATAGCGTAGAACAACCTCGTGTCGTGTGTCGCATACCAACGACGAGCAACAAGTGAACACTTTGTCTCTCGCCGAATTCATCCTATTTGAGAACTCTCTTTCAACTAGAAAGTTTATTAAACTTCTAAAAATTATTCTCCGTTATGTATGTTTGAACCTTAAATTCTAAAACTAATTATATCTTGCAATCAAGATATAATTAGTTGGATATATTTATAAGGCAACCCAATAATGTAATTTTACATCTCTGTAATGGAAATGGTTATATGAAATTGAATATTTTAATGCAATTAATTTGTAGAGTACTTTTCTGTCAAAATTAATAGTATTTTAAGTGAACCTTGTTGCTCCCTCTTTATACATACGTTATTATAACTTGATATAAAGTTCCTGAGTTAAGCTTTTGTAAATTATTCTTTGCTAATATTTAAGCCAAATAGTCAAATCTTTACATGAAAGTTTAATCATCAAACGAATTGAATATTTTTATAGTTAACGGCAGCTAAATTCTAAATAATTTAATAAATAAATTTAAAATTATAATAATAGATTTCGTATTCTAAACTGAATGTTTTCGGGTTAGCGAACGTTAATAGAAAGATTTTTCAATTTAATCATTCCCCCGCTTTGTCGCTCTGGCGCAAATATTCTGCCATTTTACACCTGCTGTACTGAATTCCATGCTTTCAATATGAATTGATGGAGGATAGCACATTGCTTTGATGCATAGCTTTTGAAATTCATTAGACTTATATTAAACCAATTATGCGAGTGAATCCAGAGCAGTCCATATGCAGACCGCGTGTTGCGAAATGTTATGAATAGGACTCTGAAATGTTGGAAGCTTAACAAATATGCTATTTTGGAATGTTTGTTATAATTATGTCTTTTTATTTGTGATATTTCATTACCAATGCCGTTACAATGCATTAACACTCACCTTCACAGCTCGACCTACTAAAGTTGTACTAAACCAAGTACTAAAGCTAACGACTTACTAGTTTTTTTTTTTTCAGTTTGGTTCTGATCTACCGAGATTAATAAATTCTAGGCAATGGTAGTATTTTTGAAATAAGCAATAAGTGTTACCAGAAATCAAACAAAGCCTTATAAACTTTTGCTAAAATGTTTGTTGCTAATATTAAAATTATTCTATCAAAATTATATTTAGAAAAATTTATAGAACAGCTAAGTCAAAATAAGTCCTTATATTATAACATAGTCGATTAGAGTAAGAATGCAACTTATAAGTCGTTAACTGAGCGTCTTCTAGTATATCTATTACATATGCTCTAGGGGGCAATGCATTGCGATTATTCCGCCGTTTAGAATGTTCCGAACATTTTAACTGCGACTGCGGTCGTTAGGCGGACATGTCTCGTACGGTTTGCTACAACATTATGATAAATGGTTGCCTTGACAAATTCTTTATTTATTTCACTAGTGTTTCGAAATAAATAGATTAAAAGGGATTTGTTCTCCCTCACTCACAACACCTGTCTAAGTCCAGTGCAAGAAAATCAATAGGTTAAGAATTATCATATATGTGTTGCACTTTATTAAGTAACCCATTGACTTAATTGAGGGTCTACGGTGTAAAGGCAAAGAAATAGTAATTTAGGGCTAAGATTCAAAAGAAACATTATATATTTGGTCTATGTTATAATCTTCATATTAGTATCAATTATTATTTTGTTACCAATTTTTAAGCAATTAAATATCACTTGCTTTAACAGTGAAGGAAAACATCGTAAAGAAACCTGCTCTCCTGAGTTCCCTAAATGGTCTAATACGCTCCTCATTCTGAGGAGGAGTCAGTTCAGCTCAGCAGTGGGCCATTGACGGGTCGCGATGATGATGATGATGGTGAAGTTTATTATGTTGTTATATACTTTTAATGACACAGTAATTTTAAAATTGTAAGAGAATAGTGTTAAGTCGTTTTAATTTCTACAATTTTTCAATACTTTGATTTTGTTAAAGCGATATTTGCGTCGTAGAGACGACGGCCATTGAGCAACTGTTACCGTTTAAGAGAATTTCAATGGCAAATGGCGCTACTATGAATATAGCACAAATTTTCTGCAATTAAATTTTTTATATTAGGAAACGATAGTATTATTAATTACAGTAATAAAACAGAGAAATTCCTACTTAATACCCATTCAAAACCTTGTTAGCCGTTGAATTAATTTTCATGGTTGATAATACCATACTATTATGGTTGATAATTAAAACATTAAAATAATTGTTTAATTTGAATGCTCTCCGAAATTATTCTATGATACAAATCTCAACCATGCTGTTAAGGTACAATAGAGACAGTAATTGATACTTTAGCTTGCTATCTTTAGTAGGCTAAATATCAACGATCATTTGCTCTTTTAATGTTTTAAGGCCAGGACGATCAGAAAATACTGACTACAAACTTGACTTTTTTCATGTATATAATCCAATAAAAATCATAAATAAGTAATAAAAGCTCCATGACAATCATTGTCTAAAATTTATATTATTAATATTTTATTTTGTAACAAGACCTAACTCAACAAAATTGAACTAGATGGTGCCAACAGACAATTGGATCGCGCTAAAACTTTTTTAATTTCAAATCTAACTACTCGGTCATCGTGCCCTCTCATCGAAACCTCCCCATCATCACCAGCATCTCATCAAAGCTCCCCCACTACATTGCTACAATTTTAAATTTAAGAGATGCTTGCAACACTGTTTTAAAACATTTGTTTGGGTCTTGTGTTAGTTAAATATTACGTTATTAATTCGAACTACGAAAGAAGTTAGTTATGACCTCTTTTAAACCTGATCCTGATTCTCCAGTCCCAGTCTTCCTCCCTAAATTACATTTTAGTATTATTGTTATGTTATTATTTGGTACTACGTAAAAATTAATATTAATTGTTGCATATAAAACCTCTTTTACGTATGTAAGAAGACATGTAGACTAATAGTATTTTTTTTAATTTCTGCTATTGTAAAGACCATTTCGCTCAATAAATAAAAGATTAAAATAAATGGTTAAATTTGAATGGTCTCAGAAATTGTTCTGTAATACAACTATCACAATAACCCAGTCTAGAGCTACAGAGAGCGTAATTGGTGCTCGAGCTTGCTATCGCTTACAAATTGTGCTCCTCGGATTCAATTGCTCGCTTTATATTGAGTAATTGTGCATGGGTTTTGTCTAATAGCATAATAGACAAGGGCTTTCTAGATACATTTAACCTCTACTGAAATTTCACTCTTAAATGGTTGGGGATGTTCATGCATAAATACCAATTTAAACTACACAACGTTACGAAACTCTAATTTGAGATTTAGTCTTTAGACTTAGTCTATATTATGTATTTAAATAAATTGTAAACTCAAAAAGATTTTTGTGAAATTAGTCCGTTTATCGTTTATTTGTACTCGATAAACGTAAAGAGTAATGACTCAATTCAATTGACATTTGTATATAAATATTGTCCTTGTACCGGAGTAACATTCAATTTTTTTTTGTTGTATCGTAACCTGTTCACTTATTAAATGAAATTTGTAAACAATGAGTGAGTATGAATAAATAAACGAATCAAGGAATGAATGTTTGAGCAAATAGAAAGGTAAGAGAGTTGATGAGTGAGTGAGTGCGTGAGTGAACGTTTTTTACTATACTTTTGCGAAGCGAGGGCAGGTCCTAAATAAATCAGTAGATATATTGTAAATACCACTCTCTTTTGTAGAGTATTAGGAGATAAGCTATGGCTAAAACGTAAATTGTGGGATTTTATCGATAATACTAGATAAAAGGAAAGATTGCAACAATAGTAACTACTTATTAAATACTAGTATCTGTGCGCGACTTCGTCCGTGAAAAGTTTTGTATTGTAGTCAGTCCAGTCTCAAATGAAACACATTCACTCACGAAAAAGATCTTTATACCTATTAGTCCAGCTTATAAAGTATCTGTATGCAATATTTCATATTGCTATTTTACAGGATTTTTGCTTTTATCAGGATAAAAAAGTGTGCGAAATTTCATATGATTGAGTCACCAACATCAAAAAATCTAGATATCTAAATATTCAAACACAAATCTTCTAAATATACGCAATCTATAAATATAGTCATTTATACTGAAGTGATAACAAGTAGTTTTTCTATAGGGCATTCTGCATAAACATAAAAAAGTCCCTTTCCCCTTTCCCCTCGATACAGAATACAGATACAAAATATTTTTACCGTTTTAACTCTAGTTAACGAGTTTAATTTTATGATATTGAAATTTAAAAACTTTAAATTAATTTATTCTAAGAAAGAATGAAAACAATTTGTAATGTAAAATGTATGTTAAAAAGATTATTTCGTATAATATAAATTCAATTAAAAAATTTATTAAATTTTTAATTTTAACTGAGGAATAAGGTTTAAAGTGAGGCACCTTTTCTAGTTACTCAAATTTTTAAAGCCTTCAAGCTTAAGGTTCATCAGGGCTTAAATCTAGAAAATAATGTTAGTAAAATTGCAAACATGAACGTTTTTGTCGTCGTATCGTGTGAAATGAATCTGAAGCTATAATTAATGAGAATTTGAGCAACGGCTGTTGACGATTTGACATGTTGTTACGTGACAACTTGTAAAATATAAGTGAGTCCAAAAAAAGAAGTAAGTTCTATATTTGACAAAAGACTCTAGAAATATTATTTTTTAAGTTGATCGAGGCGTAATGACTAACCAAAAATAATATGATCCGATTAGATGACGTAACGCCTAATTTCAATAGACGAGATCGTCTGAGAAATGATTTTCTCTATTAAATTTAATAATCTTCAAAGATTATTGAATCTGTATTAACCAATGGTTAAGCGAGTGATTATTCAAACATTAGATTGTATTATGTTAGTGGACTATTGTTACTATTCGATTATACATGGTTATATACATATACTAATAATTTAGTAAAACTCTGTCTACTTTAAAATGAATATTTTCTATATAAATTTCATAGCGCTATTTATCTGTAAGCAACACTATTAGCTAAATAAATTATTAAATGGCTTATTTAAAAAAAAAACACTGACTCGACTCGTTATAAAATATGTAACGATGGGGCAACAGAAATTTAACAATTAATTAATTTTAGTAGAAGCCAATAAGTAGCGGCGAGTGCTTATGCATAATAAAAAATCCTATTTAACTTGCACCTGGGTCACAAGTTCCAAGCACTGTTCGACTAACTGTGATGATTCATCATATCATTAATTTTTTCATTTATGTGTTGCTGTGTCTATGTATAAATTTAATATAACATTTTATTAGACTAATTTGTCTTAACTTAAAACTTTATAATAATTTTGTAGTCCTCTATTAAAAAATAACTTTTAAAATATATTTTACAAATGGACAATTCAGTAAAAAAAATATTATAATAGTATTAGCATTTACTAATATTATATAGGCTGGCATGTATAGGTAAATGTAATTTGAATAGATGGAATTGAGCTATCACTTTCATCTTATAAATTAGATCAAATCAACAAATCTCTTTGATCCGTTATATCGAAATATAAGGTAACTTAGGTAAAAATTCTAATATAAGATGTCTATATACGGCTTAATATAATAACGTATTTAGATGGAAAACAAATTTATAATACCGTATATACTTTCATAGATTGATTAAGTAACTAGTCGACCCACCTTAGCTTTGCTGTGATATGTGTTAAAATGAAAATAACTACTTTCCTGACATCCTATTTAAATTAAACGTTAGCCTATATTTTTAGTTAGACCTGCAACTATACAACTATGAAAACCGTATCCAATATCGTAGTAGTTTTTCCGAGATGCACATCCACACATGTTACAGACGGCAAGTAGTTTTAAAATATTTTGTTTGATATCTATTGGTTTAAATAAGACCGGACACAAAGGTTTCTTAAATGTCTTCTATATACAAACATCCGATAGGTTACATTTTTAGTATATGTATAGATTTTTGCCGTTTTAAAATCGGTTAAAATGTTACATATTAGGAAAAACGAAATGGCAAAATATTATTTGATATTAATTTCCCAATGGTTCTAGTGGAAACTTTGTCAACATAGAAACTAAAATTAATCTCTATTAGATACAGTATACTTAAATGTTTTAGTACTAATAAAATAGATGTGTCGGCAATATTCATTATTACATATACTTACTTATATGTTATGTTATATATTATACTTATTTGGATAATATTTTCGCTTTTTAGAGTTGCTGAATGTTGATGACAAATCAGTTATGAGTTCTTCAGATAAGATAGATTGCATGAACATAGAACTAACGTAATTTATGTAGTTTAATATTAAATATATTATTGTATAACTATTTTTTTTTATATTTCACGTATTAAAAAATGTATAATTTAATAACTTTTTGACCTATTACCCTATGATTTAAACATAAAATGAAAACAATTAACGGCCCTGGTAACAGTGGCTAAAGCTAGTTATTTAGGACAAAGACAACCAAATTAATTATTAACAATTCTTCAAAATAATAGCTTTTAGTTTGAGCGATAGAAGTGACATTTCAAAATTGTCCCAAGATGTTGGCACTACCTGAGTTAAAGCTTCTTTACATCAAACGGCATAACAAATTCATACATAATGTATAAACGGCTTAATGGAGCTGGCATGAGGTCAGGCCGAGTTGGCATTAAGAGCTTTCGGTGAGGCTACGGGGTGGGGGACCAAAGTGAATATTATAACAGGATAATAATAATATTCCTTGTTTTCTAGCTGCTAAATAAACAGTTGCGGGTCCGCCGCTGCTTTGCTAAAGGCTTAAGGTAGGTTCGTGCAGACAAATTCGTCCGTCAAAGAGACTCCACTGTACTGCGGAAAAACTATTTGTACGGGAAATATTAAGTTTGATTAAACAATGTTCAACAAATACAGTTTTATTAAAATCGGAGTAATTAAAAGTGTAGTTGATGTTTATATAACGTTGTAGTATAGTGATATTTTGCTTTTTGTATGTTATGCAAATTAAAAAACGGCTTTTCCTTTATTATTATTTTGTACACAAGCATCGGGAGTTTGTCCGTCACAAACAAATATAGATATTTGATAGATTGGTAATACTTAGATAAATGGTAGATTCAAGTTTTATATATCAAACACATAACAATATTATTACAACGTTTATGTCAAGACAAAATTAATTTTGCAGCTTACTCTGAATGAACGTTTCGTCGAGAGATACATTTACATAACTTGTGCGAAACTCGAGGTAATCGTAATATTAGACTACCACTAATTGTACTCTTATTATCCTCGCTATAAGAATTTTGTAAGCGAATTTCTATTTTATTAACTCTCCTTATGTTATCCTTAATGTTTTTGTTTTCTGAATAATTATACAGAAATAAAATTCGATGATCCTTTATGCGTTTATGCTTTTGTCCTCTACGGGTTCCTAAATGAATTATCCGATAGGGATGAAACTTTGGTGAGTTTGGACGAGTTTTGGTGAGGGTTACTGAATGAGTCAAATGCTAATCCATACTTAAGAAAAGGTAATATCATATTACTGTTCAATGTTACTCTGTTTTTTTTTTTATTATTTTTCTAAACTATTAAGTCAAGTATTTCAATCTCCGCGTTACGTATCGCGGTATCTTCCAAGCGAATGCACCAGTTAAGTACCAATTATCAAGCTCCCTTTGTAAAGAAACTTCATTGTACACTTTACAAGAAAATCGCCTTGAATATTTTTAAATTTGTTACTAGTATAAACTGGGCTTAACTTATAACAATGTCGTCTACAGAGAGCGTTTACAATACAAAGTAAATACTTTCATTCGGATATAAGGTCGTACGGAATAGGCCTCGGGATGGCCCTAAGTAAACCTGCTTTTGAAAGGCCACAAAGTACGAAGAAACCGCGCTTGGACCGTTGGACAATTTTGCCGAGGGGCCATACAAATATTCATATTTAATTCTGTACCGCCTTTGAACTTGCCTATTAGCAAACAGACCTCCGAAGGACCAATTTTGCATAATATTAAAACTTTATAATGTTAATGTTTCATGTGTTTCTTCCATGTTGGGTATAAACTACTGTTATGTAAGTTTTCATCACTGTATTACTGTTTTGTTTAATGTAATGAAATAAGTTTAAACTAAACACTGGTTGGTACATTTGATTGTGCCCAACGACTAAAATATTCATGATGCTAAGTGTATTATAGTTATACTACTGGTCGATCCATACTCGCTTCTCTGAAGTAATTAGGTTTATATAGGTAATATCGTCACATCTGATTTTAATTAAATAAAGCTTATATTCAGCTGCAACCTAAGCTCTATTTTCCATAAATAAAGTCAGTAAAAATCAATTAAAATTATCATTGCACATTAGTAAAAGCATGAAATGATTAAAACTGGATTTGATGTTAATTTTTTTTCATTAAGTTCATAGGCGTGGATTTGTTTTTACCTTACATGTATTGCAACTGCCGTGTACAGCCGTAGGGATTAAAAAATCCTGGGGATTAAAAATGTCGTAAAAAAAACTATTCCAAATTTCATGTTTCCAGTTGCAGTGGTTTCGTGCGTTTTTGAGTCAGTCACGCTTACGCTTAAAAGCTCTAAGGCTTAAGCGATTATCAAAATCTTCTCAGGACTGTCGTGACAAATATATTTTTAGTTCAAATCATAAAACAAACACATCTTTACAATTATTGCTACGTTTTAATGAAAATATTGCCACAAGGCAACAATGGTAAGCCCAGATAAGAGTCTTTGATAATTAAAACAGTAAATCTTTTCGCGTTACCGAATTATTTTAATGCCGTCTCAGATTGAATATTACGCTTGTTCTAAGAATTTAGAACATTTGAAAATAATCATTTAAGATTACTAGTAACATGGCTTACAATATTCAATTAAGATAAATGGTTGTTTTAGGAGTTAGTTCACAGGGATTTCTTCTCACGATCATTCGATGATAAATCCAACGTCCTAACCACTGAGAATAATCTTGATAACATACAGGATTCTTTCAATAGTAAATTTGTAATAGATAGGAAAAAAGCCAGAATTAAAATGTGAACGACAAGTAATCGTTTCGCACTTGACTTAACATTTTAATATTCGTCGAGATTTTTAAGTGAATAAAAGCGTTAAGAGGAACCGGCACTAAGCGGATAAAATATAAAATACATTTTGAGCTAACGGGCGATAGCATTTATTATTAATTTTTAAAACTAATTCCGTACCCAACGTTACGGCGACATATTTGTAACCCTTCGTGCTAATCTAAATATCCTATTCTGTTTGTGAACGTAAATTTGAGCAAAAACACGGTATGTGGTTAGCCAACGGTCCTGTTTCAACGGCAACGTGTAAAGTAGACACTAAATAATTCACGATATAATATTATATTCCCTTTTTAATTTTACAGTGTTTTGCTAATGAAGTTTAATAAAGGCGACTTTCAATGTTAATTTAAATGTACTTTTTTTTAATTTATTAACAAACAAACTGTGTCTGTGCTCAGTATCTGGGACTTCGAACCCAGCTTACGAGACATATATGCAATGGATTGCACCATCACCACCCGAAATTTTCTCAACTAACAACATACAACTCTAGTCCCGTTCTCTTTATCAATTTTACATAATATTAAATTGTTTTTTTCTTTATCATTAAAACATATCACACATAATTTAGTATGATGACATTAAAGTAAATGGCAACACTTAAACACTTAGGCATATCTCCGGGTGGAATAATAAAAATTAAATTAAGAATCAGAATCAAGTTATCCTTAATGTTTTTGTTTTCTGAATAATTATACAGAAATAAAATTCGATGATCCTTTATGCGTTTATGCTTTTGTCCTCTACGGGTTCCTAAATGAATTATCCGATAGGGATGAAACTTTGGTGAGTTTGGACGAGTTTTGGTGAGGGTTACTGAATGAGTCAAATGCTAATCCATACTTAAGAAAAGGTAATATCATATTACTGTTCAATGTTACTCTGTTTTTTTTTTTATTATTTTTCTAAACTATTAAGTCAAGTATTTCAATCTCCGCGTTACGTATCGCGGTATCTTCCAAGCGAATGCACCAGTTAAGTACCAATTATCAAGCTCCCTTTGTAAAGAAACTTCATTGTACACTTTACAAGAAAATCGCCTTGAATATTTTTAAATTTGTTACTAGTATAAACTGGGCTTAACTTATAACAATGTCGTCTACAGAGAGCGTTTACAATACAAAGTAAATACTTTCATTCGGATATAAGGTCGTACGGAATAGGCCTCGGGATGGCCCTAAGTAAACCTGCTTTTGAAAGGCCACAAAGTACGAAGAAACCGCGCTTGGACCGTTGGACAATTTTGCCGAGGGGCCATACAAATATTCATATTTAATTCTGTACCGCCTTTGAACTTGCCTATTAGCAAACAGACCTCCGAAGGACCAATTTTGCATAATATTAAAACTTTATAATGTTAATGTTTCATGTGTTTCTTCCATGTTGGGTATAAACTACTGTTATGTAAGTTTTCATCACTGTATTACTGTTTTGTTTAATGTAATGAAATAAGTTTAAACTAAACACTGGTTGGTACATTTGATTGTGCCCAACGACTAAAATATTCATGATGCTAAGTGTATTATAGTTATACTACTGGTCGATCCATACTCGCTTCTCTGAAGTAATTAGGTTTATATAGGTAATATCGTCACATCTGATTTTAATTAAATAAAGCTTATATTCAGCTGCAACCTAAGCTCTATTTTCCATAAATAAAGTCAGTAAAAATCAATTAAAATTATCATTGCACATTAGTAAAAGCATGAAATGATTAAAACTGGATTTGATGTTAATTTTTTTTCATTAAGTTCATAGGCGTGGATTTGTTTTTACCTTACATGTATTGCAACTGCCGTGTACAGCCGTAGGGATTAAAAAATCCTGGGGATTAAAAATGTCGTAAAAAAAACTATTCCAAATTTCATGTTTCCAGTTGCAGTGGTTTCGTGCGTTTTTGAGTCAGTCACGCTTACGCTTAAAAGCTCTAAGGCTTAAGCGATTATCAAAATCTTCTCAGGACTGTCGTGACAAATATATTTTTAGTTCAAATCATAAAACAAACACATCTTTACAATTATTGCTACGTTTTAATGAAAATATTGCCACAAGGCAACAATGGTAAGCCCAGATAAGAGTCTTTGATAATTAAAACAGTAAATCTTTTCGCGTTACCGAATTATTTTAATGCCGTCTCAGATTGAATAAACGCTTGTTCTAAGAATTTAGAACATTTGAAAATAATCATTTAAGATTACTAGTAACATGGCTTACAATATTCAATTAAGATAAATGGTTGTTTTAGGAGTTAGTTCACAGGGATTTCTTCTCACGATCATTCGATGATAAATCCAACGTCCTAACCACTGAGAATAATCTTGATAACATACAGGATTCTTTCAATAGTAAATTTGTAATAGATAGGAAAAAAGCCAGAATTAAAATGTGAACGACAAGTAATCGTTTCGCACTTGACTTAACATTTTAATATTCGTCGAGATTTTTAAGTGAATAAAAGCGTTAAGAGGAACCGGCACTAAGCGGATAAAATATAAAATACATTTTGAGCTAACGGGCGATAGCATTTATTATTAATTTTTAAAACTAATTCCGTACCCAACGTTACGGCGACATATTTGTAACCCTTCGTGCTAATCTAAATATCCTATTCTGTTTGTGAACGTAAATTTGAGCAAAAACACGGTATGTGGTTAGCCAACGGTCCTGTTTCAACGGCAACGTGTAAAGTAGACACTAAATAATTCACGATATAATATTATATTCCCTTTTTAATTTTACAGTGTTTTGCTAATGAAGTTTACAAGATAACAGTAATAAGCTTTCTAATTTATGACAGAAGTAGATCATTTGTAATAATAATACTTTGGAAGTTTTGGATTTATAAATGTCAAATGAATAATTAATTATTGAATGAAAGGGTTTGGAGATAATTACATTAATCAAAATTAATACTGACTGGGTCAAAATATATTAAAAAATTTATGTCGCTAGGCAATTGTAAACTAGCAACTGCTCGCGATGTCGTCCACAAAAACTTCTGAGTGAGTGAGTCAATTGACAAGTGTGACACTTACACACCAACTGACCCAATCACACACGTACTCATTTACCTGATTGACTACTAAACTTGTAACTCACGCACTAACTCAATTAAGTTATTTGTAGATAACTCACTTTCTCTGAGATACATATGTTTTGTGCTTTATTCCAGGATAGCAAGTTTCGCATAGTTTTTACCAACTTATAAAGTTTATTTTTTATTAAAATTTTAGTAAAGCTTATTTGTGTAAATAATTTTCGTTCTGCGATTATTTTATTGTGTTCGTTTGAGTAAAAACTCACTAACTAATAAAGTGTTTAGTAAATAAAGCTTATTACTCTGTACAGGATTACTTGAACGATGATTCAAAATGACGTTGATGCCCAACTGAATGATTATACCTTTGTAAAACAGACTGATGTAAACAATGGCATTTTAAAAAGAGCAATTGTTGAGAGTCTTGTTAGTTTTTCTCATCAGGAAACTCCTTACCGAACTGGTGGTAGCTTCAGACAAACTGACTGACGAACTAATTTTTGACGTGTCTTTTGTCATTGACTTTTTATAAAAGTACTTTGTAGAAAGACTAATTGAATAAAATATTATGAGTTTGAGTTTAATTAATATTATTAGTAAGATAGCTAGTATATTATTATACCTTTACTATGCACTTAATATACGTATTAACTCATATTGTAATTTGTAGCGTACATGAACGTAATTGCTTTTTATTAATTCAATAGTAAGGTGCAATCACCTTGCACAGAGCAACGTCACACTTGCATTTGTTGAACTTTGTAAGTCCCAATGCGATGCTCATCCAACCAAGATATTCTGTTGTGACACTGTTAGCTCGTGTATTTAACAAACTTGCTACTAACTTTAGAGTCATGTCATTTAACTGGGTATTTAAGTAATAGAATATAATAAAAACTCGCTTCTTTGTATAGAGACACTAACCATCATACTCGTATATGAGAATAAAGCCTGACAGTAGAGTAAGAAGTAATTTTCCTTACTACGTGAGATTGGCAAAGTACCCTGCGCGTTTTAATTGTGCACAACTAGAAGCCATAAAACAAAGAAGAAGAAGTGATTTTAATTATGACCTACTTATTTGATAGTTACTTATTCCCACTAACTTTTTGGTAAGGAATGTCTCTGTGTCTCCTCCGTATATTTTTTCATTATACGTGACACTTACAAAATGTTTAGTACATAAGTTTGATGTGTTAAAGCTAATTAAAAAATAAGAGTGCTAATCTATGAAGCAGGAGTGTCATCTGTAAAGTTTAATCATTCAAAAACTGTGTATTACAAGACCATATAATCAAATGCATACAAATATTGTAGATAGTTGTTTCCAAAAGAATGAAGTGCTTCGTGCATTTCTAGCGTAATCAGAATCGAGTAGCGAAGTGCATCACAACAAAAACTACTTAATATTCAATATAAAAAGCACATTATGATCAGTAACTCCAACCCCGTACGTGGCCGGCAGCGAGGCGTAAATGCCATGGTCACCCATCGTAACAGCATGATCGTTGATGTTGCTGTTTTTTTAACTTATTTATACATTATTAAAGCTATATTTAACAATGCAATAGCTAGGAAAGGTATTTGCTTTGTTCACGTAGATTTTTTTATTTATTTTCATGCAGATCTAACTACTAAATTGATGGATATAGGTATGTTTAAAATAAGTTACGAAATGGAAGAAGTTGACAAATTCCACCCACCCCTTCACCGGTTGTTCCTGTTGTTAAAAACTAAAAAGTAACAACATAATAACTATTATAACACTTTTAAAAAAGTATAAATTAATGATTTTAGTATGTGAATAAAGTGGTAAGGTTTTTTATTTTGGAACCTGCTGTCAAAAAGGTGTCTCGTGATAACTTTTCTCATATTACCGTGATTTATCGACAGTTTATGAGTTTTGAAATAATATAATTATTATCCTTTCTTTAGCCTTTTTAAGAAGGTTGGAAAAGCGTGAGCTTTCATGTCTCGCGAAGTATCACGGTTTCGGAAATAGCTTATCTCAATACGGAACTCTATTATACTTAATTATTTACTGTACACTTTATATCAACTATGTCAACTCCATATATTCTATGTTGCACTTTTATAGTGGATATCGTACGGACAATTACTCCAGTCACGGGCATGGGCACTCTATTTACTGTTTTCATTTACACGTCCGTTATTTTGAATTGTTTGATGCGCATAGTTATTATAATATGCAATCAATGAATCATAGGGTTTGCTTCATTTTCGTTTCACATTTTGTTTTGAAAGTATAAATAAATACTTAAAAATTACAAGTTTTTTCGTGTCTATAGTAAAAATGTGTATGTTTGTACGAGTATGTTACTTACTTAATCCTAAAAAGGCTTAACGGTTTCCAACTACATTTGCCAGATACTTTATAAACTGGATTAACATAATATCTAATAAGTTATTAAGTAGGTGATTTACTAACTAACGAAAATAATAATTATTGTGTCATACACTTTTCAATCAAGCAACATGTGTAGTTTTGTTATAGAAACTAACGCGATTTTCACAGAATTTTTCGACTAAACTTCCTACCACGTCAGATGGTAATCATCTCTTCATCATCAACACAAGCGCGTTCGCGTCTCACCGTTCACTGTGTAGTTTATTAACCTGTTTAGTACGCTCCATCAATTATTTCTTATATTTCAATTATAACAGTATTAAAACCAATTTAACGGTAGTAATATCCTATAAAATAGATGAAGTCCATCTTTTTTCCGAATACGAATAGATGAATAATATAAATATGAAGTGATTTCTTTCAAAAGATAATAGAAACATTTATATGTCTCATGTTTAGGCGTATATCGTACTCAATATCCATGACACAGGTCCCACTGCCAAAGTTAAGGTCGTTACGTAACACACGCCGTAGACGGCTTGGCGGCGCGCGCGCAGGTCAACGCTCGGGGCCCGCGCAGGCGCAACTTTGAACTGTGGAATTTGCACATACCTAGCTTAATCTACACACACATATATACATGCACTATGAGAACGTTCACTATACAGTGAGCGTCAGCGCTTTTAAAGTTCTCATTTGTTTATCTATGTTGGACGAAAGTTTGTCATAACTGTATAGAAATAAAGGATTATTCTCTTAGTTTATATTGTGTTTGTATTTTTCGAAATTCAGAATTTTCGATATAACTTTCACTATATGAGATATTAGTATTTAAAAGGGATTAAGGAGTACCAGTACCTATCTCCTTTTATCATTAGATGAAAGGAGATCAGCTCAGTTGTGTTATTTTCCAAATTTTAATTCTGCCTATTGACGCAGAAAAATGATTTAAAAATTTGACAACACAATAAAATGCAGACCCCATTCGTGCAGTAGTTTTTGTGCGATACAAACAGAAAGACAGGCAGACAAACGAAAATTCTAAGTATTTTTTTTACTTCTGTTTTATAAATATGTTTCATGTAGAGATTTTCAACAAGTTACATGTTTATAATAT
Organism: Limenitis camilla; assembly: GCA_905147385.1. NCBI lineage: Eukaryota > Metazoa > Arthropoda > Insecta > Lepidoptera > Nymphalidae > Limenitis > Limenitis camilla. Next base: position 10,250,955 of record LR990230.1, on the reverse strand, counting down.
GATATGTCTGGATTACCGTTTTGAGGAACAATACCGTATGACATGAATTATAATTTAATCGTAGCAGTGAAATACGTCAATACGTTTCTGTAGAGATAGTTGTATCAGGCCTACGAGGTTCGAAACACTAATCTCGTAAAGGAAACTGTAGATAAGACAAGGGAATCAAACACGTGTATTCCACCGCACCCTGTAATTACCTTACGCACATTGATGACAAGAATTAATTAGCACTATCGAAAACAGACACCCCGTTGGTTTCCTTGACGTCTGTCAGGTAAGCTCTGAAGTATTTAGGAATACATAATACGTTTAAACTGTATAATTAAATTATATATTTCATGTTTATTTTCATAAACGTCTAATGCATCTTGTATGATTTTATATTTTATATATATTTAAGTATAAATGTAGTTATTTTTATATGTCAATGTATGTATGAGTGCATCCACGTATGTATATGTTAGTTCGTTAGGCTTAGGTCAACCTAACCTTACGTTTGAACAGTGAAACTAAGCAGTGGAGGCGAGTGTTGGAGTTCTGTTAAAAGGGCTTGCTAACATACACCTTGGTTACAAGTCCAAGACCCTGTTTAGGTTTCTGTCATAATTGTGAGCTTGAGTAGTAGTATCTGCGTTAAGTTTTCCTAATAGTTCATTCAATATCACACCCCTTTACAGTGTTTTTCAATATATTCCCTCTCCTCCTCCCTTCTCATTATTTTTCTCCGATTTATATTTGTTTGTGTGTACGTCTTTGTGGGCGCGTGTGTGTATTGGTAGACAAGTGATATGATCTAAACACTAACTGTGACTTTTGACTGTAGCAAAGATAGTTTTAAAAGAACTTTAATTTAAATTGAAAATATTTTGAGTTTGCGTTTTGAATTAAATGTCACAGACAGTGTATAAAAGTGTATAGAGCTTTTGTAAACTTTTACAATTTGAATATACTTTAATTAACTAACAAGATTACAAAATAGAGTGTGTTTGATGCATTTAGAAAATGACAATAGTTTTTGTTACAACTAACTTTTAAGTTTCGATGGAGTAAGTTAGCCAAATCCCTTGGGCTATTGTTATAGCCACACAAGGTTTACGCTTGAGCAATAGAGAAGATTAGTAACCTATATGTGGATGAGATATTTTGATTGTCTAACAGATGATTTAGAGCCGAATAATTGAATTTAGAGACATTTAATAGAACTTACTATGTATATAAGGAAACTTCAAGACTTAACAACTCTTAATATACACACGAATGATTTCATCTTCACTTCTTCATGTTTAAATAGAGCCGTTATTTAAGAAATTCAGAGGTTTAAATTAACTTTAAATACCAAAATTTATTAATCTACTCGTACCTACATCATTACTGAACCTTTTTACTGAGGATGAGATTGGATCTCAATCTTCAGACTTCTGTTTTACGTAAAAATGTGTAAAGTTACAATTTTTAATAAAACAGCCAAATTAGATTTACACTTTTTATTTTAACTATCTGACCCGGCGAACTTCGCACCCCCTAACAGTCAATGAATGTCGTGTTACAGATTACCTGAACTTAAGTTATGATTGACAGTTGACATGTTTGAAATGTTTGACAGTTACGAAACCCACAAACATTTTGTATAGGGAAACTGTTTTTTCTTTTATTTTATTTTTCCGTCTATTTCTGTTTTAGTTATCAGATAATCGGGACGGAGAAAAATACAACAAATCAAAAAACATGAAAATTGGTCCAGCCGTTCTCGAGTTATAAGTGTTCGAACAAACTCAACTTTGTTTTATATGTAGAAGAAGATATTATATTCTGTATTACGATATGTAGTCTATAATGTTTATAAGATCCCTAAGTAATAAATAAATTTTATCAAAATCAACAGTAAAGGAATTTAAAAGTCCATTCTTAAGGTGTCAAAAAAGGTATGGGAAGTTTGTAAGCCCAGCAGAATAAAATATATCTCGTCGAAGCGAAACCAGAGTGGCACGAGACGAGGGAAAAATATAAAAATAATAAACGTATGAGTAGGAGGTATATCCAATTATTTCTTTATTCCATTTCTTTGTTGTTTCATACTTGATCCATTTTCAGTTTACTTGTTAGCTAACGAGATGTGCGTAATCTACGTCTTTATAACCAAAGAGGTCTTTCAAATGCGAACATACAGATATGTATTGTGATATTTAACTTTCAATATTTGCAGTATACTTACAACTGTTTAGAATCTATCTCTTATATTACTGTTTTTTTCTTTTATATTTAGGTACGACTTCTTCTAAAATCTTTCGTAAATAGGTGCTAAAATTCAATCTTTTTAATTAAATGCTCACAAATATCAAAAGATTATTTATTACAATGATCTTTTCTAATAACATTATAGTATTTTATAAGATGGGCGGGACTTTACTGGTTAGCAATTCTTAGTTAGAATTTATTTTCAAAAAATGCAAAATCATTTCCATAAATTCTAGTAGCAGTCTTGCAGTACTATTTATCCCTGTGTTTTCCTATAAAAGTAAATAGTGTGCGACGTTAAAAGGCGCTTAATGCCCCTAAGCGTATACAACGAGCTTATACCGGATGTCTCTTCTGATGTCCTCTAACGAGTCCGATTTTTAGGATCAATACAATTTCAGGCCTGTGATAAGGTCCTTAAAATAATCCTTCGCTGACTTTTTGTAAATGGTACGTTAGGTATTCGCAAAGTAGAAAAGGTAAGATAGAGTATTTTAACATGCTATGATTAGTTAAGGAAAGAGAAAAGATTTTTTTCTCTCGATTTTAAAAGATTATAATAAAAGTTATTTAATCATTGTTATTGTAACATTGAATCCGATTATAATTATATTCTGATTTATAATATTTTCATGTTTTATTATCATCTGTTATCAAATAAAATACCTATAGATATAATATATTATATATATTTAAATATATGAAGTATATAGGTACCTAACTAAATACTTGTTATATAACCTTATGTCTCTTAAGTTTTAATTATAGTATATGAAAATACTAAATCAATTACTTATTAAAAATAATTAAAAAGTTATGGTCAGGCGGGACCGGCTGCTGCCAGACCAATAAAACGGTTTCGATACAGCGTGACAGCAGCATAGTCGTGAGTGGTGAACTAGTGAGGATGATGGCCAGTGGTCATGCACCGGAGCGTCGGACTCGCAGGCCTCAGCGGCGAAGTAACAAGCGGGAGATGCAGAGCGGTCGGAGGCTGAGCGAGTGCGGCGCAAGCGCCCAGGTGAGTCAGGTAGGCCCGCCCCTACGCCCTCCGCGCGCCTCTCGCACCTGCCTCGCCGCTCAGTCCACCGCCACACGCCGGCTTGGCGACTTGTGCTCCGTGCACGCCGCTACTTTCTCCACACTCGCGAGCCCCGCGCGACGTTTATCGCTTCTCCCGAGTCCCGACCATTAGTTTCCCGCTCTTGACCGCGACCCTTCCCGCAACCGACTCGACTTGTCTCGTCCCGAAACTTTGTGTTTCCCGCGGTTTTTCCAATTAAACGGTCAAGGAACCGGTCGGAGAAGTAACGAGGAGTCGGCGGCTCGCGACCGTCGAAGGCTCGTGGTAGGCCGTGGATGCGGTCGTGAGAGACGTTGGAGAGGCCTCGAGGAGGCCGTCGGCACGCTGTTCCCGCCGCAGCTTGGGTGCGTGTCCTACGCGACGCCGTGCGCCTGCTGCCCGCTGTTTCTGCAGCACCCGCTTCCATTACCACTACCGCTCCCGTTACCGTTAGCTTTCCCGCTCCAAACTCTAGATCCCCAAGTCGCTAAACACCAGCGTCTGCTGCTCTCTAACATGGTAAGTTTATTTTCCCGCCTATTTGTAAGCACTCGACAGATAACTTTTTGCGAGCACGTTACAAAGTTTTGAGCACTCGGATCTGATAGCAACTCTCACGATCCACAACTTACTGTACAGAGGACAGAGAGCAGAGATGTTATCTACAAACACAACGAAAATTTCACCGCCCTATTGTAATAAGTTCCATAGAATGTACATAACTAGATAAACAAAGCTAATACGTGATAATATAATATAATACATTTATAAATATTATAATATATTTCTGGCAAACAAAGTTTTATTAAATGTAATTTATTATTGCGAACTTAGAAAGTTTGCACGCGTATGTTAAGAATATTACAATACTGTCCCCACTGTTACTTTGATTATTTTAGTCTTATTAGAATAAAGTAATCAAATCTGTCCTAATAAAACTACCCGACTCCTCAGGATGATACAGGAATAGCGGTATTTATTTAGTATGTCAAAATTACACGCATCTATGTAGTTTGGTAAATGTACTCGAATAGGTCACTGTGTCACTGCGTTAGACTTCGCGTTAAATAGTATCTGCACGGTATTTTCCTAATTAAAATATCAATATTATTAACTTTTACTTATATTGAATGTATCAATTGTAGAAGTTAAAAGTATTGCAGTAAATTGTAGAGGTCGATCACAAATTTAACTTTTGTTTATAATTCGAAAGAGATTCTTATCTTATTACCGATCTTGTGCTGGTCGCCCCAGCAATGGAAGTAAACGATGATGATAGAACTTTGACTCAAAATGGAAGCCGCATCAAACTTTTCTCATTAAGACCTTCCGTCAAAGGTAGTGTGTTTACGTTATTTCAATACCTACTTATTACCTACAAATCTAATTTGCTACCGTAATCCGCAGCTGGGTAGATAATGTTCATAAACTTTTTCTCTCTTCACTTTATAAAAATAAAAAATACTGTACGATAAATAATATCAATTTAATATTCATCTCAAAAGCACATTAAATGCAAATAAATTCTCCAATTTTCCAGCGAATTTAATTTGTTCAGGTCATTAATAACAAAATTAAAATTCGCATCCATAAAGTTTTGCGTATTCAATTTTACGAGATGCGGTTTTTATCTTGAAAGTTAATCGAGTTACTGTCCAATTAATAAATATTGACATGTAATAACTATATTATCTTGTAACGTTTATTGTATTCCAATATTTGAGTCGGAGACTCGACAGTACAACGGTTTTTAAATGTTCTAGACACATTACGATGCTAATTTTTTACGTGTGGTAAGAAATGATGGGCTGAATAACGGTTATGACTTCGATATGACCTAGGATTGCAGCTAGCTGACTACATAATAGTATAAAGTTAACTTGACCTAGTAAAGACATTATATATAGGTATATATTTAAAAATTAGAAAAAGATTTAAATTTAAACTTTTATTATTTATTGTAACGAAACATTAGCTCAAATACGGCTGTCTTACCATTACGACTATTACGACTTAAAAAGACTTGTACATTTTGATGGAGAACTTAATAGTTCATTGGATTTATAACGCAACAGAAATTGATACATATTATGTTATATATGTAGTGACATATTTACTAGATTTTCTTCGTTTACAATAGAAATCATCGCATGCAGCAGCACGTCATTATATCAGTTTCACCGCAATTTCGCTCGAAAGCCGCGACTCGACGCGACCGCGCGAAACGGTATTCACAAGCATGCTATTAATTGCAATTGATGCATTAAAACATGTTACAAAAACATTTTATCTATTCATCTATAAAAAATAAGACATATTTTTATAACAGATGCAGAATTTAAATTGAAGAGAAATGTCTTAAATTTTATAAAATCATCCTGAAGATGATTCCATAATTTTATCTCCTATTACCTGTTTAAAGTACGTAAAATGCGTTATTATTATTAATTGATTGATCTTTAAGAGATGAGATAAAATATTAATCAGGATATAAAAGTGTGTTAGGTAATTGTATTAGTATTCACATGTCCGACTATTTATTACCCACATTAACCAAAGACTAAGCATTGAGAGTAAACGAAGGAAACTAAGAATCTTAAAACAACAACATTGTATTAGTAGGAAATAGAAATAAATAAGTTTTAAAAATATATTCCTACTATTTCCTTTTACTGAAAAAAGCTCGAGTCTGTTTCTCAAAAACTTGTTAACTCACTTGCATAACAGATTGGAAATTTAGAGTATTTAAATCGATTTCAGGCATCATTAAAATCTTATAGATACACGTCATTAATTGCGGCTTCTATCATCATATCATTGTGAACTCACAGAGGCCCCATTGCGTTATTCGAGCGACTTTAATAATAACTCGAAAAACAAGCGATGGCGTATTATTCTAAAATATACATCAAAATTATTCAGAAATCAATCGCGTGTACTTAGTTATTCAAAAAACATTTAAATTGACAATATATTGCTTTGTTATAAAAATATTGAGACGTTCAATAAATATAATTGTATTATCATCCTGCAGCAACTATGATTTTTCTGGGATAAAAGTAGCCTTTGTGTTTATCCAGGTTATAAAGTATCTATGTATAAAGTTCATTGTCTTTGTGTAATTGAGTCAAAAACATCTAAACATAGAAATAGCCAAACATACAAACTTACGCATTAAGTAAGATTAAATTCTTCAGTATAAAAAAAACGATATATGTGAATTGTTAAAATTGATGTTAAATATATATATTGTATTTTTTGATTGTTGAAAATAAAACGCGAACTCTACTATTAAAATAATACATAAAATATTTTAAAGACACGATACATACAACGCAAAAGCCTTCTTTAAGCATAACATATGTTAAAAGGTAGGCAAAGTAAATTCTACTAAAAGATTCTACTTACATTACATTAACATATTATTTAGAGGATAGCTAAGTACCTTGCTAGCTCTACCTAAATTTTAGCTCTTATGTCGTATTATTTTTGTCATTATCAATTTTGAAAATTCGATAACAAGAGTTTCAAGCAATTAAATTAAAAAATTAAAATATGCCTATGCGAAGAACGCTATAGTTTATACGTTAGACCGAAATAAAAAATTAAAGGTCATCGTGCTGGCTTACGAACCGGAACGTCCATAGACCGACGTGTGGAGTGTAAAAAACAGTCTTACTATTTATTGAAATTAACCAATATTATTACTGGCTCATTTGTAGAAAAAATCGCATTTTTTATATATGGAAACAAATGATCCTTCCATTTTGGTATTAATAAAATAACAACTTGTCGACTGAACTAAAATGATCATATTATCGATTAAAATTAAAATACAGCATTACAATAATCTACATTCTATAATGGCTCAACTTTTTGTATATAGTAAAGGACCTGAAAATCAGACCCATAGTTATATCTATCACCTTCTAAATCCAAACATTCAAACTCTACCTCTTTAAAACTGTCATAAATACCAAAGACTAAGTAATATATAGTCCTAAAGTAGATTGAAATGCCAAAAATTTCCGTATTTAAGATCAAGGTCATGGGAATCGGAAATGTTTGTCTGCAAAAAGGTTAGTCATACTTTCCTTTCAATCTCACGGAATATCTAATAAACATTAGATTACAAATCAGAATTATAAATTCGATTAACGGTATTTTTAAATAATTATTAATAAAGAAGATATTATACAAAATTATTAATTAAGTATATAGGTTAGAAATATTTTACATAAAAACCGATACCTACATACATAAAATTTTCAGATTCTATCAAAACTGGACCTCTTTATATTAAGCCGTTTGATCCTGGGCACACCTCTGACTTATCTGAGTGTTTTAAGAAAAGGAAGACATGAGCAATACTCCTAAGAGTTCTTCGTGTTCTTAAAGGTGTGTGAAGTCCGCCAACCCACACTTGACCAGTGAGGTGGTCTATGGCTGTTTCATTGTGAGGAGGACCCAGCTCAGGAGTGGGCCATTAAAGGGAGATAATGATGATCTTAAGCCGTTATCGAAATACTGAAAGTCTATTTATTTTTCTAAGTAAAATTGAAATTCCGCCAATTTTTTTACCTAATTACTTACATAAACGGCAAAACGGCATAAAAACAATTTACGTTAACGCTCCCAGAATAATTATTCGTTAGCAAAAGAGTTTTCGTCAAACAGTTAGAGGTGTCAAAAAATAAAATTTTATTAAGGTAATTTTTTTATTATTTTTTGATCTGGTGAAAAACTGCTAATTAAAAATTTTTTTATACAAGGTATAATATAAAATATGCCTCAATAGGTACACTGTATTTCACAATGTAATTAACACTATAATATTATAACAAAGTGAAAAGAATTAAAAACCATTATTTTCTTTAATCTTAATTCAAATGAAGTAGTTTGTAATTATTGCTGTAAACATTTAGGTTGGGTTGACTTGTGCAGGAATTTTATACTTAAATCTAAACCTAAGAATATCAGACTTGTACTAATATAGGCTAGTTACACTTTTTCCCTATAAAATACTAAAATAGTAGTAACAGACGTAGAATGAATTTTTCTCTGTAATTACTCGGTGTCACAGCGATTGTGGAGGAAATGCTCTCGCGCCGGACAAAGGCGTCTGCGACGTTCATTAATAAGATCTAACTGCAATTCCCGGGGCCTCGTTAAAAATATTAATATCGCCGATATACCCACCGCCTTAATGGTGACGATTATTTAAATCCTTTGTCCTGTTTAGCTGTATCGCTTTTAATTACAAATTCATTTCGCTTTGCGCTTAGGATTTCATTTGTGGAATTATTTTATGGTAAACGTTATACAAATCGTACATATAATATATTTATTTCGATAACTTGACGCTAGCAACAATGTTGATAGCTTCTGATTGACTTGTATTACTGACGATAATGAAGACAATAATTATTTTTTATATAATATAATATAAGTTAAACGTTAGTTAAGTGAAATGTTCTCAAAATTTGTTTTTTTTTTTTAATTTAGTTTTTGTATCTATCTCACTAAAATAGCCCTTTTGTTTATGTAATTTTTGTCGGTTTTTAAAACAATAAAACTCGGTGATTTTATTTTCTTGTTTACAATAACGAAGGCTGTTAAGATCGATGCCAAATTCATTTTACAAATGGCTGAACCGATTCCTATCAAACAAGTCTAGGGGGAGTCACACGATCGGTTCGCCATGATTTATTGTGTGGCAGAAATGGACCGGTGTAATCACTAAATATATTCAGAGGAGAACGAGTGGTAAAGCCGCACGGGTTTATTTACTACGTTGCCGGATTTTCCGGTTCATGCCAAGGAAATATGTGGCCAACCCGACCAGGATACTAACTACTTTGAAGTAAAAAAATATTTATTACGTTTATTAGTAACTCTTTTGATAGCCTTTGACAGTTTAGAGGCAGTTTGACAAGTCATTTCATATAGTTAATTTTTTCTATCATAGTATCGTGAAGTGTTTTTGATAGGTTTCCCTTGTTGAGGATCAAGGAATTATTTAGTTTTATAATTAAGTATAGTTAAATGTAAGAAAAGCTTCGAGATTATTATTAAAAAAATGTTGTAAATCTGCAGGTAAGCATATACATATTATACTGTAGCTCAAAAAAAATCCTGATAAATTTAAATAACCTACTATAAAAGTATCTTACATGGTTATTTTCAGCAATAGCTAACTTTATAAGTGAATTAAATAATTCTTATGTTAAATAAAATAAAAAGACGATAAAACAATTAATAATTTTACAATTGGCTAAAAAGTACCTAACGTTACAACTTACTCCGTTTTGATAACCAGTTCCATATTCGAGTAAATTATTTCCTTATATTGAAATAAACTTAAATTTACAAATCACTTATAGTATTCGTAGTAATTTAAAAAGAAAATAACTATTAATGGCCAGCAATCTGATTGTTTACGTTCAGGTTTTGCTCAAAGAGGCACCAGTCTTATAGATTTAATACTCCACTAATAAATCGGTGGTATCGGGAAACCTGAAAGGAAAATATTTTCCACCGGGTTTTAACTTTTGAATGTATTGAAAATTTTCATTTTATATTTCCTGCTTTGTAAAAACTGAATTACATAATATTTTTGATAATTTTGTTAATGTAAAATGTGATTTTTGTCTTTTATTTTAGTTTAACTTATGGAACAATAATTATTCTAGCACTAACAAACTCTTGCTCTCTTAGATTAATTGTAATTTTATGGTCATGAGATCAACACATATTTACCTCACAGACAATGTTTTTTACGGGATAAAAAGTTTTTTGTACGTTTTTTTCCAACTGTATCTGTTTGCAGTATGTTATTGAAATGAGTAGAGCTTTTTTGTGTGAAAATCTGATAGGGCAACAAATTCAGGTGGTGTGAGAAAGGTGTGAATATCTACGAGGAAAATTTCACTCAGTGAGTTCTCGACAATCAGCTGAATGATTAACAAACAACCAAACATACCAAAATTTACATTTCTAATAGTTGTAGTATAACGTTTATGAAAATGTCGGTTATTTCGTGTTTACTCGTAGTCTGTACTATAACCCAAGCAACAACGGCGCGGCGCACCAGAAATAGCCACGGAAAACAAACAGACGTCCAGACATTGCCGGGCAACACTAAAGATTTCTGAACCATAGTCATACAGAGTGATGGAGTTATTTACTTTACAAAAATGTTGGATATTTTTTTAATTATTTCTTCTATACATACCTACGTAATAATAGTTCTTAGGGTTTGTGACTCACGTGCATATTTACTAACTAACTACAACAAACGCCTCCACTGAATACCTAAGATAAGTAATGAAGTAACAAAAAACACTGGATCTTCAATAAAGGAGATGATATTTCAACTTTATATACATTGACAATGATATTATTTGTCATACTTCCACAGCTCTGTAGTATAATTATCAAGTCAGGTAGTCAAAAGTTATTTATCAGTTACAGAAAACAATTTTTTATTATCACGGTAATATATACATAAAGTATAAGATGTTAAATTAGACATAATATTTCACAGACATACAATTATACTTATAACTACAGGAACAGTTATTATTTATAAGCTAAAAGCATTTTCATTAAGTTTTAACTTTGATAGCTATATATATATGAAACTTGAAAAGTAGGTACGAAAGAAAGTTATCAAACTAGGTACAGAGGAGCGTCTAAAGTGAAGTATTGCTTATATCATAAATCATAATATACGTTACGCTAAAAGACCGAATTCGCTTAAGGAACAAGAATACTCTTCAAATCATTGTGGTTTGTATTGATTGTCCAAACATCATTATAATTTAATATTATTTCGGGTAATTCTGTATCAATGAGATATTTATATATTTTGGTTGATTCTATAAACAAACTTTATTATTGTATAAACTGTAACAGGAAACATGAATGGGCAAGGAACCATAATGGAAAAAAAAATTTTTAAAATTTGCTGTTATTATAGCTTCATGTCCAATACTGGTTAAAAATCGTAGACTTTTTTTGTAAATTATATTTAAGCCCATCAGAGTATTCATACATCAAAAATACTAAATAAATATAAAAATTTCAACATTCGACACAGCTGAAAAAATTCACAGGTAATAATGAAATTTTAAAAATACAAACAGTTCTGAAACCGTCCATCATTGGAGTATTTATTATATATACTATGTGTTGTTCGCTTATCGTATAGGTAGATACTATCGTATACATGAAAACGAAAAAGATATTCAACGCTTTCTGAATGCACCTGAAAACAATTCAGTAACCGGATGCGCTGAACTAACTGGCAACAATAGTGTTACATTCCAAACAGGGCATGACTGAGTCTGTTTCAACTTCATAGCTCACCGCGTTTTGCAAATCAATATTGCGTTCATACAAATACAATAAAAGTCATAATACCATATGAAGTGTAAATCAAAAATGAAGTTGTTTTGCAAATGGTAAAAGCAACGCAGGCAGTTTGTATTGTTTGGAATACAAAGATGGCGTTGGCCAAATTGTTCAATTGTACAGTTGTAACAGTTCGATCTGGCATTTCCTAGTTACTAATTAGTTAACCTTATAACAGTGATAGTCCAGTTATTAAGACTTAGTGTCCGAGTTCGATCCTGGGCGCACACTTCTGACTTTTCTGACTTTTCTGACTTTTGTGTCAGAAAGTAACGGTGAAGGAAAATATTGTGAGGAAACCTGCACTCCTGAGAGTTCCCCAAAATTCTCAAAGGCGTGTGAAGTCTGCTTACCCGCAATGGACCAGAGTGGTGGACTACGGCTTTAACACCTTATTTATTCTGAGGAGGAGACCCGGCTCAGCAGTGGGCTATTAATGGGTTGTGATGATGATAAGTTTGCTAAAGACACAGCATCCCGCATTAAGGATTTAATGAGTCGTCAATTTCATTTCTCTGTTAACTTTAATATTAACGAGGTCGATGAGGGAAGCAGAGTGTTTGCACAAGGATCTTGTAAATCGGCTTTTGGGTAACAAGTACCAGAAAATGTCAATCACGCAATTAAAATGCGCTTAAATTCTAGACTTTGTTTAATTTATATCAAATGTCTGGAAAAAAAGTAATTGCCATTGAAACATGTTAGCCCGGCGATGCTAAAGCAAGTCCAGTAGTAGTGAATAAAACTTCTAAAGTGTTAAATAGTTTGTCATTTACAGCTATTTAAAGAACTGTGAATGGGAAAATGGAACAAAATTATGTAAGCATATGAAATAAAAGTAAAAATTTTATTCGCGTAGTGGATAGTAAAACGGGGCATGTCCTAATGTAAGCAAATTGCCGTCACAGCCTTTCAACGTCCGGTCGCGGCTATCATTTCCAAGATAAGCGCTTAAAAGCCTGCTGGAGAACGCTTTCAGTAGACAGACTATTACGGGATGGTTCAGTACTTTTTGCTTCTCGAAAATAATATCTATATATTACGGTATGTACGAGGCGTTGAAATATTAAGCTTGAAGAACTTAATTTTTTAGACGTACAGTGCCCTACTAAAGAGTTCCAAAACGCAACCATCTCCATGAGAGTATCTCTATAATGTAGAACTAAATTATGAAGACTGATCGGAAACGCAGGAAAAAATAATTAAGAAAAAATAATTGCATTATCATTTTAAAGTATTTTAACGCTCAAAAACTACATTATACAATTGAATGAAATAATTCAATCTTAAAACATGTCAAAATAAACGAAGCTCTATGTTTGAGACAACTATATTTGTTTAGGTTATTACAAAGACAACAAAGAAATTTAATCATAACTGCCACCTTCAGATATATTTTTTCAATCAATGGTAGTATCGTAATATGAAAAATTCTTTTTTACTTTTATTTGGCATGAATTTAGCTGCAAATATGGCTCAATAAGTTTGTACATATGTATGATAATTTGCACTCTTCTGACTGTACTATATTAAGGTGTAGGAAGCGTGTCATATATTAATGAGACGTCTTCGAAACAAGTGTCGTTAACTATACATAAATAATAATCTATCTAGTCTCAAATTACGACGAAACTACAAGGTTCTTCTGAATTTTGTGAAAAAGAAGTAAATTATGTTCAAACCTTGAGGAACAAATGTGTAAAAAAATAGACAATAAAATATTTAAAACCATCACTTAAAAAGTATACTTAATTAGATTTTGATCAATTGGTACAAACAAGAAAGTTCGGCAAAATTCCGTTGTGTATAAACGAGGTAAAAAATAAGATGATGTTAGAACAACCTAATAATCTTAATGCATTGGATTACAAAGGGCTTATTTGGGAAAGCGAAGGGCTTTGCGATTTCCAATAAGCTTTTATTATTTTTGGTAAATTTGAGAAAGCTTAATAAAACATTATTTTTGTTTTATAAAAATAATCAATTAATCAAAAAGATTTAAAATTATGGTTGAAATAAATTATGAATCTTCTGCTTATTTATACATACCTATAATAAGAATGAAACGTCTATTATATAAAACCGTATATTTTTAATTACATACATTATTAATATAACTTGCACGATTATTGTTCAATCCTTTAAAAAACATAACAAAATTCAGAAATAAAACAATAATCTTGTTTCTTCTTAAAAGTTTGTTGAAATCGTAATTCGAAATATTTCTCACGGTCGTTCCTAAAGAAACAATTTGAAACTGTTGAAATGATTCGGGAGTCGCATTTCTTTGTGCATGGTGCTAGTCGGGAAGGAGTGTTCGGGGGAAAGTCAGTGAGGGCAGAGGGGTAGGAGGGGGTACTTGCAACGTAATGCCGCTGCACTTGCCCTGGTCAGGAAGCGCGGCGGAATGCCGTCAGTCGCGTTTGAAGGAGGGGGGTGTAGGGGCAATGCACGCTGCGCCGGCGCAAGTCTCAGAATCCCATTCAAGTAACTATTCTAACTTATGGATACTTATGTTTTTGGTCCTAATGTTATCGTATTTCTTGACAAAAGAAAAATTTTCATTAATTTGTGTACCGACTGAGTAAGTAGGAATTCAACAAATCGGTTTATGTACCTACTGACTTACAAATATCACCAATTATTGTTACTATATACAACATAACGACCACACCATAAACAACAACAACATAAATAACTTGATATCGTCATATGTAAAATAAAACATGATTCCGTATTTCTTTTAACTCATATTTTTTTGATGTCACTCACTCTACACTCTTATTTACGCTTACTTGTTTTAAAGCACCATCGTGCAGAATTAGATACAACTCTAGCTCTTAGGAAAATATTTTCATATCTTTTCAGAGTTCTCAACTTAAAATTCCACATCCTTTATAAGTTTCAGATGGTTTGCACGACAAAACAAAAATTTATCAATATTTGTAAATTTGTAAATTGTTATCAATAGGTAATAGTTTCAAGTCTAATCAAGAATAAAGTTAGTTTGAGCTTATTAAGCTCTTTAATTTTTTGTTACATAAATTACGTAAAAATTACTACAACTAATGTTAAAATATCTCTGTTTCTGACACGGACATTGCAATTTCTGTACAAAACGTTATACGTACACCCAAAAGGATTACCACTATTTGACGGGCGGTGATTAACTCTCGCCCGTGGTTTGCTATTGGTTTGTTCGGCTATAATGGTTCATTTACATTTTAGAGTATAATATATTACTACGGACTCTATATTAAATCTAAGGTGAATTGGATTTGAAAACGGTGTAGAGTTATCTCAAGCAAACGCTGCTTTAAAAAGTACTTAGCAGATATTTAATGTCAATGAACTAATATTATACTATTGCCTTTGGCAATTACTCATAATCGATTCCTAACTACAAAGTTATCGAAGATCTATTACAAAGTTTAAAATCAACTGCGGATATTTCTATAATTTGCAAAGTAACTACTTATTTATAAGTTTTTTTCTTAACTTCCAGGTACGTGCGTGTTGTTAGAGAAAGTTGAAGTAGATTTCGTACGTTTGCCACATCGCGTAAGTAGCATTTAGCGTTATTTTGTTTGTTCGTATTTTGTTATAGGCTTACATGTACGTTTGTTCCTGGAACGGTTCTCTGTGGAATCGCATTAATGACCAAGTTTTGTAAAAACTTAGCGCAAACTGCTATTATTCAACGTCACTAAACATTGTTAGTTTAAAGTTCTGACATCCTCTTCTAGGTAAAACAACCCGGTTTGGTTAGATATGATTTTTTTGCAAAATCATTGACGCGTAGTTGGAGTAGAATTTGAATTTTTGGCGTCTCTTCGAATAGTGATTACACTCGAGCTTAGAGCGAGGTGAACAAACAGAATGGCTTTTAGAAAGCAGTTGTAGGTTTGAAGCTGCAAGCGATCCTGAATTTGGTATTCCACAGCTTTTTGGAGTACTTAAATGTTTACACAGTACTGTATAAATGACAAATCTTGTAGCTTATCCCGTAATATTGATAAAATCTTAATAGATAACATTTAATTTCAATGACCTCTAATTTATTTGATTCGTCTCTGCCCAGAATAACTATTAAAATATTGGAAAAATTCTTTAATAAAATCTAAGTAAATTATTTTTTTAATTATATTAGCTATAGGACTCTGTTATTATTTTTAAAAAAATGTCCACTTAAAATCAGTAGATTCATTATATTATATGTAGTAGAAAATCAACCCAAGAAAGTGAATAAACGATTCTAAAATACTGCAGCGAAGCAAGGGGTTGGTTATCTAGTTTTACATAAATAGACATTTTGAAATGTATTACTGCGTTAGTAAACTTTTCTAAAACCGGAATATTTGTGCTTTTTATTAGAAAATAGATCGTGATTTACGCTGCGGTACGGCGTGGACAAAGCAAAAACATCTCAAACCTTTCCCAAAACTAGCAATGAAATATGTAACAACAAAACAAGAGCTAACTAAAATTTACCGTGTTCTGTTGTAAAATATCGAATGTGCCAAGTCCCCAGGTGTGGTTCAAACGGCGCAAGTTTCACTAATGTGCGGCTTAAATGATGACAGTGTTGGGGACGAGCTCACTAAGTCTGCTCAGCAGCTGCTGCTGCCCTCTATAGGCTCTCAGTTTCACTTTATTTACATTACCAATTAGTTATAGATGTAAACATTACATACTTTATTTGAGTAATCTAGTCAATACATAGAGTAAACTATTTTAAACATTACAAAATTCCACATTTAAGTGACACATCGAAAGCTTCCATTCCGAGGCTCAAAAAGACAAATTCCTGTTCTTGGGACGGACTACACTCTTCTAATATATAACATTCCTATACTAAATTAGAATAATGTCTCAAAAATTCGCCAGTTTCTCATTGATTTCCTATCAAAATTAAAAGCGTCTAATTTCTATTTTCACGCTATCAAGCCGTGAGATATTTAAGCCATAAGACTTTCAAGAGAATCAAAACGAGTGCGAATTAAATACGGGCTAGATTTTTTAAATCTAATTTGTAGAACAACTTGACATTAAAAATAGATGAATAAAAAAACTTCTTAAACTTACTCGCCTATTACTGAAAAGCGTATTGTAAATCGCATTATTAAAATAAGACATATTTGAAATGGTTATTCTCTCCCTCTCTCAGCTCCCCTAAGTTATAGCCTTTGTTTTTATCTTAGCTCTGTGATATGAGTGTAACTTTTATTTATAGGCCAAACTTTTAAAAATTTGTATATGCTCTTGTGCATCTGGTTGGTAATGTTATAAAAAAATAATTATGTTCTATTTGAATGTATACTATATTTAGATAAGTGTTCTGTTATATATAAAGAGTATAGGTACGATAAATATTCTAAATAACACACGAATTAGAGTTTTGGGAAAAAGCTTATCCATGTTCTATAGAGTTTAAATTAAATATTTAAAGCATTTTTACTTTCTTTTGGAGAACCCAGTAACCAGCAGAATTACCAGTCGTATATAAATCGTTCCACTATGTCCTTGATTTATTTAGTTTCGTCCAAACTTGTAAACGTTTATAAGCGTGGCATATAAATTACACATTGTAGTTAACACGTTTCTGTGAAGCGTGTTTATATTTCTGCGTTTTCTAAAATATATAAGAAATGTTATTTATAACTAAAGTTTCATAACAATACTAATTTACGGAAAACGCTATTTAAGTTAGGTAGTAAAAATATATTTAATACAAACCGAAAATTGATATTGAACTTGTGTAAAAACAAGATATGACTGAAGAGAAGAATGACATGAAACAAATTGAAAATTGAGTATATAGTTGACAAGAAAGTTTAAATATATACTTAAATATAAACCCTTAAGTAGGTAAAATAGCGAAAGTTTCCCGCCTTATGTAATCGAAGCCAGTGAACAAAGTTTTTATCTGTTAACTTCGAAGTGCTAACCATAGGGATAGATTTATTGACAAACGAATTGGTTAACTTCATATTATGGGGGCAGATTGACTAAAATAGCTAATGTTACTAATATTATAAAATTAAAAATTCCTTAAAGTCCTTGATTTCACCAACCATTTTCAAACAAATTATTCTTTAAAACTAGGTTTTAGGTTTAATTAGTATGTCACCGAATCTAAATACTTTTAATGTATATTCTACGTATACATTTTATATTTTTTCCCATGTCTGACAAAATTATCATAGCTTGCGTTTAAATTTCCGAAACAAGAATTATATTTTCAGTTTTAAAAATATCGGAAAAACCCAATATTTTTTTTGTCGTTAAAAATATCCTTAAACACTAGAAAACATTTTAAAAGACTTTCGAACTTGCTGACCTGTTCTCGACTTGCTGGGCAAAAATAGAATTAAACTTCCCTCTGTATTGTTCTTGTATTGATTTTTTTTTAAATCTCAGCTATAGGTACTTTTCTAAAATTTAATAATTAAAAAAACATATCTGTTATCTGTGGTATCTGAAAAACAACAAAGAACACATGTTAAAAGATAATAAAGAAACATAAATAAACTTTATAATGAAAGAATTTGAGAGACCGTTATTTTACAAAATTAAACTACAGAAATAGTAAGCGAGTTTCGTTTAAAATCATCGAATGGTGAAGTATTGGTATTGAAATACAGAAATAGTCGTGTAATGAAAGTGGTGTACAGAGCATTAATTGTCACAGGTGTCGATTACCGCTATGACGCCACTATTTTTTAAATGGACTTTTTATGTTTTTCAACTGTGTATTCGACCAGATATTGTTTCCAATAGTAATTGATATTTAATCGTCTCTGGTATAAAATATACGTATTGATGCGCTGTGTCATTATTTGTCGAGTTAATGTTAGGTTAGCTTTGGTTTTTATTTGTAATCTATAAAACTAGGACAAGAATAAAATCAATAATAACATTACAATTATTATTAATAGAAACAGTGAAAGCTCTGACCTGAATGACTAAAATGATTACTTACCCCTTAAACAGAACTAAAACATTAGTGTGACCATTTTATGTGTTTATAACGATAGAGATAAAATATATATTTTAAGGCGCGTTAGGTTTTGGGGTTTTTTGACGTCAGCGTATCGTTATCGTTAATCAGTAGCGTGTTATCACGTTGTACTCGAATGCTTGACACAGACTTGATAAAAAACCTTGATAAATTACGTCCGAAACATCCAATATATTGATTTTACTATCACCCCTTTATTTAGTTCTGTTTTATTGGTTTGAGATGCTCGTTTTGTACTCTTGTTTTCTATTGTGTTTCCATTTTACTAATGTATTTGTTTCTATTTAGTTACTTTATTTTTGTCTTTTACCGAGGCACTGTCGAGTTGGATTTTCTAATGTGTAAAGTATACCTATGATGTAGGTACATTTATGTACTTGACTCATAACTTTGATGCTATAACACACCTTTGAGTACATTAACTTATTACGAACATCTGAAGAGTCAAAGAAGCAACATACAAAGGAAATTCTAAATTTGAGGATCAGTATTTAAACTACACGAGAGCAAGAGTAAGTAGAATTAGGTTGGGTGTAAATCGTCGGTGAACTAGGTACGAGTACGATAGTGAACAAAGCTCTGTCCAAACACACGTAAGCTCAAGTTCAACATTCGACCTGAAACTACACTTACTGCAACCGTGTTAAATCTGCACTTGGAACTTTTAGACTTCTTCAAATATTATATTTTAATGTATGATATTAATTAATATTATATCGTAATTTTTATAAAAATTATGAATTTGATTTTTTTTGGACTTTATGTTTAATCTTTACAATAGACAGCAGTCAAAACGAAACACCTAAATATTTGTTTGATTAATAGGTATATAAATATAAAAATATTAAAGTTATATCTAACCATAAATATATTAAGCTTAGCTGCAATAGTACACATATAAATGTATTCTATTTACTCATTCTTCATCACTGTTAAACATAATGAATGTGTTATATTTATTTTACTATTTAAATATTATACTACTAGATCCCCGGGATATATTGAGCTACTTTGATTGAAACATAGCATTTAAAATTTTAAGTTGGACCTGAAATTTCTGCGTGATGTGCTTTGTGAAAATTCTTTAAAATAATTGTTTTGGCTTCTACAAGTGTTATAAAGATCACTCAAGTTTATTTTTCCTAAATATCTTTTATATACAGATATTCGTTAGGTTAAATTTTTATTTAATGTATAGATTTATAAAAACTACGTAGCTCTTTCAAAACCCTTACTTCGCATCTTATCTGTAGGGAAGGTTTCGCGGGTTCTTATCTGTCCAGCCAATTGTTTGGTTAGGTAATAGAATACGATGTGCTTAACAGACCCCGCGGACATTATGCGGATACACTTCGGAACCGTTAACTGCCTATTAAATGATTCCATAAACGACAGATTTAATTAAGACCAACAAACACTTATACAATATGGTCTATTGATTATTATTGATGGCCTTTAATATGTATAAATCGGCACTTGCAAGAAGGATGCAATGAGGAAGACCTGCTTCAGCTTCGATTATTTAGGCTACTAATATTTCCGATGTTTTTGAATATCCAGTACATATAATACACTATGTGATATTATGACCTTTATAAGAAATGCATATAGAAAAAAATCCGCTAATTTGGACATAATCAAACATAGACACCTACTGATTCATTTTTAATAATATGATTATCAATTTAAATAATAATTTTAATGTTCTTGAATATATGAAACTATAGCAATAACCTTAAAAAGACAAAACAATGCAATCTTGACAAGAAGCCGAGCGGGCCTGGGGTTAGAGACCTAAGAGAAAGTTTAAAGAGTTTTAGTTTATTGTTTTTAAAACATTATATTAAAATTAATAGCAGCAATTTACCACGTAGCTCCAAACAACATTAGAAGTCTCACTACTCCAATAATTACCGCCTGACATCACTTGACAGACTGGCTCAAATCTTCGCGATATAAGTTTTATATTTTATACACGTAGGTATACTTGAAATAAAAAAAATAAAAAAAATCTTAACTTTTCTTTTAGTATAATCAATTGTATTTTATAAAACATTTCTTGTACGTAGCTATTCTTTTTACTAGATGAAATTAGTAGTTCCTAGTGTTGCAACGGATACCCAATCATTAATTATCCGGTGGTTGGAAAGTTTCAAATAAAAAAAAATCACAAAATTCGTAGATTGATAGTTTCTAAAGTTCCATACAGCATCGTTCTTTGAAAGAGTATAAAGCTGCTTTAGAGCTGAAACTTAATTTTTTATTTTCTTTAAAACTTTGCCTCAAACATTTTACATTGTTTATGTTTGCAAGATGACTAAATAAAATTTTGAGAAACTCTATATAGAGTAGAGTAGGTTATTATTACTATAAAATAATTTGAAAATGCTAAATTACAGTCAAAATAATTATAAAAACGCACATCTTTGACATTATAGGTGAGCAATAAGGGATTCATCTTTATTGACTATCACAGATCACAACTACATAATAGATTTCGCATGTTAAATATTTTGTTCCGTGTCAATTGTGGAAATTCGCTGAGGAAGGTGAGGCGTGCGCGGAGAAGGACTGATGTGATTTGATTGGTAACTTCGAAAATCATTCGAATATCATACTTGCTGATGAGATAGGGACGTTAAATATTTATGCTGATGTCGATAATTTTGACAATATATTGATAGTAAAAAAAGTTCGTAAAAGATAATAAACTAAAATTTATGGATGAGTTTCCACACCATTTTCATAAGATTTCTTTAAAAAAATAATTATTTGACTCGATACTAAGGTGGTGTTTACGAGCGCTGTCTCGTATATGTGACAAATCACATATGTATTACACACTTTTTCGCCCTGATCTATTATGTAGTTGTGATCTGTGTTGACTACATTAGAGTTTGACTATCGTCATGATAACAGTTGTCATGGTTATCAAACACATAACAATACTATGACAAGAGTGAAGCCGCATAGTAAAGTTTTACAGATTCAGATAAAGAAGAAGAAAATGGGTATCCAGCGACGAAAATACCTAAATATGTATGGTTTTTGTGTGTCTGTTTTCTTTCAATAGTTTATTTTATATATTTCTATGCACCATACATAACTTTTTATTGCTTAAATTTTATGGGTAAAATTGTACGCAGGACATTTTTCAATTTTATTTCACAATCGTTGTAAAATTGCGAAAATTTACGCACTTGGTATAACCTGTTTTTGATATGCAACTAAATTTTAACGGATATTTACAGGCTGCCTCAGTACAAACAAGTGAGGATGACAATGGGTGCGGAACACTATAAAAAATTAATGTGTAGTTGGTTTTACGAGCGTTGTGAGCGGAGAACACCTGTCCGCTATATGGCGAATACGGTCAACAAACTGGTATAAACAATTCTGTACAGGTTTTAATATTTATATTAAAACTAAATCGACGGTATGTGAAAGCTTAGTGATTACTGTGTTACGCATTATCAAAATATAAAGAAACAGAACATATTACTTTTTTTAGTATTGCATAGTCTCATATTTAAAGTCATAGGTCATAATTAGTTTATTAACTGAAAAAGGAAAATGTCTTAAATCTTATTCGTAACTACAATTTTCTTGTTGGCGGTTTTTCCTCTGTACTTTTAAATTCAACTAGGTCATTGGAAACCTTGAAGGTTTTGATTCCCATGAGTGGCAATATAACCGGCTACATCTGATTGCATTGACTTAAAAGCTTGATGTTTCAGTTTTAATGCATGAACAATTAAAATTACCACGCGTTTCCGAAAACAAGAATCCTAACAGACAGACGGACGGAAAACGAAGTGATTCTCTAAGAATTCGTTATAACGTTACCTTGAAAATTAAGGAATTATTTTTCGACTATGTGATGTGAAATTCTATAATCCTTCATACCCTAATATATTCGATTTTAGGTATTGGAGCTTTGTAGATGTAGTTGAATCAAAGTAGAATTATCAAGTAGACAGGCACTATTCTATTTTCATCAACAATACGTAGCGTTAGAACTCCATTGCATTGTGCGGAGTTAGACGCAAGTATAGCACAATCCGTTTGTTCGTCCCTATGTTCCTTTGCCGTTGATCAAATAAAATGCCACTGTGGATTACGTACAAACATCCTCTTTGCAGTCCCAAGTGAAAAAGGTTAGATACAATTTAGCTATTATCATCCTTTTGCACAACATATACATTTTTACATGCGATTTAGTTCTTAAAATTAATACAAATATATCGCCATATAAAAGACCCTTTATCCTCATTTTAATAATATAATTATGTTGTGTATCTGATATATTATATTTAAGTTATTTGTGGTGTACAATAAAGATATATAAATAAATAAATAAATAATACTCTTCGCATAAAGTTATTAATTAAATTGTTTGTTATAAAGTGTATGATATCGTAAGTACTTTAAACCTATTTAATACAGACAAGGCCTGGTTTTGATAGATCAATGCAGAGTTTGTTGTATATTTACAATAGAAATTTTACCAGAAGCTTACGTTTTTGGCCGACCACAAGGGTCGTGGATTTTATACTCATAGTGTCATCGACTTTGTGTTATTTTTTTCACTAAAGACAAAAAAAAGTATGATGAAATGTGATCTATGCCTCGTATGTAACTATTAAAAAACTTCTCCTGAAAATACAGAAGCCCCTTGTAGAACAGAAATTGTCTCAAAATTTACTGCCTTTACCCGTGATGAGCGCTACATGTAAAGTAAAACATTTGTGTTTTGTTATCTATCAATTAATATTCTCAGTTATGATTATATTATATTAATGAGATATCACATCATCAGAGATTTAAAAGCAGTCAAAAGAATATAAAACTTCACAATTACAGTATTATTTAGCATATGCTTGACTATAATCTCAAGAAGAGTTCGCATATTTTTCAATAATATATAAATAAGAAACTTGAGATGAAGATCACACAGACATAGTTTCAACTTTACGGTAAAACCATCAAGTTAGTGACGAGCACGGCAGTAAAGTTTCCAAACCCTCGAACATTGCATACAATTACTATCATTCATGGCCGTCAAAATACATTGCAATAGGGTCGGAAACTGGAGTACCTTACGTGGAATATCGAATTCAGGGGAAGTTATCTGCTAGCTAACCAATAATACAAACTACATACTTAGTAAACTACTAGCTGTTATAGTTCAACACATAAAACTTATTGAAGTAAAAAAAAAGAAGTTTCTTTTTACTCCGAATGTAATTTGGTTTGGATTTTGAATAAGCATTAAAATTAAGTAATTTATAAGTATCAATATATCTGAAAACAACAGTTCTAGGTCCACGTAAAGGAAACCACCACAGAAAGCAACTTCTCAAGTTATGTAAACCTTGTTTCTAACATGAATTAAGCCAATAGAGTTGCCGCTAACTAATTGATCGTGCAAAATGGTTTCAAGTGATACGACTTAAATAAATGTATGTGGTGTAATAGTTTAGTTAGGATTAACTGTTAAGGCTTTTGAGTTTTGCAGTTCGGTCGCGTTCGCCGAATACCTGCGTTAGCGAGATTGGCGTTAATCTGTTAAATCGACTGAGGAATGAATGTTAATTTGATCCTTCGACCCAACATTGTTTGCACGGTTAGTTGATCGGGATGATTGCAATACTTGCTTGATTTGGTACCTGTATATCTTATAAATACACCATGATTTTAAGTATTTCGTACGAGGTTCCATTGGCTAAGGAGCCACCTGACTCACATTTAAATTGATGTATCTTTAAAGATGGTAAAAAATTCACACTGAATTGAACCTTAGAATCTCTCGGAATCCTTCTTTTAATAAGCAAACTATATTAATATTACAAAAAGGATAATTGTATTTTTATTTTAGCCCTTTAATCTCTAGAACTACTAGACTGATTATTAACATTTTTTAATTATTCGTCTGCTCCGTTTTTAATCAATTTAAGGCTGTGTGGATTTAATTTTTTTTATGTAGCACATTTCCATTACTCTATTTCAAAATATTCGTAGTAAATAGTAAAATAAGGCGTTTTCATACACAATATGCACAATATTCTCGCTCTTATATCTTCATATTTATATACAAATTACAACGATGAAGTAATAATTTACACTATAAGTATATTTTAAAATGTGTATCTAAATTCTATAGGTATTAATTCGTATAATTTGGGCACACATCCAAGACAAATGTGCGCAATGTTTCAGGTGTCTGGTATTTAAATAATCTATGACAATATAAAAACATTTTTTGGCTTGATTTGGCTCTAACAGATCGGTTTATAGAATAGTTAAGCGATTTATCAGCCAACAAGTCTCCAGGCCGGCTCATTCCGGATATTGAAGCACGTAATCTCAATACAGTGTGTCTTCACTCGTAATTTATATGACGATGAATGGGCATGCCATTATTTTCAACCCTTAACCTTCCTTATTAATATCTACATAATTTATTGTAAATTGCATTTTGCAGAAGTGATCCCGTGCGTGAATAAAGGTAAGAGTGATGACAATGTCGTTATATATCATAGAGATATTGTTATCGTAGTGTTTTGCGTTTAATAGACAACTGAGTTGGATCTCTGTACACTATTGCTAACTGGTGTGAAGTTCTGTTTTTTTTGCTCTATATAATAGTACTTACGTTTCTTAACTTAATAGTGCTAAATGTTAAATTAAAGTATTAAATTATAATATCGGTCTTTTGTTAATTCTGTGATTACAAAAAGGAGCTCATTAAATTATTCATTAAATTATTTCAAATAATAAATAAGTCTCTGGTAATATTTTTTTAATGTTTGAATAAACTAATCTGTAAAACTTAACATGACAGCAGCATAAAAGACAAATAAATTTTAGAAATGTTAAAATTTCATATATAAATAAAATTATATTTATGAAACCTTTATACAAAGTAAAATAATAGTTTTTAGAATCGTTCTACAATATACAATTATTCCATTAGGTGGATTTAACGTCCCTCTATAGGGGTTTAAAGTTGCGCATAGTTTATCGCCAGCTTCCTTCCAAGAAATTATATTAAAAGCATTAAATTTTAATTTGCTTACTCACGAGAACCTGCCTTTTGTTAGGTGGAAACTTTGAACGAGAAACAATATGATATTTTGTTGTCATTGTTCTTGTTACTGTTGTCCATTAATATCATAAATAATAATTTTGTAAAGAATAATTTATTAAACGGATACGCATGTAGGCTTTAATTTCAGAATACATTATAAATATTCAGTTGACACTTGTAAATGCTAGCAACATTGTAGACAATTTCTATTGACTTATATTAAAAATGTCTTCAGCGTTTTGACTATATACGAGTATAAGCCATGTAACGATAAATTCACGAAAGTTTGACTTGTGATTTCGTGGAGTGATTCTAGATGTAAGTTGGAGAAATGGTAGTTTTGTGCTGCTCTCTAAAATGCGTGTTACTTTAATTGTCTTTTGAGTATCATTGCGCACTGTAGATTCTAATCTACAATCATACAAAATGCTTAAAGTATAATATTTTCTTCAAAATACAAAATGTAAAAGATATAGCAATATTGTATACAGTTTTTCTTTCTAAAATAAAATGTGTTTCTACAAGCTATATGAGTACACCGTGATTTACTAGTAACGATGTCGACGAGTGAGGAAGACCAGGTGCTCGACGTTCTTATATGTTTTAAGATTTGTAATGTAGAGGTGTGATATTAAACATACGAGAAACACTAGTGCAAAGTATTGTAAATGCTGAGAAGTATTCTTTTTTCCACTGTTGAGACTTCTTTTTCAAGGGTTTTGGTATTACTGAGCTGTCCTGATACTGGTAGTGATGCATCTATAGTTATTTATTATTAGTAAAAGTAGAATATTTACAGAATTTTCGTTTCCTTATGTTAAATACAATTACTAACAAAAGGGAAACTTTCTATACATAAAAATGTTCTTGAAAAATCTAGTGCCAATTCATTTAATACTTCTTAGGGTTGGCGCGATCATACGACACACAAAAAAATGTTTTGACTATGCATAAATGTAAAAAAACGTATAAACATGCACTTTAGAAAGCCATGCATTGCCTTGGCCTTGTGAAACAGATGTTAACAACGTTTCTATCTAAAATAGATAATTAAGAGTAAACTTACGTAATAATTAATAAGAGGGTTCTAGCATCATACTACGCTCCTCGTATTACTTTAGAAAATTTTATTAATATGAAATTACTAGACAGTTTTGACTCATGTCTTAAGAGAGGTAACACCGCTGGTGTTAACAAATTAAAAGCTATCAAAAGTGTTCTTAGCTAGAAAAATTCGCACCTCTTTGCAAAAACTAACAAACACTCCAAATACACTTCACTTAAAGAGTACCGCTATAGCAACCTCATAAAGAGTCACGATTGGTTATACTTACGTCACGACATTGTCTTCCATCAGTCATATTCGTATTCTCATGCAGAGCGCATGGCTATTGCATAATGCAGCCAGTGCCCGACCCCATGCCCTTCCGTCGTCTCCGCTGAATTAATAAGCATACCTTCTCTGTTTATACTGGCAAAATAAATTGATTGTTACTCACATAATATTGAGACTATTTATATTAACAAAAATCAATAAAATAACCAAAACATTCAAGTTTGTCTAAGTTTGATATTCTGTTAGACGCACAGCAAAAGCACTGAAAATAGAGGCATCTTAAAAAATTAAAATCTTTAATATTTTTTGGTATTTTTTGGTATTTTTTTTTAAATATATATTTTTTTCCAATAATCGAGTGAGACAGAGATCAGTTGTTTATTTTTTTTATCTTTATTTTGTATAGAGTTTGCTGTATTAGTATTTTTTTTCGTAGAACTATAAATTGGTAAGATACAGATAACAGAGTAACATACTTTATTAGGAATTCCAGTTCGAAAGTGAAACATCAATATAGCAAAAACTTACTGCTAAAATTATTATATCTACTGAATTAAGAAAAATACGAACTCTAAATCAGTACCTCTAAAGCCTACTCGTAGGCTACCTTTCGTAGACTACCTTTTTCAGTTTATAATACAAGCATTACAGTTTATAAAACAGAAAAATATTTTCTGGAAATTAATAAATTTAAGAGCAGTTATCAGTAAGATAAAGGTTTAAAAAAAGGCAAAAACCGATTTTATCGTATTTATTGATTAACAAAAGTCGTGAACTTTTGCAAATTGATAATTAATTTATCCCGTCTTCTATTTATAGTAAAATGGTAGCTTGGTAATCGCGCATTATGTAAAACAACTTGACGGCTTTTGTAGAGCACTTTACAGTTTTAAAGTTTACTAGGTAATTTGCTGTCACCAAACAGTACGATCTCTACTTAGTCTGTACACATATCCTAAAGCTTTTATATAGACGATATATAATAAAGTCAATTAGTTATCCTTTATATAATTACGCAGGTTAACAACAATTTTAGTAATAGTGCATCAATTTTTATTGCAAACTTTGAAAAAAATCTGGTCATATTTCGTCTATTTTACGTAATTAAACAATGAAATGGCGTTAATTCGCGTAGTGCTTTGCAATGAGTGTATCTCTATTTCAGATGTACCATTTTTTTATACTGAGTCATAAAATAGTGTCCAGACATTGCTTATCAGATGAAACTTTCTAAGAAAGCAAAAATAAAATATTTTTCCTTAGATTAGTAATGTAAAACATTTAGAAAACAGACTCAAAATATATAAAATACGAGTGTTGTCTGTAATTCGGTTAGTGTAGTGGCATTGAGAATATAATCAAATAGTCGTATTAGGTCAGTTGCTGTTTAAGACGTCCATTAAATTAGTATTCATCAAACCATACATATACTTAGTAACAATTACGTTTGGTACCTATTTACGTATGGATAGACAGTAAATTGTACGAGAGATGAGCCCATTTGCACCTCGCTCATGTATCCGTTTCCGTATAAAATTAATTGGGCCGTGACGTACGGAAGGATGCATGACACTAACAACTCATGTAAATTGCTTATATCTTCTCGCTGCTGATTCTGAGATAGTTGAAATGGACTTGCCTCATTTTGCAATGTACTAAATAACATTCCTAGGTTGCATCTGCAGCGGTATTTTATCCACAATATTCTAACTTGAAATAGAAGCATCAGTTATATTTTGTATGCAAGTATAAATTAGGTAAGTAATTGAGATTGTCTAGTGCTCCAAAGTATGGAATAGAGAAAACGTAATCTTAGAATCACATCATGGCCATTTTGTCAGTCTGTCAAAACTCATTTTCTCACTAGTATCTGTGAAAACATTGAAAAATCTAAATCTTAGTTGAATATCGTTTAAAGATACAGTTACTTTTTGTGATACATAGATCCTCATATTTATTTTGTATTGATAATCGAAACTTCTAGTGTGTACTTCCTGATAACCTAGAATTATGAAATTTGGCAAGAAACAAAATCATATAGTAAAGAGAAAATCTTTAATCCCGTTTAGAAAGAACCTTGACTCACTCAAATCGAACTCACACTTGGCATTTTCGAACAATAACTGATATTTTAATGAAGCTATTGTTCATACAATCATACTATTAATGTATTAATCCTATTAGTTCCTCATTAGATTCTATTTGAATGCGATACATATTGATGCACTAGCTCGAATCATTATAAGATTAATATGCTTAGTTCTAAGCTACGTGTTAACTGTTAAAACGATTACGTCTGATGACTAATCCTTTGAACTACATTGGGATTGGGTTGGATATAGTTTGTAGTACGTATATTG
Source organism: Limenitis camilla (assembly GCA_905147385.1). NCBI lineage: Eukaryota > Metazoa > Arthropoda > Insecta > Lepidoptera > Nymphalidae > Limenitis > Limenitis camilla. Next base: position 10,221,432 of record LR990230.1, on the reverse strand, counting down.
CTTTTAAACTGCATATATCTTAATTATCATAGTTTCTACTAAATGGTGATAGGTATTAATTTAATAATAATTTTTAAGCATCAAAGTAAAATAGTGTTAATGCATCGCAAACATAGAATTGCATATAAATTTTATAAAATATTCCTACAGATATCACACAAATATTTATAAAAAAAAATACAGTTAAGTATCTTACTGCTCTTTCGTGTTACTATTAAAGAATATTATTTTGAGTCTGTTTGCGAATTCTAGGAAATCTTAAGCGATAGCGATTTAGAAATAAATGTATATAATTGAATATTCCATAACGAGTTCCAGTATAAAATAAGATGCAATTCATTTCTCTAAAAGGATTTTTCTATCAGCAGGAATAGAAATAAAAGCTTAAACGAAGGTAAGTTTATAGGTCATTGTAGTGGATGGAAGCGACATTGTTATTTTCATTTATTTTATTTACTAACAGACTGAACTGAGCCAAAGGAAATGCAATTTAAGTATTTACCTACATACTTTTTACTTTCATTTTTAAGTTGCAAAGAAATTAAATTTTCTAAACTATTAAAGAAACTTGAAATTTAAACAGTAATTCTTGTACTTAAGCAGCGACTCGGTAAGAAGCGATTTATCTTAACGTTAACGAAGACAAATATAATAAAGATAACTTACTAATAAAAATAAATAATCATTTACTTTAGTTATTACCAATTGTGTGTGTATAAAATAAAGGTGAAATTTTAAATCAATTTTACTGATTAAATAACATTTTACCTCAGCGAAACGAAAATAAGCAAATAAGGAAACGAGTGTTATTTACTTTTGAATGAATGTCTAGAATTAGTGGAGAGAATCCCTTGTAACTTGTGTGCATAGGAGATGGTCAGGAAATAGCGTACCATAAGAACTTAGTGTACGAAGCCAAAACCTAATCTAATTAACCTTAGACACGAGTCGAAATGTGTTAACGGGTGCGTTCTAAAAGCCCAAATGTAGTCGATACACACGGTAACCTCGTTTTTGTGCTATAAGAATAAAAGGGCGGTATTGCCTCGCGCAGACATCTCATTAGCATTCATTGTACGCTCGCGGCCGCTCTCCCGAATAAACCATCTGTTAAATGTCTCGTGCTAGCTAAAACTTAGCCGTAATTATCTGTTAACATTCCCAAGTTTGACCCCGCGAAAATCTTTGCCGAAAATCTGGTATTCGGAAACTCTCCGGAGGCGTTTTACTTCCCTAATAATCAGGTTCATGGAGATTTTTAATGAAAAAGATTGTTCGCCGTTATTTAGGAAGTTAGTAAAAGGGATCTCGGCTAAAGTTTGTTTTGATTTAGTAGCGGCCTCGTTACGTTTATTGTATCCTTTTCAGTGGCTTCGTATCGGGTTAGAAGTAATTAAAAATCTCGCGCTCTCTTATTAGCTTTACGTGACGTTATTTTATTATACGTATGCTTATTTATGTTTTGATGTGTATTAAGTAATACACTTCTTTTAAAAACGTTAATAGTTATATAGCATATTATACGAATCCTTAATACTAATATAACATAGTAGCTATGCTGCACAACATTAAATAATTAATATTTGACATAATATTATAACTAAATTATTTTCACAATAATAAGTCAATATTTATTTCACGAAATATTTAGACAAACTGCCGAGGATCTATTGGAACTATTTTTAATATATAAGTAGATTTTTTATTGCCTAAATATAAGTAGATTTTTTTGTAGATTTAGGGTTTAAAATCGAAGTTGGAGTCCCATTTTAATTCTTCTTATTTTATAACAACTTTTAATGTATCACGATTAACCCATTTGAATAAAATTTCAATTTGGAATTCAGTCTAAAAGTATTTAAAAAGTCATTAGAAACAATCAAAGGGGACTTTTGATAGGCGGATTTGCGAAGTCAGCATTCCGGAATAGTCAATAAAGTGAACCATAACATTAATCATGACTGACACCATAATTCTGCCCGTTATCGTTTGGAAGCAACTGAATGTATTTTGATAGATTCAAAGGTATGTCCCCATATTGATTTTCAATTAATCTTTTGTCCCCTTTTTGTTACGGAAACATTCTGCTAACCTAAAAAAGTGATATACCGAGTTATTTAGATAGCATCGATAAATATGGTACAACTATATTTTTAACACAATAATTTTATTGACTATATCATATGATTATTTTAGCGACATATAAAAAATGTCTTTAACTTAGTATGATAGGTCTTTATAACTCTAATATTAGCCAAAATAATTTATTCTGTTTGTATGTTTATATGCATGCAAAAACTATAGTTGAAAATTAGTTCGTCAAAACCATGGTGAGTCGACTAATGTATTATCAATCTATTCGTCGAATTAATTGTCGCAAGTTTTGATATCTTAAAAGTACTCCTAAAGTATATTACGCCTAAAACTTAATCGTTAGAAACAAATATACTAACGAGTAAAGTTAAATCAAAGCTTAAAGCATCTTCAATATTTTAAATTGTAGCTACAATTTTCTGTAATATTCAAAGCTTGATATGTTTTATTTACGTTCACTTCTTCGTATTTACCGCATGTAAGAGGCAGGCATATCGGTTTGTTCAGACTTCGATCTTCGTATTATGGCGTACAAACACTACATACAAATATTGAAATCATATCGCAACGTCATTCATTTCTGCTCCTTTTTATTATTTTCTATTTCAGATCTAACGGTTTATTTATGTTTCTCATTTGTTTTTTTTCTTTGTTTAACTTTTACATTACTTACCGATTCCATTCTTTTTAGATTTACTTCTAACAAACTAAGAGAACACTAAATCAATTGCTGGAAGTCAATTATAACCTTTTAATTATCTTATTAAAATGATACTTTGTATACTGTATGTTATTCGTATGTGGTTAATATTAAAATACTACAATTAGCTAACTGAAGCACCAGTAGTGTAGGCACAAGATTATCTATTTATAAAACTAATTTTATTTTGTCCGATTGATTTTAGATGAACCTCCAAGGACTTATGATGGTCACCGAGAGATTGGAACTGGGTCAACACAAACAGCTATAACTTTTGAAATTATTATAATTTTTTTTTCCAAATTTTCGTGGCTTCATGTCAAACAATTATGTAATGATGCTATATTATTAATTTTATAAAATAAAATGATTTAATGGCAAAAAAAATTACTGAAAATTCTTATTTTAATAATACTAGTAAGTAGTATGTGCATACCATACTGCTAGTATTCTTTAAAAAAAACTGATCTGATGATGAGATTAGGTGGTGGATAGTGCTAACACTTTTCATAGAAATCTAATGAGTCTAATATATTACACTAGATTTCGAGGATTTGATGGAGAATAGTGGTTAATAATTTAAAAAATTCAACGCTGTTTATTTTAATTACTACTTTTAAACTTGCTTTGTAGTTTTTTTAAGAAATATTAATTATTAACCAAAAAAAGAAAATATTCTGAATTAGATGCAATGAATATCTATTACATAATTAAACGTTTCGATATGTCCTATCAGCCTAACAAAACCAATATCAATGAACATTGTTGTAAACATAAATATTTGATTGGATACACATATAAAGAGATGATCCCCCAGTTATTTGCCCAATAGCCTTTAATTTATTGTGTCCGATATTCAATATATTTCAGGATGATAAGATAGCGTTTATGTCTTATTTATCTGTAAAAAAACGGCTGGTTGAGTGATTCATCAACGTAGTTCTGTACTACTGAAGCTATAAATATGAAGTTTGGACAGTAGTTACTTTTTCATTATAGAAACTAACGTAGTAATCAGTCATTATTAAGATTATAAATGGTTCTAAAGTAAAGACTCAATAAGTGAATTTTCATAATATCCTATTAATTTTATATTTAAAACTACAATTTTTTAATGAAAATTAATTACAGCCTTTGCCATAATATTTCTTCCTCTAAGTTTGTAAAAAGGTACTAAAATTCCAAAAGCTTAAACAGGAACGCTATCGTAAAAAACTTAATTCTTTAGAAGGTAATGGTATAAATATAAACTTATACAGACGAAAGTAAATCAAGAATAAGCTCATGCAGTTATTTTATATACTAATGAATTCTGTCGTTTTTTTTATAAATAAAAAAGGAAAAAGGTCCGATGAAAAGCAGTCTGTGCTGATATTGAAAAAATGCCCATAGATACACGCTCGCTTTATGGTTGATATGTTAATAAACATTCGACGTGTTTTGAATTGATTAGATTAAGGTCTTGGTCGTATAGACTCTTGAAATTTCAGGGGAAAGTGGTTTTTAAGACTTACTATAAGTTAAGTACTATATTCGACTATAATACTTGATTATTTAACTTAGTACATAACCCGCCTCATTTTTATGGTGTTTTTTAAATAGTCCTAGGTATGAATAAGAGCCCATAACTTTGTCTGAGACGGCTTTGATTTATCCTGTGTTAATCTAAAAAAAAGAAAACATACTTTCCAGAATACATGGTAAAATACACGTAACTTTATTAAATTCCCTGCACCGTTAGCCAGGTAGCTTGGTAAGACTTCACTTTATGGCTCAATTTAAAAAATGTTTCACATTACTTGGATAAGAAATAATATAAGACTTAGTTGGAAATAAAAGCACTTCCTTTTTTGGGAATCCATTTTATAACGTTGGAACTTAAATAAAATAGTTTCTTAGAAGATGTAAGCAATTTAAAACAGAATCTGCCATTTTCTGCCAAAATATAAAGAAATCTGATTATATAAAAACTCCTAAGAATATGGCGCCAAATTTTAATGTTGTTAAATTTAAATAATAGGTTTGTATAGTCAACTAATCCAGCCACATAAATTTGTCGTTTCTTGCAACAATGTCTTTTAAAATAACCACTTACAAAACGTAAACGATTCAGAGATTAGTTAAAGAAATATTTGGAACTTAAAAAAATAGTTTCTTAAAAGATGCAGTTTTAAAAGAAAATAAAAACATGTATAATATACAAATACTCTCAAACTGCTTAGAAGATGACGATATGGTTTGTATAGTCAAATAACTCAGTCAAATGATTTCGTTGTTTCCTTAAGCAATGACTTTGGAAATAACTTTCCTACAAATGTGAACGATTCGGAGATTGGTTGAAGAAGTATTTGTAGATCAAAGAGTCGAAACATTACCGTCATCGACAGTTGGCGGAAACGTTTTGAGTGACCCTCATCCTTTTAATTTGGCCAAAGAATCTCTCAGAAAGTAAGTTGTTAAAGATGTGCTGCGGTCTTAAGATCTGTTTGATTAAATGCGCACTTTTGTTCCTTACCAAACTATTTAATCGGAATGTTGTAATTATCTTAATGTTTTGTAACCTTTGTTATTGTTTGATACGCCATACTAGCATTTGTTATTATAGATTAGGTACTTACACTTTCTGTAAAATAAAAATACAGTTACTTCTTACGCACTTAGGCTGAAACAGAGATTGATGTAATTGTACACATTATAGTTGGAAGATTATTAATATTAAATGATTAAATTTTTTATTTCTCATGGTTAATTGGAATAAGTTTGTGAGTCTTATAAGGAGTTTTATACCCCGTTAAGTTAATTCAATTACTTGTTATACTTTCATAGAAAAATAACTGTAGTTTGACGAGAAACTAATAAAGGTTTTATATAATTTTAAATATTAAATTTGAAAAATATTTCTAAGGATGCAGATCAAAATAAATATACCGATATCATATAAAAATACTAGTAAGTTGAATTCAGAATTTCATGTGGAAAACGAGTGAGACCAATTTAACAATTACTAATTTTGGGTCTAACTTTTAATTTAAGGTCTTATTGCATGTATTTTAAATACAAATTTATATAAAATTATATTTAAACGTAATAGAGACTATCCGGCGGCAGGAATATAATCGGAGAGAGAGGAATCTACCCACAATACGTGCTATGTCAACGCTTTTTGTATCATGACCCTTGATCCAGAGTCGAGTACAATATTTATTGTGACCCATGTTTAGTGCGTTTTTATGAGAACGATATAATGTTAGGAAAGATATATTTAAATGTACAATAATACGTATTATGTGCGTATCAGGTATTAATCTGAGCAGTGCCTAGAGCTTGTGACTATGTGCAGGTTTACAGAGCTCTTATAGACAATTGTAACGCTCACCTTCCACTGATTATTTACGTAATCATCAATAAAGAAGTCCTAACACTGCCACAATGATCTTCTTGCACCATTTTAGATAATTTACACTGTTTGAAATCACTCCGACGTCTGCCTCAGATCAACTGCCTTGGAGGTTACATTTTGTTATTCTTAAAATAAATGTACATATATGTGTAAGCGCAGGCAGCTAACAGGCGATATTTTTTTAATGACAATAGAGTATTGTATTGAAAGAATACCTCAAGCAATAAATAAAGTTCATAATTAATCACTAAATTAAACTTCTACTATTATTAAACCTATAGAGAACCAACCAGAGAAGAATCTTTACTTAGTATAAAGCATTATAGTAGAAAAATCTTGCAATGCCGGGGCGGCTCGCTAGTATAAAATATAAAAGTTTATGAAAGAGTATATACAAAGTACCATTAACGTTTGGTTCATTACCAATCCGCCTTCGGCTCACGTCATGCAATGTTCAAAACTTAATAAACTTTAAACAATGCTAGGAAGATGCGATGCCAGAACTTCGTAAACTCAAAGTGAAACAGGCAAACGAAGTTATGCCCCTATTAAGGTACACAATGTGTTTAATGTTGTAATAACGAACATACCAGTCAATATTTGTAGAATCAGTTCTGTTAGGTTCGAGACTACGAGTGAATCATTATCAGAAGGGTTCACGCTTTGAGAAAAAATATTTAGTACTAGTACCTAAACTACGGACTTGTCTCTAATATTACTTTCTATTTTAAATGAGATTTTTATCTTCTTTATCCTAAATCATTTAATTATTGAAAATGGGATACCAAATTCCTATATAAATTAAGGATTTCTAATATATTTTGCGTAAAAATTAAATATCTATTTAATACATTAAAAATGTTGACACTGCTGAACATTCAAAGCATTTCGTTACAAAGATATTTTAGAACATATTCTGTGCAATTTTTTAAATTGTTTTATGACTTTTATTAAAATTCGTTTGATGTATTTTTCTACGCAAATTATATTTAAAATATGATAATTTAGTTTTATCGTGACGAAGTAAACGTTTAAAAAACAAACTTTCCAGACTTTCTGGCCTAAATAATTTTATGTATGCGTGATTACATTCATTCTTAATTTTCGCAATATCGTCTTAAAATATTTTTATTATTATTTATTATTATCATATTAAGTTTTTCACCTATCATGTTTTTCTATTCCCAACAAAATTATATTTGAGATGGGTGCATAGATTTAAAAAAAAGTTAAAACAATTCCACTAGAATGCTAATATACAATATAATTTCCATCTCTATACATGATGAGCAGTGATGGGTATCTATATCAAATTGGGGTTGAATCTATTCAGCGTTAAGCTCCTTTGTGAGCTCGCTGTTAATGGAAAATCATTTTCCTTTAAACTACAACCAACTTATGCGCCAGTTTCAGTTTTATTCCTTTGACAATATAAAATAATAAAATTGTATTGTTTATATTTTTTGTCAAATAATGCTTATTTGCAAACATAAAATTAAATATTATAATAGCAAAAATTTTCAACGTCAGTAGTGCTTAAGTAACTTAAGAATTATTTAGGGTGTTGGGGTTGCCAGCAGAAACAGAATCAGGGTAACATAAAACTGATCTACGAATATGTTTATTCATTAGTTTTCAAATTTGAAGCGTCAGTAGCTCAGTGGTTCAGGCGTTGGATTCACGATTGTGGTTCAAATCCCAGTCATTGGACTACTGACGTGCCCCCCTACTAACACAAGCATTTAACGTAGCTGGAAGGGTTAAGTAATACTAGTAGCATGTGATCCAGACTGCTAGTAATCTTAAAAAGAAAATGACTACAAAATTTTCTATCATGAAAATAAACATTGTTTGTCCTTAACTATAGTTATAAATCAGGTTTAGCCGGCAGGTTGGCATTTGCTAAGCTAATCAACGTCCTTTATTGGCCAAGTAGTAACTCTTTTCTTTGCTAACGACACAACAACGCACAAGTCAAATTATAAAGTTATTTATATTCAACTTTATGTAATATCTTTCATTTATGCCTCGTATACTGTGCACAGCTTGACCAACAAATGGACGTTAAGCAATTCCCGTAACGAAGTTAGCAAGGATTTCGACCTTCGGTCTCGTGAATCGGGCTTGTACAAACCCTATGCAAACGTTTCAGTTCAGCTGAATAATTTACTGTTTTGCGTCGTTTATTGCTAGTGTAAACTATAAATTGTAATAAAAATATTTTCCTATCTTACTAATATTATCTATTAATATAATAAATAATTACTTCTGTATAATTAAGCTGTAAACGTGTCATCTGGACCAAAGTATATCCTTTTTATATCAGTAAGACATTAAGGCGATTTTTTGATATTTAACCCCAAAGGGGAGGTGGGGCTTTAAAATTTGTGTGATAAATAAAACCAGAAATTGTTATTGATTTAAAATTCATTAAAATCTTTATAATGAATGTAAACCAAAAAACTGAGATAGATAATCTCAGTATTTGTCAAACTTCATCGCCTAAGTATGTAAAAAAGGTACGAAAAAAATCTAATTTATCTCAGTGGAGCGAGAAACCTATCGTATATATTGTAGTAGTAGTATATATTGTGGTATCTAATAGTAGTACCAGTGTCCGATGTAATTCCTTCTGTGGCACATGTTACGTTGACCAGCAATGGGACGTTTAGCAATTCCTGTAATGAAGTTAAGCGCGGATTGCGGTTTCCCGCCTCCATGAATCGCGTTAGAACAAGCCAGTACAACAAAGCAAACGCTTTGTGTTTTGGCTAGAATATATTATACACTGTTATATTCTATTACTGTTCAATATTTTATCAATTACCAAAATCATTCATCATCATTTTGCTCTACATCATTATGGACTTACATATTATTATTATTAGCAAAAGGATAGGTTAAATCAGAGAGTGTATCCAGTAAATGCCCTAATATAATAATTTTGGGCCATCGGTCATAATTCGTCAATTCATAAATCAATCAATTTGCATAGTTACTTCGTAGATTGTTAATTAAAAATAATTAAAAATAATGATTAAAAAGTTAAAAAGAGACATACGTTTAGTTATGAAACTAATTTTTATTTAAGCGTCCATTGACGCCCTGTTAAACGCGAAGTTCAACTAACCTTTCAATACTTCACCTGCCTACTGTCTAGATATTGATTTCTAAACTAATTTTGGTTATTTAAATTTAAATAAAAATTGTTAACATTTGTAACAATATTTAATGTATTTCTCTTTATTACAGGTGAGTGAATCTTCACTACTTGAGTGCAGCAACGGGCGTTACACAGCGTCCGAAACGGTGAGTTTATTTCGAAAATATAGGTAAATTTATGTGAATCAATATAAACACTGGCTAGAAATACTTTAAAAAATAGTCACAATTATTGCGACACCTTATATAAGATAACCCAAGGTGAATAGTACAATAAATGAAATTCTATTTAAATCTATATATATATAAAAGGAGAAGCCGACTGACTGACTGACATATCAACGCAGGGCCTAAACAATAAGGGTTAGAAACCTGAAATTTTGCACAGGGTTTCCTATTATAACGTAGGGGAGCATTAAGAAAGGATTTTTGAAAAATCACTCCCTAAGAGGGTCAAACGGGGGTGCAAAGTTAGTATGAAACATTGTCGTTTTTGAAGTTATTTGAATGAAATTCATTATAAAGGCTCTTCATTGAAAGTCCTGAAACATGTGTAAAATGATTTTTTTAAAATCATCCCTTAAGGGGGTAAAAGGGGAGTGCAAAGTTAGTATGACTACCTCATAAAATTATTAAATATGTCAGACGATCTACTGTAGTGTAATATAACTACTTCAATATCGTAAACGAAGTTGCGGGTAAAAGCTAGTTATATAATAGTAGATGTGTGTGGAATATTAATCAAGTAATATGAAGTTTGGTTGACAAAAAAGTGCATAACGCTCTTAATTAAATTTTTAACAAATATCACAATTTTTCTAACAGAAAGTAAAAAAGTATTTTAGAAGACCAAAGAGTTAATCAACAAGATTTTCATACTTTCGAGAGTATCAAAGCGAAACTCGGAATCCACAAAGTTATTCCTTTTTTTGCTTTTCAAACTCTCGTAACTCATGTAAACATTTTTTTCCACTGGAGTTTTCTATACATCCAATCCTGAATACGAATATAAGAAATGAATGGGTACCGCAGATTGATACGTACTTTTATTATTAGTATATCTTGAATGTTTGTACGTATTGATGAATTTTCATTAGGGGAGATAACTAATCGGAATTGGACATTATGATATATTTCTATACTCTACTACTTTTGGTCAAAGAAAAGATATCATTTTAGTTTTTATTTATACGAAATAGTTCGTCGACCTATCCTCGTTTCGTTGTGGTAAAGAATGTTTCAATGAACTTAACTTTTCCTCAACTTTGATTTAAAGGAATAAAGCACAAAATGAAACTGCTCTTTTCTTCAGCTTGTCTATAATTTTAAGGTTTAGTGAAGAAGAAGAAGAATCCGCGATGCGTAGAATTTTAAATCTAGGTTAAAACTTGTAATCACATAGTACGATTGGCTATGAAATCTTACTCTTAACTGTTTTCTAGTGTTAATTATGGGTTTATAGTATACATACAGACTAAGAGTATCACAGCTAGATTAATATTACTCCCGGGGTTACATTTTAGATCCAAAACTTCAGTTTTCGATGTGACCTGTTGTTTATGAAGGAATAATTCTAGCTAAATTTTATGTCAACTTTTATGATTCAAGCACCCACTTTCAGTTTACAAAATATACTCGTACACAGTATGACAGTTTCAATGAAAACGTCAGTAACGACGCGCATCTATTAAATAAAGGCGTCCAGTGCATCAGCCCTCGCTACCCACGAAAGACTAATTACGGACAGAGTTTTTTACTCTCCTACATTAATACCATTTACACAACACACATTTTTTTAAATGTACAAATTTTAGAATCATAATTGCAACATTTTATGGTTTAATTTGGAGCTCGTTTGACTGCTCTATACTCTACAGAACACAATGGAAACAAATAAATTAATGCCTTCAGATAATTAAATAATGATCTACATTGTAAAAAACTTAATATTTTATCAATACTTCGGTGTAATCATGCTAACCGTAACCAGACAACATGCCAGGAACAGCGAAAAACGATTGAATAATGAAATTGCAATCAAATACCTATTTCGAAATTCCAGTAGCGACGCGCTACATAGCTCAACTACGTGCAATTATAGTTTGGAATATATGAATCGAAAGAATTTCATTTTAAAATAGTGTACGCGCGAGTAGTGAACGATCGTGGGCATCGGCACGCTGCATGTTTACCAATTAGCATCTACCACGCGGCGCACCGCACACCGCACACAGCTCGCGATCGCTCCCAAGAATTACATTTCTTTTATTTCACCGTAATTGCTATTAGATTGAAAAACGTTTTCTGTACTCACCATTGTCAAGCTTTACTTTTGTTTACATGTTAACAAAATTATGAATGTACTTATATCGCCGCTACGAGTCCGTTTTATTTGCCTTAACAATTTCAATCAGTGCGACCGACGCTATTGAGGTCGGTCGAACATGTTTTTGTTTGAACTTCTGCCTGGATTGTTGCTTTTAAGCACATTGTGCAGTACGTAAACAGATAACAGTCTAAATTGCAGAGCGGCTCTCGTAGAATCGCCTCACCTCTCGTACGCGAGCGTCGACGAGTTTTTGAATTTTTAAATTACTCATTGTACGATGGAATGTTGCCAGTCGCCGTGCCGAGTATGAGCGTTGTTCGCGCAATCAAATGTGCACTCAAATACTTAGGCTTATGCCTCGAAATAAAAGCACCCGCCGGGCTGTTGGAACAGTTCGCTACAAAGCTGGCGATACGCTCGCAAGTCTAGGACGCGGTCCTCCTGAGAGTGATACTAACGAATGTAGCCCTAAATATTTGATTGTTAAAGTTGATAAATCCGTGGAGCTCGATTGCACACTTGGTATCCAGCTTTTAAATTACACGGTATGGAGATACATCTGCGTAATCCATAACTTAGATGCAGGCTCTAATGGAACTGGAACCCGTACGTAACAATATCGGAATACGTTCATATCTACAATACGAGCGATCGGGACATTTCAAGTCAGAAATAAGTTTGCACACCCGTATATGGGAAGGAACCGTTCACCTGGAAGGCAACGAGATAGTGAAACAATATAGTGTTAGAAAGATCGACCGCTTTCGAGTTTCCACAGTCAAGAAAGTTATACTTACGGAATATGGATATACGAGTCTAACGTTTTGAATTATTACTTCGTTTCTGTAATGTATTGTTTTGTTTCGGGAATAGCTAGTGGAAGTGTTTTGCGCTTTCATTGACTTTGCGCTTTGTTAGTGCAATCCAGTATATTAGAACCAACGTTTGTCTTAGGGTATCTTTGTTCAAATTGAATTTAAATTAACAGGTATTCTATAAGAAATTGCAATCTTCTAGTTCCGATATCACTCCAGTTCTTTTATAACGACGATACCAAAACCATTTAATCAAATCAGAGTTGTTAGGAAATGAGACATTTTAAAAAACATTTCTAAATTATATATAAAGAATTTTAAAATTACGACACCAGTTTCGTAAGTGTGATATCATGGTAACCATTGTTTCTCATACAAGTAATCGTCCAAGTCATCGACAGAACCCGTTCCACACCGACGACGTATAGCGTCGTAGAATGTTATTACCTCGGCAACCGGGAAGCGCAGGCGCAACTGCGTGCAACAGAGATGTGAAATGAAGAAAGTATTGAGAGCGAGAGAGATAGCATTCGTGGGAGGAGGCAAGGGGTCAGCGAAAGTGCATTGCCACGGACATTGCGCCGCACCCGATGGGAAAAGTAGTTCTCAACGTATGTGGATGTATTCACCATGGGAAAATGTACGAATATTGCAATGCAGCAGACTCATCGAGACGATCATTAGTGGTTTGGAATTGAAAATTTACACCGATAATTTTCTGTACCTCCATCCTATTGAAACTTCGAAAGTATCTTACCGGCAAATATATAATAGTTTAAATAGTCATGTCGTTGATAAATTTGTATTTGCGTAGACTATGTACTATAACCTTATATTACCTATGTCCCGATGGATTTGAGCCAGTCTCTAAAGTGTTTTGATCATGCCTACATCTTGGTCATAAATCCAAGGCCATATTTATACTTGTCGCCATTATTATCCTCTCTCATACGCTCACGAAATACTAGGAAATAATTCACTCAGGCGCATAGTCGTTATTGCTATGAAATATATCAATGACAAAAACAACTTTATTTTCGCAATGTTTACCTTTTCCACCAATGCCATCAAACAAATGAGACGTATGAAACATCTTATTTTTATAAAATGAAAATTATTCAAAGTATTACGTCAGAAACAATACCGCGTATCAATTTCAAAACGGGAAAAGCATGTCAAGTGCGGTTTGGAACTCTTCTCGCCTGTTGATTGTAAAACCTTATACAAATGAATATAACATACTGAATAGATATATAATTATGTAATAGATAATTATTGATTACGGAATAAAAAGAGTTAAATCAGTCAAGCAAATTATACATATCTATATTATACGAATAAAATTTACATACACATAGATAAAGTAATACGTAGTAGATATGAATAGTATGGACCTTAGACGAGAAGCTGCGCAGTGCCTGTTTTCAAGTCGAAAACTACTTGCACTACGTTAGATAACGTTCCTTCTGTAAAACAACTAAAATCAGCCTATATTTTACCTAGCCAGTAAAGTTTCAGCGAAATCAAAATCTATCAAGTGCTGCTAACAGTAAAATAAATGCAATTTTAATTATGACTCCATTATTTGCATTTAAAAATATAATTAATACCATGAAAGAATTAATGGAAGTACTCTTTGATGACTTAGTATGTGTTTATTAATATGCAAAGATTTTATTAAATAATGCCAACAGGGTTGCCAGTTCATATCGTTAACTTAGGTACTTATAAGGGTGTTATATTATTCTCATAATTATATTCATGTATCTAGGGGATTGTTTTGTATATTCAAGTATGGTGAATGTACTCTAAGCATAGGTAGCGGTAGTTTCATAATTTCAAAAGAATTACAAATAAAAGCATGTCGAGAAACTTTCTGAAGAAAAAAATCGTACCGAGTACAAAATTGTTCTTCCTCTGGATGAAAGCTTTTAAACTTAAGCAAAAACTTTATGTGTACCTAATCAGTAAAAAAATATTTTATAACATATTTGTACTAAAAGATAACTTTTTATAATTTATTAAGGTCTAACTAAATTAAAGAAAAAAGTTAATACATTAATGAATAATAAGCGTCTGAAATATCTACGAAAAACGCTTCTAGAAGTAAATGAAATAGCGGGTCCATTAATATTTAACTTTAACGAGCCGTTTTAACGATACTTTTAGAATGAAACTCTAATAGGTATATTCGTTGTAAAAATGTACGATGCGGTTTTAACGATGAAAAAGCATATTAGAAGGAACATTTACTTTTTAATTATTATTGGTTTATATTAAGTAAAAAAAGGCAAATCTGTTATTATTTTACATTACGGTTTAGTTGTCCATCTTACTAATGTTTGGATGTTTGTTACTCAATCACACAAAATCGTGGACAGTAACATAGTTACTTTAAACTATTTAAAATTATAAATATTGACTATACTATGCCATTCATCGTCATCCTTCGTGTTTTTCCACTGCTGAGCCGGGTCTCCTCCTAAAAGTGAGGAAGGATTAGGCCGTAGTCCACCACGCTGGCCAATTGCGGGTTGGCAGACTTCACACACCTTTGAGAACATGAAGAACTCTTAGAAGTGCAGGTTTCCTCACGATGTATTCCTTCACCGTTATAGCAAATGATATTTAATTTCTTATAACACACATAACTCAGAATAGTCGGAGGTGTGTGTCCAGGATCGGACCTCCTGAGTAGATGTCTTAACCACTTGGCTATCACTGCTAGATACATGGCATACTGCACAGTTAATATCAGAAGCAAGATAGAACTCATAACACTTCTGATGCCATAGCATTGTACCAATTTCTGTAAAGGATAACAAAAATAATAAAAAAAAATATAAAAATACTCAGTGCAAAATGCCAACCGCATTATTCCGTAATTAAGAGGATTTATCAAATGTTTTTTATCATTTCCATTTGAACAATACATGTGTAATTAGACTTAAGCTGGGCAAATAAAACAATCCAGTGCTAACCACGGGAAGCCAATTATAAATTAATCTACAACAGATTACATGTAGCGAGGGTACTTCGAACAACTTTTTAATTAAAATTCTTTCGGGAAATGTTACAAGTTTGTCGGCCTACCTATCATTTTCATTTTTAGCCTGGACTATGTGTATTCACATGTGTCTCTAAGCTATCAAAATAATTAAAAGACTTATTTTTTCATTCTTGTATTCACATTCTAATATTTAGTCTTGTATAAAAAGGAATTTCTGATTTTGTTCTGAATATTTTAACATCAGTATGACGAGTTTCATAGGGTGAAATATTAATTATCATAGTAAAGTGTAAATGTTTTGCAATATAACTCTTTTTGAGGTTCACGTCAGTCATAAAATCCATTAGTCAGTTTAGTTAGTTGTTAGGTAGCAAGGTCGAAGAATGGAGGCAAGTATTTATGGCCAGTAAAGGAGCTCCTTAAACACACCTGGGTCACCAGCCTACAGCACTTCTCGGGTTGTTTTTAATTGTTGTTATAATATTTATTATTTAAACATATTATAAAATGAAATTTACTGTTTCTAGCAATTATCATAAGAATTTAATTGTAAAGTATTTATCATTTGTGTCAAATTTCCGGAAGACTTAGTTGGTTCATTATTCATATGACTTCCTTCACAATAAACGAAAGGGCATCATTTATATCTTCCTACCGCAGGTACGCGGTTGTTGGGTCATTTTATCTTGCTTTCGGATAATATCATGTAAGTATATGATCCTAAAATATTTGTGTTCGTAGAAAAAGTTTTGCCTTACTTAGTGACGGACTAACATTTACGCATCAAGTCTGACGGTAGCCTATAGCTTTTGTGAAGATAGTTTTTAAGTAAATTAACGACATGTTTAATACAAAATACGTAAAAATAAATTTTATGCAAAATATTTAGGAATTGTAATGAAAAAATACAATTTAACTGAAGGAGAAGGCGACAAAAGTGCGTCATTTTTCTCTACTCTCGAAATTTTTGGCGACGCCTGAGGACCACTCAACCCAATTCTTTTCATATCTATGACAGCTGGCATACTAGCGGGCTTTTAAAGAAACCTATTCATTTTGACCTCAAGATGGGGAACTTAATAACGGGAGTCGGATACCAAATACTGCGGCGAGTAGGCGCATCATCATTACGATTTAATTTAGAAGGAAAACGCCTGTGACAAAGTCTACGTTGCCATTATTCTGTTCCACCTCAGAGGGTGTTTAATAAACAAATGACGCGGGGCCTCGTAATGATGTACCGGTCCTTCTCCCTTCCTCTCGCCTTGTAAAGCCTATTTTATGTTCTTTGTAACTGTACGTACCGACGACCACACGGTAAGAAAACGAGCCTATTGCCTGGATACCACTTTGATATTTATAGCTACATAATATAGTCCGTTTTTGCACGTAACTTCGCCAAGGACTTTATGCAAATAACTACATATGTAGATTAGTTAAGGGAAGGTAATAACTACAGTTTAAACCCGTGAATATCATTTTCTATTATGCTTTAGAAGATTTATTAACAATATTAATTTTATGTTAATAAGTTGTGCGATACTGGAAATCATTAACTACATTGTTATTTACTAAACAAAAGTCAAACCAGAATAAAAATATAAATTACTAGTATTTTGATTTTCATTTAACCTAATAAAGTTTTAAACATGAATACTTTAGACGTATAATGTTATAAACACCTTAAGAGTTACTTACTTATCTCAACGAAGAAATAAAAATAGATGCAATAATTTGCATCTATTTTTGTTTGTGTGTTAAAAAGAAACACATTTAAGAGAACAAAAATAAATTGTAAGAGACGTCAACACTCAAACAATCAACATACATTGTTTACATTCCTACAAATGGACTCGATGCGACAAACATTAGCACCTGTCACGGTGTCGCTGTCTTAATAACAGTATTTATAAGGAAAAGTCGAAACACGAAAATACAATTTGGTGTTAGAATGTAGATGTTGTCACAGTAACGCGAGTGAAACATTAGCGGGCGGGGCAGTCGCGTGCGGCTCCGACGCCGACGCGCTTTACAAAGCAAATTACACGTTAATAATACGTATTGGTGATATAAATCATTGTTCTTAATATACTAGTATGTTGTTAGTTATTACTGTCATTTTTACGAATAAAAAATGAGAAACTAATGAAACTGAAATTGATTTCATAAGTGTAATAAACCAAATTGTCGTGAAGACAAAAAAAAGAAAAAGGGAAAAGGGAAAAAGAAACCCAAATAAAACGTTAGATGTTATAAAATATATTTACAATAATAATAAAAAAAGAAAGAAATCAGAAACAACAATTAAAAGTATAGAAGGGGGGTGTGAGAGTGAAGAGTGTTGAGTGTGAGATGTAGTCGTTTATAAATGTGAGGTGAAGAGGTGAGAGAGAGACAGTGCGCTGGCAGATAGCCTGCAGAGATCGGCAGTCCGCCCGGACAAAAATGGGTATGTAAAATGATCTGTTTATTAAAGAAATAGGGAGGGATCAGCGAGAAATCACTACAAAATCTCAATAATAATAACAGCTGAGAGACAATAGTATTAGTCAACCCATCTTTGCTTCGTTATAATAAAATATGTTTACTTTCTTCACATCTGATTTAAATGAAATATAATATATAACCTGTATATATATATATATAACCTGTATTCTATCCCAAGCCAAGCTCTATCTACCTCTGAAAGCCTATAAAATTCCGTATAAACCAATAAAAATCAGAATTTTACACAGAAAATTACACAGAGGATGAAATTTAGCAAATGTTCTTCCATTATCATCTATATAAGTTTTTCTCTAAGTGTATAAAAAAAATACTTTCTTCTCATCACATCGAGAAACACGACGGCTATTAAATAATATATAGGTATGGATTTTGTCTCTATTATTTCTTCATTACTTTAATGGAGTTTTGCCTGAATCATTAATTATCTTTCCGTTTAATGTTTTCATTAGTATATTGCAATATATTGAAAAATATTATGATTTTGGCGACATTGCAAGAATGTTTTGATAAAGAATAAACCTATTGGCTAATAGGTATTGTATAAAATTTAGAATTTCATTATTTTATTTAAATTTATTATGTATATAACAGTACAGCAAGCAATCATCAATCACTGAATAATAAAAGCTCTTATCAGTGGTTTAGCGTGCATCCAAGCATCCGATTAGGCGTTATGGGATTATACACTCGCTTACCTATACACTCGCTCGCAGGACAGTTGCGTCCACTGAATATACCTTACTTTAATACTTTAACAGCTTGATTAATTATCGTTGTGATGGATAAATTTTTACTTTTGTATTTTCTTAAATATCTATACATTTCATTATTAGAAGCCAAATTATTGCGATGAATTAATTTTTTTGATGAATTATTACATACTTTTTCTTTTTTGATTTAATTTGAATATTTTTGGGAAGAAAACGTAACGTTAATTTTAAAACACTTAAGTCAGACGGCGTTGAATATTACAGATCATTAAAAGCTCCTTGATCCGCACGCAGCTTATAGGAGAATTGAAGTTAATACATCACAAAAGAACCAGTATTGGGAGAAAAGTAACAATGTGTCGAGAGTTCCGGATCTCATTTGGACAAATCGTTCGTAGCGGTCAGTTCAACCAACAAGTCTTCGTTCTTACGAAAAATCCGTAGTGGATCCGTACACGATAAATAAGAATGCTTTTTATCTTTTCTTGAAGACCAACCAACAGACAAACATGAACCATATCTATGCCTTTGTACTCTTCATCTTATTGCAATATTCTAAAATTGAATTTTTAATATGTGATGTAAAACAGTATATTGCAGTTCAATTCACAAGTGCTTTTTGCACAAATTATAAAAAAATTAAAAAGAAAAAAGGTGGTTTATAATAATAAGTTTTAAATTTAGATCAAAAGAAAACATCGATTCGACTTAGTTTTTTTTCGTATCTGTAGTCGCCCACAATTAACCTAACCAAAAACTGAAGAAATACGTAACTAATACAAGTCACCCGTATCCTGTAAAGAAAAATAAGAAATGAAAGGTTTAATACACTTCATAATTAATTAGTCGCGCAGAACAAGTAGCTTTAACTACGAAAATTAAACTAACATTTGAATTTTATTCAGAACTTAAAATTTGAGTAAATTGTAGAGTTGAGCAAATGCTAGTATAATGTAATATTTATGTATTCATTTTTATTTACTGAACATGATGCATCCATCACAAAAGAAATAAAAAAGGGTACCTATTACCGTAAGGCAACACATATAAACATGCATTCCAGAAACAAAGCCGAGCAGCCCCCAGAGCTTGCGACCTAAGCGCTTGATTACGGAACCTTTTACCGAGAAAAACACTCCTTTCCGCTGCTCGACCTCTAACTACAATAGAGGTTACATATTGTAGCAAGTCGGATATTTTTAATATAAATCTATAAGGAACTAACAACAATCAAAAGATAACAAAACCGTTGCTAACAAGAACAACTAAGTAAAACTTTGGATATTTGATAAAAATAGAATGAACGCTAACATCAGACTATCAGACAAAAGATTAAGCAACGCTCATTATTATTTATGCCGTCCCAAATATATTAATTAAATAGAAAAAAAGGTTATGAACTCTATTAGAAGTAGAGAGAACACAGTTTGGTTTGATAAGAGCCCGAAAGTGAATACGATCATGAAGAACTTTACTATCTCCTTATTTAATTCAGCAGCTACCATAATAAAACACGGGACAGTCGTTCTGGAGAGCAACGCAAACTCGGACTTGTTGCATCTAAGTTAATTAATCCAGAGCTACATCAGATAACGTCTGGCCTTAAAGCTTCCTCGGAGAATATAGTTATTGATGGTCGGGTTAAATCTTGACTGACCCAAAGTAAGTTTTAGTTATCGCGCTGTCGACGTTTTACTTCGAGATATTTATCTTCTATATTCAAGTTTGGAAATTTTGTAAGATTCTGCTTTGCTATCATTCATCTTATGTTTTGGAGAGCTTAATTAATATGTTTACATTTACATATATGTACCACTTACTATTACTAAACAAAAATGGCCGAAATTAGTAAGCATTTTAGGATATAAAAAATAAGCAATCGAGTATTTGTTACTTTGAAGCACAAATGAAGAGCAAAGTAACTGACACTTTCACCATTATCAGTTAGGATATGCGTTTACATATCTAATTATTTTGACTAAAATTTATAAATTAAATTTCAACACACATTGCAAACCTCGTGGGTTCCTTTGGAATGTAGGTGACTAGGTATCTTATTAAGAAAGGATTAAAATTTGTAATAAAATCCGTTAATTATTATTTATCTGCAGTGGTAATATTTGTCATGATAACTAGGAGGCAGGGGAAGCCGTGTGTAATGCGTTAGTTATGTTATATAATTTAAATATGCTATCTATTCCTAATTATGTGTAATGTAAATTAATGAATAAAGATTTTTTATCTAACATCCTGACAGAGCATTAAGGAATGAATGTCAGAATTATTGAAAATGCGTATTTTAAGGTATAATTCATAAAGATGGGGAACGATTGTTAGCAGAAATCTGAATGCGTGCGACAAGCGGCCTAATCCGGCCTTAGCTGAGTCAAGGAAATTTGAGAGCTCATGCAAACTGCCTCTTGATTCCACTCCGCTTCTTTACTTATAATGTATGTGATGTGGAAAGCGTTGAATCTGCTGTTTCTTATTTTTACGCATGCTCTTCCGCATCACTCTTGTTTAGATGTTATTAAATAGCTGGAACAGCATTGCTTACTATCTAAATGGTTTGAATATCAATTGCCAAATATTTGTTTAAATGGAGTACAAACTATGTGGTTATAAATGTCTTTGCAAATATACTTTTATATATTTTTTTAAGGACATTTATTATTTCCACGAACCATAACTTTCTTTAAAATTAAAAACAATGTCATTATATTATCCTTAATTAAAGTATTCTAATAAGTCCCTCTTCTTTCATAGAAATGTTGATATGATTAGAATTCGTCAAAAGCTTTGTTAGGAGAAAATAGCACGCATATTTTTGGACTTTTTCATTGAAGCAAGGAATGCCAAAAAATTGCTGCATGTTCCGAACATACGGTGAGCCATTTAGTCTATTGTCCTTCTACAAACAATCAACACAAAAGCCAAATAAGAATTTTCATATCAAAGCTTGTTAGGAATCGAATATTCCGTATAAAATATTTCCACTTCAAAATTTACTACAATTAATCATACACAGAACTTCAAATGACTTAATAACTCAAGTCCGTAGCGCCACCTGGCGACTACTGGAAATATAAATTATATTAACATAAAGTTAATAGAAACAGAAAACTTAAGTGATAGACCCTCGCCATACCTTACCTGAACCCTTTTGGTGCAAAATCTTAAGGCAAACTTAGTTCTCGGCTATCCCACCCGGTTCTCTGACATCTGCGCCGCCCATAAGTAAAGTTCAAATGTTGAAACAAGGGAATGAAATTCGAGTTCTAATTAATGCTTATCCACATGAGAATATTAAGGGCGCCGAGATGTAGGCAGCAGATATGTGACGGCTCAAATGCGTACCTTCCACACGTATGACGTATGTTTGGTAATTAGTACACACCCATTGGTTTACGAGGGTAACTGAGAATTTTGAACATGAAACTGCCAGCTACTCAATAATATTGTTCATTTCGTTGATATATCATAAAGTATCAAGGCGCGTGTCGCTCAGCAAGAAATACGGTGTTATAGGATAACGTTAATTAATATTTTTTTAAAGCTGGATCTAAAGGCAATATCCATATTAACTTCTATAAAACGTTAAAGACAATAATAGAATGACTTTAGTCATGAAGCCGAAGAGTAACTGGCAGCCATGTGCAGGTTTATATAACTCCTTATTTTTGTAATACTGTCGCCCACTTTTAAGTAATATTAACCTAAGCCATCAACAATATCTACGACTCACGTGATCATCTTCACCCTTTAATTATTATGATAAACCACAGAATACGCTCTATGAAAATATTTATCAAACTGATTTTATGTACTGATTGAACGGTATAAACCGGTATAAATTTTAAATAAACCAAAAGAAACTAAACTGCTATAAACTAAATGTCTATTTTGAGAAAATAGGAAAGACCCAAGTTTTTCTTATCCTTCTTTAATATTTTTAATGCATACAAAATGAAATGTATTACTCAATAAATACAGTTTGATAAAGCAAAATTCACATTTTTATTTTAGGCAAAATTTGCTATTCAAACATAATTCTGTATGCAAAACATACCCACACGTTATTCGCTAAGTTAACGCTGTGCGTATTAATTGAATTTATTCATCCAATGATTTGTTCACGTTTTTAGGCAACTCGTCACGCGGGCCCTTATGATTATAGTATGAGTTTATTTTGTTAATTGTATGTTTACGTGCTATGCGTTTTACGCTTTACGATTTTTTTGGATTGCATTAAATATTTCTCTTATACATTTTAAATTTCCGAGCTTGTGTAAATATTAGTTTCATAATCTTAGTCAAGGATTATAAGCTAAAATGCCGTTACATTCTACTATAAATGCATATTATAATGATAAATGTCTCCAACAAGGACAATTAACACAATTCTACCTTTTTGTGACGTTTCTAAGATAAAAATGGAAAAGTAATGGATTGATGTCAAACTTTCCATGAAAAATTTGAGTCAATGGGGGAGATAATTTTCTCGGAGCACCGAGAGTGTTAAATAAAATTTCAATGAAAAATTGTCGCCGCGTAGTAGTCTCGAGGGCGCTCGTCGGCCAAAGTTGCCGTGGTAATTTTGCGTCATTTCTTGTCTATGAATATTTATTAACCGATTCAAAAACAATCATTATTTTGAAACTCAAACATGGATTTAATAGTGTTATGTCGCCATGTGAACGGGCTTTAAAACAGCTAATAAAACTTGTTTTGGCATAAAAAAATTATTTAATGAAATTTCACTTAAGAGACTTGGCTCGTCGCGCAGAAGCTGTAATAAAACCGCGTCCTAAAAGCCGTGATATTTAAATTTACCACCGCGCCGACTTCGTCGCCAGCGACAATTCAATTACAACTAATAGCCTCTGATTCATGTTTGTATTGCTAATTAGTAGCCGACTCAAGTTTTGTCACTCCTCACTTACCGCCGCTTTCGCAGCCCCTATACTGTCTGTTTTGCTTAATAGATTGTTCTGAGTCGGCGGTTTGAAATTAAACAACACAGGCTTTTGTTCACGCGTAATTAAGTGCGTGTCTTTCTGTCTTATGAAATGCTCTGGTAGCTATCCTAAATAGACCGATATATGTTAACGTTTTACAAATGGCTTACCGATGAAGCGCAAATCTTTAAAGTACCCAAAGATTGAAGGAAATTTAATAAAAACAATGCTTTGTGAAAGTTAGATAAGCTGGGGATAACCTTAACCGAAACTAGCATAGGGTCCAATAGCAAAACTTGTAAATCCCGGAGTAGAACCGCAAGGTACACGCGAACCGGGAATTAAGAGGTCAATGTTTGTGGTCGTCTTTTATGTCATCTTCTTAGTATATTTAGTTAATCTGTCTATGTTTGAAATAAAATGTACCAAAAAATTAACTTAAATAGTAATTGATACAAAAAAATAAATCATGATTATGTAAGCACACAAGACCTTAAATAAGCTGGTATCTTAAAAATTTTTCTTTCCATAAATGGGTATTGAACTTAGCAGAATATGATATGAAGTTGTGGTTGTGGACAAGAGCTAAAGAAAGAATAAAACATGGTTAAAAATTTTAAATATCGAGTATAACTAAAGCACTTTCTGAAACTTCTTTCAAAACTTTTTCTAAAAAACACTTTCTAAAACTAGAAAAGCGTTTTAAGTTGTATTAAAAAATATATAATAAATTTATATACGTATATTAGGGGGAGCAAAAAAAAAATTATTTCAAGTGCATTAAAAATTCAAACAAAAAAAAAACCTATGTTATTTAAATGAGAAATAAAAAAGTACGATGAGTTACTTCTTAACATTAATATTAAGGGCTCAAAATTTACCAGATTTTTTTTTCGTCATCTCATACGATATTTTCATGGTAACTAAGGTACAAAAATAAAAATTTTTCAAAACAGTCAAATTAAATCAAAAGGCACATAGAAAATGATGATATGTAGAAATAAATTTACTTCGATTTTCTTGTGGTACTATAAATTATAACACTTTGAATAGAAATAATAACTTAGATAAAAATCGTTCACATGCGGCTAAAGCAGTTAATACTAGGATCGTAGTCGTAGTCGTAGAGGCAGAGGTAGAGGCAGAGGCGGGTGGTGTGCTCGTAGCTATTGTGCCAGTGAAGCGGGCTACTGCAACCTGTTGCTCGAACTATTTTATTAGTACGAGTGTGTCGGTGGGCCATTCTTTACGGCTCTTTTGTTGGCGTGGCGTTTAGTTCACTGCAAGCTCTACGATTGTGATTGGCTCGGTTTATAACGCAAACAATCGGAATATTTTCAGTTTGTGTTGCTCTTTTGTCTATTCTCATTCGTTTTATTTACTGAAATTCCATTATTGCTCTGTTTACCAAATTAAAATATCGTTTGCTGATTTTGCTTGCTTTTACTGTCAAATAAATAAGATCATAATAATAATGTAATTTATCGAATGTCTGTATATAGAAGATATTTAAAAAAACGTAACGTTCAAGATAAAGAGGTCTTTAAACACTATAAAAGCCAAAACAATATTTTTTTATTTCATCAGTCACTTATAATATAGGCTTTGTTTCATTTAAGTCGGATGTGTCAAAAAAGTTATCGTTATTTGAAAATGTTTTGGCCCAACGAAGCTAGAACAGACTGAATTTTTTGTTTAACTGCTATAATATATATCTAAACGATAAAAGTAATAAGCCTAAAATCAATGATAGAATGAAAAAGACAATTTTAGATGTCAATCCTTTTCAACCTCTGTGCTTCTGCACCATATGTCAAGGTTGTCATCCATTCAAACGACAATACGGTCCTTGCATAAATTGAAGGCTTTGCAATTGCAACACGGGAAATTTCCCTCAGGGCTTTCAACGAGAAAAAACTGGATTTATCTGATGCTTCAATACTTCATCTATAATTCGATATTCGCTATTACCTCCTATGACTATTTACAAAGGCAATTTACATGGCTAATTTTGCGAGTAAAGTATTTTGCAAAATACTGCACATTTTTAAATTCAAATATGAAGCTTTTCCTTCTACGTCTATGTTACATAAATCCTATTGTACAGGGAATATATTTAGCAATATTATGTATCCCGTTGAACTAAAACTCTTTTAAAAAGTCTTTTTTCCATTCTTTGTTTTAAATTAGGGTATCGCTTTAAAATAAAATAACGCTAGACTGAAATCGATGCTTACTTTAACAACTTCACCGAGTCTGAATTCAATAAAGTACAGTAAAGAATTTATCCTCTTTGACTAAAAAGCTTAAAAGATTAATTAAGTGTAACTTTTACTAGATTCGGTTAACGCTGTAGTAATGCAAACAATTTTGTTTCACTAACTCGACTCCTAGTGAATAAATGAATTTAAACAATGTTAATGACTCTTATATTATAAGTATTTTCAATATAATAATAATCCTACTAATATTATAAATGTAATGTTTCAACGGATTTCAATGAAATATAATACAAATAATTTATAAGTTGGTATAGTTTAGAATACTGTTTATCCCTATAGAGTGGTAGTTGTAACCTGGACCCAATTCAGAAATTTCGGAGACAAAATTGCAGGCAGATATATCATCATTAGGCTCATTTTAGATAATAATCGTAGCAGTAGCGCGTTATTGTCTGGTATATTTACTCCATCATGTCATTTCATCACACCAATATTCTTGGTTAATACTATAAAACTGAAAATAATTGCATCAAATAATATTTTAATAATTCAGTATCGTTCCCATAGATAATTGTTTCTGGGATTTTGCAGTCGCTCTGATGTGCTTATTTGCAGTGATCTCTCTAAACGATCCCATTTGCACGCAACTGCACTCGCTAGGATTGCAATGTCATCACATCTCAGTGGTTGTACGTGACCCTATCTTCACTTATCCCAAGACACCTGCTTTTCAAATTCTCAGTTTGTACCAACATTTATTATCAGGAATTGTGAGAGCTATATAAAAATTTATCGTAAATGATTTTTCTATTGTAAAACATTTTGTTTCTTCCCAATTGATAAGATTTTCTGGTTTACGATTTTAGAAAATAACAATTGTACTCTATTACATTTTATAAACACTTCTGATTGAAAAGAAAATAATGCCTATCATCAGCCAAAGTTATAAGAAAGGGATTGATTTAATTGCAGCAATTTCTCTGCCTAAACTGAAATAATCGAGACGACACAATAAAAACAAAATGTAAAATAAATATTTTCCCTCCCTTAATAGCAGCAGTGTCACATCTTCTGTAAATACAGGAAAACATTTACCTATTTTTTTTAAAGAATCGATGTATTAAATTTATATGTTAATTACCATAATTTACTGTTGCCATTATACTACACAGTTAACGCATCTGCACCTTTGTAAACTTCTTAGACTCATCAACTTTTTGCGTTCTTATTATTACATAGAAATGAATAAATTATGACCGTTTGTGGAATATAATTGTACATTTGTAATAAAAAACCATGATTAACTGACGTTACACATAGCAGAAAAACTGTTTAGTCAGTGGCGCGTTGAAGGCATTCAGTTTATAAATGGGGCTTTCATCTGAAAAAAACTCGGCACGGCACATCGCGTGATGAGATGGGATGAGCAATGCATCGATCGTGACGCTACACAACATTCCTTCCCGATTCTCCTTTTATATACTTTTAAGGTACAATACACCTGCAATTTTTTAAAATGATAATTATTAATATAAATTAATTTTAGGAAGATTTTTCCTATTTTTACCATGAAAGGTTTCGCTACTAAAGTAAATGAAGAATGAGATCAATGTCCGTGTAAATACATCTCTAGTCTCTACAGAACACAATCACTACATAGTACAAAAACAAAGTCGCTATGTATACTTAGATCTTTAAAACTAAGCAACGGATTTAGATGCAGTTTTTTAAATATATAAAGTGATTCAAGAAGAAGGTTTATATGTATAATACATACATAATATAGTACACAAACACTAACAATTTTAGATGTTCCTAATGTGATGTCGTAAATAAACACATTTGGGCTTACATTGCAAACGCTGGCTGAACCCTACGAGATAGATCAAAATAATGCACTATGGTATTGTAAACCTTAAAAAGGTCTACAAAAAAGTCGGCGCTGGTATATGTGTATCTCTTAGTGATAACCCACAATAACCATTTTTTTATCCTTTACTTTTTACGCGATGGCTTATTTACGAAGCGATTTTAAACAATACAGCATTAATCCTTATCCAATTGGGTACCTTAAATACATTGTGCATTTTATATAGATAAATATGGCCCACAGCATGAAACTTAAATGAATATTCTCGAAGATATTACAGATTTAAAATGCAGGGACATACCGGTTACGGCTAAATACACGTGTTAAATTGCACCCGGGCGACGCCGGAACGGTTCAACCAATATAAAATACAATAATAAAATTGTAAAAAATATTGTTTTGGTATATGTACCGTATATACTTCTATATGCACTTAGTAAAAAGCGGTTATTTATTTATTGTTATTTATTTGTATGGATACATGCATATTACAGTAGAGAAAGTAACCGTGCGAAGCCGGAGCGTATCGCTAGTAACATACATAAAGAGTATAAACGTCGATCATGTTAGTTAAGTACATTGTTAATAGATGGCACTACTTGTTAAATATAGATTGATTCTAAGCAATCCGACATCTATCGTGTTAGTTGAGTAATGTGTTAATAGGTGGCGTTACAGTGAGCTATTGAAATAAAGTAAATTTAGATTTCATATCATTTCACGTCAACAGTGGGAAACCCAAAAGTATATGATGTTCGATAATAAATAGTAACAAAGTATTAGCAATGTGATGTCAATTATAATTTCTGCTGTTAGTTTATTTTTTTAAACAGTAACAGAGTTTCTAACAGTAATGTACGAGTATGTAATTGTGTGTTCGTTACTGTATTTCCGTGTTTAACTAGAACGTGGTAATGCAAAACGTGCAGCTAATTTTAAAACAATAAATTTAACCTAATAAAATAAGCCTTATTTTTATATAACCTCCTAACCTCCTTTAAGTGGTAAAAAAGATGATGTTTAATAGTTACCAAAGCAATATAATAGTGAAAGCAGTTTGAGAAACTGATAATGAAAACATTTCAGAAAGGCAACACCAAAGTTTAAAAAAATAGTTATAATAGGTATATGAGGCATCATTAATATTAAAACTTGTATAAATTTCTAAAACCTTTGTTTTAGTCTGTTTAAAGTTGATGAAGAATGACTTAACTCAGTTTATAATTTGACTTGAAATTAATTATAAATTTTCATAATAAATGATTTAAGAAGTTTAATTAAAGCAGGTAATGTCTACTTTGTTTACAATCTGCGGCGTAGTCTGAACAATCTGATCTAAACAATAACGAGTTGTAATTATAACCCGGAACTTTTTGCTGTGTTTTGACGGTAGAAATGTAATCAACGGATACCGGCACTACGGTTGATATGCCAGTCTACCTCTGCCTTCATTGTGATTGACATTTGCTAGGTTCATCGTTTTATTAAATAATTTCGTTTGATGTATGCCTATGAACCCTGTGAATATTGCATTACGTGCGCCGTATCTGACGGATTTAGCATTTATTACAAACTTCAGCTTAAATATTGTGTCTAATTCAGGTGAATATCTATTTAGTTTAGATATAAAAACATACCGAGGGATCACGTCAGGAATGAAGTTCCTCACACCTTTTCAACCGCCTTCAAAAAAGCAATAGATGTACATGCTATTTCGTCACAGCTTCAATAGATATACCTATTACTATTCCATCTCTCTATATGTCTGTTCACCTGGCTGGCACTGCTTTCAAAAATAACAATTATTGTCCTAATAACATACACAGAAATTAATAGGTAATTGTAATAATTGTACCTTTCAATTTTTTAAGGAAATAAAAATTTTTTTATTTTATATCTGCATTGTCCTAATAAAGGGATGTTAATAAATAACCGAATTATTTTTTACCTTTTGGAGCATTTTTTAGAGCTTGAAGTCGGTTAAATTTTTTGTTAAAATGTTTTAGCAAGTCTCTATTTAAATTGAGATTTTTCGTCTCTTTGTCTCTCTCTCTTTTAAAATTTAAGAATGATACTAATATAATATTAAAAAAAAATATTTATTCATTCAAATCAAAATTTGATTAAAAATTTTATATACCAGTAGGTAATGTCATTTGAAGTCGAACGGACCCGAAAATCACGAGAGAGGGCATAACGCGCATTTGTTACGTGATTTCTAGAAGTCAAACATACTCGTAATATTTAATTCCAAATAGCCTATATAACTTATTAAGAAGTAATTCCAGTGCAATTTATTTGCTAACATTTCCATTAATTAAGCGTAAAGAACATCGCATCGGCTAGCCGAGTGGACGATCAGCCGGAAATGACGCAGAAAATTGCTCAGGCTCACGTGGACGCAATATCCTACGACGACTCCAATTATGTAGATTACGATATTCTTATACATTGTTACTTACATTCTATTCTGCTCTTATTAGGTCTTCTACTATATAGGTACTACATTTTGATAGTCTTGCCATACTTAATTCTACAAATAAAATAAATACAACAAATTCAAAAAAATCCAATATATAAATAATTTTAAAATCATTATTCTTTCCGTTTACTATAATATTAATATTAAATATAATATTACATATAATATTAAATAACATAAACGCCATAAACATTATAAATAAAAAGATATGGTCATTTAGGTATCATAAAGTGGCCATTTTGTAAGTTGGAGGTTATCACTGAAAGGACTAAACCGATTTGGATAATTTTTTCGCCGATACAAAGCAGCATTATGCCAAAATGACACTGTTCATTTAGTGTTTCTATAAATATTACAATTAAAATAATGTAGCAATAACAGACAGTGCAGACAGTCGGGCGATAAATGGCCAATTCCAGGAACAACTGGAAAAAGAAATGAATATTATTGAGTGAACCAAATGAAAAATGCTGAAACATTGACTCATTTAATAAAATAGCAGCTGCGTTAAATAAAAGAAAATGTATAGAAATATTTTTAATCGTATTCTGTTCCTAATTCGTCAAATTCTTATCGCAATATTTTACTTTACGGAACTATTTCAATATAATCCAAAACATCAATAACTTACATATTTCTAAAGTTTCTTTAAAGTACTTGAGTACCTTATAACATGCAGTCGAGGCGTTTATATCACAAGAGAAATAAGTTAAGTTTAAGTTACAAGACTGGCAATTTGCCTTGTTGAAAATCAAGATAGTGTAAAGTGACTATTGCAGGCTCCAACTTTAAGATTCCAGCACTACTTTAAGTTTAGCGTTATAAAACTCCTAATTTATTTGTTACTTAGATGTTTTTAATATTATACTATGACTAGCTGACCCGGCAAACGTTGTTTTGCTATATAAATTTGGTGTGGCCCACCCTTATCACTTAGGGGGATGAAAAATAGATAGTAGCCGATTCTCAGACATACTGAATGTCCACACAAAATTTCATAAAAATCGGTCGACCCTTTTCTTAGGAGTATGGTAACTAATATTGTGACACGAGAATTTTATATATAAGATAAAAGAACTATCTTTAACTATATAGATATATTGTTTCTGGTTTTATTATTTGCAGATCAAAATAGGCTTCTGTTAATAATTCATCGTGTTTTTTTTATACAAATCAACAAAAAGCCGTATTCTGCTAAAATATATGATAAAATTCGGCCCTAATATTTTTACTATTATAAAAATTGTATATTTCTTCTTAATGATTTAATGTTGGACCCAAACGGATATATTTCAATTTAACCCGTTTTTCCTTGTTAACTTATTTTATTTACAAGTTTAGTCATAAGAGATAAAATGACTGTATAGTTTTAAGTTTAAATTAGTCATCTGTCATTGAATAAGAGAGGAATGATACCCATTACTGTACCTATACGTATAAACATGCAATTTAGACACAGCCGAGCAGTGGCTGGGACTTGAGACCCAGGAGCAGTTTTAAAGAGCTCTTTCATAATATATTAACTCTCACCTCCACCTTCAGCATTCGCTAAATACAATTGATAATAAAGTAAAATTACGTAGACCACAAGCTGACATTTACCACGACACTATAATAACTAACTTTCATGTACACTGTGCGAAAACACCAGAGAGTCTGACTCTAATATATCGCAATAAGGGTTATATATTGTCTACACGACTACTTGAAATATTATAAATACCCCCGAACTCAATTTATAAATGGTGTTACTAATACATCGTATCTATCTGAAAATGTTACGTATCCCGTGGACTGCTCGGTGCTCACCTATCTACAAATTGATAAAAAGCAAAATTCCTCAACATATGCCTCAGGATGGTGTTTGAGTTTTCGGCCGGAGACCCGGAGACCATCTCCAAAAACTCATAATCACGAGGAAGAAGTCCAATGCGATGAACAGACTACACCACACTCGACATCAATGTGGCAGAAGCTGTTCGTGCAGCTGAAAGCATGAATAGATAGCGTAATATCGTCAAGAAGGCAACTCATAATGGGTCACGACGACAGCATTGGGGAAATGACGCAAGGAGGAGGTTACTAACACATCTTATTGGATCGTGGAAAAAATCTTGACTGAGTGATTGAAATCTGCAATAAATGTATAAAAATATTATGTATGTTGCTTGCAGCTGCGAATTCTACAAATAGTATATGAATCTGAAACCACTATCGATAGTACAAGTAGTTTTCTCGCCAAGATGTTTAGTGAATGCATATGTGAACCGTAAGGCAATCTGCATAATGAGAAGTCGGAGGTTATTGCGCGGATCGGTCCAACTCTGCAATTTCTCGGCTCGATTGTTATAAGCCCGCGAGCTACCATTGATTCCTAACAAATATGATTTCTCCAATAATTGTATTAAAATTTTAAAAAAATATTTTTAACTTACACAAGAAACTAATACATTAGAATACATATATATATAGAATAGATGTATATTATACGCAAGTGTCAAAAAGTTAAAATTTTCAACGTCAGTAGTGCTTAGGACAACTTAAGGATTATTTAGGGTGTTGGTTGGGGTTGCCAGCAGAAACAGAATCAGGGCAACATAAAACTGATCTACGAATATGTTTATTCATTAGTTTTCAAATTTGAAGCGTCAGTAGCTCAGTGGTTCGGTCGTTGGATTCACGATCAACAAGTCGTGGGTTCAAATCCCGGACATTGGACTACTGACATGGCCCACTCCTGACATAAGCTATTTATTATCTTACTAGGAGGGGTAACGGGAATACTAGTAGTATGTGATCTATACTGCTAGTAATCTTTTTTAAAAAAAAAAAGAAAAAAAAAAGTGTCAGGAAAACCGAAAAATTACTGCCATCTTTCAGCACAATATTATATTCGTATTACTAGGTGTCCCGCTTTAATTTTGCTGGGCTAAAACATTTTAAATGACAATTACAATTGTGAAAATAAAATCAAATTTCCAGAAGATTTGCGTGATGTGCGTATAAACGTACAGACAAATTTTTGAAATTATTTTTTTTGTTTCTGTTTGTGTTATAAACAATGTAAATTAAGTTTTACTAAGTATCTTCTATGCACAGATTTTCGTAGAATCTTGCTATAATTTTATAATTTATAACTAATAGTTGACAATGCAATTATTAGAAACTCAATTGTAAAATAAAAACAATTTCCTTTTGACCAAGAGTTCCTTTTAGGACTCGCACGCCAATTGCCTATTACATTTTAGTCCTTCGGCGTTAGAGCCTACAAACTGGTTTTATCGCAATTGGATATAAGTATCGAAACGTCGATAAAGGTAAGCTTCTCCTACGTTAGGAAATAGAATTTTGCGTTTTCTATTAACATTTTTGCATTTTAGTAAAGCTTTCTAATAATGCGGTACATAAAAACTAACAATAATCTCATTTAAAAGTACATCGTATAAATATAGCAAGGAGAACATGTTACAACATCAGTAATACAAATACTTAAACGAGATTGTTTCTGATTTGATTGTTCAACCCGTACAATAAATCAAGGGATCTCTTCCCATAAAATTTAATATCCTCATCATATTTTATCACATCGCCGTGCACCAGTCTCAAATATATTTGTCAAGGAAAAATATCTGATATTTTTAAGACAGGTGATATCATCCGAACGACACTAAACCCTCCAATTACACCTCGATTGATGTTCGCGATCTTGTCCTGTCAAAGATCAAATTTCGTTCAAGGCAGACCACTTCACGCCTTCATCTCCCCAACTACTTTCCTTTATTTCCGCGAACAGACCTATCTGACATATTTCTCCGGACCCACGTAGAGAGATTTTATTGACCGGTTATTATTTTATTTTATAGACATCCACTCTTATTTCATAGGCCTCGAGACCGAGTTACGGTTTTTGTCGAGCGTTTATTGGAGCAAATCTTTTAGTGATTTCCAACACTTTTATTGAATAGCGTCGCGGGTCGTCGTAAAGATTATGTAAGACAATTCCATTGTTCACTTTTCATGAATGAACCAATTTGATAAAATAAATCGTTTAACTATTGCAATGCTTTTAAGGATATTGTTTTATTTATATAAAAAGAATTGACATACACAATATCTATAATGATTATCAATCTTAGTCATGTTTAATCTCTTTGCGTGGACAAACGAGTTAGTGCAGCGTGAAAAGATCCTACATTATTGTGGATTAAATAAAAATGAAAGCATATTCGTATAGTGTTTTCGATCAAAGAAAATTACGTAAGGTTTAGGACTAGACCCTTTCTCCGTAGTGCTCGAGCTCTGTAGAATCCTTTTCGTCGCAACATATCGTTCTTTTCTCCCAAATTGCGGCTGTCCCGACGCGGCAGACACGTCCAGGTAATAACGCAATAAACCACTGAGAGCTTCCCCTGGAAAAGCGATCGAGTTTTCCTTGAATCTTCGAAGAGTGGTTACCCGATTTTCTTAGTTGAGTCATTTCAAAACAAACCTTATTTTCATTAGATTTGTTTGGTTTTGCTCTGGTGGAGTCGCTGTGAGTAGTGTGCAATCGGTCAGGATGCTTGACCACAGCGCCGTTTTTCGCGGTGCAGCCGCAACCCTGCGGCCATCACTTTGTGTAATTGAAAACTCGATGTGCACTTGTACCAAACACCCGCTTACAAATAAATCTTTTACGGCCCCGGAAATAATGTTTTATGTGCAGAGGGCATCGTTGCGGTCTGGATTGAACTCTCTTCCCGTAGATCATTTGTGTAAAGTGATAACCTATTAGTTTTTGAATATTATAATTTATTACTTTGCCTAGTTATTATTCTAATCATTAAATGTTCAATTTTTATTAAGGTAATTTTTTTTATAAGCAATGGTTTATACGTCATAATAATTCGTGCTGGACCTACCTGCTCTGATCTTACAGTTTTCCGGCTGTCTTTAGTAATCCATTAACTAATCCGCTTTTACTAATGCACAAGCGAACTGTACAAAGCCCCAGTTTTAAATCCGGAGTAATAAGGCCACGACTCGTAAAGTACCTATGTGTTATAGAATCAAAATAGAATTATTTTGTTAAAAATGAGGTTACCTAAAAGTTCCTTATAACTATTATAGGGAAAACTTTTTCTTTTATTGAATCTGTAAACAATTAAAAAGTGTTGGGTTTAATACTATACTTTAGCACAAATGGTTACTCTGTTCGATTAAAGGATATGTTCAAGATATATAAATATTTCGAAATATTATATTTTACCCTTGTAACTAAACGAAGCGAGGAATAACGAAATGCGTTTTAGTCAACCTTTTTGCATTTATTGATTTATTTTGTTATAACAAAATGTTTTTAAAATTTTATATCTAACTAGCTGTCCCGGCAGACGTTGTTTTGCCATATAAATTTGGGGTGGGGCACCCTTATCACTTAAGGGGATGAAAAATAGATAGTAGCCGATTCTCAGGCCTACTGAATATGCATATAAAATTTCATAAAAATCGGTCAAGCCGTTTCGGAGGAGTATGGTAACTAACATTGTGACACGAGAATTTTATATATGAGATGTATGATGAGAACATTAATTTCTTAAATCCTTGGATTTTACTATCAAAACATTTGATTCCTTTGAGCTACATATTTTCTTATAATTTTTCAAACCACTAATATGTATTTTTTCAATCAAAATTTATGAGTTCGTCACAAAATAAAAGAATAGTACAACTGGAGTTTATTTGTGGTATT
This sequence comes from Limenitis camilla, assembly GCA_905147385.1. Lineage (NCBI taxonomy): Eukaryota > Metazoa > Arthropoda > Insecta > Lepidoptera > Nymphalidae > Limenitis > Limenitis camilla. The sequence goes on along the minus strand of LR990230.1, from coordinate 10,185,441 downwards.
TTACAGCTCGCTTTGCTACAAACCAATGTTTGCTGCAGCTAATATATAATTCATCGAAATTAAAAATAAATGTGGTAACAAAAACATTTAACTGAACGTTTTTTGTACTAGCTATTGTTATACAACAATGAATATATTTTGTGCGTATTCAGAATTGTTTTAACATTTTCATTTCTCTGAAAACCTTATATTAATTATTATAATTAACTACAAATAGTCTTTGTATGTCCTATTTATTTTAAGACTACCTTTTCAACCTCGTTCCTGACAGGACAGGGATGGTTTTACAAATATTTCCATAAATTTTGATCATAATGCAATCTCTCTTATTGATGATCACGTTCAATCAATCGGAGCCTGGGTTACAAGCCCTAAGCATTATTCGGGTCTCTGTTATGGCATTTTCATATTGTTAAATGGAACATCACTAATGAAAAGTCTACAATGCATTACTTGTCCTACTCTAATGCATAGATTATATTGTTAACTATATTTTAGATTCCTTTATTTTAGACTAGCGGCCCGTCCCAGCTTTGCACAGGTCGACATTTAACACACCGGCGCGTCAGCGTGTATTATTGTTTATATTGAAATTTTTAATTTCATAATATATTTTGAATGGAATATCCGATTCCAATAATTTAAAAAGTAATCTACAGGTATTGAAACTGTCTTAAATATGAAATAATTTATTTGGATAATAATAATTAATACAAAGGTATGGATAATATGGTCTGATTTTGATAGGCATTTCTATCAACTTTTAAAATGTAAAAAGTAGTTATAGTGACATAACTCTGCACATAACAATAGTTGGACATATGGTCTCGCGAAGTTATTTATAGACATTGATACGTTTTATAATATCATAGAACATGTTTTTGTTCTATCATCAATATTTTGTGCAGAGCATGCGATGAAAGACATTTTATGGCTAATTTTTTACACCTTGGGTTGGTTTTAGTAAGAATTTCTGAGCATCTCTAAATTTTCTAGTCATAAATATAGCCTATGTTACTTAGAGATAATGTAGCTTTCTAACTGCAAAAGAATTTTTAAAATTGGTCCAGTAGTTTTTAAGTTTATTCGTTACATACAAGAATATAAATCTTTCCTCTTTATAATATAAGTATAGATTTACTACTCAAATTGAGTTGTCTAGGTAAAATAAATTGAACTGACTCGATAATCAAAGACAAAGTATGAAAGCCGAAGTAAGGGTAGATTTTAATTAAAGACCGTACTTTGTCAACTGCTTCTTTTAATTTTGATGAATAAAGAAAATTATCTATGTAGCATTAACGCTTACCGTGATTTATTCAGTAACTTAGAAAACGTTTTAAGATATCGTGTTCTCTTGGGATATTTCTTTATTAGTTAATATTTAAAAATTAATTTGATATGCCTTAGCTTCAATATATGTAAAAAAAACAGGTGTTTAGAGAGTGTAAACAGGAATAGCAAAGGTTTTATATTGAACAAATCTTCACTAATTTTCTAGAAACTTGAAACGCCATTTTATACACACATCACACACATTTGCTTTTTGGTTATTTGTACGGGGAATAAAAAAAAATCTAGAACTTTAAACATTCATTTATTCATTCATAATATTTTTATTTGTATGTGTTTTTGACTAACTTATCTTTTCTTATTTGCAGGTAAGAAGCTGTTGAATTCTTGTACATAATATCATGTACTGGGTAAGTTATACGAACTACTGAACTTGCAATATGAAACACCCCTCTTTGCGAAAATTAAAATATTGTTCATATCTCTCACCTCGTGACGTACCCGTATACGTAGAACCGTAGCACCGTAGCACTGTAGCAAACCCTTCCATAGTAAATCATTTAATCTCTTTACAATGGTCCAACGTCATAAATTTGACATTTGTGACTTTTTTATTACGATATTCGAAAACGCGTCTCTCTCCCTACGGTATGATAAATTCGTATTTTATTGACACACCTCCCATAAGTTCATTATTTTACTTCCTTTTGTCTATTAAATTAATGCCCAAACAATAGTATTGTATCAAGGGAGAATAATGTACTTATATCAAAAGTGCGATAAATTTTGTATTGAATTATATTCGATTGAAAAAACCTTGCTATTAAAAGGAAAAATGCAAATGTGTTATGAATAAGAAAGTTAAGGCTATTGTTGGAAATATTCGGAAGATTTTCAATATACAGATTCTGATACAAAAGATCTGAAGCGGGAGGTTAATGTTCATATTGTGAGTTCTATGTATTTTCCTTGAAGTGGTTCTATTAAAGGTCGCAATGGCGAGGGTCCCCGATGAATAGATAATATCCATTCGCTCCAGACCCTACCATGAGTCAACGGTTCTGTGAAATTGCAAACAACGCCATTATATTGTATAGAATTTGTGTCATTATATCACTTATTTTGTGTTTTCTTCTGTAACATCGTCTTAGAGGTTATAAATTTTACAACAAATCGATTACTCATCAAATTTTCAGATTATTCAAACCAATAAAATATATTGAAAGAAAATACATCATTTCAAAATTTACTAAGACGTAGGAATATTTATTAACAACCTTATATTAAGCCTCACAATAAACTATCAATGTAGTTGAATTTAGCTAGTTGTACATATTATAAACTAGTCGACCCGCCATTTACTTTGTGTATTTTAGTTTTTATTTTCAACATATTTTGCTGTCTATATAAAGAACTCCCATACGAAATTGAATCAATCTCTTTTAGCTTTGTTTCGTGACAAAAGGCTACCAATTTTTTTTAATATCTGTCCAGCCGTTGTTGAGTTGTAATTAGTGTAACTAACCCGACTTTTTTATGTATATTTGGATTTTGCATATATACATATATTTAGTTCGATGATAATACTATTATTTGGTATCTTGCAGTTGATCTTATGGTGGAATCAGGCTCGAGTTTAAGATCACAAGATTTGTTTTGTTGATTTCAATATTTTGCACTAGATAAGGGTCTGATGATGAAAAATATAGTGGAACTTTTACATACTCGTGTTTAATTTGGTTTAATATTTTAATTGATTGATTCTAGCGTGATTGTTAATATCAATGAATATTAACACATTCCACTATAAGTACGTAAGTATAGAAAGGCATGCCTAAGTGTGAAACCCGTTAAGTATCACTAAAAGTATGACACTAGTACCCTTCAGTATTAGACCCGCCCATCCAACGTTATCATTGTAGCTCATTGTAGCCACTATCGCAAATTAATGATCTGCGAGACCGTTCCGCAAAATTAGTTTTACAGAGCGAACTTGTATTTTGTTAGGATAATGAACGATTTGTAATGGAATAAGAGGTGCTTATGTATTACGAATTTATTTTAGTATTTGCAAATTAAATACAATTTAAAAATCTTTAAAATTATTTTCTACTTATATTTTTTTTAATTGTCTATAATTCTACACCTTCATTTCGGACTGTTTTACAACAATAAACATACAATTTCCCTCTGCCGCCGGCAGAGTGGTCCTTGGTGGTAGGCTATTTGTTCCTCGACTGGCTTGCGACCAGTAGCACGCGTTCCGGTCGAGCCGCATGTGGGCCAGACTAACACCCTCTTTCTCCCATGCCATTAATGCTGCGGTTCCACTAGACTCGGTTCATCCTCAGGGTCCGCCGAAACCGTAGCGTTCTTCTCTTCATTTCCCCTCTATCTACGAGGTGGCAACGCATGGGCAATGCAAGATAAACTCTAGTATTTCCGATATCCATGGGCGACGGTGGCTACTTACCATCAAGTGGACCTTCTGCTCGTTTGCCCCTTAACGGTTATTAAAATAAACTACTTTTTTATGAGGTTTACGGTTATGCCAAGAGGCGGAGTGATTGATGAGGTTTTATTTCAAATATTTCTATTGCCAATAATTGAGGTTTTGTGTAAATAAGCTGAAATATTTCGATAATTGTTGGATATATCGGCGTGTGTTGTATAAACCTATTAGTTTTTTGAGTATTGAGTGATAAATTGCACCCGTGTGAAACAGGCCGGCCCGGTAGTAAAGAATAAGTAAGTAATAAAATTCACCACAATTCAGTAATTTATAGTACAAATGTATCAAGTCCAAGGAACAAGGAGCAAACAGAATTTATACCTATACATCCGACATCGTAACGACTCGAGAACTTATCGTAGGTAATGAAAATACACTCTCCTTTATTGCGACACTCTTAATACTGATTTTTCTTTCTCCAACTCGAGCCTTTTTATGCTCATCCCCGAAACTTTTGCAATCCACTTATATCAACCGAGAAACGCTAAGCAAATATAAAAAAGTTTCTATGTTTAATCTGCAGGCTTTAAGGATTTGCCATTGAAATATCATGCCCACGGCTGCTTTTAATAATCCGTTGGGACATCATTTTTATTTATATATGACTTGAGGCAACGCATTTGCAATTTACAATCTTATGACTTTGTATTTTATCTTTTCCTTATATGAGTTTTGGTCTTACGTGGAAATTTATTTCGTAAGCTTATAAGTAACTTCGATTCGCGGTTTTCTTGGAATATTTAAAGAGAAATCTCATAAGCTGTTTTACTCGTTTCGGGTTTGGAATACAGTTTGACTTTACTCTTAAAAGTTACTCGTTATAGGTGAATATCTCACAATGAGATTCATCTATGAGTGGAAACACGACCACTGTCTATAATAATAATTTTATAAATGAGCGCATTGGATCTTGACTTTCTAGTTTCTGAAATAAACTGATTTCGCAATATATTTTGATAAATAGATGATGAGTAAAATAATTTAATTCGCCTTACAGCTTTATTTGTACCTTCAACGTTGAGGCGCGTTGGGAATTCTTATCTACCTAACGCAGCACTTTGATTACAAAAGAAAGGAATATTTTAAAAAGCCTTAGCGTGCTTTGTGTTTTCTGACGCATGTGTATAATTTATGTGTGAAGTATGTGTACATAACGATGTAAAGGTATTTATTATTTACTATCTTGTTTGTTTTGGATTGTTTATTTCCTTCATGATTTGCATTGCACGCTAACTAAAAATAATCAACAAATAGTAAATTATTACTCTGTTTATACACACTGTAATATTGTTATTATTGTTCAAATATAATTAACCTAGATATTGGGTAATATATGGATTATTATAAAGAATGCAAGTTTTAAAGGAACTTTTAAAGGAACGGACTTTATAGGTATCGGTACCTATCACTTCAGCTTTTTCTTCACATACATGGAGTTGAAACGCGTTTCTCCATTATTCCATGTAAAATATAGTTATTGTACAACCGTTTACATAATTAATGTATTTACTTACAGTATTTGTTATCCAAAACTTATTCTGATCATTGAAAATGTGTCTGAATCGATCGCATCCTCTCATCCCTATCTCTTATTCATCGGCCCATGAATACTTAAATTCAATCGTGAGCTAAGAAACAGCCTGCTCGCCTAATGATATTGTAGTTATTTTGAGTGCTGGTTAATACATTACTTTGCACATATCTTTACAATTACTCATTACTTAAATGTGTGAATTCGAATGACAAGAAGCTGTTTAAAATTAATGGAGTTTCACTATCTAATCTATTCTATTTACAGAACCACAAACTTTGTCATACCAAATAACTCTTTTTTGTTTAGTTTCTGAATGGCCATTTAATATAAAAATTAGAGAAACCTACTATTTAATAATTTTTAAAGACTTATGATTGATGTACTTAACCTACATTCAATTTAAAAAACGGTACATTGAATTTCATTTATTGATGATTTAGATGATTAATATATCAAGATTTATTTATACACGTATTTAATCTCTAAAGGGCCTGAGAGGAAAAAATATACTACACATACAGACGAGCAAACACACGAACCCCATTAAGAATAGTAATACTAAAAGTGTGACAGTTGTAGAATTTCAACATATATTTGCTAAAATACTTGAAGTTAAGAATCGATGGATTAATGGAAGAATAACTTGATTAATAATATATTACCTAAATGAGGTCAGTTATTTAGTATTCTAACAAAACTTGCATTTCACACGAATGTTTATGAACTATGCTATTTATTATGAGTAAGTATTTACGATTATTCAGTTCGTAATAAATTCATTACCATATTGTATTTAAATCTAAAAATACTTTCAAAGCCCCTTATTTACATAGTAAATTCTCCTATTTTTAACGCATTTCCTTAAACGTAATATAACATTGTATGCAAGTAGCTATTTTCTATTGAACCATGATATATTTACGGTTAATGTTTCCGATTTTATAGTGTTCTTCCTCTAATACCTTCAAGGAACTATAAACGCAGTAATCGTAAACTTTATAGCGTTTACTACATTTGGGAAATGGAAGCAGTCTAAAAGCATGGTTTTTCTTCTTTAAGTGAATATCTTGTAAGTTTTAAGTATTGTGAGATAAGTGTATTTAACAATAAAATTCCATTAACTTAAATACTTAATTTTGATTAATTATGTCCTTATATTATTATAATTGGCAGAGTCTTTAAGAATGCGTGGAGGTTTCAAGTTGATATTAATATTAAATACATTGATCAGTAAAATAATGGAAAGACAGAGCCGTATATATTGATAGTTTTCATATCATTCATTCATCCTATTTTAAAGATTCTGACCTAGGATCATAAAAGTCAAGAAAGATAAATAAAAATCAAACTTAATTTTTCAGTTAATTCACAATCAATTAATTAAAACAGTATCCCAAATAAAGTACAGAATATTTTAATAGCCAGATTGTGACAAAGGCAACTATAGTCAAACTGTCCCATGAGATCAACATGATTTACCTCTTTAATTAAACCTTAACCTGACTTATTCCAACGTTAGTTAAAATCATCATAAAGTTGTTTATCAGTTTTCTTTATAAGTGCAATAGACATTTCTCCAATAATAAGCAGATTCACTAACAGCTGTTTAATGCATACCGAGCGAGATGCTCACGACACACGTAGGTGTCAACAGTCACACGATGCACGTGCCGACGTTCATTAGCGGGATGACGCCTCGACATCAGAATCAAATCTTACTGCAACTGAACAATGCACGCCGTAATTGACACAAGATTCAACCATCTCTATCAAATAATTTGCTATAAAAATTATTTTTGATGTTCAATCCATCCATCCATCCATCTATGAATATAAAATAATACCTTACTGACTGACTGACATATGGGGATAAATATTTTTAACTTCTGTGATGGTAACCTTTGTTATGGTAGCCAAAACAAATAAAAGGCGCTAGTGTGTTGTAGTATGTTGGAACCCAGTTGGAATAGTAATAAAATATTATCAAGTTGAGAGTGCCTTGCTTTTTTATTTAGCAATCAATTCAAAAGACGAGTTACTAATGAATTATTTTAAGGAGATACATTTTGTATATTCATCTTCTATATTCTATCATTATTGAAAATAAGTTTATATTAAAAATAATATTAAGAGTATGCTTCTTTTACAAACACCTCCGCTCCACTGGTCTGCGATACTGTTTCCACTGAAATATTGTAAGTCAACACGGGCAGGAAACGATATCTGATTTCATTTCCAAATGGCTGATCTGCATTGTATGATTTTGATGGTTGAGTTTAGAATTTTCTTTATCATAACATTGTATTATAATCTATACTAGTATTACAGTCTGAACACTCAATTTTCTTGTTTAAAAGTCAAAAATTTTAACAGAAGAAACTATAACCTCGAAATTTAAAAAGTAATAATAAATCGTAAATACATAAAGTTTTTAAGCAACAGATAATTTGCTTAAAAACATTAATTAAAAATACTGATCGAGTAATTAATATAGATAATATTAAATTTTTATTTTATACGTCTACAAGTGGGCGGTACTTTTCAATAAAAATTCATTTTAAACAGGATGGTAGTATAATTTTTTAGTTATACGTGTAATTGATACGAGAAACACATTATCTGTTATTTTGTTAAATAATTGTGATTTTATCAAATATTCATAATGGTGTTCCGTTTAAGAGCCATTCTGTGTAGATTGCGTTACATACATGATGAGCGAGATAGTCTTGGAGAAAATATTGATGAGGTAAGCATTTAAATAAAATATATAAAAATTATTTATTAATTACAGAGAATTGCTAAAAATTTGCACACACATTTCCAACTACGGTAAAATAATAAAATTTTCGAAAATACAATCTAACTAAAATTGAAAAATACCCAATTTTTCCCGTAATTTAGAATGAAAATTTTAATAAAGTATACGATACTTTTTAGATTGACATGTTTAAATTTGTCATATCTGTTGGATGAAATGTCCGATTTAAATAATTCCAAAAGTAATCTACAGGTATAGAAACAGTCTTGAATACGAAATTATTTATATTGATAAGGATTAACACAAATGTGTTAATAACGTGGTCTGATTTTGGTCAGCATTTCACTCAATTTTAAAAAGATAAAAAATAGTTAGTGACATAATTACAATAATTGGATATATGGTATCGCGGAATTTTTTATAGATATTAATAGTTCTTTGATACTGTAAAACATTTTTTTGTTCTATCATAGAATCAATATTTCCCGCAGCGCATTTGTTGAACGACTTGTTATTTCTTTACACCTTGGGTTATTGAAATTTTATTAAGGATACCTAATTTATTCCTCTAATAAATATAGCCTTTTTAACCGACTTCAAAAAAAAGTGGTTATCAATTCGGTTGTATTTTTTTATTTTACTAAGGTATAATACTGGTGAAAACTTTTTAAATCGGTGCAGTAGTTTTTAGTTTATTAACATACAAAAATATAAAACTTTCCTCTTTATTATATTAGTATAGATATAAATACTCGTTTTAAAATTATCATTATTTAGTTTGCAAGAAAATTTTATTGTTTTTTCAACCGACTTCAAAAAAAGAAGGTTATCAATTCGATTGTATTTTTTTTCTTAATTGTGCTTGAGGATATTTTTTTATAGATATACTTAATGTGGATAATTGCGTAAGAAATTTGATAGTAACTATAGGATTTTTTAATTATTTGTTATTATTCGAAATAATGTATACAGTTGTTGTATAATACTTATTTGATACTTAGCTTAGAAAATACAGTGTTTTGTTTATGAAGATTGTCAATTTTTCAAATGACAAAAATTTTATTGTGACGTAAAAAGCCTTGGCTGGACTTTCCAAGTGCTGACGTAACGAAAGTGGTGATTGGGGTAGATGGGGGTCCCCTCTATCGATCCCCCCATTTTTTTTGCCGCTGACGCATATTTTGGGAATTATGGGGGGAGAAAGAAAAATTACTTCTGAACTTTTCAAGCGTCGACGTAAGGTTTCGCTCCAAAATTTTATTGGCGATCTAGGCCTACTAGACTCACTCACTCACAAGATCTCGAACTGCAGAAATCAATAGTTTCCGAAATATAACATTTTAAATTTCTACAATTTATTCCTAAAATATGAGTCGGCAACACTATTAAATATTTACTCTATGGAATAAATCACAATGATTACAAGTGACATTTGACTATTGTAAACAAAATTTATTGTAGAAATTTAAAATGTTATATTTCGGAAATTATTGATTTCTGCAGTTCGAGATCTTGTGAGTGAGTTAGTCTAGATCTATCGCCAATAAAATTTTGGAGCTAAACCATTACGTCAACGCTTGAAAAGTTCAGAAGTAATTTTTCTTTCTCCCCCCATAATTCCCAAAATATGCGTCAGCGGCAAAAAAAATGGGGGGATCGATAGAGGGGTCCCCCATCTACCCCAATCACCACCCCTCGCCCCGCTTCATTACGTCAGCACTTGGAAAGTCCTTCCTTTATCTTAAACATTTCTTTTTAAAGTTGTTGTGAATCATTGGTGTAACAATCCCTATGAAATTAGATGAATCTCGAAATTATATTAAAACATTAGCTTGATGTCTATAATTTTGCAATTTACTAAATGATCTTATTTGCCGAATAACTTAAAGTATTTAACTTTAAGTTGTTCGGATTTGGAAATTTATGAATTACATCGATATAGGTGTTTGTTAAAAGAAATTTGTTATCTGTTTAAGTAATAATGTAACATTGTAGCGTTTACATTATTTTATAAATATGCATATGTTTTGGGTGTCTGCGTCCACTGTCAGACCGTCAGTCATCTCGATTTGGGTATTTTGCATTCGCTGCGTCATGTACCATTTATCAATGTATGGTTGGTTACTCACCGACGTTACTGTTATTTTCTAATTATTGTATTATTTTTATCTTCATATAAAATATTTATATTTCATGTGTTTCGATGTTTCTTCGTGGTCGGTTTTATATCGAAAAGTTTTTTTACTGTATTAATGAAGTGTTATTACATAATATCGACAGTTCCTCTGTATGTAGTGTAAAATATTTTACAATAGATAATTACAACAAACTTTATATGCTCCTATCATTTATTAATCATACCAGACAAATAATTATACCAGAACGAAACTGAAATCAAATGAAGGCAGTGAGATACCAGAAATTGATAGCGGTTGTCCTTTTCAAAAAATATAGCTTCTAAACAATATTTTATATGTGTTTTATTAAATGTATTCTGTGCAGTCTATAATCTATCTCATCTCATTTTAAAATTATAATTTAAAATATTACGTACGATAATCTTTGAGTATTGTAATAGTTGTAAATGCAATACTTTATAATATTTAAAAAATATATAAATACCTATATAAATTTCTTCTCGTTTCTTCAGGAATATTTAATCTTTCTATGTATAATACTTTATATATAGAAAGATTTCATATTTTAAGATTTAGGATCTTAGAAATTTTCTTATGTCTTAAGATTATTTCTAAAATCCTATAAACCGTTTATCAATCTTTATTTCTTTATATGTTCCAGTATAAAATGTATATGTAATTTAACATCATAAGTAATAATATAAAGAACTGCAAATAATATAATAGTCTTATATGAAATACTTATTTTATGTCAGTCATTTACTCCTTATTACTGCCTTGTAAATATTTCTTAAATGAAATTATTTCATAAATAATTTAATTACTTATAAAAGAGAAGCAATAAACTTCAGACGTCTGTCAAATACAGTTCGCAATCCAGTCTAATCGCAATTGTTTCGAAACAGTTTTAAATTTCATACTGGAACAATGGGTATTAACGTTTAATGTACCGACAATACGACGGGACGTCCAGTAAAAACTTTGCCACTAGACGCTAGTGTAGGGTGTCCAGTCTTTCAGGTCTATAGTAAAATGTATGCTATTTTCAATTTCAAATTGAAGGTGAGGAATTCTTCAAAGTGAAACTAATTCTGCGGGCACAGCTTCTTTAAGGGAATCGTGATTACCTTGAAGAAACTGTTCTCGCAGAATTATTTTCTACTACTTCAGCACAAGTTCCAGTAGTTCCAGATCTTCTTCAAAGAAGTTCAAGTTCTACAAGTTCAAGTTTATAGTTATTGATATTCTATGTAGTTAAAAACTGTATATACATGGGTCATCTCAAATCGACCAATGGTTGGAATTGATCCCTTTTAATTTGGATGAATTTTGTCAGAACTTTTTTTATCATATAACGGTGTTTTACAAAAGTAAATATAATGTTTGTTTTGCATAATTTTCGAAAAAAAATTAATTAGATAAATCACATTCTTGTTAAATTCAAAATTTCACCATTTTTCTCATTTTTCAAATTTGTTTTCAATATCTCGAGATCTTATTTTTGCAAGATTTTTAAAATCGTCCTCATCCCCAATAAAACAAAGTTTGAACATAGATTTCGAGATATTTGAAAACAAATTTGAAAAACGAGAAAAATTTTGAATTTCCTTGCATAATTTTCGAAAAAACATTATATTTACTTTAGCAGAACTTCGATATTATATAATAAAATAAAAGTTCTTACTAAAATTCATCCAAATCAAAAGGGGTCGATTCCAACCATTGGCCGATTTGACATGGGATGACCCACATATATATACAGTATATATTTAATTTAATTTTGTAATAACCGGAGTAGGTACGAGAACAGAGGCCTGCCAGATTGGTTTGAAGAACCTGCCAGACTCTGAAAATGCTTTGAACTATAAAGGAGTCTAAAAAGGTTAGAATTGCACAACGGGTCTGAAGTTTGTCGAAGTGAATTCTAATAATATTCAGTATATAAAGTATACCATTGTGTTATCTGAACCATTTATTTTGTTGACATCATTCAAAGCAATCGCGACGCAAGTTAAGCTAACAGGATTTTTCAGATTTTATACTTCAACATAGGTCTCGCAGGCCTTGGCTCTTGCACTTTATGCTGTGTAACGTTTTTATAGACTAATTCTAATTTTCTATTTAATTTCTATGGATTAAGACTGGATGGCATCCGGTCAACATTCAGTCTGGCCTGTGACTAAGAACACTAAAGTATATATAGTAGTAAACTAAAAATCACGAAATTAAATGGAAAAGCTTAAATCGATAAAAACCGTTTCAGAAAGTATTATCCAAAACCTAAGAAATCATTAATTCATTTGATTTAGTGTTAATTTCTGCTTGTATTGTACAGTTAACTGCGTTTTCAAAATTACTAACTCTGTAAATTGTTTTCTTTTTATATTTTGATTTATAATAACGTTGTTTTTATGGTTACCCTACACTACCAGTAAATACGGAGAGGGTTGCACTTCGACATTGTTCTAAAAAGCAAATTTCAATAGCCCAAGTTGTGTGAAATAGAGTTTAGTTTACTCTCTCGAGGTTTTGAAAGACAGATCGAATAGATGTGTCGGATAAGATATTTGGAACTCCTTTAACTTTGACGTAGTTTTAACTTGAATAAAAAAATATGCTGCTTTTGTCACTTATTTTTGTACCATAATATTGAGTACATTTTTTACAAGTTTGAAGAATATAAACTAGACGAAGACTGAAAATTTGTTGTGTAAATATTTATCTGTTTTTAATAGCGTCTATATTAAAATGTTGCGGCTATCTATCAAATGGATTAATAAAAATTGTAGATAGTCGTATGAGTTATAACTGCAAACAACGGAGCTAGCATTCATATGGTCAGTAGTTAGTCGTAATTGGTATTCAGTGCAATGAAAGCGCCTGCGACGGAAATTAAAAATGATTGTATTGCCTTGCATGCATACCTTCCAGTATATTAGATTTTATCGAGTGTAAGCTAAACTATGTACCTGTATCAGATAGCTTTACTATACAGATTTTATTATTATTAGTATTAACCTATAACTTTAAATCTAGAGGTTGTATAATCTATACTAAACAGAAAGCTTTAAATTGACTGGGATCACTCTTAAACTTTACTATCTACATATCACGACGCTAAGCTGAGCGTATTCCGTGTCTGGGGTTCGTGACAGAAATGCAGGTTTACTAGGCCATTTCGCTAGTGATCACAGTACTCGTCATAATCAGTTTTACTATTTAACCAAATAGTCAATTAAACATCAAACGCGCCCAAATATCGCAGACACATTTTCGGTCCTAATGACCTCTCGAGCTTTATTCTTCCAAGAAATAATTGTAAGCAATAGTTGATTTAGGAAGTTACAGTCCTTACATTGTATAATATCATTTGTTGAGTTGTATATAAAATTACGATGATTATCATAAAAAAATCCAAGTCCACATAGCATCTTTCATATTTTACGATGGAAGTACAAACACATGAATTGCACACTTTTCCACCAATTAATGTTCCGAGTTAAAAACGGCCAACAAAGGCCCGTCATCGTCGAATAAATGCGTAAATGTTTACTCTATACATCGGACGCTGTGTGCATCAATTAAAAATATATTACTCACACAGTTTGCTTTCATATTGTATATTGTTTGTGTAACTACCACAATATTCATTATGGAAATTTGTTTAACAAGAAGTTGAAACATACTATGACTAGTTCATACATAGAAATATGTAGTGCACTAAATCAATATTTCATTGTCCACCCTTTGATGACGATTAGGGACCACTAGGTACATATGCGACCCAATTAAAACAAAAAAATATAATCTAGTTTTTTACTAAAGTTTATTATACAGTTTATTTAGATTATTTATTTTGCGATTGCAAACTTTGAATAAATCAGTTCAGTGCTTTGTAATTTGTAATAATTTAGTATTCTCTATAGCGAAACCCTACGGAAGTGTAACAGTTTTGTATTCCAAATCAATGCTTACAAAAATTATAACTAACACTACGTAATATTACAGTCGAAATTTTCCTAGCTATTAAAATGTAAATAGATAAGTACTTTAATATTTATTAAAATGTATACTAAAATTATGAAGGCTTTGAAATCACCGCTCATTAGAAGTTGGTATCATAACGTTTGTGACTTTTTCAGTAAAAACCATATTTGAACAACTTTCATACCGACGCGACGTTTAACTTTCGCTGCATTTAGTAATATTTGCATATGAATATGCAGTTTTGCGTGACACATTTTCAATTTTTTCAATTTTCGTCGTTACCATTACTACCGATACTATCAAAGCGTCATATACGATCTACGGAAACACTGAAAATATGATAGGAATATTTTTTACTCAATTTATATCCATTCACTGCCCAATTTAATTTGCTTTATATATATTTCGATATCCAGTCATGTGAAATCTCAACTAAAGGCAATTTTTACTTTTTAAAATTATACACTAAGCCGGCCTGTACTCGCTTCGCTGAGTTAAGATAAATTAAACTACCACTGCTACCAAACTGAAGTTTGGTATTTTAATAGCATTTTAATAACAATACCATCCGCTGCTGATCTTACGATTGTCTGAATATTTCATCAAAAGCGGTGCAGTTGTTTTAGAATATATAGGGAACAAACATACACACATCGGTTTTCATATATTATTTACCTTTGATGTATCACATAAAGTCTTTGTAACACCAATAGCAACTAAAAAAAAATGAAATTTTTGTATCTTTGCGTGTCTATATGTTAAACTACTATGCGAGATGAGATACGTTTTTTTAAGTTAATTTGATGCAAATATCTTAAAATGTAGGCTTTTAACTCTGATGTGAGAAAAACGGCTGGTCAAGTAATCCTTAATAAGCGTAATTTTTTATATGGTAATAAATAATTACGTGAATATGCTACAGCCTATACATAGTACGTATTTTGTATGGTGGTCAATGTTTATGTCACGAGCAGGTACAGTGGTCAAACCGCATAGATATGTTCGTCTTGCGGTTCATGTTTCTGACGATTACTATTTGTTAACTTTTAATTACCATATTATTCATATTTTATCACTATCATTTTACGTGAAAACAGCCGTTTTTTTTTGTTATATAACTAGGTCGGCAATACGCGGTTAACGTAGCTTATAGACGTCTGCAACGCCAGAAACATCGCAAGCGCTTTGCTGACCCAATCCCCAATTCTTACTCACCAACAGGAACACAACACTGCTTTAGAGTAGTGTTATTTAGCTGTGATCTTCTGTAGGGTAACTACCCCAGTCGGGCCGCTCTATATTTGAGCAGGAAATTTCCTGCTGTGCCCTACCTCAGTTAAACCGTTTTCACGTGATAGACGGATTTCAATGAAATTTTACACACAGATACTTTATTACTTATAGGCTAAATATATATTTATAGGATCAACATATAGGCTACGTTTTATCCCGAAAAAATTCAGTTCCTGCTGGATAATGATGAAATATGTTTACTGTTGCAAACGCCTAAATTTTTATGATTTCTAAGTATTATACGGGGCGGATCGACTACTTTAAAATATTATTTACAATATTAAATTAAAAAAATTGTTTTTCTAACTCATTAGAACATATGATTTATATTTCAGCATTCAATCTCGCTACGAATTCAAATCTTTAAAACATTTCATTTTATTCAGAGTATCAACGACATGAAACCTTAATTACGGCAAAAGTTGAATCTTTTTTATCCGACCAGACACAGCGCGCCCTAAAATAGGTCATCCGGTTGAAGAACGAGAAAAAAGGTTGAATCGATACAAAACGCTTACAACAAATATTTTCATTACTTGAGCGGTAATAGAACCCCCAACCGCGCTTAGAAATGATTAAGAACGAGCAAAATAAAATGGAAATATTCTGTAACTGATAAGTCGCTACGCATGTTTACTCAAATTTGTCGAAGCATGGAAGGTTGAATATTTTAAACTCACAGATATCGATATATTTATCTTGGTCTCATCTCGATATATTTATTGAGGAAAGCCGCGATCAAGATCTTCCCTTATTGCCTTCTTCGAAATACGTAATCGTATTCATATGTTTATTGTTTTTAACTTTAATGTTAAAGACTGGGTTTTCTCGACTTTTTCAGTTGGAAACTTTGTATTCGAGAGACCTCTCTTTTGTGTCAAGCATACCCACGTGTTTACAATATTACTATATGTCGGCTTGAGATCCAAGATTATGATACTATTGTAATTTTAGTGTTACTTCACAATATAAGTCCCATATGTACTTAACACTTTATTTAAATGAAAATACAGTAATTAATATATAATTGTTTTTAATACTTACATATGCACATGTATGTAGAAAACACATGGCTCGTTTCCCGGTGTTGGCTTTTCATCAACATGGTAATCGTACAATAACATTGGTTGCGTCGCACCTGCCTTGAATTAAATAAAAATAATCCTTAAAATGAGCGCAATGGGTAATTTCTGTACGGTGTTTATAAAGGTAACGTAATGGTGAACATCGTTATATGTGTTATATAGTCATCATAGTAAAAGATTGCTGAACAAGCATCATTTAAACCTGAAAATAAGCTACCTGAATCAGTTATTAGGACCTAATTTAAAGTGCTTGTTTCTATTAATTTATTCCTACTTTTATTATAAATGTTAAACTTTATATGTTCGTTACTCAATACTTTTTACGGCTAACTCAATTTTATTTCGACAGAAACGCAAAGATCTTATGGGAAGAAGGAAGTTGTTCACATAAAAACAGCTTAAAGGATTTAAATAAATTTATATATCGCATACAGATTCTTTATTAACTGGTATAACAGATACAATATATTTTTCGAAGTTATAAGCATATCTATCTCAAAAGATGGCTTCTTTTAATTGGAAGCTTAAGTGAGTTATTTTAAGTTAACTCTGACTAACAGAAATAAATTAATATTTTATTTCATAATTATCAAAGACATAGTAATGTACACGACCTTTTACGACTCAATTCGTGTATGGAACTGTACGAAACGACCATTATTCGTCCATAGACACCGAACATGTTGTTTTTGGGCGTGAATTATATTTACGACACTATGTTTAGTGACAATCGTAAAAGACTCATGTTTTACACCGACCGTAAACTAACTGCGAATGTTAGTGGGAAACTTGTTTGACGTATAGGTAATCCATTCGCGACCGCCACGGGACCCGCTTAATGATACCCAATAAAATCTTTTTGTCCAAATGTGTTTTTCTCTTGGAACGAGAGAGAATACTAATCTAACACTTTGTTTTAGATTGGTTGAGGTGTGGTGGAACTATTAAAAGGAAATATCGTTTTCTATGGTTAAGATACTACTGATTTCTTTTAGTACCTACTTGTGTAATTTGTAAGTCTACTTTGTGAGCTTAATACTTGTACAATTTACCTAAGAAATCATGTTGTAATTAACACTTTTGGTAGCCTTTGATTGACAGGTATTTCCTTTTTATTTTTAGGATACTTTATATGTTAGACAATTTAAAACTGAGACAGTCTAATAAGTGGTTTTATAAAGTAGAAGATACATTAGAAGTAGTTTAGTTTAATGTCGTGGTGTTAGTCCTTACTTATTTAAGATAAGTGTTTTGTATCCTTATTAAGAGACACGAGAAACGGCAAAACTGATGTGTTCATCATCATAACCCATGGATTGCCCAATCACCTGAGACTAAGGATTGGCAAACTTTACGCACCTTTGAGAACTTTAGGACTTTTAACTTAGGAGTGCCGGTTTAGCAAGTGATATTTATTTGCTAAAATCACACATAACTCGGCAAAGTTGTCAGTGTGCTTTCAAGACACACGAGGTCTGAGTTCGACCTCTTGATTAACATGTCAAAGACTTAAACACTAGTTTATCTCCTGCTTTTATTGTATTATATGTACAGCAATGGGTACATTAAAACAATGGAAGAGTAATGGTAATGAAGAGATGGTTAATTCTTGTGTTTGTATCAAAGAACAATCCAACGATAGTGAGAACGGATGTAGTATTGCCACATATAGGGATTTATTACCGCCGTTCGGCACCGCGGCCCAGCGGTCCTTCGACCATTTTCACAAACAAAACTGCCAATTACATTAGATATAATGAATTGGGTTTTCCGACTAAATAATATGTAATAGACTTTTCATCGTAATAGAAATCTTACAAACTATTCTAGTGAACTCTGGGTTCTCGTTCAGGGTCCACTGAAATTTTTCTCTTCATTCCTCTTCCTCACGTTATCTTCGAGGTGGCAACGCATCGGCTAAACAAGAGTCTTTTGTATTGCCGATGTCTATGGGCGACGGTGGCCACTTACCATCAGATGGACTGTCTGCTCGTTGGCTCCTAAACTGTCATAAAAAAATAATACTCAGGCTTTACAATCAACGCTTATAAGTGTATTCGCCAAAAGAGTTTCAAAACACAAAATGAGATCCAATTCAATTTTAGTCACACCCGCTCACCATTATAAAAAGTAAGTTAGGTATTAAGAAGTATATTATTACTATATTTGTATGTATTTTTATTATATTTGAATAAAGTAATACAAAAATAATATCTATTAATGTATTACGAATGTGTATGCACCCTGTCATTAAACTTAATAAGCCAATTGTTAGAAAGAGACTATGACTTATATTCATTTAGATTTTGAGAAAGATACACTAAATACGGAGTATAAGAATATTTATTTGTATTTAAACTTCGGACTTAGTGATATTTGTATGAGTATGAACATCCAGTGTCAGTATTTAATCCCCGACGCTATACGGTTGGGGTGTTATAAGTTTAACGTGTATCTGTATGTTTATCTGTGGGATCGTAGCGCCCAAGACAATGGACCGATTTTGATGCGGTTTTTATGTTTGAAAACCGATTTAATCAAGATGTTTCTCAGCTATAATTTGTGAAGATCTGGTCGGCCGTTTGGAGACTATCAATTCATTTCTAACTTGAGACAAAGACTTAAAAATGAATATATTGTTACTTTGGTGATATTTCTAGGACATGGCAACCTTAAGATGATAATGCAGCATCATGAAGTTTGCTCCGTACCGAAATAGTCTGCACTATATACAACTCAACAGCAGTGATTTCATATTTAGGCTAAAGTGTATAGTTTATGTAGTGATATCTCCTAGATACGAGTATGTCAACTTCAGATAAAAGAGGGCTAAAGTAAAACTGATATAATAACAATAAATTAATGGTTTTAATGTAACTGAAATTAAAAAGATACATTTTAATATTCTTATTTTAGTTAATCTACATAACCTTCTTTGGGTCAAAGCTATATTTTCAAGCATACGAGATAGATATGAGATAAGGTACTATCGCAGAACCGTTGACCACGGAACCGCTGTCAAGTTCAGCCGCCGCGCCCTACAGTTAAAATTAACAATTAATCAAGACGTTTTTATTACCTTATTAGATTATGAAATTTTGGATGTTTTATACTTCTCCTTTACTGCGTAATTTAAATTACGTTTGTTGAATTAAAAACGATAGCCAAAACGATAGAACAGTTTGACACAACTATAGTAGCCGGCAGCTAAGTTTAGGTCTGACAAAGAATTGGGGGGAAATTATGCATTGCGAGCGCGCTGCGTGCCTGTATTTGCAGTTCCATTCGTGACGCGTCTGCTATTTTGACAAATAACAATTGTACGTTAACGTTATAGATTTTTTATCTTTCCGCGTTCCTTCTTTGTTAAAATTTTAAATGAGTCGAATATCGCTCTTCACGCACTATTCAATAAAGTCTTGTTTCACGTTATATTAGAAAATAGTTTTTGCATATTTATTAAAAACACTGATGGTCAGATTAACATTTAAGGGTTGGGGGCAGAGGCATGCATGAGGAGAATGACGATATTGGGTAAAGCGGAAGATATATGGATCGTAGCTCGTGGCATGCTATGATTTCTGCCCAACCCTTCAGTGGGAGTGAAGATAAATAAATTGCGATAGTTGTAATATTAGAGTTTTACTTCATTATTTCTAGATTATTCTTGTAAAGATTTAAGGTAAATTTTAAGACATATTTTTCGTACAATATTATCTATTAGTAAGAGTCAGGCTTCAACTGA
Source organism: Limenitis camilla (assembly GCA_905147385.1). Lineage (NCBI taxonomy): Eukaryota > Metazoa > Arthropoda > Insecta > Lepidoptera > Nymphalidae > Limenitis > Limenitis camilla. Next base: position 10,165,096 of record LR990230.1, on the reverse strand, counting down.
TCTTTGAATATAGTGATGATTAACTAACAATGGCATAGGCTTAAAACATTTTTTTTATTTTTATTTTACACCTATATTAAGGGCAAGTAGATTAGGTAGCCACTAATGAAATTTAGAATAAAAAACTATTTTATAGTAGATAAAATATTATGTAGTCAAGAAAGGAGTCATTTCCACAACACGTGAGCATATAAATCTTGCTCCGTTTTGTGCGTTACAACGCATAAATATTTAGGCAAACACAAGTGAAGCGAAATCACTTTTTACATATTGCGCAAATGTTGACGTAATAAAACTTACCTATGTGTTCGCATTGTCAACGTCCTAAATAACCGGAGCTATCTAAACAAGTTAGATCCCGAATATTGCGCCTCACCCTCTACAAATATAGAACACGCATTGTAGGTGCAGGAACCTCTTTCTTTATAAAAAAAACCTCCCTTATTATGTCCCTGTGTAGGATATGAGGAAATTGGCTCAATAGCTTTATTTGAAAAACTCCCGTAATCTTCGTGGGGAGTGGCCCACAATATCCTGAACTTGGCACATGTACCACTCGTAATAGGCTTAATTCAATAAAATTGACGAGGTCACAATACAACAATATATTATTTTCTTTACAGAAATAACTCAGTATTTTTAAATTCATATTATTATAATATATTTAATACCAATAAAAATATTAGAATGTTAAAATGATTATTGTATATATTGACTACTTTTCCGTTAATTAAAGCGTCAGTAGCTCAGTGGTTCAGGCGTTGGACTCACGATCGATAAGTCGTGGGTTCAAATTCCAGTCATTGGACTACTGACATGGGCCACTCCTAACACAAGCATTTTAGCTTACTTGGAGGAGTTAACAATACTAGTAGTATGCGATCCATACTGCTAATAAAGTTTTTTTAAAATTGTTGAGATTTCGAAAATTATCGTTATAGTTTTTTGCTAACATCAATACAATTTTATTTTTTGGTTTCAAATCGTAATATACTTGGGGTTATCCGGACAATTGAACCATTTTCATAGGAATAAAGTTGAATTGTAAATAATACAAAGATTCTAAAGTAGTAAGTCCGCAGTATTAGCTGTTCAGGATCGGATGCTGAACTCATCTCAGTCGGTTCGCGAACTCTTATCACCTGAAATGGTTCAACGGACTGCGGATAGCAGTTATGAAAATTCCGACATTGGAATTCTGACTCACACTAGAAATTTTTGCTGAGCTTTGCGGTTGTCGTCAGCCGGATTTTTTAAAGAACCAGAGTCTGTTACGTTTATTTCAGTCTGCATTTTATGGAGGCGGGAATGTGCTCCGCTTTGGTTTATTTGTGAGCCGCCTTTCTCATGAAATTGCGCTGTTTCATTGCTTACGAGCCGTTTTGAGATACTCGTTAGGCTAACATTTTTATCGCGATGTATTTTTCTTCCCAAATTATCTATCGAGGACCGGCACTTCGTTTTATTGTTACTGGTCATCAGAGATGAGGCGCTCCGGTATACAAAAATTGTAATATCAATTTTATTAAACCATAAAAAAAATCCGCAGGAACAACAATAAAAATATACCAATAAGAAGATTATCGTTAAAATCTGATTGCGGGTATCAATAAGAAACAAGAAGAAACATATATTTTCAAAACCCATCATCCATTAACAATTACAAAAGAAAGGTAAGGAATGAAATGTTTTATTCATTCCGTTAACGAGGAAATTACTTGGAGGGCGGCGATAGATCGGATTGCAAGAACCTTTAGGGAGAAGTATACCCAATAGTCTTTCTAGATATCTTCAACAATTAACAAAAGCATCTTATTTTTATACCCGTTATTTTGAAAATGCCATAATTAATCTGTAAAGCTACAGGAAAATGCCTAAATATTATTAACAATTTATTTGTGTTATTTAGTGAAAGGATGCCAGTAAACTTCAGTAAACAATTATTAAATGAAGGATTATTTATATTTAAAAGTTTTATGTAACTAAAAGATCAAAGATCAAAGTTAACAAGAAAATTTATTAGAGTTAATGACATATTTAAGCTCCTCAAGTTTATCTGGAAAAAAATACAAGAATAACTCCTAGCCCATCATTATATTATCATTATTTTAAAGTGCCAAAATCATAGTTTTATATGCACAATATGATCCTAGTCATAAATTTCTATAAATAGTTCCTAATATTCAACACAAACGTTTAAGGCTATCGCTAATTTGTAAACTTTCGCTCAGAAATTCCGAACGGGCTGTAAAGAGTGAGAATTTGCATCGGGAATATTTTTCGTCAACAATTAGCCCGTTAGGCTTTTGTCTACTACCAGGGGTTGGCTTTAACGACGTTTTAAAAGATTTCAACCAGTGAGACCGGGGGTTCGGGGGCTCCGGGGCTTATCGTGAACGTGCTCGCCGGCTTGTTACAAAAACCCTTTTATTAACTTTACGATGTCTTTAAAGAATAACAGATATAATAAATACACAAGGTTCATTTTACTATGTGGCAGCTTTACGTTCACTCTTCCGAAATCTTTTTACAATCCTTTACTCTTTATATTTGGTGCTAAAAAACTTAAGTAGGTACTAGAATCTGCTAGCAATTTGAATTAAAACTCACGCAACAACTTATTCACTCAATAATCCTGCCATTCTCTCGCTTTCTCACTTACTGACAGAAAATATTTCATACCTACCACAGGTACTCTGGATCTTTTAAATATAAAAAGTATCCTACTTATAGTCAGCATACAACTACATCTTTACTTTTTTCGGGATAAAAAATTAACTCATTTTATCTGTGTGCGCTTCATAACCAACATAAATTATTAGTGAGACCACGCAACGAATGTACTCTACTTAAGTCTCTCTCCGTAAGCTTATATATTTGGTGGAGTAGGTATAGATTGTTTTAATAGATACCCCTAGCCATTTAAACGCTATCAACAGCATTGCTCGCAAAATTATGTTAACATTAGAAATATATTGGTAGCCATTTATTTCATCATCAACACAAACAAGCTTCACGTAAAGCTGATCAAGTAGTAATATCAATTGCGATGGTATTGCCCATGTATCAAAATATTATTGAGCATGATATTACGTGTAGTTACAAACAGCATTGCAGGTTTATTATGAAGCTCCGAAGCCTTTGCCGTGTCCGTTTCGAGTTCTGTTTAATCGGTGAGACGAAATGCACCCGCTCTTTGTGTGCAGTACTCATGAGAGCACTAATTCAACCAATAAACCCGCGCAATTTATCTGTAGGGCTAAAACCAGATGCTACAAAGTTTAGTAATTACAACTGAATTTAGTAAGTCTGTGTTGAATATTACGCATAGCTAATGTACTTCTAAATATCATCTCGCTATAATAAAATAACTAAAAAAAATCATCTAATCAAAACTATTCAAACGTGCCTAAGCTCAAGAGGTTGCGTCGTTTTACTATCTTTCGGCTCCATCATCAAATCCATTCCACTTCAATAATATCGCATCGTCGTCTGATGCATGCATGCGAAATGGTCACCTCAATTGGAAGTCAGAAAGTGGGTCAAATTTACCTGACAAGATTTAATTATAGGCAGACACCGCAGATAAAACTAATGTATATAATAAGATTTTTTTTTTAAATATTTCAAACTGTATTTTGGATAATTCCCACTGTATATATCTATATCATTATAAATTATAGCCTATGTGTTATTCTGATGTATTAGCTATATTATTGTAAAGTTTCATCTACATCCATTCAGTAGTTTTTGCGTGAAAGAGTAAAATACATACATCCACACATCCATAAATACATTCTTCAAAACTTTCGCATTTATAATATTTCAAATTCTAAATAGAATAAGTTTTGATTTATTACAAATTTTTACTAATAAACCATTTTTAAACATTTTCTGGAATCCGATTAAGCTGCATTGTAGTCAGTCAAATTGAATGCATAAAAGAATAAAAGAAATCAGAATTATTTTATAAAATATAAATAAAAAGCAAACTAAGCTGTAAGTAACAGTAAAACTTCACGTATGACATGAAAATAACGTTGGAACACAAGGCGGAGGCGGAGGTAACGGAGATGGGGGATCATTTTCCAAATGCCGTTGGCATCCGGAATTATAAATTATATACCTGTACGTACACAGGGTGTGTACCGTGTACTGTGCAGTATGCACAGAACTGTCATAGTCCGCTTTGTCGACATTGGCCGGGCGATGGCTGTTGAAATGATTTATGTTTGCAAACCAGCTTGTGCCACTGCCGCAGTGACCACGTTAGCAACTACGCCGAACTTCGTCCAGTTTCATGGACAATGTATTCACAAACACTCCTATAAACTTGCAGGATGCACGACTGAAAATGCAAATTCACTTACTACCAAAGATAACTTTTTATTTATATAACAAATAAAATTCACTACAATGTTATATATACATAACTTACAATTTTTTGTTTACATTCTTAAAAATTAGTTTGATTATCATATAAAATACTGTTGAAATCACTCTCAAATGCTTAGGTATGAATAGAAAGGAAAATACATCATTGAATAAATGACTACGCATTTGACAAACGAGCATTCACAGCTATATCCCGCGGTAAACGAGGAGAATGATCCTCCCCAACGTATTATAAATAATATAGGAATTCCTCAAGGGGCCGCGAAAATGTACTGGATTTGGTATTACATCTTTTAGGTACGTACGAGTTTTTTGGTAACTTCCACAGATGAAGAAATAAGAAAAACTTATTTTTCTTCGTTATTGTTAACTTAGCTACTCTGCCTGTAATTAACTTAAAAATATTGTTATATAGTATAAATAAATATAATGATTTGTTTAAATAAAATGTTACCAAAACTCTAGTTGGTATTCGTTGAACTTTATCAACGCAGTATAGTCGCTGGTAACGAAATTGCTCAATGTATTCTCATTTTCTCTTTTTCAATGTTTAAATGTGAATGACGTGTTATTTGATACCAAAACTAACTTCACAGTCAGTAAAATAGTAGTGCATGTATACCGTTACTAATAGAAAGAAAAAGCTCACAATTGAATTCATCCGTAAAAATTTAAAATTTTCTTCGCAAATTGGTTTTTTACTGATCACAAAGAAAATTGGAATAAGATTATAAAATAATATTGCATTTGTTTCACTTTGTTTCCGTCTGTAATGTCTTATAACAAGTTCGTACGTTGTTAGAACATTATCAAGTAACGTAATTCTTCTGAATCAAGCAAAGCAAGCAGAGACAAGAACTCCGCTGCTCATACTTGTTTTTCTTAAATCTCTCTGTGAACAATTATATTATGGAGAATCTTGTTAACGTTTGAAATCATTTTCTCTGCCCCAGGAATAATGAGTTCTGTGTTTTCACTCGAAACCCCGGTGACTTTTGTTTAATGGAATGATAATACGAATGCTGGCCTCTTTGTAGTGAGGGGCCGAGAATATTGTTGTTTTTCCTCGGGCGGGTCACTTTAGTTTCCAAGGATAATGTCATTGCTTTTCTAAAATTTTCTTATGAATGTATAATATTAATGCTGAGCTTCCCTTTGTATGAGAATTAAAATTACAATTACACTTTGATAAAATACCATTATTCGAAATGAGTCCTTTCATTTTATGGGTTTATGATTTATTGTTCAATATTTATTAGACTGAATAGAAAATTATTTTCTTAAATTTTGTCTTACATAAAAATTATTTAGTAGCTAAATGTTTTTAAAAATATTGAGAAAAAAAATTAAAAAAAATTTTTGCGTAGTTATTTTAATTGTTATTGTGTATAAGAAATAATGTTAATCCAATTAATGTGTTTTGATTTTGATTCTAGGTCATAGACATTCAATAATTATTCATTTATACAAATAATAAAAGGACATTCAGAACATATATTTATATATATACCTATAACGTACAAATTTAATTACAGCCCTGGATTAGCCACAATAGCAACCATCTCCGTGAATGGAAAACTTCGGAGACCTCAACTTTAAACGAGTTTCCCTGCAAGTGGGTCTCACAAAAAGTGTTTTGTAAAAACACCTTTTGTAAGTTCTATCACAAATACATTCACAAGTTTTTCACTGAGGACGAAGTGTTCACTTTGTGGCGCAGATTTTTACTATTTTTCTCATTTTATTCACTCGCAGTATTTACTTACATTGCATATTGCACTTTCTATACAGTTTTAAAAGTATTACTGTATCTGCGCATAAAATAAACATGTAACTTACACAGAAGATCACAGATGTGTTTTTACCCGAATACTGCGAAGCCAAAAGGAAGGGTTATGATTTTGGCAGTCTATGTATGTATGTATGTACCTATGTATGTATCTATGTTTGTATGTTCCACTCTAGCGCTTAAACTACTGAACCAATTTTCATGAATGTCAATGTGTCAGTATGATTTTTTTTATAACGGAAATTCTACCTCAAATTCTAACCTCGAAAAAAATTGAACTGAGCAAATTATCACATGTTTGGTATCAAAAGAAAGGTCTTGGCGAGTACATTACAAATATGTGTATATATGTTATTGTTTATGTCAACATATATGATTAAAATGCAGTCGTATAGTCCGCACGGTCCTGTCGTTGCAGTTATTTACTCGTTTAAGCAAATAAAAACCAACATTACGTTACAATATTAGATTATAAAAGTTATCTCGATCGAAAAACGGAAAACTATTAAATAAAAAAATAAAGTTTGAAAACTATAACCCGACTACATAAAAAAGTGGTCTGAAAAGGACGAAACAAGAATATAATTCAGATAGAAACATAGAACGTAGAACAGTGTTCTACCTTGACCATATTTATACTTGTGCATTTTTGCTAAAAGTCATTGTCATTTAAAAATGTGTTAGTCCAGCGAAGCTGGGACAAATTGACTAGTATTAAATTAAATTAAATTAATAACATGACAACAAATCTAAAAGTAAAAGTTGGTGTTAAATTTTCAAACTATGTTATCAATTTAGAAACGATACCCTATTTAATATCCATTTTAGGTTTTCCCAGAGGTTTAGAATTCGTGAACCGAAATTGCGGTATTGTGTTAAATAAATTGTTATTAATGACCAAAACGTTCCTTACTTGCCGTAATAATAGCTGTTCGTATTTTGTTTAGGGATAAATTTTGGATACATAGTTGAAACAGGGACGATCCTCTTAACGCGCCGCCAAATTCTGACCCAAAGGTATTTTTCCTTGCATTTTTGACGCCTCCTAAAATATATTGACGAAGAAAAATGTGTCGGATATTATTATAAGAAATGTTGCTTATTAACTTTGAGATGAATGTTGGGTTCTATATTTCACACATTTTAATAAAGTGTTGGCATTTTAACGATCATAATTCGCAATATACGGAGTTTTTCTATACTTTGTAATGATGCTAAAAATCCTTAGATAATTGGGCTCCTTAGTATGATGTTATGTAATTTTATGTAAGCCTATAAGTTATTTAAGTCTTTTTTAAAAAAAATCCTTAATAATATAAATATATTGGCTTGCGACACAGGTAGATGTTTAAGTGATAATTTTATAAAATAAAATTATTATTATTACTAATTACCATAACTTTAGCAAGTCAATCACAATCACAATAATCCCTATAATAGTGATAGTAATGGATTCTCCTTTTATTAACAAAATAACATTTAAATGAGAACTTTTTTCAAAATAGTCACTTTATCCATCTTTTATTTAGGGGCCATTCATTAACAACATAAGACGATTTAGGGAGGGAATGGGAGGGAGTCTCGATAGTTCTTACGTAAGATTACAAAAATACTCCAAGTTAAAATTATACTTTGAAAAAACGCGGGCAACGTTCATTTTTCCTTTAGATTATTACGTAATAAATATTAAACAGGGGGGAGGGGGTCGGCCTATTGTTATGTTTTCTTATAATAGTCAAAAATAGTCTTACGTAATAAATGAATGGCCCCTTAGTCGTCAGTCTATCACGTAGTCAAGCATTAATATTCACACCTTGACTAGTATTAGAATATGTTAGTGAGTGAACTTTTACGTGTATTTTATGGTGCACAATGCATGTACTGCGAGTCGGCTTTACTATCGCGTTGGGCGACATTTAGATCCCGACAAACATGATAATACTAGTAAAGTAGTGAAAATTCAAATATATGAACTTCTATTTTATATTCTAAAATTATGTAAAATACAACTTACGGTAGCAAATAGCAAACGCCAGAAAAGTAAACACTGATTGTTATTATTATGGATATAGTTATTGAGGTTCAAAAAAGTGTTAATTTTAGGAAATGTATTGCACAACTTTTAAACTTTCGCTGGAAATGCGTTTGGAAATATCCATTTTAGCACGACTTAATATACTAGTCGTGATACTGAGATTTGGTTAGTAAATAAAATCTGACTTAGCAGGTTTGTACTCTTTAAAATCGGATAATCTTCTTTCACCATTAACCAGTACTCCATATGTTCACACTAAAAGGGTCTGTCGGTCGCTCTTATTCATATTCTTTTACGATTGCGCCAAAACACGGAAAACGCAGCCTAAAGATAACCCGGGGCGGAGTAAGAGCTGTTGAATTTTACGATTTTGCTAAGCCGCCTTAAAGTCGGACCCTTTCTGAATATTTTGATTTATTTATAGGCGGCAGGGCGCAGGTAAAGGGTGGTTAAAACAATAAACCTATGCTTATCGTCAACACTCGGTAAAAGAAGAAAAATACACTACCATTTTTCGTTAATTTTACCATGGACAGAATACAAGGGCTTTGACCTTTCTATTTCTTAACAATAACACACTGTTTTAAACTTTTGCAGTATTAGATGCCTTATTCTCGCTTCACTACGATAAAAAAGATATTTTTTTGTCTCCTTTCATTCAAGATATAAATACGACTGAAAAATATTATGAAAATTCTTTTTCCATACAATATCTGTCACCTCCGTTTACTAAGCAGTTAAATTTTGAAAAATAGCTTTTAATTTTACCCGTGAGGGGGCGGGTGAGAATACTATTCCCCTCTGCCGCTGGGAGAGCATCTCGTAAGAGCCGAGTAACCCAGCACCACCTTGGTGGTAGGGGATCTGTTCCCCGACTGGCTTGCGACCACCAGCGTGCGAATCCGATCGCCAAGTGTCATAGACGCGTTCCGGTTGAGCCGCATGTGGGCCAGACTTACCCTCTCCCATCCCATTAATGCTGTGGGTCTACTGGACTCTGGGCTTTTGCCTAGGGTCCGCTGATCCGCATCATTTTTCTTTTTCATTCCCCCTTCCCACTCTATCTTCGGGGATGCAACGCATCGACAAAACGAGAGAGTGTTTCTTGTTTTTCCGATGTCCATGGGCGATGGTTGCCACTTACCATCAGGTGGACCATCTGCTCGTTTGCACCTTATCTATTATAAAAAAATAAAAAAATATATAGGTGGTCTGTACATCATACATAACTATCCTAATTTCATGTTTCTATCTATTTGACTGTGTGTTCTGAAGTTAGGTGTTTCGTGAAGAAGCTGATTACAAGATAGAGGTTTATTACTATCATGTTATGACTATACTAGGTTTACAAGTTGATGAAATATGTTATAATAAAGTTTGATACGAAGTTCATTGCGTAATACACTCGTGTGAAAAGATGCAGGTCGCTTTAAGCACTTGCCGCGTTTGCTTCTAACACTTCATTGTGATGCTAATTTGGGGCAGCTCTATGGAATGGGGTGAGAATTCACGACGCGCACTTTTTGCCTCACAGCTAAATGATTTGTAGCGATTTTGATGGGCAAACTCTTGTAAAATGGCATGTTCTGAACTTATAACATAATTGTGGGGGCAATATCTCTGTGGTTAGGGAGTCGGATTCACGATTGTAAATAAGGTCTTGGGTTCAAATCCTATTCTGTCCGTCCCTCGTCATCCGATTTTATTTTTTATTTCATTTATATAGCTCTTCCCATTTTAAAAAAAAGTATTTTCTTCTTTCTCTTTAGTAAGCAGCTCGTAAGCGCCTTCCTATAAATATTTAAGGTATGTCAGCCTATTTGTATTGAATATCTGATTATAACTCACTGGTTCTACAAAGTTCAACGAGATAGGCTTACTTACATTCAACTTTATTTTGTGAGGTGATGTTAAAGAGGTATTTTGAGTACAAAAATTGCAAAATATCCTCATTTAATGATACTTACTCGAGTGGAACCATTAAAATGTTATACACACTATCTCCGTATATTCACGCTCGTAACACTGCCGATAAAATAAATTTTACTTTGCTTCTAATCACGTCCCTAAAGAGAGTGTCCGTATACGAGGGCTAATGGCTCGAGCCAGGACAAAATTGATATAAGCAATCGTCTTAGAAAATCTGTGGTATACGGTATACGAAGCGGTGACGGAGGCCAATTCAAATACATACACTTAAAACGAGTACGTGAACGTCATAGAAATTACCTAAGTAATTTTTAAATGTACCTTTTCCGTTGCAACGCTTTAGCGTTATTCAGTGGCGTTCGTACGTTAGAGCACTTAGGAAGCAAAGCCACTTTCAAACAAATGTAAGCTCCTCGAGTATCATTCTTAACTCGCATTGTTCTTAAGCCGATTAACTAAAAGGTGGTGAAAACATGATGAACCCGAAAATGGTTTTGTAATTTTTATTCTATACTTTGTCCAACTTGAATCATCGGCTTAGTTTATTTTTTATTTTTTTATTTAAATCGGATCATAATAAATTTTTTTGTCTTGTTTATTATTGTCTACAGCTAGATCGGATCAAATAGTGTACGTATAATTATTTATCATTTAATTACATTTTAAGACTCCGATATTAAAAAATTCGTTTAGGATTTATGTTTTTCAGTTATAGTTTTCCAAACTACAATTTCTAAGTCTAAGTTTGTATTAGTTAATTTAAAAATATGTGCTTATCGCATTCTCACGTACTTTGGTCACGTGTGTAGACGCGACGATGTGTCCATTGAGCGCTTAGTGGTGCAAGGTAGAGTTGAAGGCACTAGGGCACGTGGCAGATCACCGATGAGGTGGACTGATCAAATAAAAGCAGCAATTGACGTCCCAGTACACCAATGTGCGAGGAAGGCTTCCATTAGGGAGGAGTGGAAGCGTATTGTCAAGAGGGCCACAACTTTCAAATGACCACGACCGGTCTGCCAAGACCGTATCGACCAAGAAGAAGATAATAATTATTATAAATTAATCTATATATAAATATCCCATAGACAAGAAAATTTAAAAGTTCTGTTCCGAGAGACGAGTTTATTATTTGGTTATAAAGATGATCTAAATTGTATATTATAAAAAAATTATTTAAACCTCTCAAGGCCAATGCACTGTATCGAGTTAGTGATTAAGTTACATTAATATTATTATGTAAATACCTGAGAAACAACTAAAACTGAAATGTAATCTCAGAATATATGTGAATAAACATAATAACAGAGCCTAATAAAATATTGAAAAGGCAACATAAAGCTATTTAATAACAACTTTATGGGCCATCAAATAGAGCAATATCAAATGTTAGTAAAGTAGCTACGAGACGTTTTACTTAACCTTTAGCAATAACTTTATTAAATGTAAATATAATTCTCGATTGATATTAATTTGCATTATTTCTCGAACATAAATAATCTCGTTGATGATCTATAAACAAGATAATATTGTCTATGTGTTTGTTGTTGACATAAATTACTGCATGAATTTAGATACGGTTTTCACAAATGTAAACAAATTTATTGTCATTTAAAGGTATTTAAGACCAGCATCGTAATTTTTTAACATACCAAAATTGTTTATATTTTAAAAGGTTGATATTGTACATTGAAATGGTTTATAAATCGAGGACTAAATATCCAACAGTTCGATGTAAAACGTCAAAGCCTAATTTCCAGTTCGGTAGCAAAGCTGAAATTGATAATTTGGGAAATAAAAGCAAAACACAAGTGGAACGGGTCTTCGATGTCGACAGCCAGTTTGGCTAACCACTAAACGGTGCAGCTCTTCCGCATCTGCTACAAATGTTTGCCCACAATTGTTTACTCTCATATTCGTACTGCTATCTATTATTTACACTAGGAATTACGCTTGTCGCTTTGTTACTCAAATAGCGCCGATGATACGCCTAGCTCCTAATAACTGTTCTGTTTGTTCAACGGGTAAGCAAAGTACATTTTGTAAGTTAAACTCGTGTTGGAAACCGTAATTACACCTGTACAAATAGCTATAGTTAAGGGTTTTGTTTCTCATTTAAATAAAGCTAAAGCTAGCTAAACTAAGTATTTTTTCCGTTATAAGTGTTCTATTTCAGTCCAATACAAATAAAAATTAATAAACTGAAACTGAGACTGAACAGAAACCAAACTTCTGGATCTAGAAATGTAAAAATTTCCTTAGATAGTGAAAAAAGGTGATGAAAGTTTGTATGAAAATCTTTGATCTTGAATCACTGTGGCTTACTAGTCTCTTATAAACTACATGATCTCGAATCTCAAAGTTTAAAGAAACAGTAACTCTTAAACATTTTCCAATGCAATAATGCCTTCAAAAGAACAGCGCAAGCTCACTTGATATTCAACAACTACTTACTTACTCTTTACTTAATTTGTTTCCAGTTTTATTCATTGTACAGTTCATGTAATGAAAATAACATTTATTTTTTTATAAGACTAGATAGTCTTAATTGCGGATCAATCGCCACTTTACTACCAAATATCACTTTACATATTCATTTAATATATTACACTTATATATATTTCAGAATAATTACACTTCACAATAATTACAACATATCCGATATTCAGTTCATGATAATATCAGTGCATCGAATTTTCGATAAAGATAAATGAGGAAAATCATGACTGTGAATGAAGATAACATTTATCATACTGAATAAAAAAATATCAAACCATTTTTTTAAGCCTTTGTTTAGCAATATAAACAACTGATGATGATTTAATATACATAGTACGTTCAAAGTAGTATCGCGGTGTTTTTTTTTTTTCAAAAATTCGGCCAAGTGCGAGTATGGAACTCGCGCTTTGAGGGTTCCGTACGTGATTTTCGTGTGCGGGCTGAAATATTATCAAAAAAGTTTTGGGGGGCATTTATTCCTGATATTAGTAATGCATATTACAATTTACATATTTATAATATTATAAAACATTTTTAACACTAAAATAAGTTTAAAGTCGGTAAACATAATATCAATAAAATATAATTGTCAAATATAGAACCTCCTCCTTTTTTTCGAGTCAAAATATTTTACAAGTTGTCGTTTAACAACATGTCAGATCGTCAACAACCGTTGCTAAGGTTCGCGTAAATATACGACGACAAAAATGTCCGAATATACAAGCGCTTATGAACCTTAAGCTAGAGAGCTTTGAAAATTTGAGTAAATGGAAGAAGTGTCAATCCTTACTCCCCATTCTAAAAATTAAAAATTGTTTTTAATGGAATTTATATTTTACCAAATAATCTTTTTAACATACATTTTACATTACAAATTATTTCTTTCTTTCTTGGAATAAATATATTCAAAGTTTTTAAATTTCAATTTCATAATATTAAACTCGTTAACTAGAGTTAAAACGGTAAAAATATTTAGTATCTGTATCGAGTAGAATATACTTCATATTGTATAACACATTTGAATATTAGTAAAATCGCAAACGTCGACTGTTTTTATGTCTACATATTATGTGGAATGCCCTATAAAAAACTATTTGTTATTACTTCAGTATAAATAGTCATATTTATTAATTGCTTATATTTAGAAGTTTGATTTTTTCACAGACTCAAGATATTATAGACTTACTTGATTAGTATTAATTTCAACTTGATAACTTCACGTATTCTTCAAATAATGCGTCAAAACCTAAATATATAAAATATCATTTTTTTCGTGATGTTACTAAAAATTGCCATTTTTAGGATTTTTCCCATACTAGGGCTATAAGACCTTGCTGCCTGCTGTCAAAAGACCAAGACTGGGAATTTTGATTTATCTCGAAAATCAAAATTTCAATACATGGGATAAAATCTGCGGGTTTTCATTAAATTGACTTAGCAGTTTGATACTTTCACATATTTGAGGAACTAGAAATTAGAATATTTTGTATAAATTTCCACTTGATATCTTCACGTTTTTCTGAGAATAAGGTTCTTGCGTGGCAGTCAAAAAAGTGATGTAGAAAAAAAATGTATAGTTTTTTACTTTTATCCTTTATTTGTGCTATGAGACCTTAATTCATGCTAAATTTCACGACGCTAGGTCATTGGGAAGTACCTGATAATTATATGAGTGACCTCAAGTGAAAGGTCATATCTTTTCAATGCGTAGACTTACAAGTTTGATTTTTTGCCAGCCGCAAGGGACCGCAGGCTTGAGTATTTGATATTAAGTTCAACTTGATACCTCTACACGATCCTGAGAAAAAGGGTCTTGACAGACGGACAGACAGACGGACAACGAAGTGATCTTATAAGGGTTCCTTTTTTCCTTTTAAGGTACGGAACCCTAAACATTATTAATTTATTCATGAATGTCTATTTTGTCCCTTTCAAAGTAATCAACGTTTTCTCCAATCCTCGAAACACTTAAAAAAATTTTTTTATGATCTTGCTCAGCTCCTTCTGCGATACCGGATTTATCTCCTCAATCTTAGCGTAGCGTGGTCCTTTCATGGGCCTCTTCAGATTCGGGAACAAGAAAAACTCACAGGAGGTTGATCTGGGGAATAACGTGGCTGCGGCATTATTAGTGTGTTGTTTTGTGCAAAAATTCGCGCACAAGCACGATATTTGAACGTTATCATAGGCTAAAACCAATTTTTCTTCTTCCACAAATCCGGGCGTGTCTGGCTGATTGCTTATGAATTATTCTAAGGGACAATTAATTTTGTTAAACGCGAATAAGTTACGTTAAACTCATCTGGCTCGATTCGACTTGATCCGGATTTACCGCGATTGTCATCACGCGATAACATTAACAGTCGCCAATAATTTTTTAATTCACTCGTTACAGGTTCGACTTTTTTGTCACTTGTAAAACATATAATATTTCCCATGCATACAAAAAAAGAATTACTTTATTATACACAGCATTAACACGATAACTCAAAAGAAAAACAAAATATTGATAAAAAAAAACTTCAGTTTATATTTTAGGCTCATTCAGAGATTCTTTTCTTCTTATAATTTAGTATTTACTAACTTTGAAATATTACAAGAAAGCTTTTCTACCATTAAATATATAACAGTATTGGTTTACATTGAGTAATAGTCATTTCTGATACCTATAGTATATTGGAATTAATAAAATTGAATTTAAAATTCCCGATGCGTTATTTATAAACATACTTCTCAAGAGCTAAAAATTGTTTGCTAAATAAAAATTGTTTAATTTTTATTTATCAAACAATTTTTATTTAAACATTTAAAGATATAAATATTTTTCATGATCATGATGAAGATCAGATAGATAGATATAATAATCGTCATTGCTTTAAATTTAAATGTTTTATTGGTGTGATTGTCAAATACTTACATAACGTTTTATTGTAGGTAGATTCAAATCAAATTCCACTGAAAACATCGATATTGAACCGTGCAGCTTAGTCCTAATAACCGTAATAAACATCAACGGTAACGAGCAATAGGCAGCGATTCGTGCTGATGTTACACTGTTTTTATACACGACCGGTACATGGGAAAGCTTTCTAATTGCCGGAACAATGCTGAGCCGGTTATTTGCCGGCGGCATTGTTTTTGTCTGCCGGTTCATTTTACCCCGCCTTCCCCAGACCGGGAGATTAATGGAATTTGAATACGCATAGCCTTTGTGCTCGGCTTTACGCGTAATTTAAGCCCACACCGGCCCCGTGAGTCGACATTTTATGGTAAATCTTAGGATATCGCAGGTGTGCCCCCCTCTCTTTGACTCTAGCGAAAATCACATATTGGCCGCTCTGTGGTGTGGGCGATCTTTTCCGCCGAGTCATTGTTGATAGCGGTGGATATTATTTTTCATCCGCATATTTTCAATCTCAACGTCAATAGTAAAAATTTGGTAGACCTTCGTTCTTTCGACGCCATTCATCGAATTACAGACACTCTTGTTTTCAAAAAATATGGTTTTTAAAATACCGCCGGTCTATACGAAAAAATATTTTCGAGCGGCTCCCAATTGCTCCATTCAATATACGGTATGTGTACTCAAAACACTATCAATCATTCATTGTACCTATACACGTAAAGAAATAACATGTATTTGTTTTATAGCGCCGCTATTGATTTTAGAAGAAGCGATTGCGGTCCAGCGGGTATACAATTTGGAAAATTCATATGTTAGTTTTGTTCTAACTATATTAGACCGTAAGGATATCCAATTGAACATGTATGTTTAATACTGTTATTTGGTAGATATTAGACTGCACTAATTCAGAGCACGCAGTTAATTTCGTATTGAAAGCTAAATCCATTAACATAATTGAGCATCTTATGTACGGGGCACTTTACTGCCGTATCGAAGACGTCTTTGACGCATCCGAGTAATGAAGGACTGAGTCGCGTCATCAACCCTAATGCATATTTACAATGCTGCTATACAATTGTACAGAACTCCTCCGAGGCGATTAATTCAGCTTCCCCATGTGCGACCGTTTTCCAGCCTTATGATTTCGTACTATCTAAGAGATTACAATAAATCACCTCATTACCCAGTGACGGATGGCTGCGTCTTATAAATTGCGTATTTTCAGTGACTTCGCCCTACACAATGTAGCTGAAATTTTATTATGGTTATATTTCTTCAATACATTTTTAAAATTATCAATGCCAAAAATTATATAATTTCTTCAATAAATACACAACCAATCAAATAGAGAAGAAATTAATTTAATTGGTAAAGTGTAATGAAAACTGAACACTGTTCAAACCAAAATTACAGTGAAACAAAACGACGCGTCGATTTATGATATTTTGAAAATCTCAATTTAATTGGGCGCCAGTATTGCCACAGATTAATTAAATCGCTACGGGATTTTATTAACTTATTGCAATTATATTTATCGGGGCGATTACGAGGGTGGGCCGCGGTCGGCTCTGCCTAATGTCATTGCGTTTACGTCGTCTCGGAATTTGATCAAATTCAGTAATCGAGGACAAATAAATTCAACCATTAAAATTAACGGTGACCCTGCTGCCCCGCTTCCGACCTCTTTAGTAGATTTATAATCGCCTTTGTGAATAGCGTTGCGATATTATATCTACCGTTATATAACAATTATCATCTGAATTAGTAAGATTGTATTATTGCCATAATCATTTTAATAAATCTTCAAACTATTAACATTATATACGCTTATATATTTAATTAAGGTCCTCATAGAACATATTAGTATGCCTACATGTATCTTATTATACATTCCCATAATATATCTCAAAAAGGAATTGGGCAACTTTTTGATAAACTTTCTTTAGCGGCGTAACTTTTTCCGACATTTTCAACAGTTTTATTATCATAACCAACCAAAATGTTAACAAATTATAAACCTTAACCTTCCTTATGAATCAATTTGTCTATTCGTAAAGACCGCATGAAAATCTGTTCAGTAGAAAGTTTTTGTCTTTTTTGTGAACAGTTAGAGGCGGCTTGGAGCTATTTTATTAATATAATTATTAGTTAAGAAAATAAATAATAAGAAATTTATAATCATTTATTTGACTATTTTACTAAAGCATCTTTATACTTCCATTGATGCATAACTTACTACTAATTTTGAATAAAAAATTAAAATGAAGAAACATCGATAGGTCACTGCCTGTGACACAGTCAGTGAAACATTTGTTGGGTTCGAAGGGCCGCTCTGACCTCACATTGACAAACGATTCGGACCACTTCATTAATTGTGAGTAGCACCACTAAATAATTCACATACGAATGATCTTACTAATCTTCATATACCGACAATAGATAGACATATTTGCGATATATTGACTACTTATCCACGAGTATTATGACATTTTTTTTTTTTGTAATTGCTAATATTTAATTAGTGTGTGTTTAAAAGCAGTGATAGCCCAGTTCGATCCTGGGCACACACCTCTGACTTTTCTGTTAGTTTTTTTTAAGAAATTTAATATCACTTGCTATAACGGTGAAGGAAAACATCGTGAGGAAACCTGCATTCCTAAGAGTTCCCTAAAAGTTCTCAAAGGTGTGTGAAGTTTGCCAACACGTACTGGGCCAGCGTGGTGGACTATGGCCTAACCCAGAGGAGACCCAGCTCAGAAGTGGGGCATTAATGGGTTGTAATGATGAATGAGTGTGTGTTATATCGAAAACATAACGTACAATTAAGCTAATTTTCTTATCGGTATTGCTGTATTTTAAAATATAAGACTTAAATGAAAATCTAGAATAATCATCTTAAGAAATTAAGTGAAAGTTCATTGTAAGCTTGCGGTATAATTTATTCTAATTAAATACTTCAATACTTTCCAATTGAATTTATTTAATAAAGCGAGCTTTCTGTAAATAGCATTATAAATCTTGGTTTTTATAGTACTTATGTCTGTGGCGATCTCCAGTCGGACACTTGGATATCAAATTATGTCTGTAATTTATTAGTAACAATAGGTAGGATGAATACGTAATGTCTTAATCTGAGGAGTCGGATGTCGATTGCGCAATAACAAGAGGTTGGATGAGGAAAAAGCAGCTGCGTACCCACTCGCAGGCTCGCACCGCTCGTAACTAGAGTCGTTACGCAATTCGGCAACGGCCTAATTGATTCCTCGCCCTTTCGGCCAGACGGGGCGTCGCATTATCGAGCACAGGTGCCCCTTCTCTCCAATTATCCGCCTCCTCGCGATAGATGACAATATCAACCTACCTTCGATTTAGGACACTCCAAATTCATTTCTTCTTTAATTGTACATCGGATATTCTTTTCGTGACATGATTTTATTAGTCATAAAGATCGAATACGACGCCCTATAACGGAAATGACTTAATTTACACTGAGACGGGAACGCTCGCTTTTCGATAGGTGCCTTTCTTCTATTAAAGGCGTGTGTAAATCGAGGGAGTCTTTCGTGAAGTAAAATATGAAGAATCCCGAGTCCATTTGTATGCGCGCCGAACTCTCTCTAAGTAATTTATCTAAAAGTATTTTTGAAGGCAAACGTGAAGCGCGACGACGAGAGTCGAGAAGTCGAACCGGGACATGTCTTTACTCTTTCAATTACATTAAAAGCTTAATTAGTAATATTCACGAAGTGTCCTCGTCTTTGGTCAGATATTTCGTAGAGACCCAAAGGCTTCTCTTCGGTTGGCTTCGTCAATATTCTCGAGTTTGTTCGCGAAGTCTTCGCCGCTGGCCGAACTTCTGAGATGTTTAGACGAAATGTAGCTTGCAATTAGTGTAATGGAAGTAGCGTTACTGAGCGAAATTAACGCCATTCGTCTATAGCGAATGTAAGGGCGCACTCGGCACAATTAAGTTGTGGAGTAGAGAGAAATTGCAACAAGTGCAGCGGGCCTCACCCTGTCCACGGTCCATTTAACCCACTCCGTTTGCGGGCGTTCCAAATCCCGCGCTAACTTGCGAAAGCGTTCACGTAAACACCTTTTGCTACATATTGCACACGCGATTACCCTCTGTTTTATTTTATATATTACCCTGTTTTGACTTTGTAATCTCTTTTTTACATCTTTACCGCGATATTGTTTAACATCACAATTTAATTAAAATTCCAATTATCTCTTTTTATTAAATTAAACATTTTATTGTAATTGTATTTTCTTTTTTATTTTGAAAGTGCTAGTCAATGCAAATTTTCCGTCGTCTCTTAAATATTAGTTAGGTACTCAACGAAGCATGATTCTATATAGGTTCTTGAATCTTATTATGTAAAGGTCCTATTCAAAGGAATTGTTGCGTGCCCGTTAGCTTCTTATAGTGGCGATTATAACTATATAAAAACTATTTTCTTAAGTCATAACTTAAACTCAATTAAGATAAAACTAGATAAAGGATTTACTTACTGGTACAGTTTATTAAATTATAAAAAAAACAAATACGCTACGTTTATACGCAACTTAGGAGAATAAACGAGCGGCTCTGCTTTAATGCAATAAAGCTTCTCTCGCATCGGTGAAATTTACCTTATTAATTTCATTAGCGGAAAATAATCACGCTGGTTGCCTTCAGTGATCCTTAAAATTATTTATAAGAGTTACCTCCTCCGATCCGGTACTTCAAAAATATTAACAAACAATTTTAAAGAGTTCCGATACATAAAATATGATAATATTTTAGTTACTTTTATTTTTTAAATCATTTACGCATATCAAATCAATTGTTAGGAAAATTACAAAAACATAAAAAAATTATACTGCGTAGGAATATCTTGCGGTTAGTAAACCAAATTAACCATCGTAAACTAAGTTCTGATCCCGATAGCGCGCAGTTATCCAACATCTAACCTCGTGACACCTCGACTGCTCTACAACCTACTATCTGATCGGGAAACTTCTGAGTTACAGCTCACTGAACTTACTATTTCTTCCACTGACAATTTAGAACAACCTCCCGTCTACTTCTTATCAAAAGTTTCGAATTATTGCTGGGATGCTCCACTTTGGCAAGGAGAATTAAATTCGATGTGCCTTATGATTTATTGTAGTTGTAACAATGTTAAAATATCACAATATTCCTCTGTGAGTACTTTACAAGGCATTATTAAAAATATCATTTACTTTCCCTAAAACTAAATTATATTATGTCCAGCAAATTTGAAGAAATTATTTCTTGATGATTAGCTCCTAATAGTAATAAGTATGCACTGCAAATACCTCAGCGAAACGAGGGCGGGTCGGCTAGTCATAAAACAACGGGTTGCTGGGGGAGTGCCGGCAGAAGTGAAAACTAGAACATTACCGTTGTGCATTTTTGAATATTTTGGAATGATTATTATTGAGATCTGGCTTTCATACGGAGAGACCAGAAATGTGTCACGGGAATTTTTTAAGAAAATATAATTATACAGTTTAAGTAACCCTAAGAACAAAATTCAAATAATTTTGGATGTTTTGGACCGACGGAATAAATTTCGAAATATAGAAATTATTTAATTAATAAAAGACGTTTTTATTATAATAAATAATTTTGAATGTTTTAGACCGACGCAATAAATTTGAAAATATAGAAATTATTTAATAATTATTTTCGATCAGCTGACATGTCCTGTCGCGAGTTAAACATTTTTTTCATCCCACCACCTCGGAAAGAGTATTTTTGCTCTTCGATATCTGAGTGCAAAAGCCGTTTTTATCCTCTAAAGGATAAAGTAAAATTGAATTTAGAACATCGTGTGCACTAAGTTTGTGAATTCAAAACATCATTAAACCTATTTACTTCTACCTCCATGGTGCCGAATTTATCATACAGTATCTTTAATTTGTTAAAAACTCAGAACCTGAAAACTTCTTTAGCGGCGTTGTGCAGTCATTGTGCACATTTTTTTTAATTTCGACAGATTTAAATAATTGAAACTAGTAGAAATAAAATTTGGAGTCTTGCATTCATATTTATATTCAACTAGCATTTACCTGCAACATCGTTTGCGGTATTAGGGTAGTTATATTAGCCTATAGGAGATCGTCTGAAGACATGTTTAATAATTTCATGATGTAAACATACTAACATTGCAGTCCCCTTTTAGCCCCTTAAGGGATTATTTTCGAAAAAATATTTTATCCCTGTTTCACTACTTCCAATGAAGAACCTTCATACTGAATTTCATTTAAATAATTTCAAAAACGGCCAAGTTTCATACTAACTTTGCGCCCCCGTTTTACCCCCTTAGGGGGTAAATTTTCAAAAATCCTTTCTTAGTGCTCCCCTACGTTATAAAAGGAATCCCTTTGCAAAATTTCAAGTTTCTAACCCTTATAGTTTAGGCCCTGCGTTGATATGTCAGTCAGTCAGTCAGCTTCTCCTTTTATATATATGTATAGATTGGATATTTTATTGACTGTCACAAATTCATTGGTAATTTGACGAGTAATTTCGTGTAGTTAATATTGACTATCATAGTTTAGTGGTCTTTAAATAAATGATTTGTTGCTACGTGGAGCAGTGTAGGCGTGAGATTCGCGGCAGTTTGACGAGTAATTTCGTGTAGTATATAGAATATCGTATTTTAGTGGTTTTCAATTAAATGATTAGTTTCTACGTAGAGCAACGTTAAAAAAAAAGAAAGATCTAATATTTGTTACAACGTTTTTTCTACAATACCTTCTTACCCTTTTTACAATAAAATGACTGGTAAAACAACTAAAAACACTTTTAACATGTCTTTATGTCGTATAGTCTAATTTATGGCAATTTTGTATCCATAAATTGTTTTTGCTTGTTTTAAATACACTGTCTTCCATGGTCGAGTACAAGGCTGTAAAGAAAAAATTACATAAGATATATTTTAAACGTCACAACTCTTTCAAAAGTTTCTTATTCTTAAATATCCAAAGTTTTTCAATTACCTATTCAACGCTCCATTCAGAAGAAATTCGTTGCTCTTTGAACAAGCGACTCTATGAAAAGAAATCACCGAATAGGTGAGCGCGGGCAAACTCAAGAGTAAATATTTGCGTATGTAAACTGGAATTATTCACGAAAAAAACTTTTAATGGCGTCCCCGGAGTTCCCGTCAAACATTTATCAACAAAAGAACGAACGTCCCGCAGGCGATAGAACTTGAAATGTATGGAAATTACCCAGTCACGAGCGGGAGAACAATTCACTAACGGCATAGGCAAATGTTTTGTCGCAGCCTGTTTCGTCGGATTACAGGAAAAAATTCTAACATACTCGTACATATCATTTTACTAACTTACTTCAACTATACACCAATTATTGTTTTTTTATTATTAGGCTTCATTGTACAAAACAATAAAACAACTTAAAAGGAATCTTGTATGTAATCTACAAGACGAGCATACCTACGCAGTACGCACATACCCCTCCAAACACATTTAAAAGAAAAATATTTACAACAAATATGTTATTCTTATTATAACAGAAAAATTACAATAATAAAATGTGCACTAATAAAATATATATCGTTAATACTAAGCCAAGCGTTAAAAGCATTTATTAAGTGTAAAAACCACTAAATTTCATGTTAATAGCTGCAGCAATTTTTGTTTGAGCGACACATAGGTACTTATTATGTAAAATTTTATAATACAATGCTTTAATTAAATTCACTATTTTATTAGTGTTATAATAAAATAATATTTAAATTAATGAAATGAAACTTTAAAACGAAATAAACCTCTCGAGATTGTTGAGTAAATTTAAAGACCTTCTGTGACTACAGACTTAATATTTTATAATGAAGTAATTCGCGAACAGTGCAAACGCAACTGTAAACTCTCTCATCAACTCGTCTCTTCAGGTTCTGTTAAGAAATCATAGGGTTAAAGATATAAGTATAAATATTGATATTAAGCTGACTAATTTCGTGGATTAACTAAAAGTTTAGATAGAATAAATACGTTTCGAGCGGACACCATTTAATTTGCATTTCAATCAGAATGATATAGCCGGTGGGAAGGAAAATCCGCTCCGTCGCCTCACTTAAAGCTTTTGAAATATTCCTATAACTTCTGATTCAACGAGAAAAAAGCCTATTTGAATTGGAAAGATCAAAGCGTAAAAATTTATCGCAACAAAAAAAGCGCGGCAAGAACATCCAAAAAGGCGTCAGGCACTTATTATTTCAACAGAGTCAGTGTCTCGTCTCCTCTCTCATTTTATTTGTCTTTTCGATTGTTCCGGTGCATAGTCTCCTCCATTACTCGGCACTGAAAGGAAAGTTTTGTATTCAATTTGGTATTATAATTCCTATTTGAAGTCGCCACGCACCATTGCGCTAACATCGACTATGTAAATGGACGCTTCCGAAGCTTACTCGCGATTTTGTCAAAAAAACGCGCGAATAATTATTTTACTTCCAAACTTTTCATTTATTTATCCTTTAAATTAAACAGTTGTTTCTCTATTTTCATATATACATCATTGTTATAAATTCAGTATAAATAATGAAATTTTAAAATAAAGGCAAGTTTTTAAATTCCACATTGCATTTGTTTATTTTGTAGTTCCTTGGTTTGTATAAATATTTCCGTACGCTTACCTGACTGGAATTTTTATTCATCCGCGCTCTGCCCGGTGGCAGACAAGGTAACATTTCAGAGTTTCTCTTCAATTTAAAATGGAAACTTATCCCTAGGCTACCATAAAGTCTACATTTTCCATAGAAATCCACCTAGCTTCAGTATTCTATCCTAACCTGTGTCCGAGCTGAATCCGTCCGGATTTAGAGCGCGCACGTTGGCTGAACGGTGCCTTCGAGAGGGACTTGCATCTTATAGTAGGACAGGTTTTATTTTACGAGATGTTTTCCGCGACCGTTTCGCAGATACTAAAATAATAAGAGTTTTACGTCGCCACGTATTATGTAGCTTTTATGGCCCCCCGAGCTCGGCTGAAGCGCTGCTCCTCTGGCTTGCGAGTGTTCTTGTGACGAAATAATTAACTCACTGTTATTCGTATTAGAGTCTGCTTCTCCAAACATTGACTACTTACATGTTTTACATTTTATTACAGCCGTTACAAATTTACGTGTAAAATTTCATGTCTTCATTCAATTATGATATCCATAATACAGCTCTTAGTTATGAAATTTGGTACTGTACGATATAAATTTTTATGACGAGGTTTTCATATAATTTATTGCTACTAGTAATACTTATTTTTATTTTGAGTGTATTCTGAACTCTCTATTGAATATAAAACAAAATTGAATTAAAAAGGAGAACGCTCACTAGGGAGATTCCTAAATGGAAATTATAACCCTTTTTCCTCCGCAAATGTTTTTACTCCTAAAATCTCAGAGACATAGAGTTTGTCCGAACGTCTATATTCAGCTAGAGACAAGGGACCGATAACAGATTACCCGCAAACACGTTTTAAATTCATTTCCCGACCCGAGCGCCGATCGCTCCTCGATAAAATGTAGGGACCTTCAGGGGCGGCCGAGGAACGGAGACATATTTACTTTGTACCCCCGCTTTACCCGCGGCTACTCCCCCGCTCAGGTAACGTACGAAGTGGCAAAATATTTATTCGAGGTCTGTTACTGTTACTTGAACCATTTTGAATTAAACACTTTGTAGACCACGTTTCAGCTCAAACCACTTTCCAGTACTCTATTAACTATAGAAGACTCAATAGTAAGAAAACTAAATAAATTGTTTTAATTGTTGAAAAAACCACTTACCAACGTAGTCCACGACGCTGGCCCAGTGCTGACATATACTTTTGGGAACTTTAGGGAACTCTCAAGCGTGCAGGTTACCTCACGATGTTTTCCTTCACTGTTAAAGCTAGTGATTTTCAATTTTGTTTAAACACTCATGACTGAAAAGTCACGGATTTGTGCCCTAGATCGAACTCGAACCTCCCTTGTAACACCAAGGGCTTAACCGCTACACTATAACTACACTTTATATTGATCGTTTTCTAGCTAAACATTTAATTTTAAATCATATAAATATGATTTTGCCACGTGCGTTACCAACACTGCTTATAAAGTAGTAGTAGCGGGTAGGTCATTTTATATTATGTCAAGTATACCGACGTGTAGACAATATATATAATCTTTAGTGCGATAGATTAGTCTCAGTCTTTCTGGTGTTTGCGCAGTGTACATGGAAGTTAGTGTTATAGTGTCGTGGTTAAGGTCACCCTTCTTGAGGTCCACGTAAGTTAACTTTATTATCTATTGTCGTTAGCGAGGTCGAGTCGTGGAGGTGAGAGTTAATATATTATGAAACAGCTCTATAAACCTGCTTGAATGATTAAAAAACTGTAAACATGAATAAAAAACTGTAAACCTGTAAAAAATTAATGTCCGATGTACTAAAAAAATACCGCTGTAAATTAATGAAACATACCCGAAAAGTAAAAGAAAAGGCATGTTAAGGTGAAAAAATAGTTATTTTCACAGATCTAAGTTATTATTCACATGAAATATTATATTATCGCTAGTAACATAATAAAAACTCCTCCATATATAATAATGGGTGTTTTGGCAGATGAGGTACGAGATGAGGTAAGTTAAGATGAATGAATGGGATCTTACGTCCATCTAGGCAATTACTGGAGAGATCGGAGGCAAATCACTCAGGAGAGCCTCTTACAATCTACATTAGCGGGAACTGTGACTAATGATAATTCGAAAAATACGACTAGACGTATCACATTACTTCCTAATTGAACAACCATTTTTCTTCTATGAGAACTGGATAGTTTTATTTAAGTAATGTTCCCCACATACTGCTCTATGAAGGTAATACTAGCCTGTCAAATTAGAAAATGTAAAAAAAAGCCTTTTTTTAATATTTAGACTAATACAAAACATTGGTATAAAGACTATATCTTTTCAGATCTTCTGTATATATCAAAACTGATTTATTAGCAAAATGTTTTTGAAAGTAACAACAGTATTTATTGTCTTGCATATCCAAATATACATAAAAATAGTCTTAGAGGTAAAGATTTCAATAATTTGAGTTAGTGCCTAGGCTACATTAAAATTTAAAATATAATCTTAGTACTGGGAGATTGTGTGAAAATAAACCTTGACTTAAGCTCTAATTTAAATACAGTCACCAAAAATCGATACCCACACGACATCGACTTAGAAGAATCGATATTAACTTGTTTTAGTCAAATTTTTGTTTTGCTGAAAATAAAATATAATAACAACAGACTTAACAAATATTTATAAAATTTATTTTAAAGTTTAATACTCGATTCTATACAAAATAAGGTATTGAGGAATACCGTTTCATCTATATTCAGTGTCAATGTGTTACCATGGTTTCAAGATTGTTAATATTGTCATGCAGCTCTTAAGTTACAAATAAGTTGATAGTCTTCAAACGGCTAGCTGAACAGATCTTCACAAATAAGCTAAGTACATCTCGATTAAATTACCTTTCTACTAATAAAACTTTATCTCAATCGGCCCATTATCTTGGGGCTGCGATACCACAGACAGACATACAGTTAAACAGATACGAACGTTTAACTTATAACACCCCAACATTGTAGTCTAAAAATTACTGTATTTTAATTAGCTAAACTTAGACTAATAAGGTTTAATTTAATAAAAATGTCTCATAAGGATCTTATGTTTCTCTTATGACCTAAATCCTTTTTGGTAATAAGAAAAAAGAAACGAAGATTAAATTACTACTTCACACTGAGATGGCAATAGTTCATTCTATTATATAGAGAATTTTACGGTGAGACTTTAATTAAAATAGAAAATATATACCTTTTTTATAATATGTTGTTTTAATATATAATATCAGAAAATCAGGTATACCTACTGTATACACTCTTTTCGATAAATTTAATAATATGAAAGTGATCCAATTTGCGAAATTTATATGCTAAAGAAGATACATTTTGTCACGTAGATATGCTCATAACCCTAAAAAATTTCAAGTGGTGTTATATATTTGCTTAACTGATGCTTCACGTGTCGATATACTAAATCGCGGAGACGAGGGGCTTGAAATAACAAACGAAATCGCGGCCATGTATCGGGCTCGGCATAACATTCGGAAGGCAAAAGGAAAATATGAAAAGGCAGAATATTGCCCGACGAAATTACGATCGCTTTAGATTCCACACGGCCCATTGAGGGGTGAATTGTTATCTTCCAACATTGCCATAAAAAATCTATTTGTTTTCTTATCCAAGCTAAGGCATCGATTTCTCGATTGACAAAAGTGCTGCATGTGGGTTCTATCGCTTTACGGGACATTATGTTTGGTTAACTTCATCAAGGATCATTACATAAAATGTCAATAGTACGTAAGATTTATTGTATAGGTCATGTGATCATAATTTCGTAATACTGATTCGTAATACAGGAATTCGAAGAATATCAAATAACAATTTACACGTACGTGAAAACGATACAATATACTTCACAGTAACAAGGATAAACATTTTAAACAGGACGCCTAGAAGAGTCTGGGACTTGAGATCCAGAAGCGGGTTTCAGGACATCCTTGACTGCTAGATCTCGCCACACAACATTAAAATAAACAAAATATATTATTAGTACCTAGAGTACTTACCAGTACAAAGCTGTTAATATTGTTGCTAACTACGTACAGACACGATCGTAGGAGTTTGTTAATGATTTAATGGTCATTAAATTACTATTTTTAATTTAGGCATTAAACTACTATATTTAGAATTTTAAATCAAATTAAGTATATTATTTCACAGTATTATATTAACCAATTAATCTTATTTCCCTATCCGATCCCACAAACCACATCCTCGTTGTTAATTAAACTAATATATTCAATAGTAAAGTAGCGGTTGAAGATTATTAAGCAAAACATAATCGCAGATACGTAGTCTTACAATCTTTCTATCTAATAAATATAAATGTGAAAGTTTGTATGTTTGGATATAAGATGTTTGATACTTAATCACATTAAACGGATTTCAATAAAATTTATACACAGATACTATACACACAAAAAAAGCAAAGACCCTACTAGAAGAAGGGAATTGTTTAGACAAAAAGACTACAACAACGCATTAAAAAGAAATATTGTAAATCGATATTTTATAAGCTGAAATAATATAAAGGATATTTCTTCGTGAGCGAAAGAATGTGTTTAAAATTACTAAAGATCTCATTTCAAAAGTCGACGAAGACGAAGTCGCGGGCAGATACTAATAAATCTTTAAGTTAGGCTTTATTAAAATATGGGATGGAACAAAATAGTTTATTTATCGTAAACCATAAGTTTAAATGGTATGCAAGTTGCAGCCGAGTAGCGGTTAACGTCTGACGTCTCTATTCATTACTAAAGTAACCAGCCTCCACAACTTTGTTCTCGCAAACTTGCTGCTTCTATTTTCCCTATAAAATAGAGTTGTGACAGCGACTAATGTCTCTTTATATTGTTCTGGGGCTAAGAGGTTTGCTCCTTGTGATGAGAATTGCTAACTCTGACACTGTCAAGTGTATTCAATTTGTTGCATCTTTCTCGTAAATATTTAATATCAGTTCTAACAATAAGGAACTATATTTGTTACTTCTCTTTCTTGACTCAAGCGTGGAAAGTTATACCTCGTCTTTAAATAACTTAAGCCTCATAAATACACTAAACATTTGTTTACATTCGAATCAAAAGTAATAATACGTCTATGATCAGCAATGGCAGTCATTCTCTCACACTCTAATACGGAATACTTCCATAGGCTGGTTTTGTTATAATTACTGTACCGAGAAATTGGACTAGTCAGTCAGTTTGACTAGTTTAGTGATATGTGGTTATTGCTGGGTGTCCCTAATTAGGTCGTGTGAGTCCGTTACTTATTAACATGGCATTATATTAGGATTAGGTTTTGTGAAACTAAGGTTAGGCTAAACATTGAAACTTCTCGGTATTCCTACTATCCGCCACATAATTTATAACAATCCATGAAAATGATGACTGACTATCCGACAACTGCTTAGAATAAGATTAACCTCATAGCGGATTGTTAATGTTTGGGTAACCGCGCCTATCAACTTACAACAGACTTACCCTTTATCGATCCTAAATATCGATTATGAACTTTGCGAAAATCATCCCTGCGGGTGAGTTCTTGACAAATGCCGGTTATAAGCGCTGAACAAATTGGTGCAATTAATTACTGGTGGAGCTGGCAGCGCTGAGCCAACAAATATTATCAAGATCGTTAGTTTCGACATCTTACTCGGTGACGCTGTTACGATATTAGACGTTCAAGACGAATGCATATCATGACGCTCGTTGGGTGGCTCTCATACGAGCTTAATGGTTTCACTGCTGATTGCATCTTAAATATTTCGTCTACAAAGCCCACGAAAAACTTACAATTTTTACAAATAATTGAAATTTAACTTATGCAATGTCTGTAAATAGAAGATATTTGAGAAAACTTAATGTGAGTTTTTTTATAACACCAACACACAAGCCAACACAATCAATGGTAAGCATAAAACTGGATATGGTTTTTATATTTATATTTCTGGAATGTCATGGAAAATCTATTTCCATTTAAACATGTTTGGGCCAGATAAGCTAGGGCGGGTCGAATGGTTATCAAATCAACATTTCATAATAATCCTTTTTAACCCATATTTTGAAATTCAAGCAAACATCCAACAATCCTACGTAACATGTAGGCACATAAAATCTAAATATGAAGTGTTTGTTATACACGATTCTAATGAAAAATAATATACGGCGCACATAAAAATATTTAACGCCTGTTTTTAACGGTGGTTATTAAATTAACTCATAATTTACTCTTGTCGAATTAAATCCGGCTGGAAGGTCATGAAAACATAATAAAAATTATTAGACTCGCTCCAGCCTTTCCACAGCGAACCCTTTTATTCGCCACCATATTAGGTATACAGCTTTTAGGGTACTGTAACGTCATAAATGCCGAAACGATTTTTCATTTTCATCGTAAACATTCGTATTCTCTCGGCTCCGTTTATTCGACCACCAGAAACAATGTGGGACTGATTCATGAATTTCTGAATTTTGTTTTAGTTGTAAAATGTGAGCAATCCTTCTACAAGCCACGATGTATTCATGCAATGTTTTTAATGTCGTAACATTAAAAAGCTTGCACATGGTGCATTTTTCGATAAACGAAATTTATTTAATTATGGTTATTTTTTGTAGTACTTTACAAGTATGTTTAGCAACATTATTGATGTTGATTTCGATTGCGAGTAATTCCTATCGATTTATTTTAAGAACATCACTTGCGCAACAATGATTCCGTTACAATAAAACTAAGACAGTATGACGCGTAATTCCATAAAGTTAACGTTGTCTAAAGCAGTATAGTTTAGAGAAGTGGCCTGCCTTACTAAGGGGAATGTGAATCGTTTCATGTAATTACGTTTAATTTTTAAGTGAAAGAATCTTATAGAAGGGTCTGTAAACCTGCAAGTGGGTCACTAGCCCTAAGCATTACTTACATTAAACATTATTAAATAACCATATTAACCATGTGGGTTTTATCGGAGTATTAGTGACTGAAAAACTGTTAGTGTCGTATAAATATTTCATTTGACATCGATAGTTGGTTATCGGTCTTGTTTACGACCTTCATAAAAATCGCGAGTGAGAGAAATGTTTTATTGCCGTTTTATTCACAATATCAATTGTTAACTCCTCCTCTACATACTACAAATAATACTATTATTAAATATTTCATAATTTATATGATATTTGAAACAAAAATATTATCAACGATGTCATTGAACTAGAAGTTCAAACTAATTTGATCCGTAGATTAATAAGCATGTTATTCCCCCCAATGGATACACAGTGGACTGCAGCTTTTTCATATTTCATATTAGTAAAATTATTATTCTGTTTTTTTTACGTGGACCCTCTCATCATCGACCCTCGAGGATTTATATAAACCACTTTGAGAATTACTGATTTAAACAATCGTCTCGTGGCTCGTCTAGTATATAGGGACCTAATTAGACTTAATATTTAAAGTAAACCTATCACAACCTCAAACACTTCAATAAGATTACGGTGGAGCAAGTCAAAGTATTTATTTAGATGCGGTTTATGAATTGCAAAGGAAAACGCGATGAAAATTATACCTAAAATAATATTGACTCAAGCAATCTGTAAGATAGGGGTCCCTTTCTGAAATAACAATAAAATCTTGGCGACCCATCTTTGTGAATTTTCGCGGAACATTTTAATATCACTAATAGATTTTACGTATCGATTCCTCACAATGGGACTTGATACTATTGTTTGACTAAGTAAATACACGTATATTTACTGACTGGGATGTCTAGATTAAATAGAAATTAATTTTGTTGTCTTTCTATGTTTTTATATCTAACAAAAACTATGTAAAATATGAAGAAAAATTATGTAAACTTAAAGATGAGATATTTAGCACAGTTAAAAATGACTGCAAAACGCTATATAATATGCATTAAAAATACATTCAATTAATTAAAATAAATATTATATACTAATAAATCTATGTTGATGCCTAGTCCTTGCCATTCCAGGACCTTGAAAGCATCTTCCAGAGTAAAAAGTTTAGGGGAGATGACATTTCATTGTCGGACACCGCGCTGCAGAGGAATGGTTTTCGTGCAATGCTCCTGTATTCGGACTGACATGGTGGCGTTATTGTATAAATACTTCAACACTTCGATGTATCGATAGTCGATACGGCACCGCTGGAGAGACCTCAACACAGCCCATGTCTCGATCGAATCAAAGGCTTTCTCATAGTCTACAAACGCTAAGCATAATGGCAGATTATACTACTCAGTCTTCTGTATAATCTGCCGCAGCGTATGTATGTGGTCTATGATACTAAAGCCTCTTCGGAAACCGGCTCGTTTCCCGAAGGCTGGAATTCATCAAACCTGCGTTCGAGACGATTCGCGATTACTTTCGAAAACACCTTATAGACATGGCATAGAGTGAAATGGGTCTGTAGTTCTTTAGAAGGCTTTTGTCGCCCTTTTTGAAGAACAGAACCACTACACTCCTGTTCCATGCCTCCGGCATTTTGCCCTCAAACAAGGCGGAAGAAAACAACCTCTGGAGCATTGTGAGGATCGGCTTACCGTTCGCTCTCAGAAGCTCCGAGATAATTCCATCCTCGCCTGGCGCCCTGTTGTTTTTAAGTTGCTTAAGAGTCATCCTAATCTCGTACAGGATGATGTCCTCGATGTAATGTACAGGGATGTCTTCAGTGAAAAGTCGAGTAAGTCGAGCACTTGGGTCTTTTGCCGGACTGATGACAGGCTTAGCAACCGAGGTATAGAGTTGTCCGTAGAAATTCTCTAACTATCTCAAAACTTCAGACTTGTTCGACACTACCTTATCACCATCCGTCTTCAGCTTAGGCAAACGGCTCTGTCTAATAGACGCTTCGCTTGCGTTGCTTCCCTAATACATTTTGTATTATAGGAGTGAAAATCGTGTCGTATCGACTTCGAAATCTGTCTATTGAGCTGAGTACATCACTCATCTTCGATTCGCTGACGCCATCGTAGTCATGGCAGAATCCCTGGAAGATCTTAACCATATGCTCGATGACCTCTACAGAGTTTCTCAATAAGTGGGTCTAAGTATAAACATAGACAAGACAAAAATCATATCGAACGTCCAAGTTATACCCACTCCAGTATTCGTTGGGAACTCTATTCTTGAAGTTGTTGACGATTACGTCTACCTGGAACAAGCAATCCAATTAGATAGGTCCAACTTCAGGATGAAGGTCAATCGTCGAATCCAACTCGGATAGGCAGCATTCGGGAAGCTAAGAGACGTCTTTTCATCAGAAATACCTCAGTGCCTAAAGACGAAAATTTTCGAACAGTGTGTGTCACGTGATGACGTACGGATCTGAGACGTGGTCTCTCACTCAAGGCTTTGTGCGCCGGCTCCACGTCGCTCAACGTGCTATGGAGAGGGCTATGTTGGGTGTTTCTCTACGTGATCGAATCAGAAATAAGGAGATACGTAGGAGAACCAGAGTGACCGACATAGCCCAGCGGATTAGTAAGTTGAACCGATGGCGGTTGGGGCAGAAAGATTCTCGAGTGGCGACCACGGACAGGACGCGTTGGTAGGCCTTGTGGAAGGCCATGGACAGACAACCTGGTCAGGGCGGCAGGGAGCCGCTGGATGCAGGTCGCAGGTAATCCGTCGTACTAGAAATCTCTGGGGAAGGCCTATGTCCAGCAGTGGGCGTTCTATGGCTGAAATGATGAATAAACTTATGTAATATAACTCTTTTCTGTTACTGTGTTACTGTTGTTTGTGATCAAAATAAAAACAACTATAATAATTATAATGTATTATAATTATAATATATATATATATGAATAATTAACTATAGTACTCTTAGAAAACGGTTAAATGAAATATACTTAAAATAAAAGATAATTTGTCTATCATCTTGAGTGAAAAATAAAATAAACTCCACTTATTTCAATTGCTCTATAACATTATACTAATCAGAAACTGAAAAGTTGTACCTGTTTTCTAAAGAACTATTTACTTTGATCTATCTCTGAAAAGGCCTAAAATTCGTTTATATAATCTAAATAAACCTCACCATTCATGTATATTTTATTCCTGATAATATTCTGATAGAAGGACCCTTGTATCACATTCATTCAAATGACATATTGGAGAAACGTTTCAGTATGTTTTGATCGAAAAACATCAAGAATATCCTTTATAGGAAACTAAATATACTTTAGTGGAAGCCAATTTGAGGAATTGATTTAGGACAATACATTTTAGGTCTTATTTGTTGATAGGCTGTTGTATTTTATTAAATATTTTAAATTTACTTTGAATATAAATTACATTTAAAGACTATAATTGAATTATTAATCGT
This sequence comes from Limenitis camilla, assembly GCA_905147385.1. Lineage (NCBI taxonomy): Eukaryota > Metazoa > Arthropoda > Insecta > Lepidoptera > Nymphalidae > Limenitis > Limenitis camilla. Next base: position 10,130,514 of record LR990230.1, on the reverse strand, counting down.
CCATAAAGTAATACTTCATAAAAATGTTATCATAACGCTATTTCATTTCAAGTATTCTACGAAATATCTCGAGTTAGTAGATCTTTTGATTCTTATTCGGGCTCTAACATCATTCTCCATTAAGTTGAAAAATTATTATGATAACGTAAATTCTGTCTTATTTTCCAACGCAATCCACCATTTAACAACAAAATTCTCATCCACGTTTTTTCTTTGTTGTGAAAAATGTTATTTAATTTCGAGCAATTATTACACGCGCTCTACGAAATTACTCTAAGGAATAGGACCTTGCGTCAGTTTTCTTTCCTCAGAAAATATTTTTTTGCAACTTTAAGCTTTATATTATGTTTAAATGGCATTCCTGTTGTTACTGTAAACCTCAATTATGCACATTACGGCTAAATATTTCTTTGTCATTTCTTACAAGCAATTTCGACATCAGCATCTGTTTCGTTTTGCGGAAAAAAAACATTAGGAATGACGTGTGGGCTTTATTAAGTGTCGCGTGTGACGGATAACCGAGTGCCGGCAGGTGCGGGCGAGTGATATTCCGTCGCATACAGATTAGGTCGACGAAACACTAACGGGCCATTGTTCGCTAAATGTCTATTCTGTTAGGCTTTTGCGGTCTTTTGGTCACTCTTACTATTGCAGTCTATGATCTAGTGAATGTCACAAGCCCAACCTCGATGGGGTTGCATCATTTTATTACATAGTGAGTTGACTTGACCACCTTCCAGCTCCATTATTGGATCAACTTCTTGATATAATATAACACTGATATCCGATTTATATATGCATACAAAACGTTTTTCATCTGAGAAACCGGAAGAGAAGTTTAACTAACTTTCACGATTTGACTACAGACAGATACCGTAGAAGCAACTAAATAAAATCTTATAAGAAATTAAATGAAGAAATAACTTATCTTCCTGGTAATATGGAACAAATAATTTTCTAACAGATTAAAAGCCTGAAAAACTTACGGGAACTTTAATAGCAGAACCTATCTAGATACAACCGAGCGTAATATTTTTCCATGGTATATTGTTTCGATTCTTGTTTTACTAAAGTTCGCGAGTTTTATGTCTAACTCCAGTTGTTTTAACGTTTGCTTCATTACGTAGGGTGATTTATAACCCTGCCTGGTGAGTTAAACTGCTATGCCTGTCATTCCCTTGTCTTAAATTGAGATTGATCCGAAGAGAAAGCTTGACGTGCAGTCGCGTGTTGTTAATTTTGTTTCATTTTTCCTTGTATGTAATCGGATTTATAATAAGCGGAATAATAAATATTTACTATATAACATCGGATGTAAGTTAGACTTCCATTTATGTCTTCCTTGTTCACATCAGCTTTGATCTAGATATTGTTCTCATCCATACCCAGGAGTGAAGATAGTTACTATCATATGTTAGAACGTCTGCTCTTTCTATCATTAAAATAAAAAAGTAGTAAAATACTTTTATTAATTAATAAAAACACTAACTTTATTACACCAGTTTATTACTTATGGTATTTAATTTGTTTTTTTTTTTTTGCAGAGAGGCTCAGACGAGCTTCTTTCGCAGAGTGGCGTCACCGTCATGGCGCCCGCCGCTCCACACCACGCCGACAATAATAACCAGGACTCTGCGGCCAAAAAGGTACTTTATATACTTACTTACTTACTCCGATGGCTCAGCGACCCAAAGTGAGTCTTGGCCTCAGTCATCAAAAGACGCCATTAGTCCCTGTCCTGCGCAGCCTCCTTCCAGCTTGTAGCTCCGAGTTCACGCAGATCCTTCTCCGCTTCATCCTTTCATCGGTATCGGAGACGTCCAACTGGCCTTTTGCCCTTCGGTACTCCCAGATACGCCCTTTTTGCAGCGCGGTCTTCCTCCAGTCTCTCAATGTGTCTGAGCCACCGGAGTCTAAGTGCCTTGTATACACCGCAGATTGGGCTGCGCTACTAAGTCGTCTTTATTTTATATAAATATATTAATTATAATAATACATGAACACAGTAAAAAATATACTTATAAAAATATAAAGAGCTATAGATCTTCACACAAGAAATAGGGAATTGCGTTTACCAAAAAGAATAACTAACTGCATCTAGAAACAAAGTACGTGTACGTACGTCCGGGATACTCATAAAAGGGTATCCCGATTCCACAAGCAAATAAATAATATTTTTACAGAGTATTACTAAAACATAGTACATTTCAAATATAACGTTATGGTACTGTAATAAAAAATAAACAATGTTGTTTCAGGTTTCCCATTGCATAGTTTTTTTGAGTGTATTTACATAAACTGGGCGCACGCTGCTCGTAAATGCACACTTTGTTTGGTACTGAATAAACAAGACACTTTTTTCGGACTAGTTTGATCGCGGAATGGATTGTGTAATCTATTACGATACCGTGAATAGATTATGTGTGAAACAAAAATTATATTCAGTTTTATAATGTTGAGTTTTTGAGTTTAAGTATGTCTCTTTATATATAAATAGAATAACTCACTCATTTACATCTGAGACGCATGAAAACTTGGAAAAATAATAAAAATGTTACTTTGCTTTATTCTTTAATCTTAAATAAATTTGAGTAGTTGAGTATGCCTGAGACTGCTCGATTAAGAAGCAAAATGTAGGTCGATATACATAAAAAAATGTTCCGCAAACTAAGCCTGGTTCAATTCAATGTTGAAAATTTGTATGTGGATTACAGAAGAATTTTTGAAAATTTACTGTTGTCGTAAATTCCGTATTACTTTGACGTGAGCGAAGCCGGATATTACATTTGTATCTATATAATTTTATTTCTATGAAGAAATCAATTCTTGTATGTCGGATGAATGATAATTTTTTTTATCTCCGTATAAAACTTCATACTGAATCAAATGCTATTAAAATTACTAATGTAATTTAAAAAAAATTAGAATATAATTTACCGGTTCTTGGAACTTAAAAAGTAATATACAAACAGAAAATTATATAAAAATTTAAATAATCTTAGCAAATAGAATCTGAATAATACACTTAAATATTTCAAACAAGAAAATGAAAGCTGAATATAAAAAGAAATATCCTCGTAAATTAATAATTTATATTTGCTAAGAAGTCTTGAGAGATGACAAAGAAACATTAGAATTTTGACTCGAGGCAACAATTGTGTTAATGTCTACGAAAAATGGTAAAAATACCCATTTTGTCGCTTGAACTAAACCGAGACGTTTTCATGATTGTGAAGCTTTTATAACTGCTGACATAATTACCAATGTTGTAATAAAAAAAAAATTAATAAAAATAGAATACTTATTTAAATATTTTAGTGTTAACTATAGAGAGGATTTAAGGCAATGATAAAAAAATAGTAACGCCATCTATCAGAAATCGTACAAACTACGTGAATAAGGCATTTAAAGGTTAGTTGAATTTCACGCACGGTTATCGACTGTCACTGGCTGTTGCTTTTATGAAATTTATTGCTGTAATAATAATAAGTTTATTTAATTGCTACTCAACGATATTCAACGTTTTTTTAAATCTTAGTATCGTAATTATTGATGCCTAAGCATTTTTAAAATTGTGACACGACACGCGCTTTGGCCCTAAATTGATATTTTAGTCCCCATTTACTGGAGATACTCTGGGTTTTCAGTTAGCCGGGTTTTTGGCGATAAGAAAAATAAACAATTGTTTCATTGCAAACGATAATCTTTTCTATAAATCACTCTCTTCTTAGTAAAAAAGGTTAAGTTTGGCTGAGCATTTACTCTCACTTGGTGCGACTCTGAAAAACCTCGCCGCAGTAATCTTAATTACATTGTGATCTCGTTACGCCCAACCCTAATTCATAATTAAATAAGGACGTGTCTCAGCTTCACTTATTTGTTAGCTGTTTTATTATTAACCGACTTCGAAAATAAAAAATACAACCGAATTGATAACTTCCTTTTTATTTTTTTAGTTTGTTGAAAAAGGTTTATCGATTGGTCAGAACTTCTTCATTTATGGATTTAAAAATACCTGAATTAGAAAACTCTTTTTATACTAGATTGGTACTATTTTTTCAAAATCTTGTTTCGGTGATGGGATCGTTACAAAAGTAAGAAAACTTCATAGGCACACTTAGTGATTTTGAAAATTTCAAAATCGTTTCTAGCTTTTGCATTCAGAATTTATTATACTGTAATTGAGTCCACTTTATACCCCTTTTTTGTCCCTCTGAATATTCATTCAAAATCCGTGCAATGCCGAGTCTTTTCAGTACTTTTTATTGTTGCTATTTTGTAATAATGTAAATTATGCCTTACTATAAACCCTAATAAAAAACTTAAATTATGTGTAACTTAAACTACTTGAAAGCTTTGGATGTTCACTTGCAGAAAAATGCTATATTAAAAATGTCATCTATACTATCTATACTAATATTATAAAGAAGTAAGATTTGTATTTTTGTATGTAACGAATAAACATAAAAACTACTGGACCGATTTCAAAAATTCTTTCACCATTAGGAGCTACATTATCCTTGAGTAACATAGGCTATATTTATTACAAGAAAAAATTAGAGATCCTTAGGAAATCTCACAAAAACCAACCCAAAGTGCCAAAAAATTTGCCATAAAATATCTTTCATCGCATGCGCTGCAGAAAGTATTGATGATAGAACAAAAAAATGTTGTACAATATTATAGAACGTATCAATATCTACAAAAAAGTCCGCGAGACCATAAGTCCAACTATTATAGTTACGTCACTATAACTACTTTTTTACATTTTAAAAGTTGATAAAAATGCCTATCAAAATCAGACCATGTTTGCTATAACTTTGTATTAATCCTTATCCAAATAAATTATTTCGTATTCAAGACTATTTCAATACCTGTAAATTACTTTTTGAATTATTAAAATCGGACTTTCCATTCAAAAGATATTACGAAATTAAAAATATCAATATAAACAAAAAATACACGACGACGCGACGGGCCAGTATAGCGACGCAGCGCAGCGAGTAAAGCGGCAAGAGAGTGGGCACCGAAATGCGGGAGGGCCAATATATTTTTAAAAATAATATTCCACCCGCGCGAAGCCGGGACGGGCCCCTAGTGTTTGATAAATATAGTAAACAATACGTAAGTTGGTTACATTCTGTAGGCAAGATTTAAATGTATATCAGAACATAATGATAGAAAAGTATTACAGTGAGAAGAAAATGAAAGATGCATAGAAACACAACAAAAAAATGAAAGGGATAAAAATTAGAAAGTAAACCATACTACGGTCAGGCCTATAAGCTATGTCTGTAATATTTAAATGCATGTCGATTCTTCGTTGATGCTCTATTATAGCTTCAAAGAAGGATAAATAAACAAACTAATAAGCCAGTAAACACACTTTCGCATTAATTATATATCGTAATGATTTAGCTAAATAACTAGTAGTACTTATTTCTTCTCAGTAACAATATACTGTAAAGCGATTCCCTCAACTCATGAAAAAGTGGCATATGTTCACGATGTGGCTCATTAATGCCCAAATAAAGTAATTAGTAGTGGGGCCCGTTTTTTCCCTATTTTCTTGACGGGTAACCTGTAAAAACTCGGCAAACCCTGCGAAGTAAAGATCAATCAAATCAGAGAATGGTGCTGAACGACTACTTAAGCATTTACGAGCTAGCTAACGAAATTACGACTTCGCCTCTCTAACTTCACTGTTACGATTATTTATGGTTAATTCTTATATTACTTTTATATTTTATTCTTCTATACTAACTGTCGTGGTTGTCTCAGAAAAATTTTTAGATATTTTGTCTTTATAATTGTTCAAAAACTCATTTTTTTATAATTGCGTCCTTTATCAGAAGATGCGCTGATAACACTTAAATATTAGACCTATTTTTTTATCTTATATTCATTTTAATTTATCCACGTTTGTCTGTTGTCGTGTGTGTTAGCCAGAACAATTTTTCATTTTTAATAGACAAAAAGGAACAAATTAAAATAGGTCACTATTAAACAAATATTCAGAATCAGAACTCAAAATCCACAGTCAGAGTTGCAACCTCCAGGCCATATTATTTTTATAGTTTCCTTTATTATATTAACTTTATTGAATTTGAAATATCCACCCAGAGTTGAAAATATAAAGGAAAATCTAAACACACCAGTATAAACTATTTCCAGGGAAACACATTACAGCACGTACTCCCTAAAGGAATATTCCCGTTTATTAATTAGTATGGCGTATAAAGAGCCTTTTGATTTCTTTCTGTATTATGTGTTCATACAGAAATTATTAATTACCAGGAAATGTCGTTAGGGTTGTGTGAAGAATTATTCATATTTCTATACTTATGTATGTAGTTGCCTTAATAAATATTGTATATACGTGAATAAAAATATGTTATGAATTAATAGTTATATCGGTAATATGGTTGTTTTACTTGAAAAGTTTTCTGGGAAGATAGGTTTTTACGTTCTCTGTCTGGAATTCCATTTTACCACAAGAGTTTTATACGAACTTTGTAACGTCATGTATTATTAAAACCCATATCACTGCATCTATAGAAAAAATCTAAATGGATGTGAATAAAACTATTTATTTTACAAAAATAAATTAATACAAAAACAAAATTAATATTTTCCTTTTTTTCATTTATTTGTTACTGAAAAAGTTGAAATTCGGAAAAAGTAATCACCCGTTTTTAAAGCTACAAAATAAACTTTTGTTGACATCAAAATTTTATTATATTTTACGGAGTAAATTTACTAAGGACTAAGTGCGATAATATATTTTTGTAAAAATCCTAATGAATAAAAAATATAAGAAATCTAAGAAACGCAACTTTGTTAGAAGGAAAGTTTTTCTGAAATTAATATACAATATAATCCGTGGGCAGCCAATTAAAACTTTTGCAGTTGGCTGCGTCTATATTTCATCTATTTAATAGTCATTTAATAAATCTGAATCACTGCAACAATTTGACGAAATACCTGATATGAATCGGACTGGAAACTGTTGCTAGTTAGTAAACTTGCAGATTTATTGCAAAAGTATATAATTATAAAATGTATACTATAATATTATAAAGCTAAATAGTTTGTTTGGTTGAACGCGTTTATCGTTAAAACTACTGTTTGGAATTGAAAAATTATTTTATTGTTACATAGCCCATTTATCGAGGATGACCCATAGAAGCAGAGCATCAGTGAAAAATTTTGTGAAAAAGGGGATTTTTTTTCTTTTTGAGAGCTTCCGCTGCGTGCGCTGTATAAACGGATGTAAAATAAATCGCACGTTAATCATTTAGGTTAGATTTGTAATTAAATTTTAGGATGTTCAAGGATATTTAATGTATAAAACTACCGTATTTAACCTTAAGGTGAACCGCAAGCAGCTTATCCTTAAGCTTCCCCAACTGGGTCGGACAAGTCTGTGTTTGTCAACCGTCTTAATATGTGTGCTCACTTGTAACTACTATTCTCTAGAGTAATGCATTTAAAGGAGCCCCTTAAGTTAATATACCCTAACAACAGTAGAAGAAATTATTTAAAAGTAACTAATGCGCTCTGATTGACTTAGGTGAGATTTAGCTGAAATTCCGAAGAAATTAATTAAAAATGCTTGAATGAAAATTAAAATAACTTTACCTACTTATTTACCCTGCCTACCTACTCACACCGTTCCACACCGTTTTTCCTTCCTATCTTATTCTATGTAGATACTTCTTCAAAAAACGAAAAACGACAATGAACTACAATCCCATAGAAAAATGGATGTTCAATTTCCCCGAGTGATTAATTTCAAAAAGCATTTAGTTTTTATTTGATACACAAGTATCTTGATTAATTTGATTAACAAGTAAAAATTACTTTCTATAGTAATATATCACGAATTAATAATTATAATAATGACCTATGTTTTCTTATAAAAAAGAAGTAAAGGTTAAATATTAATACAATGTTTATTTATATAGCCGGGGAGTGTAAAAGCCTCTGAGACTCCAAAGCTACATCGGCGACCAACCGATAAATAATATATCAATAAACATTACGAAAGTAATCATTAGGAAAATTGACCGAATTCTCGGGAATTTCGAAGAGGAAATTCAAAGGAGATCTCTTTCTCTATACCAATAACAAGATTTAATATTTATAGATGTAATGTGACACGGAGCGGATGATTTAAAGTGTTTTATGTGGAAATCGTTATTCACAGATTTTCTGACCCAACGAATGTCCTTAAAGAAGAAAATAACTCACACTTGAAGGGTTTCGTTTCGTATAAAAAAGTTTGCATCTATTACTTAAACTAACTGGATCAGGGTTTCTCAAAGTAGAGCTCGTGAAGCCCTAGGGGTTCACCAGTTGATCGAAGTGGGTTCGACATTGCCGTTTTGATGTCTGACTGGTTTTTGCTTTTACCCTTTATATCTCACTTATGTGAGAATTGGTTTTCACACTTGATAATGTTTAAAAAGAAATCCAGGAATCTGTGAATAAAAATCAATTGCCGAATGAATGTCAGCGTATGGCCAATTCCTTTGTAATTGTCAAGACAACTATCGTTTAACAGAATATTCAACATTTTTTCGGAAAATAGAAATTAGGATTACATTATATCTCAATTGAAAAATTAAGTGAGTGAGACAGAAAACAGGAAGGTTCTTAAAAAATGCCAGATTGGCGTTCAGATGTTTAGTTTCTTATACTGTTTAGTGAAAACTATTTTCTAATTATATTATTCAATTGCCATTTTATTTCATGGTCCTATTGTAAAGGTAAGATTTGGTGTCATTTTCGTCATTGGGACACTTGTGTGAAATAGAAATGAACAACTAGTTTTTTGAATTAAAAAAGAACTTTACTGAAGAATATAAAACCTGTCCTAGATTTACTGATGTCATAAAATGAGAGAGATATGATACCCATTACTGTACAGCAATACGTACACACATGAAATTTAGACTGAGGCGAGCGGTGCCTGGGGCTTGCGACCGAAGAGCAGGTTTAAAGAGCTCTTTCATAATATATTAACTCTCACCTCCACCACTCCACCTCGCTAACGACAATAGATTATAAAGTAAACTTACGTGGACCTCGAGAAGGGTAACCTTAATCACGACACTATAGCACTAACTTCCATGTTCACTGCACGAAAACACCAGAGAGACTGAGACTAATCTATCACTAAAGTTGTATTGTCTAGTAGTAGTTGTTTATTTTATCCCATTCGGGAAAGGCAAACTAGACATCGTGTAGTATTATTTTTTTACATTAACCAATAAAATAAACAAACATAATTATTTTAAAAAAAGCAAATCCGTTTATATATTTGTAATACGTAACCCTAGTACAAGTGTACTTCGAAGAAACGAACGTGCTCCGCGATTTATTTCTCCCTTTTAGAACTGAATTTGAAAAAATATTTTTTATTTGTTTACTTACGCAGATTTGGTTCTTTTGAAGTCGATTGTACAGATTCTTATTGTTAGAATAAGGGATGATATCTGTTTATTAATATTTTATGGAGCTCCATTAAATTTGGGAATCTTATGTATAAAATTTAATATTCTATCTGTCTATAAGATTTGTAAAAGAATTTATTATAATTAATTCAATTTGACCTAATATTGTAGAGTAGAAAGAAGAAACTAAGTAATGCTAGAGTATAAACTTAGTATAACTAGGTCTTGCAACTCGGGTGAAGGTTTACAAGGCTAAAAGAAGTATAAAAGAAGTCATAACATTTAAACTAAAGCTTCTTAAATATATAATATTAGAATTTTATGCAGTGAGATATCTAGCAAAGTTGAAAATTTCGAGGGTATTAAGGGATTGGTAGGTTTATTCGTTAATGTTCGCCTTTTATCAGTGGAGCGTAAATGTCTAACAAATTAACTGCCTTTTAGTTGACCATTGACAAGTTTATCACAAAGATGTGATAATGACTATCTCGTGATATTTTTAGTAAGACTTTTGATTGGTTGGTAGTTTTTATAGTTTTATTTAAATACTTCACGGTCTTGACAAAATATAATCTGTATTCTAAGTTGGATCAAATGAATAGTTTTAATAATTTAACTATTAAGATGCGAGGACAAGCAGTGAAAGGTGAGTTTAACAAATGTATCAAAGAATTCTGGTTGTTCGGTACTTTTGGTCTAAAATGTGTCACAATTACTCGGTCGTGAAAAATGACCGTGCAGGTAACTCTTTTCACATCAATAGAAGCTGAAGTGTCATACAAAGCTACAATATATTGGCCTCAGTTCAGGCCCGCGCCGCCGTAATCAAAAGGCTCTCGGGGGAACAATAGCGCCCACATCGGGTCGGGACCGATAAGCCTCAACAATTATACTACATCGACTTTTCAATTATCCAACCGACTCTTCCCGCAAACAATACTAGCTTTATTTATGTATATTAGAGCGGTCAATTTGTACGCCTTTTAAAAGAGTATTCAAATAAACATTCTACATTAACCATGTAAAATGAACATGTTTGTTCTGTATCATTTTTCATGTGTTATGTTTTTGTTGTCAATGGTTTTATAAAGCTTTTTGTTTTAGTTCAATTAATTTTTGTATATTGTGTATTTTCAAGTCATTTTTCTTCGCATCTTTTACTTAGGCTTATTCACTACGTTGTTATTTGCGATACAATTATAAATAGTTGTAATTTGTTATTATAAATGTATGTGCTTTCAAATGTTAACAGAAGCCGCTAAGAAAAAACCCGGTATGTCAAAACGGAAATCACATCCAATGGATGTGAAATTTTCGAGACTTTTGATACAAAAAGGCAACTCAATTATTCCACAATAACAAAAAGCTACATAAAGCCTAAACGGTTTGACTAAGTTGAACTGAACCCTTCGTATGTCTGGGTTGGTTCCTAAATGTTTTATCGACTGTTGGACCCGGTAGATGGCGTTACGATTGATAGAATTCATTCACTCATTCACGTCGAACGACCTTGTTAAATTATACTTTTTTAAAGAAACATTTAGATTATGAATTCAAAACAAACATTTATGTAATCATGTTTGAAATTTAAAACCATAAAACGAGTATAGTACTTGCTTTTCAGTTTGTAATTTTGCTGTTGAAAATTGAAATTATCCTTTTTTATTTTTTCCTCAGGTGAAACTGGAACAAAATGTCGGCAAGCCGTCAAGGGTTATCCACATACGGAACATACCAAACGAGACGACGGAAGCTGAGATCATACAGTTGGGTCTACCCTTCGGGCGGGTCACCAACGTGCTCGTTCTCAAAGGAAAAAATCAGGTAAAGACGCAAAATTATACCCAGCATTTGTACCCGCCTCGAGCTATATTGGTTTTCGTAATGTAAATATTCATTGCAAAAACAGTTACATTTCAGATTTTCTTTGTTTCTAACTTTAAATAAAATTCAGTATATTATTGAAACAAGATATTTGTTTACAATTTAATGAAAGTTACATTGATCTTCTTATTACATTAGTAGTGATCTACACTAAAGTCATATATATCTTCAAATTACATACCAAACTTTCTTGTTTATCGATCTTTAAATTAGTGAAAACTCTGTCAAAATCGTTTGCATGATGACGAGTAGTTAGCGGACAACGAACAGATCGAAATCGGTTTTGTTTTATGTTTTATAATATGAATGTTAGTTATAAAATGAGTTTTAATGGTATTCTAAGTTAGAAAAAAAATATAGATGTAATTTAATCTATTTTGTAGATTTAAGCCCGAGTGTATTTAACTCTTAATACTTTACTAAATGACTTAGGAATGATATGTGATGTTTTTTCCTTTAGTAGCATAATATTAATTTTGACCATAGAAACAACTGCAGTTAGCAGTTTCAAACTAACATTGGCTAAAGTGCACATATACTTCTTATTTCTCCATGCTATAGTTGGGAAGCAGGATTATCTGGTGCATAAATATGAACAAATCGCTTACTTTGACTGTATGTATACTTTACGGCCGAAGAAAGTTTTGACGACCACTTTGAATCGACTGGGCTAGTTGTTGACTACTCTTTCGTCTGGATTCGTTTAATTTGTAAAAACAATATTAGTTTAAATATTTTTATACATTTTATTGTAATAAAATAATCTAAAATACCTTTAATAATTATATATTGTATCTCTTTGTAGACTTTGATTACAATTATTTTGTAAGTCAAAAAAAGCAAAAAAGCAATTTCTGATTAAAATTTTAATTATTTATGATTTCTTAAAACATCAAAAAACAGAATAAAACCTACTATGAAAACATTAAAAACGAATAAAATATTATCATATTTCTCACAAAAGGTAAGATGGTAGTTTTGATTTCGAGTGTAACAGAAACCATGTTTTCCTATCATATTATACTGTTTTTTATATTGTCACGAGGCGACGCATGGTTTTCTTTATCATTCTGCCAATTATGTTAATATAATGTGTCTAGAGAAACGGATATTCAAAATAACTTGACCTAGTGCGAAATGAAATTTCACACAATATTTCGCACCAACAACGCGAGTGTTAATTCGTACCGGGATTATTATATTATTATATTTTATACATTACAAACTAAAATGTGAATTTAATAATAAATGTAGAATGAGAGTTTAGTATTTACAGCTAGTTTCTTCATTAGTTAAAAAACAATAGGAGTTCCAATATGCAACTCGGCCATGTAACACTCTGCACAATAGTCGAAGCTTCGCCGGAAGCACAACAAGTGGGTGGCGCGGTCTCGTCCACAAATAGGCCGCTAACCATTGTGGCACCGGCCTCCACCTATTTGTTTCCCGTTTTATATTACCTATGTGGATAGTGAGAACCGGGTCAAGCTTACACTTACTTCATGTTTCAGTTACCATTAGAACATTTAAATGCATTTATAGACAGGCCAACCAATTCCTTCTGGTACATATTAGGTGTGCAATATCATGACTTGTTGACTAGAATATTTATCCCGTGGGTTATACATTAGACACATAGTTTCAGCATTACCTACTGCTTTATTACTTGCTATGTAATAATAATGATATCTGTCATGGCTGCAAAATCATTTGGCTTATAAGTTATGCCACCATTCACATTAAACTGCTCAAATCATTGTTGCCATCATCATAAATAACAATATGAAGTTTATAAATATCGCCAACTTTGGAAATAAAATTCTACTCAAATTACTGTTGCCAATATCATACCCAACAATTGGCAACTATTCTTCTTGATAGTCGGGCACTCTTGACAGTGTGTTCGTGGTTAAGATGATGACAGGGCTCTCGCAATCGTCGACCCCTGGCTCCTTTTACGATGCTTCTTCATTTTTGTCGCTTTGTAAAATTGATACGAGATTTTTTGGTAGGTATATCTCGAAAAATTCGGACCTAAATTTTTCCAGTTTCTAGCCTTGTTCATTTAAAATTACGAAAAAACACACCTGTCGAAATGGTAGCTTCTGGATGCTTTAAATAATTTCAAATATCCGTCATAATTTTACAGATATTAGACATTGTTTACGGTAGTTTGTAAATGTATAGCGAAGAAAAACCACGATTTAAATACCTATTTCTTAGAAAATAATTACATTCGTAATCTATGTATTATCTACTAATTTCAATAGTATTGACATAGATTTTAAGTGTCACATAAAAAAGGATTAGAACTTGGCCTTGTGATCCCCAACTATTCTAACAGGTCAAGTTCTAATCCTTTTCGCGTTAGAAATCGCCACGCAAGCGTTAAACTGAACCGGTGAAACTTTCGCAAAATTAAGCTCAGTATTAGCAGACATTAGTGAACTTGATTCTGCTTAAGCCGCGAATCTTTCAATCGACTTTCACTTCTTGGATTATATAACTTCTAATTAGATTTAGTTTAAATTTTGACACGTCATAAAATAAGGTCTCATAATTTTAAAATAAATAATAGAATGGTAAATGATTTTTTGAAGTCGGTTGAAAATAATGAAAATGTCGATACAAATAAACTTGAGTAACTGTCATCTTGGCAGATTTATCAAAATAGCAAAAATTTTAAGAGAGAAAATTTAGAAATTGCTATTTTATTATATAGGAATAATTATTTCTAATTTGTTAAATTAGCAATAAATCGTATTATTTATTTCATAGAATAGGAATAATGTTACTTAAATAAGAGTAAATTTATGGTAAAACAGCATAAACAAAAATAAATAAAGCTCAACGAGATTTCCATTTAATTAAAAGTTTAAAAACAGTGTCTTTTTCCTTCTGTTATGCTTATATATTTTAATTATTACTCTTTAACCCCAAAAATAAACGAAAAGGGCAAAAATTATAATAAATTAGGCTGAATGCGAAATTCCATCAAAATTCTACTTAGCGGAATTCAAGGGATGGCGGCGTTAAAAATAAATTTCAATTTGGGTTACGAATATGATGGCGCGCCACGTTAGTTGAATAATTGTTTTTCTTTCCTTATTTTCATAATATATTATTTACTTTGATACGCACAGATAAAAAGAAAAGGTAAACATTTCATCAAATTATTTTATGAAGATTGTTTCTCATAAGTAGGTATAATAGATATAGATAACGTCGCATTATGTTTTGTATGAATTATTGCATAAAAATAAACAAAAAATATGAAGAGCTTTCATATTGCCACTGATCTCATGTCCAACCAAGTTTAAGATGACATCCAGTCGTTTTACTGTCTCCTTTTATGCCGCTACAGCCTCGAAAGCATGTGCAACCCAGAATTTACGAGTTGCTGACAAATTAAAAATGAGTTAGTTTACAACCCGGAAATAAAATAATAAAAAAGAAATCTTATTACGTGCAGGCAATAGGACAGACGTTGCGACAATGTTATCCCATCTAATAAATAGCCTGTATGACATCCGCCTCGTATATATCGTAGCGTGAAGAAAAACAATCTTTCTTCCAGCATGAGAAACAAGTCGAATCCCTTTTTTATGAACGGTCACAATCTCGCTTTTTTGTTATGAAATTTTCTTTATCTTTTCATTTAAGTCCTCAGAGTGCAAGCACAATGAAATTTAAATATGCTTTTACCTTGCATTTCATATCTTTCTGTCGTCGCGTCATCTCGTTGTTGTCACCTCATCGCTATTTTGAATCTTCGTAGGTTGTTGTGTTTCTGCAATCTAGACTTTTTTGAATACATCAAGCGATAAAGCTTCTTTGTGCTAGTTATGAGATTTTTTCGCAATGTTGGCAAAATTTATCAGCTAATATAAATTCCTTCTTCTACTCAGTACTAATCAATAATAAAGCACTCGAAAGCCGAACGGGCTCGATCCTTTGATGGTCCCGAGGAGAATGATGAAAAGTATCGCAATTGATGGTAACCGAAGCTGAGAGTCCAGTTACAAAGGCGGCATCTGTCGAGAGGTGGGCAAACATTGATGTGAGTGGGTGCGGACAATCGCTTCCACTCTCGGTGATTAAAACGAAGAGCCGTTGACACTATTTTACGATCGAGCCTCGCCGCTAGCCGCTCATCGCTCGCGTGGCAGCCTGGCAGCTATACTTCCATTAATTTGTGCGCCCTTACTCCCTTTAACGTTTTATCTGATTTATGAAACAATTCAATTCAAAATATTAGAACCAATTTTGTTAAGTATTTAACTTACGACAGGATCCAATATTTCTGGGTACGAGCTTCACTTTGACATCATGAAAATTTAAAGTTGATTCAAATATATATTTTTCAAAATAAATAGACTATCGGTTCTTATCAAATTGAATTTCATTAAAGCACAAAATTCGTCAAACTTAAAACAAGTGTTGCCAGTCAAACTTATTTTCTCAACACCTGTAAAGAAGATTAGTTTTATCATAGAAATACAAATTGTAAAGATAAAATCACAGTATTAAATTACGCATAAACTCGTTATCTGTAAATAAGAGAAGATCTTTACATCCGTACAAAGTGAAATACTTGATTATTTAATAAAGCTATCTTATTTGCGTCGTGCCCCGCGGCAAACGTATATTCTGTTTAAGTTCCAGTTCTGTTTAAGTTACTTTTAACCACTAGGTATTTGTTTTTTAATTAGCAGCAGCCAAATTCTATTTAATTTGTGGCTTACTACACAGGTTTATGCCGGTATATTTTGCACGTTGGTCGGCCATGTTCAAATGCCAAAAGCAGAATCCTGCGGTCGTGAGCGGCGCGCTCGTGAAATAGGAATCGGGTATGCTAAATTTTCACTTCAAAATGATTGTGAAAATCATAACGCATTTAGAAAACGATGCACTATGCGGGGATCAGTCCTGTTGTTTGGTCATTAGGTTTATGTGTGGTGAGTTCGCCAAAGCCGATTAATTGCAGTCCACGGTGCCACACAACCTTGTTACCAGCACGCTACGATAACATTGTTTAGCGATTTACCTATGCATTCATAGAATTCTAACAGAATTCCTCTCTAGTAAATGTACATCTGTTGAGTCTCTAGTAAATGTAGGACATAATACGAAGGTCCATATTAAATAGTAGTGAATTATTTTTGGGATTTTTGGGCCCGTTTACAGGGTACCTAAATATTTTTTGATAATTAATTACTGCTCAAAATGTTAAATGTTTCGCAGAATATATGTAATCAAGGGCCTTACCGTAACAATAACAAAATGTGGAAAATTGAAAAGAAATTATTTTGAAATATTTTTTGTTCTTATTAAAGGGTTTCGAAAATACATCGTTAATAAGAATGCTTTTTATATATATGAAAATGGTCACTTCCCACAAGATTTTTTAAAATATACTTAGATTCTATTTACAGTTCATCACATAATATAAATACGATGTGAAGTTTAATACGTTTTAATAAAAGGAAGTAAATTAGATGACATCCATCGTCGCCAGGGGTAAAATATATGAGAGCGAAACCTCTCGACACGTCATCTTTCATTCTCGTATATTTTGCTCCTGACTCCCGGTATATTTCGATTAGATTAGGTGATAGTTGTCGTAGACCCACTAGATACTCAATTTATGTTCCTTCTTTGTATTCAGTGTACTTATCGTTATTTATATCACCTCCAGGATAGTTCTGTCTTACAATAAAAAGAGTTTTTTGTAATGCTCGACCTACTTGTCTATCTGTTTTGTATTCATTAAGTGTTTTGTTCGAATAAAATTGTGGAAATGTAGATGTTAGTAGATGGATTATTTTAATAGCAATGAGATTAAATCTTTTATGGTTGAATATCGTAGGCTGTATTCGCAACTACTATATTTCAGCAAATAATTGAATATCTGACTGTCTGAGTGACTATAGACTAATCTTAAGGTTCTTTATTATCCTAAGGTTTCTATAATTTTTTATATATTTGTTAAAAGTAATTTATAATAATTTTTATTCTTCGTGAATTTGCTTCTAATAAACTTAGAAGTTTTGTACTTGATTTGTATATAAATTTCTTCTTTCTTTTCAAGGCGTTCCTGGAGATGGCGGAGGAAATATCTGCTGTTGCGATGGTTGCATACTTCGGCGGTTGTGTAGCGCAGCTGCGCGGACGCGCCGTATATGTACAGTTTTCTAACCACAAGGAGCTCAAGACCGATCAAACACATAGTAACGCGGTAAGTTATTATTTGTAGTTTTGATTATGAATGCATTACATAATTTAAAGTTTGCCTGCCGTTGACATACCGAGTATCAACTTATTCGAATACCAAGAAAGGGCTGAAGTAATTGATCCACCATATTGTATTTAGATTGAAGTTATTTTATTTTTCGTATTCTCCTCAGCAAACCCTTTAATTTGATACCCATATTATGGGTCTGCTATCTTGGGCTTTCCGCCATATTGGATTTAAAATAACTTAACTGCATACAAAAATCTCAATGCGTGTAAAAAATTTATATGTCAAACAGTCCCAATTTCTAGAATGAATGATATTTCCAGTATGATTAAATGAATGCTATTCTTTGCATTATATATATTATGCGAGATATTCTTAAGATATTGAATCTATACATAAAATCATTATTATTGAATGTTGAACTAGTAATTCTCAATTAGTGATAGGTAGTAATTAGCTTTGTTACAAGCATAAGCGTATTATACTGCGGTATGCGATAGAACGTGAAAGCCTATACCGATGCGGAAATTTACCTCCTGTAGTAGTAAAACTATTAATAAGTTACATAAACTTACGGGCTTACACAGTTTGCATTTATTATTGTATATTCAAAATTATTAACTACTTAATTCTTTTTTCTCTGTAAAAAGTATTAATAACGAACCAAAAATTAAAAAAAAAATAGCGTTTGGCTTCTATTTGCATTATACAGAACCTTAACGTTAGGTTTTTTACATACCTTCTATGTACAGATTCAATAAGTAACAATAGTTTATTATATGTATAGATAAATCGTAACTATTGAATTTAATTCTTAATGATTTAATTAGTAGTTGAACATGTAATATATAATTAGCGATAGTTCAATTAGCTTAGTTACAATAATTATAGGTGTATTATAATATCAAATGCAATATAATATTAAAGCCGATCTGGAAATTCTATTATTAGTATAACCTTTGGCACAGACTATCTGATTTTGTTAATGTTTTATCTTTTGATCTGTTTAATGTTAAATATGTTAAATGTTAAATAACCTTTTTTAAAATGTATGTCGTAGATTCGTTAGTTTATAATCTATCAAGATGGTTTTTTAAAATTGAAAATATCTTGAATTAATATAACAGTTTAAAGAAGAAACTTAAAATACACCAATGAACGAAAAAACATCTGAAAATAAAATCAACAACAACTTTAGATAAATTTACTTAAAAATAAATAGCTACAGTTATGAATTGAATCGGGCATTACTTTGCGGAAATTCATGATTTAAAAGTAATCAAAAGGTTACTTTGCTATAATCTGCGGAAAAACTATAAAATGATACCCGTCAAAGTGCCACAATTTGAGTTAAATAAGGTAATTTAATTTTTTTTCATTTTTAACCCCTTTTGTGAGCCTTGACCTGGCGTAGATTGTATAAAATTACCGTCTCCTTTCAACGTCTCCTAGCACTAAAAGTTACGCTTAAACCTTTTAATATCTTTTGCCGCTTTCATATGCGAAATCTGTTAGACTTTTATTGCATAACTAAAAAACCTTTAACGGTGTTAGGTATTCTTACTACAACACGTTGTACACTTTAAACTTCTTCCTTAGTTCCGTCAATTCTCTCCTATTTGAGTTTCAATTTAAACTCTTCGCTGGAAATTATGCCCTTATCTTTGAAACATTCTAGATGTCGAAGGTTCTTGACGTTGCATTGCCAGTATTTTTAAGTCTTTCTAGAATTTGCTTAATCAATGTAAGAAACTTCCCTCTATTCGTGTCTAACATTGACATGATAATTTATTTAAACCTAATTAAACAAGCGATTATGCAAGTTGAGTAGTATAGTTTATAAAATATTTTGAATTTGATTGTGAAACGTACTTCTTATTCGATGGATAAATTGCAAATAGCTTATTCGGAAGTTTACTTTACGGACTTTGGAACGACGAAACCTTAAGCGTAACATAATATGGTAAAAGGTAAAATGAAAACGTTACGTACCCTAAAGATAATTACCTATTCATAGCTTTAGGTGTTTGTATAGAAGAGTTATTGTAAAATCAATAATTTCGGTAACACGACACTCGATGGATGGATCAATTAAAGCGCGTAATTAGATTCGTTTATCTCCGAGTCCTATCTTTAATAGTCTTCAATCATTTTCTGTCTTATAATATTAGCTTTTAATAACCCTGAGATCTCAATAGCGTCCACAGTTTCATTTCAGTGAAAATACATATAAATTTATTCAGATTTTCAAATGAAAATTAGTATAGATGTTATCTATAGTGTTGCTATTTGCAAGTGTTTCTAAAACTAAGAAATATTGAAATCATGTATCTATGATGTACTAGTGTCTACTGCGACATTGCCCGTGGAAACGTTAGACCTTACCATTACATTAATTCATTCAATGAAATTTTTGCATAGAAATTGTGATTAATTCCGGAATAAAAATCTTGTATGCCATGATGAATTCTTTCTAGAAAGAAAATTATCATAATATGATATTTTTCTGTTATTAAATTAAAACCCGTTGTACCTCTTTTTAGCAAATTGTTGTCTCGTATACTAAAGAAATTTCGTTCGTGTATCTATGTACCAAGTTTCATTCAAAATGTGATTGTGAAATGTGATAACAAGAATCCAAATATAGATATATACAATACTTGAAATGTTTTAGCCTTCAAATTTCAATTAAACTGAAATCTGATATATCAAAGGCCTCCTAAACAAGCTGAAATGAAGGTAATAACTTACTTATACAAATATGCTTTCGGCGAATTGTAACGACATCATCCAAAAGAACAAATTAATGTTCATAAATGAAAAACACTTACTGAACAACGATAAGGAGCTTTTGAGCCGCAAAAGACAATACATTTATGAGACGTTACTCTGAAATAATGTTCTCGACTATTATATTACAGTAATTGAAAAGGAGCTGTTATCATAAAAAAGAAATATCGTAATTGAATATATCACTGGAACTTTATCCAAATACCATTTTGTTATCTTTTAATATACCTAGTTCAAAAAAGACTCGACGATTACAATAATAAAAGCTTTGCTGGTTGGTCCACTAATTATGTTTTTATTTAATTTAGTAAAACTGGGCAGTTTTTTGTGATACTCTTCATAAAGACATCTTAATATTAATTTTGTAATCAATACGAATTTTGTTTTTGAGACCTAAATCATGACTAATTCTATTTAAATGTATATATTGATCATGTTTGAGTCCCCACGGAAACAGCACTTTGAACTAATCAATGTCTCGGTTGTCTCAATGAAGACTTTTCCAAGGAACTTTCGAGGTAAGATAGTAAAATAATAAACCTCAAAAAAAGGTGGTGGTAATAGAAATTAAAAGAATAATAAATTGCGGTTGCCTGTTTTTTCGTACGTATGCATAGTAAGAACATGAAGATGATATGTCTATGTTATTATCCTAATCGAAATGCTTTATGACGTCCGTGTTTTTGGACTTTAAAAGTAAAGGATAGACCTCAATAATTATGAAATGGAAAGCATAAGTATTACATTGAATAGCGATTGACATTCTGTCCTTATGTAGAAAGATCATAGTAAGGGAATAACGTATTGGATACCTTACAAAACAAAATTATTCAAATGTTTAATTTTAATTGAATGTAGCTTCTCTAATATAAATAATATCGTTATGTAGACAATTATCCGCGAGTTATGATTATAATCATCTCATTGTTTAATCATCAATAGTATAATAGTTGTTTGATCGGATTGTCAACAATGCAAACAAGCGTCTGAGTAAACACAATGGCTAATTAATGTGATGATTAAACTGAAAATGTAGAACTAGGTGTCTATTGTGTGTTTACTTTAATCTTTGTACGTTTTGGTAAGTTGCGCTCAACTAATATTTGTCTTAGAGATCTTACACACTATATTAATATCATAATTAATTACACAAATGTTACAAATACAGTGAATAATGGTTCATTAGTTGCTTCTCTTTTGAACATACAGACAAACCTTTAATTTGGAATAATAAATTCCGACACCTACTTTGACATTTTGTACATTTGTTGTGTCTTATCTTGTATCGTCGTATCCTTATGTTGCTGCAAATTTTATACATTAAATTATTAGTTTTACTGCAGCCTACGTTTAAGAATAAGCATGTACAAGCCTACACCTTCTAAGTCTGCTGGCTGGAATCATGCAGTGTCTGAAATTCTACTAGTCCCGTGTCTTATATCAAAACAATTCTTTTTACCAGATATCTCTTAAAGCCACACCTTGGTACTGGATATTCATAATAGCCAATTATTGGGTACTCTACCTCGGATCTATCACATCTTGTTCGGTGATGAAAAGTATACAATAAATTTTGTATATAATAAATGTTACATAATAATCTTACGTTCTTCGTTCATTTTATAAATGTAATAATTTTATGATAAATTCAGATCGAATATAATTTACCACAAATCTTCCGACGATATTTTGACATTTCTTTGTCGTTCCTATTTCCTTCAGTACCTACTCAAAACGATACTTCATAATGATGTGATTCGTGCCCTGCGGGGAGCGGCTCCTTAACATTATCAAGGACTTATTTTTCGTGACGATTTCAGAGACAGATCTTTCGTTATTATTTCACTTTTGACATTTTTCTTTAATGGATTTCGACTGTTTATTCTTAGTTGACGTTTTCTTTCAAATGCATATTTATTTATATTTGTCAACGTCTAAATTTAGCAGCACTGTTTATAACTTTGCCACGTTTAGTGAATATATAACCCTTTCCTGGTAGATTCGAAGCAGTCAGTCAAGTGATTTTACATAGTAAACATTACATAAACTATTGCAGACTATTGCAGATCCTAAAAACCAGGTAGCAGCAGTAGCTCAATAATTAGAACATAGTGTTCACGATTCATAAGGTTGTGGGTTTAAATCTCAGTCATTGAAATACTGGTATCAGCCTAACACAAGTATTTAGCATAGATTTGGAGGAGTTACGGATACTAGTAATTTATGACCCAAATCAATTTTCAAAAAAAAAATCACCTGCTCCCGGGTCATAAGCTAAGACTAGTAAGTTTTTATTTCGAAATATTAAGTACTTCACCAATTATAAGTATTAATATTAATTTTGCGCTCACCCGTCACAAAACCCAAATATCTTTGGATCTTCAGCTATTAAAACTTATAATGAGGGATTCGGTAGAATAGATTCGGTAGATTTGATATTGTTATCGTAATATGTTCCAGAAAGTACAGCTAAACTTAATTTTTATTATTTACTAGCTGACCCGATAGACGAGGTGTTTTCTTAACTATGAATATACAATTGGTATAATCTATATGTCACGTCAAAGTTACATTGGAAAAGTAATATGTTCATTAAGTTTTCTTTTTTTTAAATAAAAACCTTCTGATAATAACAAATACAACAAAAGAGGATTAGCGAAATCGGTTCAACCGTTCACAAGTGATGCTGTGACCAAGGGTAATAGGGATTTATTTTTATATAAATTATATCAAGATATAACATAAAAAGATAATATTTTTTTTAAACATTTTTATTCATATAATATGTTTAATTGACTACCATTCCCTTTTAATTAAAAACAACACTGTAAAATAGTTAAGTTTAAAAACTCTTAGGAAATTCTTGATCTTGTATTTCTTGTATTCTATGAAGATCTGTGAATATATATTTTTTTACATTTGTAACATTAGTCAGTTAACGTACTTTATTTGTTTTATCTAATATAAAAAGTTTTTTAACCTTAAAGACTCGGTTCTGTAATTTTATTTGTGTAGGTAAAAGTCTACATTAAGAAAGAGGGGAAACTAGTCGATCAGTAGCAATAAAACGTTACCACCAAACTTCCCTAATATTCCACTTTTATCGAGCACCGATGCATTTTAAAGATCGCATGGTGAATGCAGGCTTTGATCAATCATGCGACGCAAAAGGTTTTTGTGGCTGAATAGAAGTCTCCGATGGCGGATGGAGTTATTTTGTCGTCTTCGCCTCAACGTCTGCCACTGGTCGCGCTGAAAGATTGTACGTCCTGCGAATAAGACCTTTTAAATAAGTCCAGAGTTTGCGACTGCACTTTCAACGACTATTGGAAAATATTTTCAAGAAATCGCGATTTCAATTATTCCTACCGTACTTTAATGTTCCAAGTTTTTACGTCTGTTTGCCAATTTTGATGTTAGCTTAAAGAAATCTTTTATACTTTCGCACTAACTTTAAAAGTTAACCTACAATCCTGACTAATATTATAGATGCGAAAGTAACTGTTTGTTTGTTACGCTTTCATGCTTAAACCACTGTACCGATCTTGATGAAATTTGATACAGGACCAGTGCTAGTGCTATAAATTATATTGATGTTGAATTTTAAAATGTAATATATGCGATGAAATTTTGTTTAGGAGTTCGCCATAATACATAGTTTGAAAAGTAAATTAAACCTAAATACACGTGTTAAATAGCACCTGAGCAAAGCCTGGGCGGGTCGACTTGTAGTAATTTATAAATTTTCATATCAAACATATGGTATGGGTGTGATTTAATTTTGAAAAATAACAATCGTAAACATATCTCATAATGAGAATACTTTTCAACAGCAACAAAAAAAAACTTTTCAACAGCAAACTGCATCTTATTTCGTAGAGTAGTTTTTGTGTGATACACGTAGTAAATACAGACAAACAAAAATTCTAAAAATAATTGTTCTTATAATAAATGTTCTTGACATGATCGATTTAACTCATCTAAATTCAAATTTTCGACATGTATAAAAAATTCAATATAACAGATTAAAATTTATGCATGTTGTAATAGAATATTTCCAATAATATTTTTAATGGAAGTTATTACCACAACATACTTGTTTATCAACAAAATTGAAATTTGTTAGGCTTTTAAATTTTTGCTTCTATTAAAGCGCTGGTTTATAAAATATTACACTTTTGTGTACATAAAATAACTATTAACTTTTTGATAACTTTGATATTATATAAAGTATATTAAAACTCTAAGCTGAAGTCATTGTTATAATGTACATATATAACAATCAAGGTATAATACATATCGATTATCAGGGATCATCGAAGACTTGCAATGGGCTCATGTGATTGATAAAAAAGATTTGAAAGTCCATTACCATGCACGATTAGATTTTGATCGTCACTCTTAGTTATCTAATAGTTAAGATTACAAGTTATATAATAAGGAAAGTTGTCATTAAGTTCCTTAACTGAATTTACATTAATTAAATAATACAAGAAAGCAGAAGTCTGACTACTAACAAGCAAAAATATGGCAATTCGTCGACTAAGATTGTGGATGCCTAGTCTAAGGCATTGTTACCCAGTAAACATTTAGAATAGTATAAAAGAAAGCGTTATTTAATAACACACTGCGAATACAGAAATATATGAAACAAGAGTCAAAACAAACATTTCAAACAGTTGCGTAAACTAATTATATAAATGTACTTCTACCAAACACACTATTAACGTAAAATAAATTAAAATAAAAAATGAAGGGGTCAAAACCTAAATATATTTTTTAAATAAAAAAAAATATAAATATTCCTTCACAGTGCAGCTATTATCTTATGGAACGAATTACCTCTCAATATTTGAGAATCAGAAATACTTATTAAATTTAAGAAGCTACACCATCTTCTTTATTTCAGCCTCCGCTCCTCCCAAGACAGGGTTGTCTGGAAGAGATGCCTAACTAGTCATAAGACTGCCCGTTGTACTTCACAATATATTTAGTTTTTATTTTATTGTATTATTATTATGTGGTGTACAGTAAAGTTATAAATAAATATATTTATTAGATCATTTTTTTCGTGATGTAACAACTAATTTTTAGTTTTCGGATTTTGTCCACATAATAGTCCTATACATAAGATCCTTGCAATTCTTACGAAAATCATCTTCCATGTCTATTGTTATACCTATCTATAGTTATACCTATCTATAGTTATACCTATCTATAGTTCGAGGAACCAACTCTGGGAATTTTGATTCTTGTGAGAAATCAAATTAACAACACACGAGATATAAGCGGCTGTATCTTTTCATTATTTTGACTTAGAAGTTTGATTTTTTACATATCCGAAAGACTAGAGACTTGAATATTTGATATAAACTTCAACTTGAGGTCTTCACGTTTTTCTGAGAAAAAGGGTTATGCGTGACAGTCAAAAAAAGTTAATATGTTAGTGCTGTAATTACAGTTTTTTAATTATTTTTTTACTTGTGCTATGCTTCATGCTAAATTTCACGATTACATAGGAAAGTAACCACATTAACAGCTGTATCTTTTCATTAGGTGGTCTTAAACGTTTGATTTTTTTGACAGCCGCAAAGGACCGCAGGCTTGAGTATTTAATATTAATTTCAATTTGATGAAACTTGAAGACATATGGACAACAAAGTGATCCTTTTATTCCTTTTACGGGAACGAAACCCTAAAAATGAAGTAAATATGTTTAAATTGTTTTTTAATAGTGAGTCGTACGAAATGATACTATAATCCATAAAATGAAGCTATATTATATTACAAAAAATGAAGGAAAAGACAGAGGTGAGAGCGTAAGGGGAAGTCAACGTGAATTTGTAGCGGAGCCTTTGGCGTCGACGGCAGGCTTACTGTGACACGGTTAAAGCCTTATTTTTGTGTCTGGCCTGCACGCTTGTCAGCTTGTCGTCGGGCACAAAGCCATGGAAAATATAGGATCAAAGAGTGCCCAGCTTGTGCGATCATTACGTCCTTCTCAACATCGCACGTTTCATTTGTTTTACACTTTTTGCTCAACCGTTGATCAGCTTTAACACTTCACGTTAAACGATTGACACGTCATTTTGGAACTTTGAAAGCGAAACGTGAAACCTTTATACGGCATGCTCCTGTCGATTTCAGTCTTTTCTCGTTAACGATAAACAAAGGTTACTTTATTTTTGAAATGGTTTTTTAGTTGGTAAACACAATTTCATTAGCGAGAAACATTACTGAGCGACAGAAAACAGGTATATTTTTTAACAATTATTTTTTTGGAAGGCAACGTAAATTGAATCTATTTTTATCTTTCAGGAAATTATGTAACATTACAATCCTCCTAAAGCAAAACATTTGTTTCATGATTTAAATGTCAGCCTTTAAATAGATTTGCATTTCAACTACATTCTGCGATCGTTTTGAAAGTAAACATTAATTAATTCTAGCTATATTTATTTTTCAAGTAATTCTATATAAAAAGTATTATGTTTTATGTTTGAAATAGATTTCTAATAAGTAATCACAATTGTTGAATGACGACTTAAAATAGCTTAAATTAATTAATTGCTTCAATGATTTGAATGTCTTTACCTTTTTTATTACAAATTACTTATATATTTTATTATACCTTATTGTACAAAAGATGAGCTTAATGCTAAGAATATTTTCTACCAGCTGATGCTAAACGTCGATAAAAATATAGGTAGGCGTTCAAACAACAAAAGAAAAACACTATACTGAGATTATCCTATTATTAACTTGTTCCTTAAAGAAGATAATAGTAGTTAAAAAAAAAAGTCAATAGTATATATGTTTATGGAAGAGCGTTGATTTCTGACACAGGCCTTGCAAATCCACAAGTGGTTAAGAACACTGTACTTTTTAAAGAAATAATTTTTTTTATTATAACCATACATATTGCATACAAACACAATCACTTAGGATACAAAATTTTGATAGTCAATTATAAAAAATAATTCTAGTTATTTTTCTCGTTCTAGTATCTCTATAAAGAATATTCTTTGTCTATTAAAGACATTTTTATCTGTTTTTTTTTACATGGTAGATACGTCGTAGAAATCCTACTTATCGTTAATATTACTTTATTTCGCGTAGAACTGAGGAGGTTATCACATGTGTAGTATTTTCTAACAAAGTAGTGGATTTCCCAACGATACAAAATAAGTTTATGGCGTTCTTTTGTTTGAGACGGTCAATGTTATCTTAGTCTTGGAACACTCGAAGGTGTACGGGAGATAACTCCTATTGCGTTCTTTTGTTGTCCGACTTATGGAAGATAAGTGGCCATATTTATTTTTACGTGACTCTAATGTGGTTTTTCGAGGAAATAATGTTGCAGTATTATGGCTTAGTCCAAGTTACTAGTTTGTTATGAGATTTTGGTTGAGTAGAATTTATAGACACAAAAGCATAATCTCTTCGCGATACGGTCAACATCATAATAGTATTATTTTGTAAACCAGCAAACCATTGTAATGTTGACATATATTTGAAAATATTTATAAATAAAAGTTGAAATATATTTTTAGGGTAACCAACAGACTATCTTCCATCCTCATACATGAAACAAACTGACATGTTAATGTACCGTCCAAATTTTTAGGGATAATATTTATAATTTATTTAATACGGTAGGTCTACAGGGAAGAAATTTTGGAAATTTTACACGTAAGGTGATAAAAGTTTAAATGAAAATAAACATTTTATAATTCATTACGGTTATACTGTATCATGATAACCATAGCCACCAAGCGAAGCCGCTGGTAATACGCTAGTCTTTTGTAAACCTAACTTTTTTTACTGTGCTAATTTAAAACAAATACAGTATAATAACATAATTCGTCATTAAAGTGTTTTCTTTGTTGTCTTTAGTCGGCGTCAGCGCAAGCAGCTCTTCAAGCCGCACAAGTAATTTCAAACAGTGCGGGCGCTACGCTCGTGGCCGGCGCTGGCGCAGCACTACAGCCAGCAAACGGTGGCACTGAAATACAGGTAAATTCAACAAATTATATTTGTTTACTTAATTAAAAAAGAGTAATGATGAAACCTTACAACTTAAACAATTAGTTTAGTTAAAGTTTGAAATGTTTTAATTTTCGCTAAAAGCAAACATTACTGTGTAAGAAACTGTGTTAAGAAAATTTACGATTATTCTGTATAATATTATCATATGATATTTTATTCCGACACCGGAAAATGTTGATTCTATAAAAGCCGACTTTTCGGATTATAGCAAAATATTTTTCTTAATTCTTATGTTGAGATGTTATTTGTTAAGGAGCTGTAATCTTTTTCATACATATAGATAAAACAGGCTGTATTTCATCTTTAAAAGTACACACTTCCACATAGGATAAATAATTCCATGGTTCATTAATATAGAAGTGAAACGAGTCCCACAAAATTATAACTGAAAAATATTTTCTTTCCAGTAAAAACTAAATTATGACTCCTATTCCTTACGAGACTCGAAATACGAAATGTTATGCCAAAATGAACTTCGAATATGATTTAGTTTCTTAATAACTATATATCAAGATAATGGTTCGTCGTATATATGAGGCATTAAATCGTACATTAACGTTGCCTCTGGGTGACGTAAAGCAAAGAAGATTATCTATTTACCACTAAACTGAAATAAAGCTGATTAGTAGAGACCATCTTAAATATTACAAGCTCGTTCCGTAAATCAGATTTTGATTCAGAAGGGAATACCTTAGGTATAGACTGATAGAGCTTATGGAGCGCATACAACGAGTGTTTATTATGCAAACTAGCGTTATACCGACCCTGCTAAATACTTGCCAACGAGGTGCTAATAATCAGATACTAGCTTCTTTACATTCTTTAAGACTTGCGGTTTATCGTAAAACGTAGCAATTTATGTTTTATGGAAAATATACATTTTTTAATTTAAATTCTAAATAGATTTATTCTGACTTAGATACTAATTTAAGGTATACAATAAGATTTATGGATCGAATTTTTATATCTTCTATATATAATTTAAAGAGACTGGAGAAGTGGAAGGACTTTTCATTATAATTATGTGGACAGTGGTTACTTTTTATACCGTAAAAAGTTACTAAGAAGCCATTTTTTCTAGCTTGTACTCATATAAAAACAAATAATAATCCTCTTTATAATTGTAAACTCTACAGCAAAACTTTCTAATAAAAATAAACAAATACCATTTTCAGTGTTTATTAAATGTCATTACATAATTGTGTAAAATAGGGGATATTGGGGAGATTTAAGAATAAGGGATTTTTGATTTATTTTTATGGAATTTAATGTGGTTGTCAGAAAGAGCTTAGCTTGAATATTTAGCAAAGCAAGAATGGATCGTATACTAATGTATACCTAAAAAACACATCATCTTTATTATTATATTATAAAAATGAGACATAATGTAATGTTTTATTTTGTTTCAGGGTGGTCCAAACACAGTACTGCGCGTGATCATAGAGCACATGCTTTACCCAATCGTGCTTGATGTGCTGTACTCGATCTTCCAGCGCTACGGGAAGGTCCTCAAGATAGTTACTTTTACAAAAAATAGTAAGTTTTCATACATCATAAATAGAAAAAAATTCATGATGTTTCCATACGGAATTTTGCTGGCGTTTTTTTTGACCAATCAACAAATCCCTTAACTTTTTTAGTTTCTGAGGTATAGGGGTTTCAACACAAATTGATAATTCCTCTATGAATGTATGATAATTTTTTTAAACATATACAGCTAATTAGTTTCACATAGTGCATTTTTTAATATTTTTTTCTATCTTTATAAAGAAGCTGTTTTAAACTACTCAACAACACAGCTAAAAGTGTCGAAGCTACAAACATGTAATTTGTATAGTAATTTCTTTTCACCATTGACTATAATTATTAAAGCATAAAAACAATCTAATAGAGCAGTAATATTTGATTAATATCTTTATTACTATAGAGACTATAAAAATATCTAGTTTACTTAAACGAAGCGATGTGAACTTTACTAGTTAACAAAAAAAGTAATAAGGTTAGGAATTTGATAACATAATAATTAATCCGATTTAAAAATACAACGCGGATTTCGTCTGGAAACACAACGATACCCTCTACTAACAATTACCATTCACGGTTCAGCTAGTTAAATTTGTAAAAACAGAACTAGATTCTGGTGTATATTTCACTTTTGGTGCACTACTCTTCATTAGCGATCTGCAATTCAGTGATATTAAATATTGTTTGCTTTTTGCAATTATTACGAGTTTTTGATTGGGTTTCTGCTAATTAATACTGGATTACACACAGAGTAATATCAGTCGCCTCATTTACTTTACCCGTAATTACAAAACATTCATGTAAAACTAAATTATTTATCGTAACAAAATATAATTAATACAATTTTAATCAAATTCCCTAGTTAAAATTTAAAATATTTAAAAAATATGAGTACCTCCATATATGTGGATTTTACAAGCATAATATTTGCTACCCTAATTTTCAAATCTAATTACAACTTAAGCCTTTTATCGCTGTATCGCGCATTCCCTGAGGGTAAGCGTAAATGAAATCCGTATTAATAATCGAATCGGGTATTAAAATTAAATTTGGCCTACCTTAGTGTGATAGATTTACCAAACATAACTCAGGTCTAAAATCCAAGGGCGCAATCCGTTTAAAATTTAAATCGTACCCTCATGCATATCCTAAATAAATCCGGCTGCCAGGTTTGTAGGTACATATTTGATAAGCTTTGCCCACGGCGGTGTGGCGAACTGTATACTGCTCACTTTCAGCTCAATTATAAACTTCGTTAATACCTAATAAGACTTGTTTTAAACTGCGGAAGTCCCTACCCTAAATCTTAAAACCAATTTCAGAAATTTCTTAGTACAGTAAACATTTACGTGTAATATAAATAACATTTTAACTCAGACGTTTAATATCAATTTTTAGGCCACTTTAAACCCTTGTCAAGTCTCTGAAATATTTTATAAGCATTTTCGTTATTATTTTTCGTAAGTATCGTAAACGTCAAAGAATTATTAAGTTATCTCAGACAAGACAACAGAAAAAACTTGAGTAAAACTTTAAATAACATTTATTTGGCTAGAAGTAGTTTTGTTACGTTTCCCTTACACATATACTTAGGGGTGTTAAAGATGAATGTATGTTTATCTTAAAAATATTTTGTTTAAATTTTGTTATATTCTTATTTTCTTTAATTCCGCTATGCAAAGTTCAATCCGTAGAAATACGACAGTGATAAAAATATGGATCAAGGATTTTTTTCTCTGTGGCAATTATGCATCACATTCAAATAGTGCGAGTGAATTGACGTTTTAATTGAAACGATATTATTCTGTTCCGAAGTGTTCATAATTCGTCGGTATCATGACAGCACCTCTAATGCAATGTTTCCAATTTCCTAACGCCCGCGCCGCCGCAACCAACCCTGTTCCGCTTCCGAACAAACTGTTTGCTTTTTTACAGCATTCGTCATTGTCCAATTCTAAAAGCTTTTGTCTTTGCCCGTTCACCGTTTAGCTCCCAGTGTCCCATTTGGCTTCAAGTATTTAAAGTGCACTGCCATTAAAATAATTCATTTTCATTTAACTTCTCATACTTTCTCCTTTATACGCCGTGTGTGCGCGGAAAATGAAAATATGTTTTAATTTAATATATTCCGTTCGAGGTTTTATACAATATCCCTAGATGCTAGATGCAATCGGTACCTTTCATAGGATTTCACTCGGTGCGATAGACAAATATACCGAATTCGCTCTGTATAAAGCCGAATAGCTAGCAACCGTAGTAGATCGTAGATCCGAAACGAATAAATCCTTACTTCAATTATCCTGTCTCGTGGGGAGCAAATACACCACATATTTCGTATACATTTCACTTTCAATGCCCTACAACACGTTACATACCTGGCTAAAGTTAAGTAACTTATAATGTCTCGGTGAGTGATATCTAATGGAATAATACGTTTCCCTACTTTTTCTTCTGACATATTTTTCATATTAGTGACATTGAATCATCCTTATTTTATGTGGACATATTTTTATTTGAGAATAATATTAGAGGTAGGGAAAATATGAAAAACTGACACATTTGTCTGTGCTAAATTAAGTTAGAAAGAATTTCGTCTCCAAAATCTTGCAACATTAAAATTTTTATCAATTCTACTAGCAAACAATAAAATAGCAGTTTCACAATTTGCAACATTCAATGTTTCTCCCGTGTTTGTGTTTTCGTATTCAGTAGGTACGACCACCGAAAATGCTTTATAACTTTAACCACTTAGGAGTTGTCATCAATTTTGGATTCATGTTGTTTCTCCTTGTTACTTTCGTCATAAGTTTTACGAGTTAATCTAATGAATATTCCCTAAGTTTTTATCATATTACTACTAATAAAGGAGACGAAGTTCAAAATTGTGCAGGCGGTTTTACGAACATTTTGTCGCTGTTGATTTATTTAATTGGTAGCATAATATATTTGCATTTAATTACAAAACGTGGCGGGAGTATAAAATAATAATCACAGAACAATGAACATCGTCATTACGCTTTCCCTCCGATGGCAAATGGGCGGACGTAATACTGCACGGCCACATCATAACGGCTCATAACAAACATTGAGATCGTAGAATCAGTCGAATGAAATCCTTAATTACGGGAATCCTACAACATAGACACATCTACCACAAACAGGGGACGCATAATAATTGTAGCGGTCTGTTACACCTTAATAAAGCCAATCGAGGGCGAGGGAGGTGCGGGGTGGGATTACCGCGATCTTCATTGAGATTTGTTCCGGGATTAGAAACGTGTGATGGCTTACGCTTTTCTTACATTCTGTGTTTCCTGTAGCCTCTGCGTCTGTGTGTGACTATTAGTAGACACGTAATAAACTGAAATATTAAGAAAAACAAACCGAAGTAAAATAGTAAAATTCAAAACATTAAAATATTATTCAACTTCCTTACAGTAGATGTTCTGGAGCACTTAAATTAGATATGCTCGTATATTCAAACCGTAATTTCAAGGGTTTGCTGTTAAATCGCAGTTGCGAGTTCTTATATTATTACTCTTTGCATTTCAACGTCGCGGGATGAAAAGACGCCTAAATTGCGAGTCAGGATGCATTCAAGTTTGACATAGCACTCTTGGAGTAAAGACGAGATTTAAGATATCATACTATATTGTAATCGGTCGGTCGGCGGAGGCGAGACCTCACTTAAATTTACATAGCGAAAAGCAACGGAAGCTACCTCTTTCCTTCCCGACAAAATGCGGATTACGGAATTTTAATTTACAACTTCACCTCCCATCTTGTATTTACTCTTAAATATTCCATAAAGTAATTGCGCGCTCTACTTGAATTTTGAATGAAACGCGAAATATCGCATAAGGATTGATTGGAATCATTTAAATTTCTTGTGCACAATCGGAGCATCGTTATCGAATTAGCCCTCGAACATTTCAACTCGAATAAATAAATTCGAATAAAGGGTAACCAGTCGAAGTTGTTTTAAAAACTTTCCCGCAGCTGTTGTTAACTATATCAAAATTTTGTCGCATTAATTTCGTTTATACTCAACGTATATTATAATATTTTAATCAAAAAAGTTTAACAAAACGTAAATGATAAGCTGCTCGTTATTAGTTTTTAAGCAAATAGAGACTAGGGGACGGGTAAAGTAATAAGAGGACACTAATATCTAATGTTTAACCCTCGTTTAAATTTAGCAAGACTCAAAAGTTTTGTAATTTAGTTGACAGTGCATTACAAAAAATAATTCGTCTAGCCTTAAAACTTGTATTGTAGTAGCAAACTGAAACGGTAACTGTTTTTTTGAATCCTCATGAAACTTTGTATATAGTTTTAAAAATTGACTATAAACAATTTTTCCAAAATTAATAAAAACTTATTTTAATAAGAAGATAAGTAAAATTAATTAAATAAAACTCACTTCTAAAATTGGTTTCTCGTGAAAAGTCAATCTTTTTACCCGAAGCCAGCAAGAAACTGAACTATTAATACTAAAAACTATTTTATTGTAAAGTAAGAGTTACCTTAAAAAATGAAAAAAAAAACCATTACATTATTCGTAAAACTTTTAACTTTACAATTTTCATTGTGCTCATACTCAGACTAATTACAAGAAAGTCCAATTTGCGGGTGGGGTGCCTTTTTATACGTTCCAATTTAACGTTCCTAAATGGCGGGCCTAAAGAAAATATGAGCCTTAAAAAGCATTTAACTATGTATGAGGAGACAGCGCGTTACTTTTCATTTGCGTCGACATTCTCAGGGCGAGTTTGAGTGGCTTTACATTCTATATTTTATAGCTTCGGAAAATTGTTAAGGAAAAGGAAAAGCCGTTATTATTAATAAAGTATGTTACTTTCCGAAGTTTTTCTCGGTATTGTTAAAGGATAATCCGTTTGAATTGTGGATAATATTGGTTAACGTAGATATTTTTGGTAACAAAGTAAAAGTTTATTATTTTTATTACAAATTTTATTAGTATGCCAATCCAAATTTAGATAATGCCTAAGTGTCGTTCATATGGCACTTTCAGTAGAGAAATTTATTTCATATGAGGAATAGTTCGATAAACATCATTAATCTACCGTAGCCGAAATGTTCTAAACTTTCACGGATCCAGAGAGTAAACGTATCAATTTATGCTTCTCAAGTTCACGATGGAGCCAGAATTACATAAAACTCGTTCGCATATTTACTAGAGTGTTGTGATAAACTAGATATGGTACACCTGAGACGGAACTTCTCAAAAGTGGTATCTAATAGCGAACGTTGGGCGCCAATTTCACCTTTGATCAGGTCCTCTATTAGAGATCCTATACTTGAAGAAGGGTTCATTTACTTAATCATCTTCAAAACTTTATGTTTATTTAAGAGCAATCTAATTTTAAAACTATATTAAGTTGTTGAATAAATTTAAATGTACTATGTTAAAAATGTTTTCAATATAGAAGCAATTCTTTTACAGATTCATTTCAAGCCTTAATCCAGTACCCAGACACCGGGTCAGCGCAAATGGCAAAAACGGTGAGTAGCGAATACTTCTTTGTTTTTATTTAACCGTTTGTAAAGTAAAGCTATAAAACAAAGTTCTTATTGCCGTACGTTTCATTCACTTTAATGACTCGCTTTCGAACTATCTGGGAATGAAGTGACTAAGTCTTATCTACACCGATTGCGTACTCGCGACCAGACTAAGACTTTCATATTGATAGTTGTTCTTAGTTCTGTCAGAAATTTATGTTCGTATTGCTAATTGCATTATCTTCACTGTGACAAGCATATATTTTAATTAGAATTTACGTGATATTGGTTTATTATTCAAGCAAATTTAAAAAAATTCTGATTTTTAACACAAAGGATGATATGTAGGAAATGCATTAATTTAAAAACCCGATTCTTATCACCCTTTTTGTGCGTATATGAGTATTATCAACTGAAAACTCGACAACAGCGACAATAGTCCGCGAGTGGGACATCATTTTTCTCAGCTCAACTTTTCCCATTCGCTATTCATTTGCGTTAGAAGTTAAGCGTACTGCCGCCTACTGCAGCGACTGTTTTAACTTTATTTCTGATGCAGCGTTCAGGGCAAATTAAATTTCGTTTTGCGGCTTCCGCAAACTCGCTTTGCTAGCAGAATAATTATTGAGCTTTTTTTCATACATCAACTGTTATGAATCACTGTAGATAACTTTACAGTCGATGGGTTCGTTATTAAACTTTTGTTTTTGCAAACTTACCTGTTTATGATAAATAAGAAAAATACCATCCAAATTTTTAAACACATATTTTGTGAAGTTTATTCCTATATTATGTATGTTATGAATTCATATACTTTATTAGTTTTCTTTAGTAGTATTAATTAAGAATTGTCAAACTTTTTTTTTTATTTATTGAACATAACAAACACGACCAAAGCAAAATCGGTCCAGCCGTTCACGCGTGATGCCATGGACAAGGGAAATAGGGATTCGTTTATATATGGATTATAGATATAGATAAATTTCGTACAAGAATATGGTACTTTTCTGTCTTTCCGTATTTTTTCAAAAATTCTCTATAATACACTACAAGCTGACCCGGCCTCGCTTCGCTAAGGTATTAGTCTACGGGTAAAAGTTTTATCAAAATTTAGCAAAGTCGGTCCAGCCATTCTTGAGTTTTACCGAGATAAACGAACAACAAATGATTTTTATATATTTAAATTTCTTGTCGTGATTATTGGTTTTATGTCAATTGAAATGATATTAGTCTTACTAAAAACAAAAAAAACGTAATAATAAAATACTTTAAAACATTTATTTATATACTTGATATTTCATTACGTTCAACTCATAACTCGCTTAACAAATTAATACTCCCAGGCGGGGAAACCGTACTAAAACTGAGATATCACCGCAAAGAGGAGTGGTGAAAACTTACCAACGCTAAGTCCTACTCGACTATGATTGAAGTTCTCCGTAATAGGACATAACCATCCTATTGAATATTGCAACAAGTTCAGAGGATTTATTTTAATGCACTAATTGGCGGATCATTTTCATTCAAATTCATATAAAAGCAGAATTATAATGAATTCTACGAATATTAATCATAGAAGTTACAAATTATTAACTATTCCGTTATATGGAAGGCTTAGTCTAGAACAAAGCAGTATTAATTAGGGAATTTAATTTGTAAACGTTAATATTAACAAATTATTAATTATACGGTCAGTGATAATTTAATTTGTATATTTTTATACATGATTATCTTTAATAAATCATCTAGACTGAAAGTAAACTGAGGATGGTCTACCACTCACTTTACACACTTTGAGAACATTGTAGAGAACTTTAGTTGAGAACTATCGTGCAGTTTTCCTCACGGTATTTTTCGTCATCGCTAAAACAAGTTATATTTAATTGCTCAAAAATACACTTTACTCAAAATGTGATCTTCTAAATTTATATAACATATTTATACTGGTAATCCATCCTCACTTCGATTTAATATCAATAATTTTAATATACCAATGCAAAAACACAAGGTAATTTAGGACATGTAGTCAATTTGATTCATCAAGATTCGGTATAAAAAATAATTAATAGTATTCATAAATACAAAAAGTAAGCAAGCTTCACAAGATCACAGCAAACCGTGCAGTAAACCTTACGGCGGAAAATTCATTTAGCGTCATATAAGTTTGATACTCAGGGAACCGGACTGGTTGCGTATTTCTTAAAATGAAATTGAAACGTCCCGCAAGGTAAGTGGCAGTAGGAGTAAGAGGTACAAAGTGAAGTGAAGCCGGATAGTGCTCCAAGCACAAAGGGCACAGTCGGATGTTGGAGCACTGAAATCCCCCGATCCCCGACTCTATGATCCTTGACATAAATCTCTAACCTCCCCATCAAATCTTTTCAGAAGGCGGCTTATGCGCGCAGACACGAAATGTAAGCTTTTAATGTTCTCAATTCTACTGGTATATGCCATATCGCGTTTTTCCTGTGTAAACATGGCTGTAACATGTAGTCGTCAATTTAACGAATTTTGATAACATGTCTATCAATCATCTATGTAACAATAACAACACAGCTCTGCAAGCATAAAAAAATATTTAAAACATTCAATCTAATTCATAAAATTTAGGATTTAGTTTTAAAACTGGAACTCTCCACATTCATTCTATTAATTATCATCATCATCAGGACCCTTCAATGGCCGACTGCTGAGCCGGGTCTCCTCCTCAGAATGAGGAGGGTATTAGGCCATAGTCCACTACGCTGGATCAGTGCGGGTTGGCAGACTTCACAAACCTTTGAGAACTTTTAGGGAACTCTCAGGAGTGCAGGTTGCCTCACGATGTTTTCCCTCACCGTTAAAGCAAGTGATATTTAATTGCTTAAAACACACATAACTCAGAGCTGTGTGCCCAGGATCAAACTCGGGACCTCCTGAGTAAGACTTGAAGTCTCAACCACTGGGCCATCACTGCTTTTTTATTGCTATTAATTATGGCTGATGTTTATAATAAATTAAAAATAAATGTTACATTTGAACGGTTTAAGGATGCTTTAGCGTTAACAATAAGGTCGTACGATTAAGACACTGATGATTAGGTTAAGTTAGACCTAAACTCTTAATATACAATTCAGCGAAAATATTTCGTGCATCTAAAAATGTATATTTTAAAACAAGTTTTTTACAATCCCTTTTAAAATTTTGAACATGCTTTCCATCCATCAGTTCTAATTATGATTTATTTTTATATCGTTCAGGTAAAACAAAATAATTGAAATGCATTTACTTTGCTACCTAAATGGTAGTTGGTACATCAAAGTCAGTACTCCATCAATACATCGTGATTGATAACAATGTGATTCATTGGAGCTGCGGACCGCTCTCTGTTCTAATTCCCCATCCATAACGACAACTGTCGGTGATCACTCATTTCAACACTACCTTCCTTAAAAGTAAATACTTTGTCCTTTTATACTGTATCAGTAAATATATCGTGTATTTATATAATATATTTGCAATCCATCTTCACTCCTTTTTAATTTCCATAACTAGTCGACTGTGTTACTTTTAAGCGTCATTAGGTTAGTGGATCAGTCGTTGAATTCACGATCGATAGTTTGTTTGTTTGTTTCAAATCCCAGACATTAGAATAGTGACGTTGCCCACTCCTAACACAAGCATTTTAGCATAGTTGGAAGGGTTAAGAATACTACTACTAGTAGTAGTTTGCAATCCAAACTGCTAGTAATATTTTAAAAAAATAGGAAAAACAGGGTAGCAAATTTAGCTGTGTATATGAAGAACTCCTATACAAAATTTCATTCCCTATTTCAATCCCTTTAAGCTGTTTTATCGTGATAAAAGGTAGCCTATGTCATTTCCCAAGTGTATCTCTGTACCTTCACCATAATCTGCACAGTCGTTGTTGAGTTATAAATGGCTATTAACCTGACTTTGTTTAATATAGATAAACAAAATCTGCCAAATTTGTATTTAGTTACGTGGCTCCGTAGTTTTGGTAACTATTTATATAAAAAAATCTCTTACCTGATTTAATTGAGTAAAATCGCATTAAAAGATGTAAAAAATATTCCCCTATTATATTATCACTCTTAGGGGATGAAATTTTACAAATGCTGAAATAGGTGTTTATTCATTTTCATTAGATTTTTTTTATGATATGATATTACAGATCAATGGGTTATATTTTTTTCCCTATACAATCTTTACCAGCCTTTATTCATTTACCTCCAGATTTAATCTATAGGATTAAATAATATCTCCAGTAATTTAACATGTGTTGATTCGTCAGTCAAAGAGCTTTATTATATAGATAATAATTATCATTATTATGCTAGAGTACTTCTAAAATGACTACCTGGGTAACTTAACAGTGTTTGTTGTTTTCGAATTTCTAAGTGAAAAGTTTCTGAGGGGTGTCTATCTAGATAAAGGTAAGAAAAATATCGTCTAAAATTTCTACTTACCCAAATTGCTTAAGCCGTCTCCGAGAAACCAATTACATATTCATTTATACGCAAGGATGATTCATTTAATGATATAAAAAAACTTCTATTTTATTTACTTTATAAATAATATTCTTTACATTGATAGAAATATGAAGTCAAAAGTGTAGAATTTTGAAGCTTAATAAATCGTTTTACGTAGTGTTCTTGAGAATTGCGACGAACTAAAACACTGGTCTAGGAAAACTCAATTTTTATTAAACAAAACGTAATACTCACTAATACTTATATATTAATTTATGTAAAGAGCGACTACTAACGCCATCTATCGGCAGACAGACGAGTTAAACCAAATAAATCTATTATGAATATGAACAAAGGTTAGAAATAATAATTATATAAAAAATTTTAAACCCTCAATATTTCTTGTAGAGAAGGATTTGATTTAAAGAAATACAACGTATTTCTTATTTTAGTAGATCATTATGCATCTCTAGGCAACGTTTACAGGTTGAAGGCGTTTTTGTTTACATTTTAAAATTGCACTTTGCACAACGAACGCGACTAAGCGGGGCTTTTCTGTCAACACTGGGACATATTCAAACAACGTATCTGTCGAAAATGTGATACCTGCGCTTTGTGGTTTCTTTGACAAATTGTGCAGTTAGTATTTTTCGAAACAAAGTTTTCTTATCCTTGCTGTAACTACAATACCACGCTCTCGCTCTCTGAATTGTATTAAGTTTCCAACGTAAATATTTTCTTATACTTTTACTTGTAATTTCTGTTCAACTTTTATGTAGATATACTTAGAAACTTAAATCCTCATACAACTTGTAAATCAGATAATCAATTTAAACTTGGAAAGTTCAAAAGCATTTATCACAAGAAATACAAGCAAAACTAATCTTAGAATTTCTTGGATGTTAAGCGATAATATTTGTAGCGCAATACTGTTTATGCTTCCATGGGTACCTACGCAGCATTCATTCATAATTGGAATCAGAGATTTATTTTAAAATAACATTTAATAATTACCCTACAATGTTTATTTCTCAAGTAAACAAGTAAAACTCTCTTCGAATAGAATGTGTTGCTTAAAATTGCACGAGCCACACCATCACTCTCGTGTTTAGATTTCTACCAATTTGTCAATAGAGATTAAGTTGCACTTTGCACCACGTTGCTTCGTGTCAAACATTGTTTAACGTTTGTTTTGTTAGTGTTCTGTACTTTACTAGCAGTAATCGGG
The DNA here is from genome assembly GCA_905147385.1 of Limenitis camilla. NCBI lineage: Eukaryota > Metazoa > Arthropoda > Insecta > Lepidoptera > Nymphalidae > Limenitis > Limenitis camilla. The sequence continues at coordinate 10,089,345 of LR990230.1, read as the reverse complement.
AACCAATCATTTACCGATGAATTTCCAAAACTGTTAAATTTTAACACCTCGTTAATGGCACGTCTGAATAATTTATGACGAATTTGTAGTATGTTGCTGCGTTCATAACGATACAGGTAAAACAATGCCATTATATCCCGAACAATACTAGTTCATAGACAATGCCAATTCACGCTTTCGGTAACAAAAGTCGGCGACTTCATTATTCATGATGTCACAAAATAGTTCAACATCTGCGGACTAATCGCTAATATTGAGTTTCGTTAGGGGAGAGTATTAAGGAGCGGTTTTTGAGCTATGATGGCGTCGATCGTTGTCTATTTATCACCCGCAATTAGGAGTTACCCTTGAGTATTAATTACATTTCCTAATGGAATGAAAACAATGTGCCCTAAAATACGGTCGGTTGGTAATTAATAGTAATAGGTTAAAGACCTTATAAATGAACAGGTGTTATTATAAATTGTTCGTTTCTTGAATAGTTAAAAGCACTTAGTTGTATTTGTTTTCGAAGAAACGAGACCGGTCGCCGATAAAGTGGTATTTATCTGTGACTAATCGAGCGGATGCTTCTTCCAAGCCTAATAAAATCAATTAGAGAAAACCGAACACCGCCTCGACCGCTTCTATCTCTGTTATCGACTATACAGTTCTTTTGCTGTTGCATAATATTTGTAAGTATTAACTGAGTGTGGTTGTTTGTAGCTTACGCTTTTAATCCCTTCTTAGTATATATAATATTGCCTATTTCCTTCAATATTAGCGATGAACGAAAACCAAATGCATTCTGTCGTTGTCGTAATCCTTGCACCGGGAACCGAAGCAATCTGAGCGATGTTGCCTCTTATAAATATTAAACGTTGCGAGCTTGGGACCTCAACAAAAACGTTTATCTGGTCTCCGTGGAAAAACCGCCAGAATTAGCAACAGGGGGTGGATTAAGGCGGACCGCACTTAATCCTTCTCTAAGAAGGCTTTGCTTAAACGAGTTCTAACGAGCTAAAGATAAAACAATTACCGGGGACGTGATTAAGAGATACGGAGGACACTTGTTACGTCTTACGATGATTCTGTCTCGCTGCTCTCACGGCCCTTTTTGCTGTTTAACTGACTCTTATTTACCCCGCTACTAAAGATCTAAAGTTAAGTCAACCTGATTAATTTCCTTGAAGGATCTTTAATTTGCCGCGTAAATGAGCCGAAATTTCCCTTTTCTTACAACATTTTTAAAATTTACGCAAAAAGGCTGACTCTTTTCTTTATAAATATTTATTAATAATATTATATAAAATCCTTATTAAAGAAATGTTTTAATTATAATGTTTTATCTCATCTCTAAAAATTAAATGGTAAAGTTGGAAACTCACAAATACTTTTATCATATTATAATTATATCATGTGCGATGTATTATTAAGATCTGACTTACATACGGCGAGACCAGTACGTGTCACGAGAATTTGCGTAGAAAATATAATTCTACGGTTTAAGTAACCCAAAGAACAAAATTTAAAAAAAAACGAACTGTATTATTGAGATTTGACGCTTACGAATTTAGATCAGGTCACGTGTACTGACGCGAGTTTACATTTTCATTTTTACCGATTCCAAAAGAAAGTACACAACTACACAATGCCGCTAAAGAAGTTTTCACTTCAATAATAAGAAAATATATATTCATTGATTTTGTTAAATTGTGTTTGAAAGATCTTCATATTATAAACAACTTGGCGTGTATGGTAGACATATAATGATGTTAATATTTTATAATTTTCTACTTGAGTATACCATACAACAGATATATTTGCGTACGCACTTCCGCGCAATCAATTTCCACCAAAATCAAGTGTGACGTTTCACAAAACTAATTACGTATCGAACCGATCTTCTTTACGCTTTCTTGCGTGCTTTTCGTATTTCCATATAAGTTGAGCTATAAACGAGCCAATCTATTCACGTCTACACATCAGGGGTTCGCATTTGCATATAGAGCAGAAATTTATTAAATCTACAGCCAATATTCCAGCTTTCCGACATTGAACTCTTACTTATTCATTGCGTCTCTGAAATTTTTATTGGATTGTAAAAAGGTATTCAAATTTACCTTCATTTATAGGAAGTACAGGCGCGGTTTAATCAACGGTTTAAGCGAGCTTTTTGTAACAGTCGATTATGTTTATATTATATATTGCTGTGGATAGAATAAAAATATACCCAAAAAGAGAGTTCTTAAAAATACATTATGGTTTACTTAAATGTAAATTACCTTCCTAAGTAATGAAAAATTTGGACAAGAATTATGAATCTTGAAAAATATTTCATACAACAGTGACGTTAATTGGTTGAATTAATAATATCGTAGCAGAGTCCAAGCCGCGGGCATCGGTAAGTTGACGGTACTAACGAAACTGGTCCGTAGGAAACGCCACGGGCGCAATTGTTGAAACGTTTGAATTAACGAAACCGACAGGACAGCGTTTCAAAAGAAATTGCAAGAGGGATAAACAGTTAAAAATTAAAGTCTATTTGTGGCAAGCAAACTGCTCGAGAATAATCCCCGTAGTAACATTTATCTTTTCTAAATTAGATAGTAGAAGGTCCCTTGCGGCCCGGTTACCTACGTGTAAGAAGCAAATTGATTTAATGATGTTGAATAAGAGATAATGCTATTTCTTTTGCAGAAATAAGTACGTTTGTGGGTTTTTCTTTTTGCTATAAGAATTTTATGTACCTTCTTTGTGCTTGTGAAAAACAAGCATAATACTCAGAGTTGAGTGCTGTTGCATTTTAATTAATTCTCTTTTCTATCGCGATGCGGTGTTATCAGCCGCCCGCAGGCGGTGTGGACAAACAAATTGGTAGTAGCGCAGGAAAGTAGAGGTTTTGACACCGTCATATTTTTCTTTGCTTCTGTATAGTTTTAATAAGTATTGATCTTTAATCGTAATTAATGCGCTTGCAGTACTTGCAAACTGAGCATAAAACTTGTAATTGAAATGATTAATTAGTTATAACAAGAAACAACAAAAAGTAAAAACTATACAATTTAGAGTATTTTTAATCTGACACATAACTCATATTTTATTTCAATCAATCAAATTTAATACCTATGTAGACCTATGAATTGGACAGGACCTGAAAGAAGCCTTTAAAGTACTTAGCCCTAAAAGTAGAAATAGATAGCAATTTCCCTTTAAAAATATAAATACTAAGAGAGATAAACCACATCTGCATCGAATAACAATTCAAGAAGAAGAATTTTAAATTAATATACATAATTATTTACAGGCTTTAGACGGTCAGAATATTTACAACGGATGCTGTACACTCCGCATCGATTATTCAAAGATGACTTGTCTCAACGTGAAGTACAACAACGACAAGTCGCGGGACTACACGAACCCGACGCTGCCCTCCGGTGACGGCGACGCGCATCAACTGTTGACCAGTGAGTTGACGCCACAGCAGGCTCGCCTCGCCTTGGCCCTCGCGACCAGGATGAGTTAGTCTTATACTGAACCACACCTGGAAGCTTCCACACCCTTTGATTCACTTCTATTTGTAGTGGTTTACAGTTCGAGAGCCTTGGCCAGTCAGACCTACGTTGAAGTATAAAATCTAATATCCTAAAATCATGCCTATGTCTATCTTTAATATTTATTTATATTCTAACGTAAATCCGGCTGACCAGAATTCTTGGACTACGACGGGACTGAGATAAATTAATTCGTCTTTGAATACACGCTAAATGGTCATTTAATATTTGAAAGTCTGTTACGATCATTAATTAAAAGTCCACCTTAAATTTTATCCATATAAGAGATAATTTAACTAAGTCCTATACTTGTAGTCTGTTATTTCTCGTAATTTCAATTTCAGACAAATTAATGATTTAAGTACATTTTATATTTATTTCTTCTACCTTTATATACTTCAAATATTTGATTCGTAAGGTAGCGTTCTTAAAGTAACTTTATTTTTTTAAAATTCTAAGTACAATTTTCTTAATAAATATTTCAGTAGATTCTCCCCGTATAAAATCACAAAAAAGCACATTAACTATTCTACGCTACCCCCTTGTCTTGTTTATTATTCATAATCAATTCTAAATGTTTCCACAGTGACTAATAACTTATCATAAATCCCCATTGCACCGTAGAGGGTTGTAATATATGAGGATTATTCCTGCAAAGCCTATTTGTTGTTTTTATTGTTGTATACTATCGCTTTGTATATTAGGATCCTCGCAAAAAGGGGACGTATGTTCTGTGGTTTTCAGTCGCCATTTCTTGCACAAGGATAACATTTCGTGTTATTTAGCTTTTTGTTGATCTGTTATCTTTGATTTATAGATTTAAAACTACATCAGTATTTCATATTTTTTTCAAATTTTGTATTAATAAACTCATTTTCAGCATGAGGATTATCCTCCGCTAAATTTTCGTATCGTATCGTGTTTGTTATTACTGAAATATTCTGTTCGTCGAAAAACAACCTAGATAAAATGTACTAGAAATTTTTATGCACAATTTTCATTTGGACATAATATGCAAATTCTATAATCTCGTCTGTTCAGAATATTTATATTTCTACATTCACTAAACCTTGTTTTCAAATATATGCAAAGACTGTTTTTATGTTTATACCTAGTTCATAGTTCTACTGCAAACGTAATGTTATTATTAATAAGATTAAATAAAAAATTGCGAAGTAAAAAAATATAAAATTAGTCCATTTATATATAATCGAATAATTCTTACAGTAGCATTAAACCTATAAAAATAAAAATATGGATACAGGTGGAGGCGTACTGGCACCGCCGTTCCTAGGCCTGGGCTCAGGGTTGGCATCGCCCTACGGCGTAGGCGTTGGCGGCGTAGGCCTGCCCGCGTTCGGCGCCCTAACGCTAACCCCGGCATCGCCAGCCCTACGAGCCCTCACCGCTCCACCGCTGCCCCTCGCCACAGTACTGCTCGTATCAAACCTTAACGAAGAGGTAAGTTACACAAAACATATACAATTATAATAATGAGTAACGTAAACGATAGACAATGTAGAGACAAAACAAACGATACTGTATGCTTCATGTAAAAACAATTCTTAGTAACTTTGAGACTTGAGAAACTGTTAGGCACAAACAGTAGAGATTATTTTTATGATTCGATTTGGTAGTTTAATGTTTATTGGCAAATGCATACGCTAACACAATAGCCGGTAACGACCATAAATTCAATAATATGGGTTCAGATCTATTAATAGATTCCAATACGATGGCGTTACAGGCTATTACATTTTTATATATTCTTAAACTCCTTAAAAATAAGTTGCTAATTTATTTATAGACATGAAATCAGAAATCTTTTACGACTATTTATAATACTATCTCTTTTCTCTTTCCTATTTTAGATGGTCACGCCTGACGCTCTATTTACCCTTTTCGGTACGTGTGCACATAAATCCGTATTTTATATTAAAACATTAATATTATTCCTTAGGCTTGCCAGATTTAAAAATTTAAATGTTGGGACGCAGTAAAAATATAGATTTTTTTCCATTACATTAATATTAATTGGATGATTATTTAATACCTTTAGAGCTTAAAGTCAGGAAATTGTTAACAATTATTTTGTAATTTGAAACTTCAAATAAAGTCCCTAATATCTGGCAACCCTATTTAAGTCCCTATAATTTGGAAGACAAATTGTCAACTAACATTCTCGATTTCTATTCTGATAACAGCATCCGATGACTTTTTTGTCGAAGCTTCGCTTGTTAACACTATCCATTCTGAGATCATTCTAAACGCTTTATTAACTTGACAATTTGTTTTCAGACTTAGATGTAGCTAGGTTAGTGTTTCCCCGTATTGTATGTTTTATTACACTTGTAAAAACAGAGAAGAAATAGATTAATTTTAAAAAATAGCAAATGGGAGGTAAAAACAGATGTTTTTCTAAAGCTCCCGTGTAAATGTTTAAAATGAGTTTTGTAGTACCTATGCTTCATACGGCCGGAACATAGGCCGTTAACCGCTAAGCATTAATCGGAAGCTTAAACGTGACCAAAATAGAGCTTGGAGTTATTTTCTTCTTATATTATTTTCCAACTGTCCCGTTTCACAACATTATTTTGTATTCATTTGTTTACTAAAACCCCTCTCTATGTTACAACAGACGTGTGAAGTAACTTGCTTACTAGTAGGTATCTTAGATAATAATATAGCCATTTCAACTGTGACCTCAAACATATTTGTATTAAAAAATAACCTAAAGATACTGCCATGTGATTACTATATACATCAATTTTTATTATTAAAAAAAATCAAAATTAATAATAAGCTCATTATGATTTGGTTCATTCACTTCCCATACAAACTTTGATCTACTATTTGATTTTATAAAAGCTTTTATTACTGGAACTCCTTATATCTTATACTGTAGGACCTATGTCTCGGAAGGATTTTGGAAAATAGTTAAGAAATCTTTGGAGTTAAGGTAAATAGATCAAAATAATTCACGTCCCATACAAACTTTCATCTCTTTTTATTTCCTTAGGAAATATTTAATTATTACTGTAATTTCTGATAATATTTTAATTACGTTGCTGTATATCTTGTGATAATATTTTAGACCTCAAACACAGTTGAAATGGTATTAGTAAAATGAGTATATAACGTAATAAACGCACGTATTGTTTAGTTTGTAACGCATTTTTATTATGTAGGCGTGTATGGTGACGTGCAGCGAGTGAAGATACTTTACAACAAAAAGGATTCAGCTCTAATACAAATGGCTGAGCCGCACCAGGCTCATCTAGGTATTGTATCATTTTCAACCTTATTTATGTACACTAAAGTCGAAGAGACACATGTGCATTTCTGTTTAGATCTGCGGTTATAGTTCCATATTGCGTAAAGTGGTAAATCTGAATAACGCGCTTGTGCGATAGTTATTATAACAAAAGATGAATAATTCATGCTTTATGAGAGTAAAGTAAAATTTTATTTCCCAAGCCAAGGGTTATTTTTATCCTTTAAGTACTACTTCCATACGTTTTATGATAGGCGTATAAAGTGAAAAGTTACTTTATCTCCTACTATAAACGGGTAATTCGCAGTTTTTGTTTAAATATTCTGGATATATATTAATTAATAGTAAAATGCCGTGACAACTTGATGTACGGTTTATAAGGGATCGTCGAAACTAAAAGCTTCGAACGATCCCTTCTTAACTTGTCACCTGTATTATTTCACATTGATATTTACTATTTGGTAGAAATTATGTATTTAGGTTGTAATTTTAGTGTAATATTTATTTTGGATATAGCCATGACCCACATGGACAAGCTTCGCGTATTCGGGAAGGCGATGCGCGTGATGCTCAGCAAGCACCAAACAGTGCAGCTGCCTAAGGAAGGACAACCTGATGCTGGACTCACTAGGTAAGAAGATTTAATGTTCAGAACATACAGTTAACTCAGGTACAGTTTCAATTTAGATATAAAACAATACACCTCTTTGTATTTATGTTATAAAAGTTTATATGATATTAAACTGTATATTATATATGTTAAACTGAAAAAACCTGACTAAAGCTTATTTCTCTAAATTCGGTTTACATTTAGTTTGACTTAGCGTTGAAAGGGATTTATTTAAATTTTGCTTACAGTCTAACACTATTTGCTTCACGTTAATGTCCTATAAGGCTTTTATATTTGAAATCAACAAAAAAAAGTATTAATTAGAGTATTTGAAAATGGTACAGTTATCACTATTCCAAAAAGAAAATTACGAGTATCAAGATTTACATGTGTAACCAATAATTTAAAAGATACTTTTTTGTAAAAATAAACAGTAATATTGCAAGACAAAACATATAAAAATATGTAAAAACAGACACTTCTTTCATCCTTAATGCGTTGTTTTTTAATAGAGATAAAGTACAAAGTTTATTATAAGGAAAAAAATCTAAAACGCATCCTGAACGCACCTTAAAGTATATAATAACCATTTATGGTATACTACCGATCCGCCCCGTATTCGCATGGGTTCTCTATTATAATATGCACGTATTTTGCATATAAACTTTCTTGAATCACTCTGCCTATTGACGAAAACCACATTAAAATCTCTTAAACTAGGTTAAGAGATCTAAATGTATAAACAGCGGGAAACGACTTTGTTTTAAAGGTGTAGAGCTAATGGCTTTTGATATTTCCTAAGATTTCCTTATTAGGAAATTAATTAAATTGTCTTTATTAAAATTAAATAGAGGTACATTCGTATTTACATACATTAAAAGGAATTCATAAAGGAGCACCTTGTAAAGTTTTCTATCAATGGATCTTTAGAAAATATGTCAAAAAGACTTCCCAAAACTCAAACACGTCTTTCATTAAATTTTACGAAATGGTATGACTTTTGGCTATTCAACTTATATCTTTATAAAAATACCCTCGCTTTATTATGTGTGACCTGATCTCATTTATAACACAAAATTAATTCGTAAATTAAAATTAAATTGGTTTACTTGAATAAGACTTATTTACAATATTACACTTTATAAATAGGTTTTTTGTCTGTTTGTCAGTCTATGTTTATGCTACCACTAGCTCTTAGTTTAGAAATGTATGATTTTTTTTCATGAAAGAATTACCTTCTTAGACTTTAAAGACGAAGTTGTACAAATGTTGATTTGTTTATAATATTTATTTCACTTTAGTTTCTATAGAATAGTGGTATGTTAAGGCAATATTGCAATTGTATTGCTAATTTGTTATAAAATCTTTAGAAGTTATGTAAATAAATAAATTAATTTTTACCACAGAATATAAAATCATTCAATAATTAAGATATAACTAAAGTCCCACAAGCTTATCTTGGTGTCGCCAGTAAAAATAAATTTTGCAACAAAGTAGTTAATAATAATAATATTCAGGACATTCTACACAGCATCGTCTACTCCCAAACTAAGCAGAGCTTGTATTATGGGTACTAGACAATAGATGTGATACTTATATATTATGTACGATTAATACCTACAGGCAGAATGATATTTCAAAATGGCGTCGTAAATTCGTTTGTTCCTCTTTTGACCACCGGGCCAGATAAGTTTGTGGCACTGTAGTATCTGACATTGCATGATTTTTTTCTTCCTCCGTTTTTATTCCATATGGAAAAGGCAAAAGTATTACAACCTACTAAAGGCCTTGTCTTTAGTAGGTTGACATTACAAGAGTGGACTACAAAATTGATTCCATAGATAAAAAAAATTATGAGATGACATCGTGTTTAACACATAAATTTTCGTGAAGCAGATAAAACAAAATAATTATCAAGGCTTTTGTTTATAATTGTCGGTATAATGTAATAAATCATTAAAAAAGCAATCACTTTAGTAAGCTATTTGTAAACCAGTATCACTGTATCAGTGTTTTCAAATCCGCGTATAATAGAAACTCGGCCACGTGTATTGTGCACTGGAATGTTGTCAATTAATTGACCACGGAAATGCTTCACTAATACAAACATCCAAATTCTGTTATGTGGTTTTCTTTCACCACAGATAAAATATTAATTACACTTTGTAATTTGTTAAAGTGTCCAGCTGTTAGCTGTAAATAACAATTCAAAAACCTAAAGTAGCGCTAGTGTCGGCAAAGGGTATGATAATGTAGCAGTTGTAATCCATTGAAAAATAAAATGTGTCAAATCAATATTATTATAATCATATTTATTATCCTATGATTATCCTATTTTTATCCTATTCCGATAACTTTTGGAGCTTTCTTTGAAATATAGGATATATTTTAAACTACTTTTTGTTTAATTTTCTACACAAATCAAATATCTATTTTGATCAAAATTAAATTAAAACATGTTTAAATATTTTTATTTCTAAAACATTTAAAGACATTTTGCATTATCAGTTGAGAATATATATTTTAATGAAATTAGTCACAGATAAAATTATTTAGGTGAGTAAAGGAGTGAATAAATGAAAACTTTTAGGCTTTTTTTCAGCTTTATAAACTATAAGACCCACTCACACTGTCATATAACATTTTTATAAAATGCCTATATCTGAACGAAAAACACCTGAAAGTAAATAATTTCACGTTTTATAAGTTATAACCGAGCGGTCACTGTAGCGCAACACAAAAATAATCTTTTGGAAACAATATTTTGCAACGGAATATAAATCCCTTTGTGTACAATATTGGTTTCTATTCTATGTAGCGAGAATTATTGAGCATTATGTTTCCTATTTTATTTTAGGGGCCATTGTAAGAGCTTGTCCCGAGGACAAATTTTGAAATTTTAATTTCTTTTATACAGTATTAAATGTTTGAATTTTATTCTAATTAGATATTTAGTAATATTAGTAAAAGAGTAGATCAGTGCTGCCATTGTAAGGAGAAATATTTTTAATAAATCAGGATAGTCTTGAGCAACAATAATCCAGTTTATTTTTAGCTCTCAAGTAATTTGTTTTTTTAGATTATAGTAAATAGTAAAATTAAATAAAATTCACTTTATTTTATGAAATTATTAATCATACGTATAATAAATGTCAAGTAATTTAAATTAAAAAAGACCTATCTTATATAAGATTATATAATCCAATCTTTTTTATCTGTGTTTTTAAACTAACGTCCATAGATCATTAATTTAATATAATGATGTAAAGTATAGTTTATTTGATTTAATGTATTTTTCAATTTCAGAGACTATTCTCAGAGTCCTCTCCATAGATTCAAGAAGCCTGGCAGCAAAAACTATCAAAATATCTACCCGCCAAGTGCTACATTACATCTGTCTAACATTCCGTAAGTTTTATAGAAATTGAACACCTTTTTCTCCGTATTTTTATTCTTACTAGTTTTACGTTTTATTTTTCATAATAAAAATTCGAATATTTTTATTTTTAAACTTTAGAATAATAGCTACATAATTTTAAAATCTTATGGATTGTGATGTCACAGTATACGCTAAAATGTCAAGTTTTTGAAAACAATAGTATATGTAATACTATTTTTAAAAAATTTTATGCTTCTACAATAATTCTAGAAACATTATAATGTTGATTGAAAAAGAAAGCTGTTCAAAATGCCCGTATCTCTTTACTACTTTGAAAATCCTCCATATAATAAGTCTATTTAACTAAATATACGGAGTGATTATGTCACTAGTAGGTATAATCAAATCTTGACTGGGTATACATATTATCTGTGTACACAAATAGAGAATCAATTACGAACGATTCTCCTAATCGATTTGCTAATGAGGTATAGTAATCGATATTAAATTATTAATTGAATAATCCTAATGGTATGATTAGTAAAATTAATTACTATCTAATGAGATATTTCAATAGTTGATATTAAATTCGTAATGGAATTAATTTAATCACAAGTGTGCTTGAGTATGAATAATGTTAATAGCTGTAAATGATCATCGTTATTAAGAAGGAAGATCTATAGCGATTTGGAAGAGTTGTATTTGTTAATAAATTATTTTGGCTTTTACAGAGCAACGGTTTCTGAAGATGATATTAAGGATGCGTTCACCAAACGGGGATTCGCGATCAAGGCCTTCAAATTTTTCCCGTAAGTACTCATACATTAATTAATTAATTATTTAGAAATTCAACGAAAATTGAATATTTCTTGATAGTTTAACATGTCATATAAGCTTAAAAAAAAATTATTGCCACCTGTGCCTCTCATTACCGTGTCCATGTCGCGCCGATACCGCGCCTCACTCCGCCTCTATTAAGCGCTTTCGTTATTTGACACTGGGTACAATATGGTCGAACATGACGTCACACACATTTCGACGGTTATAATTATAAATATTATAAATATTTTTTCAGGAAAATAAATAATATAACCTTTAAATAGTATTAAATATTAAAAGTTTTTTTTTATTATATTACAGGAAGGACCGTAAAATGGCGCTCGTACAACTCCCATCAATCGATGACGCAGTAGCGGCACTCATTAAAATGCATAATTATCAGCTGTCCGAATCCAATCACTTGAGAGTCTCTTTCTCGAAGTCAAGTATTTAAACAAACAACTCGGAATATCACACAACAGTCGTCGAAACCGAATGAGATTGCCTATTTAGAATGGCGATTATAATCGAGTAGAATCGATTTTGTATTATACTAGATTTTCTACAATAAAATAATCTATCAAAATCTTGTCACTCGAGTCAACTCTAAAGTTTTTTTTTTTCGAAGTAGAATATCTATGTGTTTAAATAATCGATTTAATGTCGATAATAATCGCTCAATCTAGATTCTTTTGAATGTTAACAGACTTATATATCTCTCTCAAGCCTTACTGTTTAGTGATACGACTGTATACATCGTACCTCTCTCATAAATCGAGACATTACTCGACTGAAAATTATAATATATCTGTATTACGCTTACTCGGATCAGTCTAGAAGTTAAGTGCTAACTCTATTTCACTAGAATACGTACTGTATCATAATTTAAGGTCATTTCCCAACGGCAGCTAAAATCGATTTTTATTTATCGAGTACTCGCATCGTAGATTTGATTTGTGTGATCATTCCGTATATTAATTAAATATATTATTTTTATACATGTTATGTCCAGTATCATTTGCTTGTAATCAATGAGGGTTTTAACAATTTTTTTTGTTAAATGGCGGCAGTGTAAGAAAAAATTGTAAATCAATAAGCTTTTCACGAAGTTAGATTGTTAATTGAAGGTACATCCTAATATTTACCAAACAGACATTGTATGGCCACTAAAAGTCCAAAATTTTATCTAGTGATTTTGAAATTGTCCAACACATATGTACCTACTCAGTTTTCGGTCAAAATTTATTATTTCGTCCAAACGGTTGGTTTATTTGTTCTGAGAAGGTTCTTCAAATAGTTTGCTACAGTTAAAAAAAAATTATCCTGGGATGAAGAGGTCTGTTTTTAAACTAAACGGCTTTAAGCCCTTATGCGTGGATGGCGCCATCTGGCGAAGTTATAATTGTAGCCCTCATCCAATATATTATTTTTATACATAGAGTCTAAGATCCACTGCAATTCCGTTCATCTGTCGATTGATTGAAATGCAATTTTTATTATTATGAATTATGAGAAATATAATAAAAATTTCATCCAGATCAAGAAATATGTTTTCCGTATAATTTGGTATTTGTCTAATTGAATGCAATCAGATTGCGCTAGTTCGGCGGCTCTCAACGATGTCAGACATCGCTCGGTTGTTTGTGGTTAACTGGATTATTTACGATGAATAGTATTATATTATATATCCACACTAGCACATTGTTAAAAGTATTTCTTAATCACTTATAAGTTGCAGTTATTATATTCTAAGATATTTTATAAATATATTTTATGCTCTATTTTAACCTGCACAATTTATTAATGGCATTTTTTGAAAATAATTATAGTTTTGTACGCATACACATTATCTATTTTTATTGTACGTTTAGAAATGTGTATGTGTGTGCAATATTAGTTATAGATAAGTATATTTTAGATATAAAGTCTTCTTTGGCCGGTTTACCCGGTAACTCCACTACATACTTCCATGCTGTTTCGTTATTTAGAAAAATATTCTGTTTATTGTTACGATATTCTCGATTAGTTAGTGTAATCACAACTATCACTAACACTAGAACTAGATGATACATGTAATGAGAAGGCGAGCGATTACGAATGATTATCACTGATCAGCAATCATCTTGTTACTCTTTTATAAAAGTGGTTTGGAACATCATAAGAATAAATCATTGTAAAATAAAATAAATAATCAGCAAAGATATTTAGGGTAATATTTTTTGTGAACGTCATTCATAATCGAGTGCCTCCACTAATTTAATTTTTAATGTTATGTTCGGTGACATAATAGTGACATGATGCATTTATTTTGATGTTAATTTATATTAATGGTAGCTAAAACAATAAATGCTCGTGCATACGTTTCACTAAGCGATTAATTATAGATTTATATCTCTCTGGTCGGGGAGTCTATGCTGCAGTGTGGTCAATGCCGCGTTGAAAGTATTTTTAGAATAATTTTCTATATAATTAATACTATTTGAACATTGCCACACTGTTACTCTTGATGTTTCTACTATTCCCGGAATTTCATAATCTAGACACGCCTATACTCGTAATTTACTTGTAAAACAGTATTTTAGTTTTAGACTCTCTCCCTCGACACTTTGTACATAACATTCGAAACCTAAAGCACTAAATTGGTTTTCGCACGTCTTTGCCTTCTTAAATTAATATAAAAATTGCGTCTAGTCCATTGCAAAAGAGATTAAGTTTGTGAATTAAGTAAATTAACGTAACTCTAAAATTCCTCAAAACTAAACTGATATAGCGCTTTATAGAGATATTATTTATTTATAAAGGAGTTTGGTCAAATTAATGGTGCCCGTAACGCTCTAATTTTTAGGACCATGTTAAGTGTTCAGTTACACGTCCAGTCTAAATAATTAGGCAAAGAATGCGTGAAACAGATACCTGAATTATGACGAGTTAGTGAAACTTTGCTATTTGCGATATATTAATTAAATTCCTAACTTTAGAGAAATATAGAATTCATACATATCTGAGCAGTTGTAGCCTCCATGGGCTACTTTCGATTTGCATTAACGGTGATGGTGAATTCTGTTGAGATGACCGCTAGGAATGGACATATCTATCAGTCACAAAGTTGCGTTTGACGGTCATAAACCTGTCGTAAATACATATTTACACTATTATAAATTGTATCATATACATCACGTACCGTTAAATGTTAAAAATAGAGCTTAGTAAGATGGTTAAACTAAAAAAAATAGAACGTCATTTCGATGTAAGGTTAGAAAAATTTGATCAAACAAATTGTATTAATCATTAAATGTAACGTGTAAGTAGTTTGGTTTAAATAATGTTAGGCGACCAGGGTGTGGTGATATTTTGCACGTTTTTGAAATGTTTTTCTATGGTACATGACTGTGCCTGTTTTGAAATATTCGGTATGGTGGTGGTCTGTTCGAAACGGTATTGGTGGTGATCGCATTGAATTATTACGTATTTATAACAAAATCACAAAAAAGAGATTACATATCTACTTCACTACGGAAAACGCTACACACACGCCGTTCGCCATTTTGTTTTCATTAATGTTTTTCTTCTTTGTGTGAGGTAAAGGATGAAGATAAGTTAGCATTTCACTTGCGCTCAATTTGTAGAGAAATGGTGTGTGTAGCGTTTTGTGGCCTAAAACTTTCTCAATAATATCGGTATTGATTAATAGATAATTATAGGAATTTATGTGTTTAGAGAAGTATTTTAAATATTTAGGATAATGTCGTAATATAATTAAAAAATAAATCAGTGTTTAGAATGAGATGCCAAATCAAGTCAATACACATTATTTTAGGTAAAGCGTAATTGAATTAATCTTAACGTTTATTGAAAAGTTGATGAAAATGTTACAGTTAAACTATATTTGAGAGTTTTATTAAGCGCAATATATGTAATTTTATTCATTGTAAGCGAACATTGTTTCACTTTGTTAGTTAAAGTTACGCGTTGAAAGAGATGTGAATGTTGTTTTTGATCAGTTTGTAATTGGTACTGAACATTTACTTTACTTCGAGAGGGTAGATCCGGACAATTGTAACTTCTTGTGAAATGAATTGATAACGTTCTGTTGTGGATCAGGATCTGCCCTTGATACTTTGCCTTTGTGTGTCTCATTTCACATATCTGTTCATATCACACTTGACACTTGATATCTACAATTTAAATAGGTATATCTTATTTTTCGATTTTTCTAAACTATACCAGTGTTTTGTAATCGTGGTTAACATATCAATTTTGAATTTGGCTAAGGCGTATGACCCTAACAACCCAATATTACTTTTCTTTTTTGTCATAGATATCTTATATTATTTTCTATGTAAGGTAAAGTGTCTTTGTATTCTCTTATTTTAGTATTAAGCCTTTTTGTGTGGTTAATTTCATCCTTATTTTTAATTTCATAATTAAAATATTATTATCATTGATTCTTTATGTTCTTTTATTTTTTTACATTCTTCCTTACCTTTATTTTTTATTAAACCGAAAATGGAGTGGATAAAATATACCTATATACATATATTTCTTTTCCTTTTTCTTGATTACTTCACCAAAAATGTTAAAACTATTTGTAAATAGGACTCATAAATTTTAAATGGGAACAATATGATGAAATTGTGTACGATTGTACACCATCTATACTCTAGACATATTCTTACCTTAGATCCTAATATTCTTGTAACTACAGAACTGTAAAAGCTAAAACGTTTCAATACTTGTCTGTCTGTGCTCTTCGGGTCTCGCCTATCGTTTATCTACGTGGCGTGAATTTAAGTGAAATACAGGTTGTTGAGTGAAAGGGGTAAGGGACTCAATATTGCCAATGGTGTGTTTTGTAAAATTATCAAAAAATATACTACGCACAGGGTAAAATGTGAATATACTCATATATGCCGAGCCCAGGGTAACGCCGGGGCTCTTAGTCGTCCGTGCCAAGTCCCTTATTCCTAGTGAAAGAACTGAAACCATATTGAAACGTTGTTCTAGGATGAATTGTATAACTGCCAGTTAATAGGAAAAGTATTGACGTCAAACTATTAATCTAGATAAATAAATATATAGTAAATCATTAGGGCCTATGAGGTGGCAGTTATCATGTTAATTAATGTAAATACACGACCTTATAAATAATTATAATAAAATTATAGAAGTATTACAGATTAACATAATCATTACTTTAAGATTCATTAGATAATATCCTATTCTAATTTCAGTAGTCGCTCTAGTTACCTTGACCTGCCCACCGAGGAGATTCTTCGTAGTGACTATTATAACCCGACTTCGTTGTCATACCTTAGCAGACTTCTGTTGAATTATTCAAATGTTAATGGTGTGCAAATTAAAGGGTTGTGTGTAAAATAAATATAGTTTAATAGATATAAAACGTTCCAAGTAACGGACGTTATGAAAATCCTCCTTGTCTTGTGTTAGGCACATCTACCCACTTCTGTTCAACGTAATGTTAACACGTCATCGTGTTAGAATATATTGTAATAATATTTTAAAACCAATAATGCCAAAGACCAATTATTAGAAAAAATAACAGGGATCTATCATATATTATTTTCTCTAAATAGATGATCAATATATTATGATTTAAGCAAGCTTTAACAAGCACAATTCAGAAATGTATTTTGATGATTGTTTTATGTAACTTTATTTTTATGTAAACAAATAAAAGCCACTTTTGATGGCAACACTGTCTGTCACATACAGTTTTGTGAAATATAATATAAATATATACACTATTTTAACGTCTAAGTGACTACACTACTAAACTCTAGATTTATTCTTTGTCATTTTATAATAAAATATAGTTGAAAATACTTTTATTATTATTTAAAGCCTACTCCTATAAATTTTTTTTTCGGTAGAATAATTTGGTAGACATATTTAATTAGGTACATCAAATACCAAAGTAAGATTTAATTTATAACATGAACATATTTCCATCAACTTATGTGGTATGAAGATTTTGAAGTATAACAATATAAAAAAACCCTCTAAGAATACTTAAAAAGTCACATTTCGATCATTAACGCGGGAAATGTTCTAACTGGCCAATTCTTTGTTTCTTTTTTATTCCATAAAGGAAAAGGCAAATATACAACGTTGAACCTTGTCTTTAATAATAATGCCGTCTGCCGAAGCCATGTCTTCCTCTGATTGGCCAAAAGAATAGCGAGCGTCCGCAACCGTTTTTCTTTAGCCAATCAAATACAAACTAATGTTACCACCACTAGAAGTAATATTAAATCATTAGAATTGCCATACCACAAAATAAAAGCATGACAATATTATGTGAAAAAATGTTTATATGTAATATTAAAATAAAATTATTGTTTATATTAGTGGTACCTAGTAATTTCTTGCAGAATATTACTAAAAATATTAAAACACTGAACCTATGAGTTACGACTAATTGAAATAAAAATATGGAATACACAGTCATAGGTACCTAATCGTGAACATGCTGCTAAGCCTTGAACATGCTTATCAGTATACATAAAATGCATTTCGGCGAGTGTGCCCAGTTTCCGTCTGTTTCCTGATAGGTACAATACTAGTGTCTTCAAACCCCCCCTACGTGACTACATGAAATATATGTCTAGACCCCCACCCCTCGTCCTCCTCTTTCATTTTATTTATAAATATGCTTTTAAAGAGATCCCTCTGACCAAGCGTGGTATTTTGAAGACCCCTTTCCCCCTCAGAACGGGTCACATAGTATAGGTACGTTCTGTAAGCAAAACAAAAACAAATTGAAGCGTCAGTAGCTCAGTGGTACGGTCTTTGGATTCACGATCGATAAGTCGTGGGTTCAAATCCCGGACATTGAACTACTGGCGTGGCCCACTCGCTTACTAGGAGTAAAGGGAATATTAGTAGTATGTGATCCATACTACTAATAATCTTTTTAAAAAAATGACCAAATCATATTGAGTGCCTGAGAAATGCGGCCTGCATTATAATTTAAATATCAATTTATTTTATTACTATCTTTTGAATGGATATTTCGTTAATTATTGTCGAGAGAATAAAACATAACGGTTAGGAACGATATTATTTATTAAATTTCTACGCAACACACATAAGGAATCGACCATTACAAGTACAGACAGAACGGTGAATACAGTATATTGTTGTCATTGTTCACCAGTCTATAAAAAATCTAATTTATGACATATATGTCAACGTCAGTGTCACTGTCAAACTTCAACTGTTTTGTAGGTTAGGAGTCAGATGTTTTTATAGAATAGAAAAAGTGGACTTACGTTACGTTATGTTATGACGAAACTATATAACAATAAGAATGTTTAGGAGGATGAATCAAAAGTTAATAACAGGGACCGTCCTGAGACTGTCACCGTCTTTCATAATTCCCTTTATTGGAAGCAGGAATGCGAACGATACTGATATATTAAATAATCCCAAAACTGAAGTAAAGACAGGATGGGATAGAGTGAGAGCAATGTATAGTAGAAGGTAAGTCATATCGTACTAGTATTTTTTCGTAAATTGTAAGTCATTAAAGTGTGCAAAGGCAGACTTATCCCAAAAATGAAACTCTTTCAATCAACCTTAAAAATTTAAAGAAATATATATATTTAGCAAAATAAATAATTTGTAGCTGAACCTATTTATAAAAAAGCTAAAATATTTTATACCTTAATTAAACTACTTACCATATAACACAATAGGTAATAACAATATATATTACAAAATATATGAACAAATAATACATATCATTAACATTATGTGTGTAACATAATGTGAAAATATAAAAAAACTTATTTTTGTTTTGTATATATCTATCTATTATTAGCTTATATATCTACCATTAAAATTTTAAAAATACTCAGCAGTAAAAAGATAAACTTTGTGTTCATTCATTTAATTTAACAACACAATTCCTACAAGGCAATAATAGAAATAACTGGATTAGTTAGAGAAATGAAATTTGTTGTGGCGTAATTCACTCAATTGGTAAATAAATTAGTAATATTTTTTATATTATAAGCATAAATGTATTCATAGTCCATTGATCTTTTAGAGACATTATACTGTGTTAAATTATCATATGTAGCTGTTATCTTTATATTTAAAAAAAACCTTAAGGATTACATTGTACATATATAGTGTCAACTTGATATATCTACACTGAAGGGACTGTGAATTTTACAGTTGTAAATAAAATTGTTGTTAAATGGAGGGAAAACAAAAATCAGTGGAGAGTGGGTGTGATGCCATACAGAATGTACCATGTGTGTGTGTGTCTTTAAATCGAGTGATGGTAGACGAAGTTTATATAACAAAAATTTATTAAAATTATTTTTATTTTCAGTGAAACAGATGAAGTTTCAGTAGAATTACATAATGTAGTCCAAACTACAATGTGTGGTCTTTTTGTGGGTGCCTGCTTAGGAGGGTTTGCTAAATCAAGAGATGCTTATTTATATTTCATAGAGAATAACCAAGCTACTATTTTTACTTCAACTTTGCAAGCAAAGGTAAACTTTCTTATATAAATTACTAGTTGACCTGGGCGACTTTGTCCTTGTAGAGTTTGTTTTAAGATAAAGGTATACTCCCTTACAAACTTTCACAAACTTTCGTCCCCTATTGCTTTACCACTATTGCTAGGTAGCTAAGCAGCTAGTTTGCTAGTTCACTATATCGATATTCATTGGGTGACTAATTCTCTAGGCACCAGCTAGGTAGTGAAATAAATTGGTGGTTACATAGCTAGGTGGCTAATCAGCTAGATGGCTATGCCGCTAGGTCACCCTATTGCTTTTCGTTAGGTGACCAGATCACTACGTGGCTATGTAGCTATTTAACTAGTTTTGTAAGAGATAAGTGTGATATAAAATCTACCAATGTCCTTTTCCAAGCTCTTAATCTATCTTTGTACCAAATTTCATCAAAATCGGCTGAGGTTGTTTAAGGGTGACTGAATAACAGACAGTCTTACTTTCGCATTTATATTATTAAGTTAGGATTACTGCTTTTATAAGACTTGTTTTAACAGTTTGTTTTTGATACATTTTAATATTTTACAGAAAAAATTGCAAGATCATGTAACAGTTGCATTTGCAAAAGGAGCTTATCATTGGGGCTGGAGACTAGGGATCTTTTCTGGAATATTTAGGTAGGATTTTTGACTGAGTATACACACACGCAAAGGTTCCCTTTTTCCTAAGTAATTCCTACACTTACATTATAATCTTATATATAAAATTCTCGTGTCACAATGTTAGTTACCATACTCCTTCGAAACAGTTCGACCGATTTTTATGAAATTTTGTGTATATTTCGGGTAGGTATGAGAATCGGTCAACATCTATTTTTTATACCCCTAAGTGATAACGGTGGCCCACGGTGGCAAAACAACGTTTGCTGGGTCAGCTAGTCTTATATATAAAATTCTCGTGTGTGTAAGTAACATTGTGATGTTACTTACCATACTTCTCCGAAACGGCTGGACCGATTTTTATGAATTTTGTCTGCATATTCAGTAGGTCTGAGAATCGGCTACTATCTATTTTTCATCCCCCTAAGTGATAAGGGTGGCCCACCCCAAATTTTTAAAATTTATATGGCAAAACAATGTTTGCTGGGTCAACTAGTATTTTTATGTAAAAGATTTAAAGAGAAGTAATGATAATAATTAATAGTTGCTTTACTATTTTTTTAGCGATTAAATTATTATTCTTTAACCTGTCTTTGAAGCTTGTAATGCTAGGCATTTAGGGATCAGAAATTCTTTAATGTTCGGAATATTCAAAGTCCTATTTATTCTTGTGACTGTCACTCTCACTATAGACCATATCTGATTCCACTACTTTCTTAAGCTTAAAGTATTGTGATTTATTTGTTTCAGTCTAATTTCTACAACAGTCTCTGTGTACAGAGATGAAAATTCTTTAGGAGACTACATTGCAGCAGGTATAATGACTGGAGCCATTTATAAAGCTAACTTAGGACCAGCTGCTATGATTGTTGGTGCCGGCTTAGGTAATTACAGAATTGTTAACTTAGAAACAAATATATTATATATATATAAATCTTATAGCATATAAATCTTAATTTCTGTTTTTTTCTATTTAAGGTGGAATTTTAAGTATGGTGGGAGGTATACTTGTTCTGGGAGTACTCAAAGTATCTGGATTGAGCATGGATGAGATTAGGAAATCTTTATACAAAATAAGAGAAGCAAGGTAAAGTACTGATAAGGTTTTAATATCACGCTAAAATCACCATCTGTAAAAGAATTTACATACATATTTATGCTTATGTTACCGTCTTTAACAATAAGGAGGTCCTCTAATCATCTTTTGATGTATGTATGTTGTGTTTGTATTTTGTATGTATTCCACAATTTATTAATTTGGTTACTATCTATGACATTTTTTCATATTTACAATCCCTCAAAGTTGGAAAGTAACCGATTTTGATGACATTAAGAACTGCACTGCACAGATAAGTCCAGAGAACTCTTCAAATTTAGATATTTGTAGATAAAAACGTTCATAAAAAATGTCTTCATAATATATTTTCAGGCAAGAACAATTGAACCAAGCAATCGATAAAGCGGCGTATGAAAAACATGATGACGTCACGAGACACCACGACTTTGTTGTTGAAGAAAAGGGTGTTAAACAACTTGCAGAATTACCTGAATAAAGTTGTTTGAAGTGGATTGAAAGTTTAGAACAAATTATGTACATATAAATTGTAATAAGTAGTAATTAAATTAAGTTTAAATTAGTTACTGTGTTATTTAAATTAGCCTTAAAGAAGTAATTTTATAGTATTGCAAAGGACTGAGTCGTGAAGTGAATTCATGTTCCGAGATTATTTTAAGGCTCGAGTTGCTATCAAAGAACTTCCACCCGTAAAATTTTATTAATTTTAGAGCATTTTAGCTCACCGAGTCTCGAATATCTAGTCTAGTTTTTAAAATTATGACTCAAGGACTCGATTTTTCTACCTAAACAAATTAATATCAATATCTTAGATAGAAGACTGATGTAGTTCTAGAGATCTCTCATTTTTTTATATTGTGAAATATATTTTGATGATAATTTCTTGCATTCTTATTGAGAAGGATGCCGCTGAGCAGGAGTCTTTAAGTTATATAAAAGCTGAGATACAAATATTTGAAAATGAGTAAAAAAATCGACATTTTGTATATTAAAAAAAAAAATATCAGGCTCAAATTTTCAGGATGGTTTTTTAGATGTACTTTGAAGGAAGTATCAAAATCGCCTACCCTAGTGCGCACACTTTTGTCGAAAATTAACGGATTTGATAAATTGATAAATAGCATCTACTTTAAATAGTAATTACTAGCCGACTCGCCTTCACTTCACTGAAGTATAATCAAATTGTTTACTTGTACACTCTGTAACTAGTTATTTATTCGTACTCTTACTCGCTATTGAGTAGCAATGATCAAAACTTAGTTAAGCTATGTAAACCGAGTGTTGTGAAATAAAATAAATAGTTATCAAAAGCATTTATTTACTAAAACATAGGGTATGAATACAAAAATATAATGTAATATACACTGGAATTTAAACACTGATTTGTGCTTTTCATTTTCATAAATATTACATAGCAATATATAAGCAAAATGGCAAGAAACAAACAGATTTATTATAATAATAAATATAAAATTTAATTAAAGATTTTTTAAATGAATTATTTGAAATTTAAGTCGTAAATAATGTATTAAAAATTCTTACATATATGCACATACTGTAAATTATATAATAAAAGATTTAAATAGTAAAAAGCGGACATGATAATATACTAATGATTACGAATTTGTATAGTTAATAACAGGCGATTATCAATAACATAGCAATAGTAAAAAATTAAAATGTAAAGTAAAAATACAGTACAGTATTGATTAGATTTTTAACATAGTTGGCAAACTATAATCAAACATATTTCAAAAATATTTACTCGTGACCATCTCTCAGATTCACTATTTAATTTTCCAATTCCTTTAAATGAATATCCGAAATAATATCATATCTGTAAAAGTGTCCGAAGTTATTGTTTAATTCATATATTATGTATTATCCAGATTTGATATCCCTGAATATAAAATTTTATAATTAAAAAAGATAGTGTACCTCAGAAAAATCAGTAGTCATAGAAATATTACTGCAGATTCGTTTGGGTCAATAAGGCTGCGTTTCCACTAGAGATTAGCGAGGAATGTGTTTATTAAGAACCAATATACTCGCTTCATTTACCTATCCTCGTTGAGAGTATATCTTCTCCGGTAGAAACTCAATCTAAGAATGTAGTAGAACACATTACCAGCAAACAAAATATAATGTCTAAGAAGTGCAATTTATTCCTAATCGCCCTAAAATCCAATTATTGCACAAACATACACACTTAACTATAATTCGTTTAATACTGTTCTCGTATATTATTGCTCGATACAACAGTAACTGATCGATTTACAACAGTGAGTTTGTAACTAGTGACTTGGCGAAATGCATTTATACTTAATCGAATAAATCTTTAAAATATTAATTTCTAGATATCACTTATAAGAATAAAGTATTATAAAAATTTGAAAAATAATTTAGAAGACGTAATAAAATTGTTTTTTTACAGATATTCCCCTATATACGTCATCAGTCAACAGATCTGGAATCTGGATTTACTAACAAAGGTTTTTTTAGATTAAAGTTCGTTAATCTAGAAGATTCGTCTTCATAGTATTTCGATGAATAATATCTGGGCAACATTCAGTCGCTATAGATGTAATAAACACACATACTCTTAAAACGGTTCAGTATACGACTTGCCGCCATTTTGTTTTGAAGTACTATTGTTTATACTATCTACTAAATTCTTTGAAACTTAAATATCTTAAAAAAATCTGATGTTTTGAATCAGAATTTATGTATTAAAAGACGGAATCAAAAATATTTCATTTTTTCTGTTGCCCTAACTATGTAATAAAAGAGTATTTATTAATAAATTAATATTAATCTTCAGTATCGAAAGGTATTATTATTATCAAGCGGATTTCGATTAGCTTATCTGAACGAAATCAAATGTTTAAAATTTAACAACATTTTCGCGGTAGCAAAACATACTTCACGATATTTCCCAATTTTTTTTAAGTTCTAGGGAATTTTTAATAACGTGGGAAGTCATCCTGAATTTATATTATGTATTAAAATTTAAATATTAATTAGTGATGATTGTGGTTTCTATTCGTTAATTGATAATCTTTTCATGTAATGGGTCCAAATCCAGC
The DNA here is from genome assembly GCA_905147385.1 of Limenitis camilla. Lineage (NCBI taxonomy): Eukaryota > Metazoa > Arthropoda > Insecta > Lepidoptera > Nymphalidae > Limenitis > Limenitis camilla. The sequence continues at coordinate 10,064,418 of LR990230.1, read as the reverse complement.
ATACAGGGGGCTATCTGTGCATAGAAACATAATGTATAAATATTATAATTATTGAGCTGACTGTGATTTTGTTATTCTTTTAGCGCCTCTGTTGGGTGGCCCTTTAGGTTTAGCGAAGGCTGGTCGGTGTAAATTTCGTTTGGGATGAATTTCGTCATATAAATATTCTTCCGTCAATTCCTTGCCGTCGTCTATTTCGAGCTGCAAATTAAAATTTACTTTTGTTGTAGATATAGTTAGTGATATAAATTAAATAAGGAGGTCGCGGATTTAATCCCATATTACCTTACAAAGGATATCTTATCATATTTGTTATATAGCTTCGAAGTTCAAATTTACGGTTTTTTGCATTTTTTAGCTAAGCTATGAGAGTTAGAGAAAAATGATAAATCACAAATCAAATATGGAAATTAGAAATTCGAGTCAATGGAACTTTTTGTACTAAATTTAATACTAAAAAAGGTCTATTCACTCATTTTCTTGAAAAATATTTTTTTCAGTTTGCAGGACAAAAAAGTATTAAAAACCATGTTTTCCATGTTATTTAAATGGGAAAACTTAAGGTTTGATAGAGAACCTCTTAAAATTGAAATTAAGAGCTGGCCTTTGGACAGAATTTTTATTTGGACATATCCTATGATATTTTGAGGTGAGAGTGAAAAACAAAAATATTGTCTTACTTAGGCATACCCTAATGTATATGTTTGTGTTTATCTGGATTACTAGTTTTAAAAACTACCATTTTCATTTTTCAATCTAAAATTAGGGGAAAATTGGATGTTACATCAAAAGATTACTCACCCGTTTTGCAATAACAAGACCCATTTTTTCAATGATTTCTAAAAATTGTCCTTTGCAACTGGAATACATCATTCTTTCTTTTATACTACAGCTGTAGCCAGGCATTGAATATATGAACACTGCAAACAAAACACTTAGTAGGTTATTATATAAAATTATTGCAAAATAATGTGAAGAAAATTGACTATTAATTTATCTATACTATTATATAAAGAGGAAAGATTTGATTGTTTGTATGTTTGTTTGTTACGAATAGGCTCGAAAAGTACTAAACCGATTTTGAAAATTCTTTCACCGATATGAAGCTACATCCTTTCCGGGTAACATAGGCTATGTGGTGTTGCCATAAATACTCTAATTAAAAAGATATGGCCATTTAAGTGCCATAAGGTGGCCATTTTGTAAATTGAAGGGTTTCTCAGGAACTACTGATTTGATTTTAAAAATTCTTTCGCTAATAGAAAACTATACTTTTCGTGAGTGACAAAGGTGATTGATTCAGTGTTGCCATATACATTTTTTAATTCACGAATTTGGTCATTTTAACGTAACTAACCCGATTTTAAAAATTCAATCGCTAATAGAAAATACGCTTTTCGTGAGAGACAAAGGTGATTCAGTGTTGCCATATACATTTTTAAATTCACGAATTTGGTCATTTTGACGTAACTAACCCGATTTTAAAAATTCATTCGCTAATAGAAAACTATACTTTTCGTGAGTGACAAAGGTGATTCAGTGTTGCCATATACATTTTTAAATTCACGAATTTGGTCATTTTGACGTTACTAACCCGATTTTAAAAATTCATTCGCTAATAGAAAACTATACTTTTCGTGAGTGACAAAGGTGATTCAGTGTTGCCATATACATTTTTTAGTTAAACGAATTTGGCCATTTTGTCGTTACTAACCCGATTTTAAAAATTCATTCGCTAATAGAAAACTATACTTTTCGTGAGTGACAAAGGTGATTCAGTGTTGCCATAAACACTTTTTTAATTAATAGAACACGGCCGTTTTGTTACTACTGATCTGATTTTAAAAATTCTTTCACTGAGGAAGTCTACAGTATTTCTGTCCCTCTTCCTCTTATATACTATCATTCTCTCTCATCCTGTCTCTTTTTTCTCTCTTTAATATTTATCTTTATCTCTGTTCAGAATGGTCAGTCATACATATATTCTTAATTTAACATATACTTTAACGTGGACGAAGTCACGGTAGTCGACTAGTACATTAAATATGAAAATAATAAATAAATTTTAAAAGTTACAAAACAATTGCTTTTCAACACTTATTCTCAGCAACAATGGCCCGGTGATTAAGACTTGAATGTCTAGCTCGGGAAGTCAGAGTTTAATTCAGGAACACACCTCGGAGTTATGTGTGTTTTAAGCAATTAAATATCACTTGCTTTAACGCTGAAGGAAAACATCGTGAGGAAACCTGCACTCCTGAGAGTTCCCTAAAAATACTCAAAGGTGTGTGATGTCTGCCAACCCGCACTGGACTAATGTGGTGGACTGTGGTCTAATCTCCTCATTCTTAAGAGACCCAGCTCGGCAGTGAGCCATTATCGGGTTATCATGATGATGATGATGATTTGCTCACTCAACTCAACAACACAAACAAATCATTTGTAAATTCTCAAAAGAATTATAAAGTAATATTTAAATAATACAGATAAAATTTTATTTTGGGATAGTGGGCTAAATAATTTACAGATTTAGTATCAATAAAACAATTTTCTTCTAAACGCTTTTATATCGTCATCATGAAATATATAAGAATGTTCTCAAAAGAAGAAGCAATAGTTTGTTAGAACGATTGGCAAAGTTTAACGTGAATTTATTTCTAAAAATTAGCTTACTAGTAATTTATAATTATTAGTAACTTTCTAAAAATTCAATAATAAATTCTCACCAACACTTTCCATGTGGTCTCCTTCATGAGTATGCTTAAATATATACAAGTGGTATCTTGCTTGGTCACTCGGTACTTGAGATGGTAACTCAGTTAAACTAATCACAGCTGCTTTTGACAAGCAAATCACTTCTTCTTCTAAATCTGTAAAAATATTCAAGTAAAAAAAAAACAGTACAACCATTTTTTTGAGGCCTTTGCCACCTGGCAAATGAACACGCAAAAGTGGAATAAAAGAAAAATTTACGAATAATGAAAAAAATATTGTCATGTCCGATTAAAGGCTTTACATATATATAAAACTACGGCTTCGCACGGGTGGATAATTTTTTTTTAACATTTTGGCTCCCGCATTCTGTCGCTCCTCTATCGCCGCGTTACTCGCTGCGCTGCGAGGCACTTCACACCGCGTCCGCGACCCGTCAGGGATTATTTTTTATTTATCTTGATATTTTTATTTCGTAATATCTTTTGATTGGAATGTCCGATTTTAATAATTCAAAAAGTATTTTACAGGTATTGAAACAGTCTTGAATACGAAATAATTTATTTGGATAAGGATTAATACAAAGTTATAGAAAACATGGTCTGATTTTGATTGGCATTTTTATCAACTTTTAAAATGTAAAAAAGTAGTTATAGTGACATAACTATAATAGTTGGACATATGGTCTCGCGGAGTTTTTTGTAGATATTGATACGTTCTATAATATTGTCAAACATTTTTTTGTTCTATCATCAATACTTTTTGCAGCGCATGCGATGAAAGATATTTCATGGCTAATTTTTTTGCACCTTGGGTTGGTTTTAGTGAGATTTCCTGAGGATCTCTAATTTTTTCTTTTAATAAATATAGCCTATGTTACTCAGGGATAATGTAGCTTTCTAATGGTGAAAGAATTTTTGAAATCGGTCCAGTAGTTTTTATGTTTATTCGTTACATACAAAAATACAAATCTTACTTCTTTATAATATTAGTATAGACAACCATATTTTAGGATACAAAAACAGATAAAGGGGTTATTGTTGGAATCATCCCCTTTTGATTTGAATGAATTTTGGTCAGAATTTTTTTTTTATCATATAACGTTCTGCCAAAGAAAAAATTATTTTATTCTTGATGCAAAATTCATAATTTACAATTTTTCAATGTTTTTTCTAATAACTTTGTTTTACGGGGAATAATAGCGGCTACAGAAAAAAAAAATTTTCGAGAAATTGTTTTTTTTGCAAGATTTTGAAAATATTAAAGACATTACTTCTAAAAATTGTATGTCAGGCACTGATCATAAAAGATTCTAAAATTTTCAAGGTGGGGATTTTTTAAAACAGTTTATGCTGCTAAAGGAGGACAAAATGTTAGATTGCAAGTCCAACTTTGAAGATGAAACTCTCTCTATCCCGGTGAATCAGATTTTTTAAATTTATTATATATAACATTACTGGACATTTATGTTACCTATTTTAAACTGTAGATAGTTGTAGGAACCTCGTTGGAGATCATGAATACCCTGTTTTGCTGATTCTGATATAGGAAACGCTATACCACCCATTGTTGATTGCCTGAAATAAAAAAAAGTTACTTAATAAAATTGTGCTAACATTTAGCATTGTAGTCAATATATCAAATTAAGGCTACATTTAGACAACTTATTGAGACATTAAAAATTACTGGATATTTCAGAAAAAATTTAAATAGTATAAAAGACTTAACAAAATTTGATTTCGAGAACACATTTCAATAACATGTTATTCACATAACAATATTATTCTAGTGTTATGTATTTATTTAAAAAATAATCTTGTTATATGTTCGCTTATAATAAGTGTAAACTTTAATTACAAGGCAAAAAAAACTTTTTAAGGCGTCATGTAGTTTAAAAAAAGGAAATGATACCTAGAGTCTGTTCCATAGTTAGGATCATGTTCATTTTGCCGTAGTTCTTTTAATGCTTCTTCTCTATCGGTGAGAGGTGCCGGAGCATTAACACCAGTTACATGAGCTGTGTAACCTTTGAAAGATACTTCATCCTAAAATCAAATATATTTATAAGTACAACAACTATGCTAATATCTATCCAAAAGGTTACCAAACAAAATGAAGTTGAAGACTTCTTGGCATTGTCTGATTTACATTGCTGCTTTTTCATACCCAAGTCTTATATAGAAACTTATAAAAAATTGTATCCTGACTGGATTACCAATATTAAATTTACATATACATCTAATTTACTCCCAATTCTTTATTCATTCATGTGGATACCCCCAACTTAATATCAACCCTCGGGCGTCAATATAGAAAGTTTTGAAATTACACTTAAATAAAAGAAAAATACTTTTCTTGTTACCTTGCTAGTAGCATGCATCTCATCTTTTATATGTGCGGAACCAAACTCCTGCTTTAGTGTCGCTTTTGTAGATGCATATAACATCTTTTGTCGCACTGGAGCACTATCTGGAGACCAACTTATTAGAAGCCATTCATAACCTAGTGTATTTGTTGTGTCAAATCTTGAAAACAAAAATATTTCAAAGTCAGAAAGCCACCTGTGTTTATAAAGAAAAAATATTACCAGCAGTTTGGATTGCAAACTAAAATGCTTGTCTAATACATGCATGTGTGGGCCACATCAGTAGTCCAATGACTTGGATTTTAACCCACAACCTATATATCATGAATCGAATACCTGAACCACTAAGCTACGGACGCTTAATAAATAACAAATTGTAAACCATAATTTTTAACATTAAAATAACATGTGTATCTTAATTATTATTATCTTCATTGTAATATTTCAACATCATTAAAAAATACTTTGGGATCAAACAAGTTATCTAGTACTTAGTAGGTACAAGAGATAAGTTTATTTATTAGAAATGATTATATTGAAGTATGTTAACTATCAGTAGGTTTTTAAAATTACTTATTTGACTGTAAATTGATTTTTAAAGAGATTTGGTAGAAAGGGGGAAGGTTAAAATATTATTTAAATTTATATCTAAGTTATTAATAAAATTTTATACCTATATAGTATGTAGCATGGTAAGTCTTCCACAATCAACAAAGGAATATATTTATCAAAATCATGTTCAAATGATCCTTTGACTGACTGATGTTTTGCTAATGTTAGTTGCTCTGAAATACAGTCATTTAACTCATATAATATTAATAACACTATTGTATACAAATACTTATTTAACAAAAAAAATAACAAACAAAGGATGAAACCAGGATATTATCATCAACTCTTATCGGGATACATATTCTTCATAAAAAGAAATTTTTAATTTCAACAACAAATTACATTAATAGAAATAGTGAACTATTTTAATAATGAATATTTATGTAATATATTACCATTGTCTATAATTATTTTTATAACTCTGATCTTCCCATCTCTACATTTGCCAAAAAACTTTTTGAGTTCTGCATTAGCTGTAAATATAAAATAATATTAGCAGATTTATCTGTAATTTCATATCTTCTTCAATCATTCATATAATCAATTTTTTCAAGAATCAATAAAAATTGTCATATTCATGTCATTACAAATGCATGAATTTTAAAACGCTTTTTGCGCTACATATCAAATTTGAAAGAATTTGTTTAAAATTATTCTTGTTTAATTTTTTAACATGGAACAGGATTAGTAAATGTAATTTAAAAATAACAATATTTTGCTTGTACATTTTTGTATCCATGATTAGTTACTTATAAAATAGTACATTTTACAAGTGAACATCGAATCATTTACAGCAAATACTGATTCAAATATATTAATAACTATTACGTACTATAATCATAACACAAATATGTGGGTTCGTTCCGCTTATTATTCTACTTTCGCCAATACGGCACACCTCGTTCTCTCTCCGCACATCTTTATTGATTGTTTTATTTATAGATGATTTAATAATAACTCAATTACTATAGTACCTCATATACAGATATATTTTTATAATGTTACATATTATATTAAAAATAAATTAAGTTATAATACTAGATAAAATAAGAGATAATCAACAATAACTTTAATACCTTGTATCCCTGTTTGGTGCGACATTTTGGACTTCAAACAAAACTATTTACTATTAAATTTATTTCACTTGTATATTATAAATCAGGAAACGAATATTGATCGATATCTAATAATATAACGGGAGATATGTGGGCGAAAGAAAACTCCAAAAGCAAAACTTGACCATTAAAAGTGCAACAGCTGTCAACTGTCAAAAAGTCAATGTCATGTTACATGGCGTTCAGAAAAAGTTATACGTCCTAAAACTATTGGGGATTAAAAAAATATATTATTAAGATTAGGAAGTATTAATATTAAAAATATTAATAGTTTATAATAATTATTTTGAGAGAATTATATTAATATTATAATAAAAATAATAGTAATAACAGAAAAATCTAACAAAGTACTGTCAGCTGGGGTAAGATTGGACCAAATCTAAAGCATTATTATAGTTTTATCAGCTACATATCTTTTCACATTGATTATATAAATTTTCAATGCATCTTACTGTGTAAACTTTATAACATTTAACTAAAAACCATATTGAGACCTCTCAATCATTTTACAATATTATACTGATTTTTTTTAATGTTTGGTCGAAAGTTGCCTTGAATTGGGAAAACTTTGTCCCATACTTTTAAGCCATATAAAACCTATGTTTAATATTTGTTGGGCTAAAGTTAGACAAGATCAAATTACCACCAGACATATTAATTTGTTGTTTTGCCTGCTTTTACTGCAAAACATCCATGCATTTCGTGGAATGAGAAATGGGAATAAATGAAACAAATTTCATTTTAGTGAGAAAAAAATTGTAGTGTATAAAAAAGAAGTCATTTTACACCATACATACTAGTTGTCTAGATCTGGCACATGGAACTGATTCCTTTTGCCATGGTATTTCTGTCCATAATACCTAATTAGTTATTATTATAATAAATTAACAACCACAAAGTTATCAATAGCAAAGTCTTCAGGTTTAACTCAACCGGTGTTTCTTCATCATAAGGCTTGTGTACAGATATGCCTCTTGTCAGTCAACTCTGGGCCAAAGTTGTCATGACATAGTAAAAATTATTACACCAAAAATACTTGAAACAATTGAATATATAATACACACTTACCTACTTGGACATCTTCAAGAATTAGCGTTCACATGTAAAAGTTGGGAGACAACTAATTTCATCAATTTTTCACAAAGAAGATGGAGCACTGGAGTGGTGGTGAAATATGGAACTAAAGCCCAACTTCATCAGCAGTCAAGCCATTGGTAGAGATGTACAAAATACTTTTAAAAAAGTATTTAAATACAAAATGCTACTTCCGTCGGGACACCACAGTTGAGTGCATATAAGCGATCCCGTGGTTCCCGGCTACAACTTCGATGTTTTTTTAGTGGGTATTCAGTGTTTTTATCTCTGTGAGTCCCACATACCTCTGTCTCTCAGAGAGGATGCGTAAAAGCATTTTCAACAATAGGTACGAGTGGATGCATCATCCGCTTTCTATCTTTGATTATTCTAATAATTTAAATAACGTTCGTAATGAGTTTACATTAAAGAGATTTAAATTCAACTTGCAATTACAATTGAGCACCTAACTACCTACTAGTACCTGCGTCTGCCGTGTTAAGTAGGAGACGAACATCAAGCTTATTTGACAGAATTGCGACGCGCATTCACGACGTCTACGTACAAGCCGGTAATACTGTAATTACTACTTCGTGCCATTAATTAGATGCATTTCGACGTCTCTAACTAAGTATATTTGAATAAAACATATGCTTTTCAATTAACACCATGAAGAAAGTAATTAAAACTCAGCAAAGCAAAGTATTAATATTTATATAGGTACTTAGTTTCGTTCGGAAATAAATGAATAACCATTAATTTAATTCTGACGTTCGATTTACATGAAGACAACAAAAATCTTGAAAATGACACTCGCGCTTTTACTTTTTTTTGTACTGGCAGTATGGATCACATACTATTAGTATTCCTTAACCCCTTCCTCTAATCTAAATGCTTGTATTAGGAGAGGGCCATGTTAGTAGTGCAATGACTCGGATTTGAACCCACGAATTATCGTTCGTGAATTCAAAACCTAAACCACTGACCTACTGACGCTTTTAAATTTTTCATGTGTAGACTATTTTACTTTTTATTTTGTTGAATATAATCTCAATTTACCTTATAGAACTTGGTCCTATGTCACTCTTCTACCCATTTGTAGGTTTACCTACTATGATTTAACCACAAAATTGTTATATGAAAACATTACAGAGAACTAGCTGTGTCCGCGATTTCGTCCGCGTGGAATAGTGTCTTTTCATCCCCTATTGTTATTTTACACCCTTGAGGGAAAAACTTTTACAAACTTTGACTGCCATATTTATTTATATCGAATCAACAGCCTAAAATATAAGTTTCAAGCTTCTAGCTCTATTAAATGACTATACTTCCATACAACTTTTTATCCCCCCTTTCAACCTATTACAATCTTTTTTTTACATTAAAAAGTAGCCTATGTCCTTACTCAGGCTCTAGAATATCTGTATACCAAATATTATTTAAATCGGTTCAGTAATTTTGACGTGAAAGCGCGGCAGACAGACAGAGTTATTTTCGCATTTATAATATTAGTAAGGATCTCTTATAATACTAGTAAGGATATCTTTTATTTTAACTGTATAAAGAAACAATATACCGAATTAGATCAGTAGTTTTGCTTTTAAACTGCTATCTACTTGGAACTAATTCCTAGCATAGTTGAGTACGTAAGCGGTTTGCAGAACGCGAATTGAGTAGAAGTCAAATACTTCAGTACCTACAGTTTAGTTGAATATATACTAAGATACGGTTAATTATCTTTTAATTGAAAAAGTAAATAAAGTTCTAGTATAGATGCATTTCTTCTAACTTATACCTATTACTGATCATACACTGACTATAAGATGGTTATGGTTTTAATGTTAAATATTTAGTATATTATATAATATTTTTAATCTGTGCAAGCTTCTGATTTTAGATGTTTTCAAAATAATACTATTTTTTTTTCATTTTTAGTTGGTCAAGTGTGGAACTCGCGCATCGGGTTTCGTACTATTTGAATTAAGGGACAAATTTAACTTTGCCTTCAGAAAAATTAGGTCGTAGGTTAGATAGGTTCAATGTTTTTAGTTCACCGAAAAAGACACCAACTAACTTCTTAAGGTTATACAAATAAAATAGACGGCCATATTTATCGATTGCTTTCAAGTTTGATTCCTTCACAACTTTAAGAGACTAGGGACTTATATTTTTAATACATGCGTTAAATATTGCGTCATAATCCAATTAACACAAGTATTTAGCTTAGTTGGAGGGGTAAAGGGAATATTAGTAGTATGTGATCCATACTGCTAATAATCTTTTTTTTTATAAAAAAACAAATTAAAGACAATTTTTATCGTGATGTAATTAAAAATTTCTATTTTTCGGATTTTTCCCTGTACTAGTGCTATAGGATCTTACTTCATGCATAATCATGTTACTACGTCAAATAAATTTTTGATTCTTGTTCTAAAATAAATATACATGAGATTAGGCATCTTTTTGTTACGACGACTTAGAAGTTTGATTTTTTACAGCTCCTTGAAACTAGAGACTGGGATATTTGATATTTTCTTCAACTTGATGATACCTTCACGTGTTTCTAAGAAAAAGGGTTTTTCGTTATAGTCAAAACAGTCAATTTTCTAGTGATGTCGAATATAATTTCATTCGCCTGTGCTATGATAACTTGCTTCATGTTAAGTTCCATGATTCTAGGTCATCGGAAAGAACCCTATAACACTGCGAGTAACCATATTAGCGGCCATTTATCTTTTCATTGCGTGGACATAGAAGTTTGATTTTTTGACAGCCGCAAGGTTCGCAGGCTTGAGTGTCTAATACAAATTTCAACTTGACTTCCACACGTTCCTGAGAAAAAGGGTCTTGACAGACAGGCGGACACCGAAGTGATTCTGTAAGGGTTCCTTTTTTCCTTTTAAGGTTTTACGGAACCCTAAATATATTAAAATATTTATTTACCAACCAAAACTATTATTTCCTTATTAACTATTTGACAGCGACTGTAACGAGGATCATTATAGAAAATAATGTAAAATCGTATTTCAGACGTTAAAAATCTCAATCTTCGGTAGCGTGTTTAACGTGATTGCACAAACACGCTCGGATACGTTTGTAATTAGGAAAACCGTATCTATTCTGAAATTTGATTTCGGTGCTTGCTCAAAGGGAATTGGAAATCAGGACGAATATTTCACAGAACACTAGATATTACATTAAAAGTACATTTTTGTTCTATTTCGTTGATGACTTTATATTCGCGGGTAACTTTTTATTCTATTCCAACACTGTATATAACCGCTGTTTCGATAGACATTTGTCGAACGGAGCTCGTCTGGTGTAGCTCGTTCCATTATGGGTGTCGTGATGCTGGGTCTTTATTACTAAGGTTTTTAATATTGGTTCTTGGGCTTGTTACTGTGCGGTATCGGTCCCTTGAAAATTCACCTTTAATAAAAAAGTAAAATGAATGGTCGAGGAGTAACTCGTAAAAGATGTAACTAATGTAAATAGGTAAATAGACCTACGTGGCTAAGTATATAGGAAGTTATTATATTATATAGATATACTAGTATGTTCATTAGGATTAACATAAAATGTTATATAGTAATCCTTCATATTTGTGAATAAAATTGATATCCGTGATCTCTAAGGTCTAAATACATTCAGGAAAAAATAATATAACTTTTAAAAATTGTCTGCCTGTCCTATAAAATTACATTGAGGATTTATATCCTTGATAAGAAATATTTTATATGTTGGGAAGAATCTTAGATTTTTTTATATAATCTTAATTAAATAGCTATTTTGTACTAGAAGGTATATAAAATATGAGTAAATTGAAACAATGCAACAGAAATTTTCATATTTCGTTTCGTTTTTTATTCTTTATTGCGAAAATAAAACTCCAAATACTTCATAACCCTAGTGCATACACAGACAAAGTACCGAGCATCAGCTAGTTGATATAACATAGCTTAAAAGTATAGTATATCCTTTAAGTAGGTATATAAAATAAGAGATCAAACTTCAATCGCTACTTTTACAAGTATTTTAAAGGTGATATTTTCGGAAATTATGCCAATGGGAAATCCCATCGGACCGACATCTAGAATTCTGTATTTTCATTTCTGAAACCTTCTTCCTCAAATAGGGCGTCATGATAATAACGACAACGTGATGTAATATTGCTCTTGTGCGTGATAAAGATAACGTTATATTCTCATATACATATAAAACTGTGTTTGTTTGTAATAATTTGCGAAAATACTTGATGTAATGATTGACACTTACTGAACACTAGCTAGATTTGCAACCTAGATGGTTGGTTTAGCATCCAGTAGATGCCGCTGTATTACGATTTCAAAGCGTGTTTTCTGTTACTTCTAAATAGAATATGATAATCGAACACGAACACCAAGTTCATACATTTATAAATATATGACTAGATTGAAGGACACCAGACACCAGAGCAAACCACAGCACACAACAACACACAACATGGTGGTGGTGTACACCATATCATACTGTCACGAAAAAATACTACATGTTTTTATTTCTTATTCCTGTATAACAGAAATTTTCTTAGATACCTACATTGTAATGGATGGATTCTCTTACATTAATAATTCAATTTTATAGCAAGATCTACTTACGGATATTTAAGGAGGTAACTTATTAGGCCATGCTTTAAAGTTATAGAGTAAAGTAAATAGAAAGTTTTAGAGTTATTCTCTTGGATATCCGATGTCTACATATATAACTAGAATGTCGTGGCTCCTGCGAGATAGAGACGAGTTTCTCACAAAGAAACTGCTTAAGTTCCAGTGCGAAAGACCATATTTTTTTTAATGTATGTACTTGAGAGATTGAGAGATAAAATTTCTAATTCACTTACGACTCAATTGAAAAGAAAAATAAATATTATTTACTACACATTATACCGTGCAGTAATGGCCTAGTGGTTGAGACATTGATGTCTTTTATTCGGGAGGTCCGAGTTCGAACCTGGGCATACTGACCACTGACTTTTCTGAGTTATGTGTGTTTCAAGAAATTAAATATCACTTGCTTTAACGGTGAAGAAAAACTTCGTGAGGAAACCTGCACTCCTAACAGTTCTCCATGTTCTCACAGGTGTGTGAAGTCTGCCAACCCTCACTGGGCCAGCATGGTAGACTATGGTCTAACCCCCCTCCTCATTCTGAGGAGGAGACCCGGCTCGGGAGTGAGACATTAATGGGTTGTGATGATGATGACACATTATACATATCTACTAGGAACTACTAAATAATATATCTACTTGCATATACTAAGCTACTACTGTATATCTATTAGCTTAAGTAACACTTAGTAGATTACATTTAAAAAATATTTATCCTAGTATCTAATTTGTATTGTGCATGTAGGTAATAACCGTAGTAATTAGTACATTTAGTCCTTTGAAATCTTATTCGGTTGTTTGAAATCAAGATAATTAGGTCAAGGCCGTTGTAATAGTCTTCTAGCCGTAGTACGGCAAAGCATCTCAGCTTCTAAGAAGTTATCTCTGATATATCGTCCGAGATACTGCAGGGACTCGTAGCAAAAACGTGAAAAGCTCTAATAGCTATGTTCCAGATTATTGCGGAGATTTGGTGAATTAAGGACACAGAAGTTTTCTTACTTTTACTTTGGGATAAAATTATGTGGTTTTGCTTACTAATATGTAATTTAAATATTAATAACATCTACAATGTATATATTTTTAGTTTCAACGCATCTTAGATTAGTAATGAAACATTATCAAAATATTTTTTTTTATCTAATATTGATTTTACGGAAAATTATTTTATATAGGTACGCATTCTAGATACACAACGGAAGGCCCAGCCTATCTTGAAAGCTATGGATGCGATACGGACAGAAGATAAATAAGATTAACTAAAAAAGAAGATAAACTTAACGATCTATTATTAGTCTGACAGGAACCCAAGCAGTGCCTTGGACTTGTGACCAAGAGTGTAGGTTTAATGGATCCCTTCAAGCAATTGCAACACTCGCCTTCATTGTCTAGTTTCTCTGTCTAAGCTTAAGGTTAAGCTTACATCCTTTTTTATAGTCGGAAATGCGGCCTTATGCATACACGCCGCCGACGAGTGTGAGGTTAGAGGGTTCCCTTGATGCCACCCGCAAAAACAACGGTACTGTAGGAAGGCCATCCTCGGGTACACCAATAGTGGCTACTAGTGATCGAAACACCGTCTGGACGGGTCCTGGGCTTCTGCCAGAGTATGATACGATGTACCTTCCGCTGCACCACACTCGTGACAGGTCAGCGTCACCTCCCGTCTAGAAATTTGGCACAAACACTTACCAAAGCAACCGTGCCCGACAAGTATATGGTCAGGCGACAGGACGGGACGCCACGATGAACCCAACACAAGGCTAACCTAACGTTGTGCTTACTTACGTGACCTTAATCGGACAGTAATCCTAGCACCTACAATAAAACACTGCGCCTCACACTTTCACTATAACTACTGAGATATTTATCAGTCCCGGAGACAACGCGTGAATCTATAACTCTAGTCCGTCGGTAAACAAAATATAAAGGGACAAGACAGTACTAGAAATACCACTCCCCGGTTGGCGTAGAAGTAATCAACCCTATTGGTTGACAGCCAGACGATCAGAGGCCATCAAAAACGACGGAAGTGATTATTATTCTACCTCAGCGTTGTAAATAGCGCTGGCGATCCGATCATTCGATTATCGTTTACTCGTTCGAGGTTATCAAAAATCGTTGGATATTAAAATGACGCGACAGAAGTGATAATTAATTTTCTTTTTTATTATTCTACCCTAACTACACTCTGATATAAAAAAATCAATTATTTGTATAATGTAATAATAAATACTATAGAATGAGAGAGAAATGTGGTACCCATTACTGCACAGCAATACGTGTATACACATGCAATTTAGACTGAGGCGAGCGGTGCCTGGGGCTTGAGACCCAGGAGCAGGTTTAAAGAGCTCTTTCATAATATATTAACTCTCACCTCCACCACTCGACCTCACTAACGACAATAGATAAACTTACATGAACCTCGACAAAAGTAACCTTAATCACGACACTATAACACTAACTAGAGAGACTGAGACTAATCTATCGCGCTAAAGGTTATATATTGTCTTAACGTTGGTATACTTGAAATAATATAAAATGATCTACCCGCTACTACTACTTTGTAAACAGTGTTGCTAACATAAATAACTCGTCAGCTGACCCGAGCTTTGCTGCACTAAAAAAAAATTAAGAATGTATATGAACTATGAACCTTTATATGATATCAAATTAAATGAAATAAATCTTACGTTGTATTCATTGTGTGTCAACACGTACGAAAATACGGGCAGACAGACATAGACTATTACTTGTTTCAATTTTCGTTGATTACATACTTATTTTAAAGGTAGTAAAACGAAATGTTTATTTTTGGTTTCTATTGGTATTGTGAGACCACGCACATTGATTTACATTGTTATTATAATAATAGTCAATCCGTCCCAGCTTCGCACGGGTGAAATTCAATACATGTACTTTCTTAGATGTAACGAAAAAAAAATAATTTTCAATATATTTGAGTTCAATAATTCAGGCGTTCAATGAACATTTTATTATTATTCCGCAGAAACTACGAATTTTTCCGGGATAAAAAGTAGCCTATGTGTTAATCCAGATTATAAAGAATCTGTAAGCCAAATTTCATCGAAATCAATTTAGCCGTTTTTGTGTGTTGAGTAACAAACATCTAAACATCCAAATACAAACTTTCACATTGATAATATTAGTAAGGTGAATAAGGCTCGTTCGATAGATTACGACGATATCAATCCATTCATATATTTTTTCATTTTCATGGTTTTAGTTGCTTACTGTAATAAGAAATGTATAACTCCATGACATTAAAATTTGAGATCCAAAATCCGAAATAATGAATATGCAGCTTAGACAGCCAGCTGTTACCATAACGAGCAATTAAATCAAATTCTGCATTGTAATGCAGGATTTTTGAAAATAAGATGAACAAACACTATAAATGAATGAAAAATGGTATTCGGGATATCTGTAGCGGCTCTCATCAATTAAATATTTCTGAGCCATTAGCGCAGGTGGCGGGCGAGTGGCAACGTAATGGAAGCCATTAGAGCTGTCCGCTGCCGTGCCCGGTGCCCCGTGCCATGCTCCTATTATATTTGTACATTAACCGCAAATAATTCAAGATCGATATCATGTCGTCTTCAAAACTTAAGTGGTCTGATCGCTACTAGGCTGAATCATTACCTCTTTAATTTATTTCAGAGGTTCCCAACCATTGACTACATCACTTCGCCTACCCCCTTTCTCTATTATTGAATTATATACACTGTTTCGAAGACTAAAAATAGGAAGGCGAAATCTAGTGTTGATCAATGACATCATTATGGAATTCTAAAATAATATCATAACTGGATTACAAAAATAAAATTAAATAGTAAATACATTGTCATAGATATTGGCCGAACTTAACCCCTGGTCGGTCGGTAAGGTCAATATAAAACTTCTAAAAAATCTGTGTTCTATAGTATTAGTAACACCGTTTGTAAATTAGAATTAAATTTAGTATTCGAGGGTAGTTCCTTTTATTTTATTTCAAGTATACCAACGTGTAGACAATATATAACGTTCAGTGTGATAGATTAGAGTCAGTCTCTCTAATGTTTTCATGCAGTGTACCTACGTGCGTATCGAGGCGAATAATCCAGCCACCCCTTAGTGGTAGGGGATCTGTTCCCCGACTGGCTTGCGACCTCCAGCACGTGAATCCGATCGCCAATTGGCTTTAACGGGTTCTAGTAGCACCGCATGCGGGCCAGATCTACAACGGAGTATACTCTGAGGGAGATGAGATGGTAATTCTCCCCTCAGTCCTACACAAAGTGTCAGAAGTCGCTATCCATCACTAACAGAGCCACAGTTCACGCTATAGCGGCATTGCCGCCACGAAAACGCGACTTCGGCGACTAATTCGCCTTCAGCGTATGTCGGGAGTCTCCAGCTCATTCTCCCGGGCTTGTCTCCGTCGCCTCCTTCACAGTGATTACGGCTTCAGTAAGGGTTAAAGGCGTCGAAGCCACTGCTTCCCAAGCCTGCTCACTGCTGACCATGACTTTCACAGCGGCCGTCAGCGTCAGGTCACTCCCAATGGCCGCGATCAAAACGGCACGCGGCTCAACATAACTCGCGGCTATGTTGCACCTTATCCGTATTTTCCACTCCGTCTCCACAGTGATGACATATGCTCCCCTTCCAAACTCAACTTTCGAGTCGGCAACGCATCGGCAAAACAAGAGATATTCTTTAGTATTGCCGATGTCCATGGGCAACGGTTTCACTGGCTACTTTCCATCAGGTGGGCCAGACCGTCTGCTCGTTTGTCTTAAAAAAAATAATCCAAAATGAAAGGTAATGTTTGTCTCTGTACTATATGAAAATCGTGTTTATTATTCATCGCTATGTTGCAGTGAGAAAGGTCAGACCAACATACAAACTTGCTTGTATGATAATATTCATATCAGATTCGCGTACACCTAAATGGATTGGTTCTATATAGGCTTGACAGAAAAAATAAAAACAGGAACTTTGAATTTATCGAGATAAAATATTTTCCTATTTCTATGCAAAAAATCGCATAACACATGAAGCTTATTGTACTTTTAATGATCTGTATTAAACTTTAATAATTTAATTTGCCTAAAGATATGTTAACGAGTTTTGTTTGATCCTTTTAATGATAATAATTTAAAGGGTTCTGTTAAATTTATATACTGAAAGTAGAGTATATTACATTTTCAGTTTCAATGCACGTTGCTGATCAACTAAAACCATTATAGTATATTATTAAATTACAACATGTCAGTCTCAACCCGCGTCGGATATGTTATTAATATCTGACATGCAATATGTTTTCATAAATAAATTCCGAAACAGATACAACAGTCAACATGTAGTTATGTACCTTTTTTGTTTTAATTATGATAATATAATCAGGTAATGTACAGTAAAGTAAGTGTTCAAAATTTTAAAATATTTTGTTTAGCAAATTGCTGTATTTTAACAGACTTTTAGAACTTGAACAACTTAGTAGTCATTTCCAGGTCCATAAAGCAGATGTTCCTACTAAAATCAAGTTGATCGATTCGCTCCGTTAGACAAACCAAAAAATACATTTTCTTATGTTAAGTTTTGTTTCATTTAGTAATTTTTTGTGATTGACTTGATTGTGGAACGTAGAAGTGGATAGTAGGTGGTCTTATAAGTTGTTTTTTTTATATACTATAGGCTGGCGTTTGACTGTGCCTTGCCTGATGGTAAGCAATCACACGGTCTAGGATGGAACACGCCTTCCCAGAAGATTCCTGTTTACTCTCGCTTTGAAGACACCCATATTGTACCCATCAGGAAACACAGACTCCGGCAGACCGTTCCACAGTTTCGCGGTGCGAATAAAGAAGGTGGATTCGAAGCGCTTGGTACGTTCTCGCGGGATATCCACCATGTACCCATGGCGCTTGGGTCGCGTTTGTCTGGGTGTTCGATAGAAGAAGGGGGCGGGCGGAATTAAATTGTACAATTCCTGGGCACACTCACCGAAATGTATCCGATAAAATACCGATAAAGAGGCGACCTTGCGATGATGTTCAAGGCTTTGCTGCTTGATTTTGACCAAAGTATCGTCTCCGATTAGTCTCCTGGCACGTTTCTCAATCGACTCCAGAGCCTCCAGCTGGTACTTGGCAGATCCGTCTCAAAGGTGAGAGCAGTACTACATACATGACCTGAATTGCGCTTTATATAAGCTGAGCAGTCGTTCTGGAGTAAAATAATGCCTTACCTTCGATAGGATACCCAGTTTCCGAGCGGCTAGTTGAATCCTTGACTCAATATAAGAGCCGAAATTTAGAGTCGACGTGAGACTTACGCCTAGAAGCTCCAGGTGATCCGTTATCGGTACGGACACATTTCGGAAAGTAGGAGACAGTTGGAATTATCTCTTCTTTGCGGAGAATAAACACGCCTGTGTTTTGGTTGCGTTACTTGACAAGGTTGGCATCGCCCCAGTTGGAGACTGCCTTTAAAGTCTTGTTTAAACGCTCCACCATGGTCTCTGTTTGAGCCTGAATTTGTGCCTCACTAGCTCTAGCGTTGGACATGTAGCTCTCGACAACAGTGCTGTCATCTGCGTACCCATAAATACCGGGTTTCAGCTGGTCAGTAATGTGCAGCAGAAATGGTGTCGCAGAGAGTACCGACCCCTGAGGAACACCGGCATTGATAGCCATTTGATCGGACGAGCAGCCATTAACTACCATTCGTAAAGACCTGTTAATAAACCTCTCGTGTTTGGGATCATAGAGGACGTTTTGATGAGTCAAATATATTGCATTAGGTGCCGAGGGAACAGCGACCGGGACGTGGATTATTGAACTCCCTAGAAACTATTAGTAGACTACTCAAACTCAACTTTGGGATTGTTTTTGAAGAGTTTAATATCTAATTATCGAAAGCCAGATAGCTGTTTAAAGACTATTGAACTATTTAGAGAAGACTAATAGACACGTTGATGGAATCATAGTATTACGTGCTGAGGGTTTTAGAGACTAATTCGAGTTAGGTTTTGTTTCATAGGTTTTTGATTGCCTTTTTAATAGTTTAAAAAATATTGTCAAAAAGTATCAATCTATAATTTAGTGAATTGTATCGTATATTGCACAAGTATAGTGTGGCATATAGGCATCAGGCAAGTTAATACCCGCTATCGTGAGGCGTCACGGGCGGGATAAATTGCACCAATCTCTAGACGTCGCTACTCGCAGGCGGCTGGGCTCTGATCCAACTCGGGATTCCTTTCACTTCGCTGAATTAACGAAACCGCTCCGTTCTGGTCTTTTGCGCTTATTCTCTACTAGCTACGTTAACGACTTTCCTCGTGTGTGATATTTCAATACTCCCATATATTTGAACAATATATGTAATTCATAAACTGGACAGTTTAACAATCTTATAAATAATGTAACTGAAGGAAGCGAGGAAAAAATTACAATTTAAAACTCAAAATATTATTACAAAATAATACCTAAAATAATTTCTAAAATTAAAAACATAATTTCTTCTTGACAAAGATTCAGAAGAATAAAATACAACGTAATCTAAAATTTATAGCAGCTGAAAATAAAGAAGTAAGTTCAATGAACTACTCTGATAAAATATAACTTATCTTTTATGAAAACCTTTCGTAATGGTTAGAATAAAATACAAATACAAACAAACATAATGTAATTAAAATTTCATAATAGCAACACTCGTTATTACTAGTGTTTCCGGGTCAACTGTTTCATAGCAATGCAAGCTTTGATAAGAATTAAATTGACGTCTTCCTTTGTGCAGAATAAATCCACTTCAGATGTTCTTGTTTGTGGCATTTCTGCTTATCGCAACTATGAAAGTTACTTCTTATTAAATGTTGCTTTTATTGTCGTAAATTCTAAATTTTTGTTAAATTGTTTTATTATAATTATTTTAGCCACTCACCAGTTAAATTGGTACTTTGTTTTTGTAATTCAACCTTTCAAGGTTGCTTGGGTGATAAAATATTTTTGTCATAAAATGTCGTTAAATATCTAACACAATAATTTCTTAAATTGTAACTTATTATATATGTCGGAGCATAGTAAAAGATTATCGATTAATCGAATCGTTATCGTTGTCAATGGCGTTGGAGTGGGGTAGTAGTCACTTCCGTTGTTTTGACAGTCTCTACCCTCGACCCTTTATATGCGATCGACAGTCTAACTGAAGTCTTAGTCGTGCGCGGTCTCTCAAGAAGTGAACATCATCTAAGTAGTGCTAGTGATAGTGATAGTGTCAAGTGCAGTGTAGTGTGGAAGTGCTGTCCGATCAAGGTCACGTAAGTCCTTACAATGTAATTGCCACGTGGTTAAGTAAACACAATGTTAGGTTAGGTTAGCCTTAGGTTAGGTTAGCCTTAGGTTAGGTTAGCCTTAGGTTAGGTTAGCCTTAGGTTAGGTTAGCCTTAGGTTAGGTTAGCCTTGTATTAGATTCGGTTTATGTGCGTTTAACCTTGGGTTTAAACAGAGAACCTGAGCAGTGGAGGTGAGTGTTATGATCATTTAAAGGATATCCTTAAGCCTACACCTTGGTCACAAGTCCAAGGCACTGCTTAGGTTTCTCTCGTAATTGTTAGAGATCATATTTGATCATTTATCGGTTCAATAGGAGTATCTACGTTGCGTTTACCCAATATTTCATTCAATACCATCACCCCTTTTAGTGTTCCCCAATATTCCCCATCTCCCTCCTTCCATTTCCTTTCACATCGTTTTAAATTCCCCGACATATATTTTTGTTAATTTTAATTAACTAACATGTCAAACGGCTACTGATTTATGGGACAGATTTTATAACTGTTTCAGCTAGTAGATATTTCTAAAATAAATAAATATGAACTACTCGTTAATCAAAAGTTATCTGCAGTGTTGTTAAAAGAAAATATGAGAAATCAGTGGGTATATGTACAACTTAACAATATTCTAATGTACCGGCATGTAAGTATAGGTTTGACCTTGAATGCGCAGAAGTCACTATTAGAACCAGGTTTTTGGTACTGTGTATTAAGCAATGAGTACTTGCCTACAGAACAAGATCATTGTGATGACACTTGCACTTGGACTGTGTTGAACCTTGGTGAACAGTGAGTCAGGGTTTTTTGTTGGATTAATGGGTTAAGATGACGAATTATTCCTATATCTAAGTATAAAGATAAATTAGTGGTGCCGTTCAGATAGATCGCCGTAAATATTCTCCGCTCTACATGGTGCTTGTAGCGATTGGAAATAAATTATCTTCCGTATCCGGCGCAGGCTGCGCTTGGATGCTAATTGTTTTCATTTTTTGCGGAACCATTGCCGAGGTTTGCGCATTGTAAATTGTAGCTACAGTTTTTATGGTTACCCAGTTATTTATT
Source organism: Limenitis camilla (assembly GCA_905147385.1). NCBI lineage: Eukaryota > Metazoa > Arthropoda > Insecta > Lepidoptera > Nymphalidae > Limenitis > Limenitis camilla. Next base: position 10,042,489 of record LR990230.1, on the reverse strand, counting down.
GCTTTATGTGCACACCGCGAATTTGAGTGCGGATTAAGGTTTTATTGTGGTAGCTAATGGCAATTTATGAACTGTGCTACACTGTAGGGTGTATACTGGCAGGGGATGTTTACTTTTGTTTTATGGCATTTATACTTATACGTATATACTAAACGTTTTAAGTAATTAATTGATTTTACATATACAATTAATTATCTGACTGACATATTAACGCAGAACCCAAACTCCTGGGCCTAGGACCATGGAAATTTATAATATTATGACGAGTAAAGCCGTAGCCGGAAATCAGTTGGTATTGGTTGGTAGTTATTACAAATGTGAATCTTTGTATGTATGTTATTAAATTACATGAAAATGGCTCCGCGGTTTTGATTAAAGTTTGGCACAGGAATATCGTAATCTGGAATAATACAGGACGCTTTCTCACCTCGGATTAAAGCACAATGAGTTAGCAAGTCATTGAAAGTTTAAATAAATGAGTCATTTATCGATGTTACCGATGTACTTATTTGTTTCTGTGGAGATTGTCCTTGGCAAATTCTATTATGAACATGTAGTCAAGTATAAACTTCAAATTGATCACATCTTTTGTTCATTTTGATAAAATTTCATTTAAAACGTAACTTTATTATGTCATATACTACTCCCATAACTGCGTTTGATTTACACAAGTACGATGCTTTATGCTATTCAATTTATTCGGTTAAACATTTTGTTCCTTCGATGGCAGACGTGTATTAAATTTTTAATGTAAGAAACGCGACGTCGAGGCCACCGTAATGGGAGAGTAAATATCACAGAGCTTCTTATGAATGAATAATAAATATCAGGCGTTCGTTGAACGCTGCAAATTCAACCGTCGGGAATTTTGCTGACTCGACTCCTTCAGCTTGGTTATTCCCTATTTGATATAGTACTTACAAATCACCCGATTTGATCGCTTTATCACATCGAACCAAGCTTAATGGTTATTTATGCAACTGTTGTACAATAAGGGGTATAAAAACTTCTTGTTTTAATACCTAATTATCAATAGTTGCGTACAAGACTTTATCTACACCTATAATTAAATCCTCTATAAAAAATTCTGAAACAGTTAGTTTACTGCTAACATTAAAACAGCCACTCCTAGTAACCTAACATCATCCATTACTGAGTATATACAAATAAACTGAGTATTGATGAAAGAATCATTTATTGTAGTTGTAATGAACATTTTGTATGCAATTATTAAAATTTACTTTAATATGTTCTTTAGTGTTGGAAGGTAATCGCTCATTTTTTAGTAAACAAAACAATAAAAATATTAAAGAAAAATGGCGGGGATTTGAATATCATATTATTTTACGGCGCATGACTTTCTAGATAGAGAAACGCGCGTGAATGACTGTTCTTCCTTTGAAATTCATACAGACACCACGCATCGCGCATCGAGCAGTAAGAATGTGGCTGTCTGTTTAATAAACCCCTTGCGCAGAAGGAATTTGAGTGTTTGGATGACATAATGGTTATTACGATTTTGGGTATTTTAATTTTTTTTTATTGTAGGTTAAGGTGCAAACGAGCAGATGGTTCACCTGATGGTAAGCCACCATCGCCCATGGACATTGACAAAACAATAGATACCTTCTTGTTTTGTCGATGCGTTGCATCCTCGAAGATAGAGTGGGGAGGGGGAGTGAAGAAGAAAAAATGCTGTGGTCTCAATGGACCGTGAGCAGAGTCCATTAGATCCACAGCATTATTGGGATGGGAGTGGGAGGGAGTAAGTCTGGCCCACATGCGGCTCGACCGGAACGTGTCTATGACACTTGGCGGTCGGATTCGCATGCTGGTGGTCGCAAGCCAGTCGGGGAACAGATACCCTACCACCAAGGGGGTGCTGGGTTACTCGGCTTTTACGAGATGCTTTCCCAGCGGCAGAGGGGAATAGTGTTCTATCCCGTCCCCTCACGGGGATATAATCTTTTATAGATTCTGAAACAGTCAGCTTATTATAACTTTTAGATTTAAAGTATGGGAGTAGATGGGGAGGGAGTAGAGAGACTTTTTACAAAGTTTTTGTATATTCCAAGCTTTTTCATCGTACAAGTAATCCTGTAGAGAATAGTATGTTATATTTATTAAACAATTTTTAATATGAGTATTAAGTCGCTTAAGTAACAAGTCTAATATAGGCTGTGGAGAACAATAACTCATTTTGTGGAGACGAATGTATAGCTTTACTAGTTTATTTTTGTTTCTAGCTAAGTTAATGCTATAACGATTTTTTAGTTAAATGACTAAAGTCAATAATTTATTTCTGTATCCTGACATCGTCTAGTAATTGGATTGCAGCCTCTTCAACCGGATCGAGGGTAATGCAAAATTTAATTAAACAGCTAGATATAGAGAGCATTTTATCTTTCACGAGTTTATCTATAGAAATTTAATTACTAATCTTTTATGCAAATCTACTGAAAGCGATGTCTAGTATATATTTAACCTATTAAGTTGAATAAAAAATCATATTTTATTTTAGTCTTAGATCTAATATAGAGATGCAATTCAATCTGAATCGCAAAAGTTAAACACTTTAAAGAACACCGTATTTAAAATTTTCTATATCGTCTGTGTATTCAAATAAAGTAACTGTAAGCAAAATTATTTCAAAATGTAAAATAAACTTTTAAAAGGCACAGATTTTAAGGAAATAAAATAGAGTAATTAATTGTTGTGATCATATCAAAGACATTCTCCTGTGTCACAGGCCCCTAAGCATGCTTGGCCTCCTATCTAAAATGCATATTTATACGTGTTGCCATTTACATACTATATTTTTGCAAATGAAAAAGAAGCAGCAACTCTAAGAAGAGCTAAGTTTAATTCAATAACTTTTTGTTGTTTACAGTTTTGCGTAGTACAGATACAACTGTTATAAGTTTAACATGTGTATGTCTATCCATGGAATCGTAGCGCCCACGTTATTAGACCGATTCTAATGACGTTTTATTTATTTGAAAGGTAATTTAATAGAGATGGATTTTAGCTATAATTTGTCAAGTCGTTTGAAATCAGCTCGTTTCTTACTTGAGAACTGTGTGACAATACTAATATATTGACCATTATAACAGTCTTGTAACCATGGTAACACACTAATATTGCCTAGACTAAGTATAGATGAATCGGTATTTCTCGAAACTTTTCTTTCGATATCAATTCGTATCGAATTAAAGCGAGTATCAAGCTTTCTAAAGTAAGTAACAATATATATTTTATCCCTTGGTCTTGTCTGCTGGTCCTTAAACCAGCTTTTAAGTCACAAATTCCAGATATCGTTAGACTTTCATTATAATAATGCATATCTACACCTGTTTCCTTCTACTGTTTGTTCAAAAAAAGACGGCAACCCCTCAGTAGAGGTAAATTTAATTCAGTAACTTGTTACCAATTACAACCAATTGTTGTTACAAATTTGATGGAGGGTAAAACGTAGTTTTTAGTAAGTTTTAATAAATTAAGTTATGTTACAACAATAAGTTTGTGTTGTCTGAAATATTATAGTTTGTTTTCTGTGTTGGCTTTGAGGTTTCTGGCGGCAGGTGGAGGTAAATAAAACGTACATTGTTTTCACCGCCCGCGCTAATTGCGCAGAAGTGTTTAATGAACACTTGTTTGCTGTTTGCAGGCTAAGCTATTCACTCGGAATTCTATAGTGCTCTCTAAAAATAATAGCGAGATTGTTGCTGCGTCAGCTATCTGCGTTCTACACGATTCGATGAGTATTTCAGTCAACAAAATTCAAAATATTCAGTTGTATTTAATTAACTCTGTGTTACCACTATTGACAATTTTGTATTTGTGAATATAACTCCTATTTCAATAATTTGAACCAGTCTTTGAAGTTTTCACACAATATAAACCAGCCAGTCAAATTTATTATCTAGAGATTTTAGATAGTAGCAGAAATTCACTGCAACTCTCAAATTTGATATGTAAATTTCAAATTTAAATCAATAGTGATAAGAAAAGCGATTTATTCAGATTACAGAGAATTTACCGAAGTAGACTATTTTACCCACTAGGAAATGGTCTATTGAAAATTGTCTATAATTTAATCTTTATTAATTATTACAATAAAGTAAAAGAATTTCTAAATACATTTTATAATTTGTTATATAACTTTTATTTTATTATTTTACAACAAAAAGAGCTCAGACCAGTCTTATAGACGGTCTTTCAACGAACAATTTAACCTACATTTTTTTTGGGTTTTATTAATTTATGGCGGTTTTAGAGGAAACGGGTTCTTACTACTCGTGAGAATTCTGTAAAAACGAAACGTTAATTTTATAGTATTTTTTTATTATTGAACCTTTTCCCGGCCACTTGTGCTTTAAAAAACATAGGAGTCGTTTATAGCAGTTTTAAAAGATGTTTGGACATTCAAAGTAGTAGAAATCATGTTAAGCTTGTGAACAATCACTTACGAGTCATCTTCTGGTTTAAGAATTTATTTCTCAAAAAAAAAATTACAAAGATTCAGTTACTGAGAAAATTTACATTTTTGTACCTTGATAGTAAATATTAAACACATTAAGCGCGTATTTATTTTTACTTAACAAACAAAAAACATAATATTTTTCAACTAAAACTATACTACAAAGATTACTTATAAAAAAATTTAAGATCATAGAATTTTACCTTTTATTCTACTCAAAGATTTACCTAATTATTATTATTATTATTAATATACATAAGTGTAAGTAATTTAATAATTTGACAATTACTTGTACTGACAATTATTAGTAAAATAGCATTTAATTCTTTTATATTTTGTTTCAAATATATGTTTTCCTAGAAATACTTAGATCTTTTTTATTTAGATTCAGTTGCAAGAAAATAATTAACTTTTTAATGCGGACTTTTCAAACCTTTTTCATGACTTCGTGACTCCACTTTGGCGACAGTTATAATAAAATCGGCACTAACAGGAAATTACACGTAATAACACTGTTTTGCAAAATGTTAATTATGAAAGTGTTTTACGAACTTTGAATATAATTTTAACCATCATGTTTAAAATTAAAATGATTAAATTAACTAAATATTTGTATTTTTTCAAATTAAAAATACGTATATGCTACAAATTTAATAACATAGTTTCTTTTGGATTATTTTCAAAATACTCCCACAAAAACTAATTTCATGGAGTTAGTATTGACTATCATGGTAAAGTGTATTACCCTCATTGAACATTGATTTGATTTACAGTAAACTTGATACTGAGTTTCAAGCCCTAGGCACTGCTCAACTTCATGTCTAAAGTGCACTTAGTTATTTATTTTTATTTTTAATATGTAGTATACAGCTCATTTATATAAGAAAGATCAACCGACTATCATTTGGTATTGTTAGGTATACTGCACAACTGTTAAAACTTTCGTAGAAAATGCGTTTCAATATAAGATAAAATTCTTGTAATAGACTTAGTAGACAGTACTTTAAAAGAGACCACGTGTAAAAAAAGGTTAGAGTTTAGAGGTAAAATGTAATTTAATGTCTCCTAAGTAATTTAAACTTGCTCTAACACGTGCTGCCTAAACTTTTGTATCCTTTAAGAAATATATACAGCTCTTTGTAAGGTAGAGTTGTTTCTAATTGTATAATGAGCTTTTACTTAAATTTATACATACGAAAGCATCAGCCATGTTTGGGATTGAAAATGACAGCAATACTGATTTATCAGCAACGCTTTTATTATAGATATATATGTCGGAGAATAGTAAAAGACTATCGAATAATTAAATCGCCATCGGTATCTATGGCGTTGGAGTAGGTTAGTAGTCACTTCCGTTGTTTTGACAGTCTCGACCCCCGACCCTTTATCGACAGTCTGACTGAAGACTTAGTCGTGCGCGGTCTCTCAAGAACTGAAGTAGTCCCTGGATAGTGATAGTGATAGTGTTAGTGTTGTGTAGTGCAGTGTTAGTGCTGGAAGAGATGTCTAATTAAGGTCACGTGAGTACCTTACAATTTAGTTGCCACGTCTTGTGTTAGGTTAGGTTTATGTGAGTTTAACCTTGGGTTTAAATAGAGAGCCTGAGCAATGGAGGCGAGTGTCGTGATCACTTAAAGGACGTCCGTAAGCCACAAGTCCAAGTCACTGCTTAGGTTTCTCTCGTAATTGTTAGAGATCATATTTGATTATCGGTTCTGTAGAAGTATCTACGTTGCGTTTACCCAATATTCCATTCAATACCATCCCTCCTGTTCCCTGTTAGTGTTCTCCAATATTCCCCTCACCTCCTTCCTTCATACCATTTAAAATCCCCGACATATATTATGTATATTAAAAACACTCTACTTGCAGATAATATATGTCAAAACAGAGAGCCGAAATGAATGAATGAATAATCGAATCTTACGATTCCTTAGTATTTGAACCTAAGGTTGTGTTAACACATCTAAAGACAATGTAGGGACTCACAATAAATAAGACGTAAGAACTTACATGATCCTTAGTCCAAAAAGAGGGGTCCAAAATCCGTGATATAGCGACACACTGTTTGTTACACTTCAACTCTAGGTGTTTTGCATTCAAAGATACTTGTTGAGTGACTAAAGTGTACTGCGTCGGTCGGGGAATATAGAGGGACTAGACAATGGTACCTATCCCCCTTTACCAGTGGGGAGAAGTAAATCAACAAATAGGAAATATGGTGCTGGCGTTCCGATTAATCGATAGTCCGATTAATCGAAGTTTGAAGCTATCAAAAATCGTTGAATACAGTGCCTTAGATGTCGTTCATATTCCGATTATTCGATAATCGTTTCCTCGCCGAATATTAAAATGACGCGATGGAAGTGACAACAAGTCCTCTTTATTATTATTCTACCCTAACTATAGCCCTCACCTATACCCCAACATATATAACTTCTACCCCAATTGATCTGGAGCAGTCGTTTAAATGAATTCATATAGTTAACATTGTGTAAAGTAGTACATGTGGTGTGGTTTATTTTGGGGTTTACCCATCTTATGATACACGTGAGCTTAGTGTACCAGCGACCAGCCCACTGTAATGCCCTAAATTGCTATTTTGGGGCTCATTTATAGAATACACTTTTTGCCGGATCCTTACGTAAGTAAGGACGCTTGCTCGAGAGCTTAAGGCTTGCGAAATAATACTGATTGTTGAATTTTATTAAATTAACATGTTTATTTTTATTCTTGTGGTGCTAGTTAATATTCAAGACATCCTTTGTGATGTCAGAAAACAGTGTTCAAGACAAGGATCGTGTCTGAATAAGTTTATTTAGGACAGAACGCTACGTCGTGGCCTACGTCAAATATTTGTAACGGTGGATGACAAGATTCGTGTGAAACTTGAGAGTTGTCTTTGTATCGATATAGTTTTACATTTATTAATATCAAAGATGCTATTAAATATGATACTCTTTAGTTTCCCGTTGCAAATACCTTTGTAAGTCACATCATTATTAAAAGTTTTTATTGTACCACCACAGATAGAAAATAGCAACATTTATACAAACTAATGTTTGTCTTGTTAGGTCAAATCTTGAAACGAAAATTTTAAACTTTTGGGATGTCGATACATTCAGGATATAATTAATTATCCAATATGGCTGACTCTCAATGATGAAAATTAATTGATGGGTTTCAAATAAAAGAGTGCAAATAGGAGGAAGAAAAGCTTGTTTTCAATATTTTTACTTTAATCAATTCATTATGCCTTGAGGGCTTCTTACTTCTAACAAATATCTTTAATACAATATAAATACAATAAAAAATAAGTATTTAAATTTTGGTTTAGACGTAATATTCATTTACAATATGAGCTGAGTGAGACTTATAGCCTAAGACGTTAATTTAGACTATGAAAATAAAATGGCATATACTTGTCAGGGATTTTAATAATGAGAAGGAAAGGGGGAGAGGGGGAATATTGCAAAAAAACTATATGGGGTGATGATATTGAATTACGAGACTCTAACAGTTACGAGAGAAACCTAAGCAGTGCCTTGGATTTGTGACCAAGGTGTAGGTAAGGAGCTCCTTTAAGTGATCACAACACTCGCCTCCACTGCCCAGGCTCTCTGTTTAAACCCAAGGTTAAACTCACTTGAACCTAAACACAAGACGTGGCAACTACATTGTAAGGTACTCACGTGACCTCAATCGGACATAATATCGATTAATCGATAATCTTTTGCTATTTTCCGACATACTTATAACTAATAAAATTGTCATGAAATAAAAATAACTAATTAAAAGATAATAAAATAATGTTATCTAATATTATCTGTTAGTGAATCGCTCAGTGGCTTGTTTAAAGTAGAAAAAAGGTAGACTAAGGAGCCCGCGGCGAACAGCTCTGCTCTAATGAAATCGACTACTGGAATGTAAATTACAAGGCTCTGTTTATTTAATAATGGTAACTAGTTTAGTTTGTCTAGGTTTGTTTGATGAGGACCGTGTTTTTGTGTAGGGACATACGAAGACCTTCAAACCTTGACATGGTTACTTAGACTTTGAATAGACAAAAGGAAAATTGCTACATAATTGAGTATTATTGTTTTTTTAGTATAGTTTACAAGATTTCTTAAATAACACTAGTTTACTTCAAATCGCCTTTTAGTTAGCTTAGTTTATAGAATAACTATTTTTATATGTTGAATCTTACTATACAGCTTAAGATGCATAGTTATTAGTTAACTTTTGATTTCTTATTGATTTTGAGAACGTTTATTATTTTGGCAAATACCAAGCGCGCGGGAACAAAAGCGTCCCGTATAAACCAATCACATGTGATACGCTCCTATCGCCCCGCACTTCGCGGCAAAAATACCGTATTAGTGACAAGGTCTGAAATATTCTTAGCCGGCAGCTATACATTGTAAGAAATAAGATAAAAATCAAAGATTTCTCAATAAGTTTACTTACTCTTTAAGTATGTTGATATTTTAAGTCTTGGGATATCTTATTCTTGTGAGATTTTTACAAGAGCTTAATAACATATATATATTTTTTTTTAATTTTCGTATTTAGTGAGCAGTAAAAAAATATAGTATTTATTTAAAAAGCACACATAATGTTAAATACGTAGAGCAATGTCATTTTAATTTAGTTTACAACTGATTCTGATGACTGGTTCTGAACCACCTATCGTAGTTGAGAATATTAAAATCAATAACGGAGACATTTTGCATTTACTGAATAAAAAATATAAAGAACATACAATACCCCATTTGAGGCACGAATTCTCAGAGGGGACGATTTGCATCACAAAGATGGAACCTATCCGTATAATCGCACAATGTATTCCATACAGAAATTGTTCCATGTACAAAAGAAATCAATAATTTGTAACCGTGAAATATTTAAAATAATCTCAACTATTTTATAACATTACTAGCCGACCCAGCAAACGTTGTTTTGCCACCGTGGGCCACCTTTATCCCTTAGGGGTATAAAAAATAGATGTTGACCGATTCTCAGACCTACCTGATATGCAAACAAAATTTCATAAAAATCGGTCGAGCCGTTTCGGAGGAGTATGGTAACTAACATTGTGACACGAGAATTTTATATATAAGATAAATGCGAAAGTCACTCTGTCTGCCAGTTAAGCTTTCACGCTTAAACCAGTGAATGTATTTTGATGAAATTTGGTACATAGATAGACTACAGCTTGTGAAAGGACGTAGCTACGTTTTATCGCGAAAAAAAGGCTTGAAGGGGTTAAAATAGGGGATGAAATGCAAGTCGAGCTGGATGACCGCTTATGTCTTTGGGAATTTGTCATATGGGAATGTAACGATATATGTCGAAAGCTCGCATTGAAATAAACATTTTAAAAGCTTTTATTTAACTTGCCCTGTTAGTATGTTAGTATGGGGCAAATCTTGCGAGTTAAATTAGAACCACTTACTGTCGTTAGATTAGGTTGAAATTTGGTTTACTTACGTAACTTCGGTGACAATGC